>CM060902.1:420524432-421774432 GCA_030737815.1 Allium fistulosum
GTTCATAATTCTAAAACATAGACCCAAGAGCAAGCCGACCATAACCTAAGGGAAAAAGTGGAAAAAAATCAATTAAAAGCTAAGGAATCAAGCAAGGAGAATTAAGCAAGATCAAATCTCAAGTTCCTTATCTAAAGCAAGGTGAATAATAATCAAAACCATCTCATTTTTGTTTTCATATGAACATTTTATTTGTGATTTGATATTTAAATCCGTTTTGATGATATACTTAGGTTATAAGCCATGTTAATGTTAAATAAGAATGTTTGATAAATGTATGATTCGATTTTAAGGTTAAAATCGTATATATTGGATTTCGAATGCCATGAGAATTTAATATGTTATGAAAACATTAATTTGGAGATGAGTTTAAATTTTTGTAAGTATCCAAGCTATGGATAATTTATTATGAATTTTTGAAGGAATAAATAATTAATTGGGTTTAAAAATTTATTTTGGCTATTATATAAAGGATTTTGGGTCTGAAATTTTTATATGTTAGATAACATATTAAAAGTGAATTTTGATGATTTTTAGGGATTTTTTCTAAGTAATTTACAATGGAAATTAAATTAATTAAGCCAGAGGAATTAAATGTTTTAATTGTTTTGTAAAAGGGAAGGGCTTCTTTGTTAATTATTTTTAATTAATTATGGATGAATTCGATGGTTTTTTAGAAAAGATTTTTGTAAAGTTTATGGCAACTAATTATATTTTTACAAATAGGCAACTTAGTTAAAAAGCTTACTTAAAAAGGCAACAAAATAGTTTTGTATAGATTTATTGTTTCGCCACTTCCAGTAGCAACCTCTCGAACCCATACCTCCGCCCCCAATCAAGTCGTAACCAATACACATGGTATCAAATCTTTGGTACATAGTGGATTGGAGAAAGGCAGAAGGTATAGAGCCGAAAACATGCTTTCGAAGGAGTCGTGGCCATTTTAAATAGCTTTAAGAGGGGTTGCCGCCTATTTGTTTAAAGAGATGCTTTCGAAAGGGTAGTTTTGAACCAAGTCGAAAACTTGCTGCCGTCTTCAAACCTTTCGAATAGGTTGAAAGTTTTCAATGAGTTCGAAAGGCAAGATTTTGTTTTATAATATAACAAGCCATTTCCCAATGCTTTCGAAAGGGCTCCAATAGCCACTTAAACTAAAGGTTTCGAAGAAATAGCTTCGAAAGGTGTTTCGAAGCTATCCTTCCAATTATTTATTTAAAAGATCAAAGCTTTCGAAAAGATGGTTCCGAAGCCATCTGTTTTTCCCAAACTCTTTCACTAGAAGTTTATTGGTTTCGAAAGGGGTACTTTCATTTATATTCACTTTTCTCCAAAGTTATTTTTAAGAATGAACCCAATGTTTCGAAAGAGGTATTTTCAAATGGTTCCGAAGCTATGGTTCTATAAGTTGGAAAATATGCTTTAATACTTTCGAAAGGAAGGTTTTGATGGTTTCGAATGAGATATTTCAAGTGTTTCAGAAGGCATAAAGTGTTTTGAAAAGAAGGTTTGAATGCTTTTGAGAGAGATATTCTAATGGTTTCGAAAGTAAAGGTCTAAGATTTTGAAAGCCTTAGTTTACAAAATAAAGAACTCAATCTCATTTTGAAAGGAAAACCCATGTAATATAAAAGAACTTTGAAATGGCTTTTAATGGGGTTTTTGAAGAAGCTTGCCTTGATATAAAATAATGGGTTAAAGGGATTAACCAAATTTCATGTGGAAATGATTTCAATGATATTAAACCATAAATTTGGTATTGTAATGTTATTGTATATGTGCGACGCCCCACCTCTATGCTCACACTAGCCAAGGACACTACGGGGTAATGCCGTCGACTAGCGCGAAGAATAAGGCTGTTGAGGAGCGACCATCTGTGCAATTTCTTTGAGCGAGTACCGATATGTCAGATAATATAATTTACATTTCGTTTCAAGAGGAAATCCGACCTATCAAATACAAACTCAAAGCTACTACATAGTGGCTAAGTGGCCTTCAGAAACAAGTATAGAAATAAACATCACAAATCAGTCACAGACATTCATATCACAAAGGCGGAATAAGATATGAACATATCACATGAAAGTGTACAACAAAATAGTGGTCATAGAAGATCCACTACATAACAAAAGAATAGGTACAGGTGCTAGACAAAAGAATAAATATACATCAAGGAGTCTCTATCTCAAATGTATACTAACAAAAACTACTATGCTAAAGTAGTTAGCCAAAAGTCAAGTGACGAACCCTGAGAAGAAGTCAAGCAGAAGCACCCATATGACTCATTGTGACATCCCGGAATTTCTAACAATATCAATTTAATAATCTGCATTTAAGATTAAATTGATTTGATTATTTTTGTTGATAAATTCAAATTTATTTAATAATCTTCTTTTAAATAAACATTTAACTGATAATTTATCTTTTAAAAGCTAATAAATTGTTCTCTATTTATAATGTATATATATTTGTATATATATTACAAATAGAAATCTTTGGTTTGAATTTAATAAATAAATAAAGCTTGTTTTCTAATTCTAATATATTTCTGGTAATTTGGAAATTAGGATTTAATATAGAATGTATAGTTTAAATAGTTAAGGTAAATGTTTAATTGATTTAAATTTATATCTTAGCTTAAGTTCAAGAATTAAATAAAAAGGTTTGTTTTAAAATATGGTTTAATAAATATGAGATATTAATTCATTTAAATAATAATAGTAAGTTATAATCTCTTTTATAATTATTTAATTTGACAAATTATTGTTTTCAAATAACATTTATTAATGTATTGTTTAATATATAAATATAAATAGACTTTAAAATAGAAGTGTTATTTTCAATTTTAAATATGTTGTTATATACGTATATATATAACTTGGTTTTAAAATTGGATTTAGAATTTAGTTTGAATTTAAAATGTTTGGGTTTTAAAGGATATTTGTATAAGCTTTTATATATATATATACATAGCCTTGTTTTATTTTCTCTAAAAAGAAATTAATAAAAGTAAACACTTATGTTGGAAATAAGTATTAAGTTAGAAGGGAACATAAAGATATTAGTAGACACATCACCTAAATTTTAACCATATGTTAATAAACTATAGATATACTTATTTATATCACAAAGATAATACTAAAGCATAGCATCAGGCTGTAGACATAAGGCTACGAGAGGAAGCATGTTCATGTTTTACAGGAAATGGTATGTACACTTGAAAGATCTCTGAACATTTTTATATAAAGAAAAGCATATACAAGCATAAGTACATACGAAATAAAGAATGGGATATGTATGTGTAGACATAAGGACACAAGGCATTAAATGTTGATATCTCTGGTACATTTTATATCTCATTTCAGCCTCCTAAAGAGATAAAAATCTCTGACCTGTTTGTACCAAAGAAAATAAACAACCCTGTATATTGTTTACATATTTATCAATCTATCTAACCATTTTCGTTCACAAGAAACTTAGTATTCCAGAAAACATATTTCAACTAAAGCTTTATTTCAACACAACTATAACAACAATGCAATCCAACAAATATGAAGATCAAAAGGGGTTCCAGTTGCAACTTTCAACACCCTGTTTCAAAATGAAAAGCTTTTCAAAACAATAGATGTTCTGTTCTTCTTCTTCCTGGTGAGTAACACTATTTTTAAAAACTTAAGTAAATATATCTGGTTGCATGGCTAAAATCTGGAATAAGTATGCTTTGTATATATGTACTCTTCTGTGAATATTTGGTTGTGTGCATTTGCTATATGTTTGGATGTTCTATCTGATTTCAGTTTCCAGGTTCTAAATTTAATCTTGAATCAATCTCTCTCTCTCTTGATCAAATCTTTATTAGTACTTAAGTCTTAAACCAAATATGTTTGTTATAGCATTGATTTTTGTTTAGAAATTTGATTTAAGTTAAAAATTGCCTGAGTGTCTCTGAAATATCAAAACAACAGTGAATGTCAATATATGTGAAAAATCCAAACCGTGAGATTTATAAATTCATTTTTATAAATCGAATACATAAATAAAAATATGATTTTTAAAACAAGAATCACTATTTCTAGTTAAGCATTGAATGTGTGGTTCTGGGTTTATCAAAATAGGAGAAATTGGGTTTTTCTGATGATCCGGGTAACTGGAGAGATCGGGGCTTTTCTGGTTGATGGAGGAGTGATCATAGATGTTGGGAAAAATGGATGACGGTGACGAAGTTCACCAAGGAAGAAGCGGCAGTGGGTTTTTTTCTAGAACCCTAAATTTTGCTGTGTGTGAGGAATCGATCGCCACGGCCGAAGTAGGTGATCGAGTGCAGTGATTTTTGGGGTGGTGGTAGTGGGGTTGTAGTCGAAGAAGTGGCCGGAGTTATAGACCCTCAGATGGTCGGAGAGTGGAGAACTCGGTGTTGACAGGTTTGAGGTGGTGGGTTCTTTCCTATTTTCAGGTTTGGGTTTGGGTCTCGTTTTGGGTTTCGAGAAGGATGGTGACGAGCTGATGATCATGCGATGATGCGTAGATGATTGTTGACGTGATGAAGCCATCGTCGATGGCTGGAGTTAATCAGAGTTACGGTGCATGTGCACCGTGCACTTTGATTCCTGGTGAATCTGGGTAGGAGCAGTGGAGAGAACTCAGTTTTCTCGAGTAGTTCGCGATTTTACTCGAAGCGTTTAAGGTTCTGACTCGAAGTGCTAGCAGTGTGGTCTCGGGTAGGTTAGTTTCAGGTTTATAACCTGACAGTGTGAAGTTTATTTTTTGAAATTTAAATAAAATGAAAATCTGTGAAGGCCAGATTTTAAACAAAGTTTAAATAAGTTTTAAGGCCTGGGTTCAAAATAAATCTGATTCTAGTTTTAAAATAAATGAGTTTTATGTTAAACAACTTTAAAAAGTTAAAGTATATTTTAGAAAAATGATTTGAATTTAAAAGTGAATTTGGAATTGAAAACTCTTGTAAACTTCTTTTATAAAACAAGCGTGTCTTTAACATGTGACATAAAGGTTGTTAAATCTGTTTCTTTTTAAAACTTTGTTAAGTTAAATTTGTATACATTTTGAATCTTAAATTGAAATGGAATTTAAAGGTAAATTCAAAGGTAAAATGTTTTGAAATGCATTTGTAAATGATAATTAAGTCATTAATAAGAAGAAATGATTTATCTTAAAGATAATTAGATTTTAATGATTAATAATTAGATAAGTTAATAAATAAATGATTTAGTATTTATAAATTAAGTAATTAAGGATTAAGTGATTAATTAAAGGATAAATAAAGATCATTAATTTGATAAGTTAAGATTTAAAATTAATGATTAAGAATCAATTAATCAAGTAATTAAAAGTTAATTAAGTTACAGTTAGAACTTAAATTAATTTAATAATTAGGGGTTAATTAATGGGTTATTAAAGATAAATTAATTTGTAATTAATAATGGTTTATCTAAGTATAAATTTCTTAAGAAAAGAAATTAAAAATTATTAATAGTTAATGAGGATTATTAACTTGAGATTAATAAATAATTAATTTAAGATAATCATTTGTAAAATTGATTAAGTATAATTACTTAATAAAGGTAATTAAGAAATTAATTACTCATTGTAATTAATTGAGTTTAATTTGATTTGTTTAAGTTAATTAATTTAGTTTAATTAATTTAAATTAATCATTGGATGATTTAATAAGTAATTGCTTAATGTAATGAATGAAGTGTAATTACTAAATGAAGTAATTAATGGTAATTACTGTATGTAATTAATTGAAGAAGATTTAAGTATGATAGTAATTTGGATTAAACTACTTTGTGAAATTAATCAAGGGATTAATGGAGATAATTAATTAAAGGAGTAATTAATTTATAATGATAAAGTAATTAAAGGTAGTTAATTACTGAATGGGATAAATCAAGACTGATTAATAAATGTGGTTTAGTTACAGATTAATTACTTAATGTAATTAATTTAAATGGAATAATTAATTTAAAAATGTAATTAGGGAGTATTAATTTATATAATTAATGATGTAATTAAGGACTGATTCATTAAAACTAATTAATCAATAATAAGTGATTTAGAGTAATTAATTGTAATTAATTAAGGATTAATGTAATTAATTATAGTTAATTAATAAATAGAGTAATTAAAGTTTAATTACTGTATTTGGTTATAGGTAATTAATTTGTGAAAATTAATTAAAGGACAATTACTTGAATGGATAATTAATCCAGGATGATTAATTAAGATGGAAATCTAGAAAATGGTTAATTAATTGATTTGTAATTAATTAATGGTTATGTAAGCAGGATTTATAGAATGAAGTAATTAATTTAATTTACTTTAAATTAATTAGAGATAGATAATTAATTTAATTCATTTTAAATTATTTATAAATGATGTGTTTATGAATCATTGCTTATGTATTGATGGATGATATTGATTTCCTCGAATGGTTTGAAATCTCAGATATGAGATAAATAATCCTGTATGATATGGATTGGCTATTTATGATGATATTGTAGATTATCTATCTGTGATATGTAGATTATCTATCTGTGATATTGTGAATTATCTATCTGTGTGTATATAGATAATGAAATGCATTGTTTTAACTTTAAAACAACTTGGCCTTAAAAGACACGGTTTGGATTTCGATGAGACCGGGATCGGGTTTCCGTATACCGGGATTCCAGGTCTGGAGACCCGAATACCACATCGATCCAAAATAACGTTAGGTCGTGAAATTCAAATGGAGCAAGTGAAGACTCGAGGTATAAGAACTATACGTCAGTATAACTCTGTGGGTGATTCCGTAATGAGTTTGACGAAGATAGTACTTATAGATTCGAGATGGTGATTCAGAATGCAAGGGTTATTGTCGTTAACTATGAGGGTGATTCCAAAATGAGTGTAACGAGATAATGCCTTCGGTTTCGTTCGAACCCGGAACGAACTTGTATGGATTGAATGCTTTCAGCACATCGTCAGGTGGACGATGAGCATTCTAAGTGATGAGTTCTATTCAGGTAATCGTGACCTCAAGCCTCATCAACCGGGAATGGCTAAAACAGGGGAGGTGCAGCAAGGCTTCGTGGGTAGCACCCACTTGAGAGCGAGATACACCCCTGTCTAGAGTCCCTTTTTATTCGATTGTGTGGGCGGTTGAATAGCTACAACCGCCGGGGTTGTCTTGTTTGGGACTGTCCAGTAAGGGATGGTTCCGGCCTTGTGTTGCAGGGGAGCGGGCGTACTCCTCGGTACGGTGATCTAGGCCACGTACTGTGACGGGCGGTACCCCAGTAGCCCAGCCATTGTTGGAAACCCATTTTTCCTACGTGACCTTACGGTTTTGATTGTATTACCCACTTTGTGGCTAGTATGCTGGAATTTAATCATGTAACAATTTCAGCTATTTCATATTTACTTGAAAACCCTAGACCTATTATAATATCACTGAATTTCCTATCAAAATGTTTGGTTAGCGTAAGGGAAAAACTTTTCCATGTTTATGTGTGGGAAGTCTTACGTGATACCTTTTGTTTTCAAAGGATTTTCAAAGTTAAGCAACTTTAACATGTTACTCATACCAGACCCATGTCTGACCCGGAGTTTATTTCTGTTTTTTTCTTAAACTCTCGGGTACCCAAATTTTTACGGGTAGTCAAGGGATTCAGGTTTAGCTTTGACGTATTCTGGAGGAGCAATGGAGCAGGAGGCTTCAGCGTGTAGATATATAGTGGTTCCGCTGTGTTAGTGATTATTTTGTATTTCCGCTGTGTTGTATCTCTTGTGTTGTATCTCTGTGATGTGTGAGTTGTATTAACTAGACAGGTGTTTATAACTCTCTAGTATGTGTTGTATTATCTGTGTACTCTGATGTATATGATACTATGTATTAATTTATATGATATATTATATTTTATTCGTTCCGCTGTTGAGATTCTGTTGTTGTTTTCTTCTTCTTCTCTTTCTTTTCTACTTTCTCACCCCTTTCTTTCCTTCAAAACGATACGACTTTCTGGGCATAGAAGGTCGGGTCGTCACACTCATCTCAAACTCTTTTGTCATTATTTCAGAAAATTCTTTATTCATTTCAAAATTAGTTGATCCGAAAATGATATCATCTACGTAAACTTGTACTAGTTGAATATCATATTTATTTCTTTAGTAAAAAGAGTATTATCTACTTTACCAATTTCAAAGTTTGATTGTAATAAGTAAGATCTTAGTCTATCATACCAGGCTCTAGAAGCTTGTTTTAGACCATATAGAGCTTTCTTAAGTTTGTAAACATGATTTGGTAATTTTTCATCTTCAAAAAGTGGTGGTTGTTCAACATATACTTCCTCTTTTACAAATCCATTTTAAAAAGGCACTTTTAACATCCATTTGAAATAATTTGAAATTATTATGATTTGCGAAAGCAAGTAGAATCCTAATGGCTTCTAATCTTGCTACGGGAGCAAAGGTTTCATCACAATCTATTCCTTCTTCTTGACAATAACCTTGAGCGACTAACCGGGCTTTATTTCTAACGACCTCACCTTGTTCATTCATTTTATTTTTATAAACCCATTTAGTTCCAATTATAGTTTTATTTTTAGGTCTAGGAACAAGTTCCCAAACATCATTTCTAGTGAATTGATTTAGTTCTTCTTGCATAGCCAAAATCCATGAATCATCAGTTGATGCTTCTTTTGGATTTTTGGGTTCAATAGTTGATATAAAGGCTACATTGCTCATTTTACTTAGTTGATTTCTAGTTGTAACAAAAGATTGCATATCTCCTAGTATATTTTCTATAGGATGATCTTTTAAAAGTTTAATCTTTTTATTAGGATGACTAATTTCATTATTAGTTTCAGTTGACTCCTGATTTTGAGTAAATAAATCCTCTTCATCATTTGTATCTTCAAATTTTTGAGATTTTCATCGAATGAAACATGCATTGTTTCTTCGATGGTGTTAGTTCTTAAATTAAACACTCTGTATGCTTTACTTCTACTAGAATATCTGATAAAGATACCTTTGTCGGATTTAGGATCAAATTTATCTAAGTTATCTTTTGTATTTAAAATAAAACATTTACTTCCAAAAATTCTAAAAATAAGATACCTTAGGTTTCTTTCCGTGAAGAAGTTCATAAGATGTCTTATCAGTTAAAGGTCTAATTAAAATTCTATTTAAAATATAACAGGCGGTAGCAACTACTTCTGCCCAAAAATGTTTTGGTAATTTACTATCTGAAAGCATAGTTCTCGTACACTCTTGAATCGTCCTATTTTTACGTTCTACTACTCTGTTTTGTTGTGGAGTTTTTGGAAATGAAAAATTGTGAGTTATTCCCTTTTTATTGCAGAATTCCTCAAACTTTTCATTTTCAAATTCACCACTATGATAACTACGGATGGTTATAATTTTTACAAAAAGTTGATTTTGAATCCTTTTTGTAAAGTTCTTAAAACTTTCAAAAGTATCACTTTTATGTTTCAAAAATATTGTCCACGTAAATCTAGAATAATCATCTACAATTACAAAACATATTTACTGTGATTTATTGACTGAATTTGAGATGGACCAAATAAATCAAGATGAAGTAATTCAAGAGGTTTTGAAGTTGAAATCATATCTTTTAATTTAAAGGAACATTTTCTAAGTTTTCCTAATTGACATGCATCACACAAACTATCTACTTTAAAATTCATTTTAGGGAGACCTCTTACTAGATCATGTTTTGACAGTCTAGATAAGAGTTTGAAATTCAAATGCCCAAATCTCTTATGCCAAATCCAAGGGTCACTTGTATTTGCCAAAAGACACAGGTTATCATTTGAAACTTTCATACAAAGAATATAAATATTCTTTTTCCTAATTCCCTCAAATATTATGGTTGAATTATTATCTTCAATGTGACACTTATCTTTTTCAAATTTAATTTTATATCCTTTATCGTAAAGTTGACTAATACTTAGCAGATTATGTTTCGGATTCTTAACTAGAAAAACATTAGTAATAATAGGAGTTTCAGAGTTACCGACATTGCCGATGCCAATCACATATCCTTTTGAGTTGTCTCCAAAGTTAACCAGTCCTCTGTCTTTGTATATTATATCATTCAGCATATCCGGATTACCAGTCATGTGTCTAGAGCATCCACTATCGAGTATCCATTTATTCTTTTTGATCTGCACAATTTGTCAATTATGGATTGATTCCTCAACACCCATAAAACATGTTTCCTGCACATTATACAATTTTTGTAGTCAACTTGAATTTGAATATCGATTATATGCAGACACATAAGACAATGATGATCTGAATATTTCTAAACTAGTATTAACAAGTTTTTCAAACATAGCCATTTTAAAAGCTTTTTCAAAATTCATATTATGAAACTTTGAAAACCTTGCTCTTATACCAAATATGAGAAATGTGAATTACGAATCTTAAGGCTAGAATTAACACTAGAGGGGGGTGAATAGTGTTTTAAGGAATTACTAATTCTTCTTGAGTTTATCTTAATTTGAACACAAATGTATGCAATATTCAGACACAGATATGATCACAGTATCAAACACAGATGCAGATATAAAAAAAGCAATAAAGAAAAGAACACACCGTATTTTATACTGGTTCAAAGTTACCCTACATCCAGTCCCGCAACATAAGTACGGATTTCCTTTCAAAATCAATTCTTACAATTACACCCTCGATTTCAAGGCCACGAGGTACACCGCTCCAGATTCACAATCATCTGGGTAGAGATACTTGATTTTACGGGCAACAAGTTCACCCGATTGATTTTCCAGGCTACAATCACACCTTTTCTCATTCGATTGAATACAAAGAAGTCTATAACTCTGAATAGCACTGGGATCTTGTTGAGATAGTGATAGAGAATCAAACCAGAGATGATCTAGTTAGATTCAATGGTGATTTCGGCAGAGTAATGGTAAAAATGTATATAAAGAAATGTGGAAGAAGAAGAAGAGGAGTGAAATCAGAGAAAATATGATTATAAATTCGTTTAAAACAGCCCCTACTTATAGTAGAACAACAGCCATGTCCATTCGTGAAAGGATATGACGAATAGACACTTCCTTTGAAATTCAAACTTTTGAAATAAACTGTCACCTTGTCGACAATGGGTCCTTGGGTTGTCGACAGGCCTAAGTTATTTTTGGTAATTTGTTTTTCTTTGAAAATAACTTCTATCTTGTATTAAAACTATTTTAAACTTAAATATACTTAACTATAGTTAAAATACATAAATAAGTATAGAGAATAATATTTTCGTATATATAAAATTTTACTATAATTTTATATTTAAATCTAAGTGTAAATATTAAAAGTTAAATATATTATAATTAAAAAATAGTTTAAAACCAAAGATAATTTGATATTGAAAATAAAGATTATTTTGAGGCTAAAAGTATTTTAAAACCATGATAGATGTTTTTGATTTAAAAAGGAAGATTTTGAAAACAAGATATAATTTTGTAAAACATTTGAATAAAAGTTAGTGGATACAAAACAATGTTCCACTAGATTTTTCGTAGGTTCCATCCTACTTAGGGTTCCATCCCTTTAACGGGCTCGAAGTGGATTCCATTCCACGAATAAAATGGATTTTAAGATGTCAGTGCTTTTCTAGGAGTTTTAACAAAATTCCTAACTAAATTACTTATCTTGAAATCTTGAACTCTTGATAATCTAGATACTCATGAGTCTTGAATCTTGATATCTTCGAGCTTGAGTTCATTAGTTCTTGAATCTCTATACTGTACAGTCTTCATTCTTTGGTACCTTTATATATATCCTGCATATACATATATATCTAAACAATAATGTTAGTATTTATATTTTATAATCTTATTCTATGGTTGTTGTCATCAAAACCAACTTCTCAGGGACTAACACTCATTATATTTTTAACGCAAAACGTAAGTTGTACATGTCACTAATTAATTACCATTTACTTCTATTTCTTATTAATGGCAAGATTTAATTGCTATTAATTACAATAATTAAATCTCAAAATATACCCTAATACTGGAAAGATAACTAATCCAATTGTTTTTCTTTGAAATCCAATTTTTCATGTTAAACCCAAGATTTAAATATTAAATTAATTCCAACGTTTAATTACAATGTAATGAAACCCTAGTTCATTTTAATTTCCAACAAATTATATTATTTGACGTAAATATTCTTTATATTAAATCATAATTCCCTTATGTATTTATTAGGCATAAGTTTCCATTTATTACACTCATTACTCTACAGTCAACATCTTCTTCCATATTAACTAAAATATTTCAATTACATTTAATTCCATTAATTACAAAATTAATTTCAAAACTAATTAAATAATGAGATGAGAAATTAAACAATTGTTACATCTTAGTAATTTAAATGTCTATAGATTTGTTGTTTATGAATAAGAGTTATAAATTTACTTACCAAATAACTGATTTCATATTCTATGCTAAACCAATTTTAACTAAATAACATATGATTTCACCTTTAGTACATCATTTATTTTATTCCTTACTAAACTTTACAATTATATCCAACTAGAGATAAACATTAATTTTTATTCTTTACAACATTAACATTTGTTATTTCAAATCTTGTTGTTAATATGCAACCCAACATTATTTCACATTCAATTGATTAGGGTTATCATCTTTTAACTTATTGAAATTTATTATTTAAGAATTTTATCTTAGATTATAACATACATCTAATAACCTTTCCATTAATAAATCATAAAATCTTTATTCATAACCACTTTTATTCAACAATTATATTAAATTTAATATTACTACATGATTGAAAATACGGATCGTTATAGGTTTCAACTGTGTCTTTTTGAAACTTTGAAAATGCCCTTCGAATATATATGGCAGTGGCAATATTTTCAGTTGAAGTGAAGGGAAAGCAAGGCGAGAGGGTTGAAATTATAAGTTGAAAAAAAATGTATCAATCATTTCTCAATTTGTATGTGCCATCAATGTAAGTGGTGTGCTAATTTTCTCAACATCATTCTGATTGCTCGTTCATCTCTTAGCTTATATACACTAGCAAAAGAGATACACACACATATATATGGTTCCTTCCATGATTGAGCATTCTCTGAATGCACTAAATCTTCAGAGGTAATTCTTAATGTGTTTTATTTGGAATGTATTTTATCGACATGTTCTTAAGTATATGAATAGTAAACATCCAAATAGAATGAGGTGATATTTTATTAACATATAAAATTAAAATTCTATGTACTTTAATTATGCTTAATTTGTTATTCCCTTATGTTATTGGAAAAAATCTTTTAAAGAATATCAGCTTTCACTTAGATGTTGAATTTTTTTAGATGTATTGTTTATATGACCAAACATCAAATACAATAGGTCCAGATGTGAATATGTACTCGTGTCTATTAGTGAGAATCAAAGTTCTTGCCCTGTATTTCTGAACATGCGTAAATTTAAATTGGTTTCTCTATTCTTTTCTCGGACAATCTTAGTGCTATTAAAGTCTAAGTTATGAACAATTGGTAGGCAAAGCAATAGATAATGTTGCAAAGCTGCAAGAGAATCCAGTGCAAAATCAGTTGGAAAAACAACAGAAGAGAGATGTGACCAGCTAAGCGAGTCAGATCAAGAGCAATGATGTTATGGTCCTGACTTTTCATCATGGATCTGGTTTTCATAGAATATGCCAAATCTGGAAGAATTCGTAGTTGCGGGGAAGAGATGGGATCTTAGTGTGTAAAAGAAGGGTTGTTTAGATAGAAGAACAGGATGGAGAGTGATGGAAGAGACTGCAGCAGTGAATAAAGAAAAAGATGGAAGAAGATAACATAACAGAGAAGATAAAAGAGAAACTGATTTTATTAATTCTTAATCTGATTTGTTACAAATGACCTTACTGCTATTTATACATATTAACATAACAATTTATCACTGCATAACCCAAGATACTGGCCCAAAAGAGAATTACAAGGCCTATTCATTAACTCGACACTTGTGCACATGTACAGCCTGTGCACATGTACAGCCTGTGCACGTGCACACACATCTAACCAACACTGGAGTTGCCTGTTGTTTCTGGAATGCGTGCCACTCGTAGCTCTTCCAATTCATGCGGGTCTCTGGTCGTCTGGTGCTCTGTACTGTTGGTGGTGAGGTCAGATCTTTTCTGAACAGAAGTGTTTGTTGAAATGCCTCCTCTTTCTTCCCTCTTCTCTGAAATATGCAGATCCAATTTATGGGTTCTAACACTCCCTTCCCCTTCAAAGTTTGACCTTGTCTCAAGGTCAAAAGCTGGAAATTTCTTAATTAATTCCCAATAATCCTCCCAAGTCGATTCTTGCTCGCTCCGCTGCTTCCATTTAACCAGCACTTGGGTCACAGCTCTACTGTTTCTTGGAGAAATTCTTCTGTCAAGAATGGCCTCTGGTTCCTCAATTATTTCTTCCACATAAGTCGGGGCACTGTGCTGTATGACAATTCCTCTTCCATGCTTCCTTTTAAGTTGAGATACATGAAATACAGGATGTATTTTAGCTTCAGGTGGCAGTTCCAATTTGTAAGCTACTTCGCCAATTCGTTGAATAACTTGATATGGTCCGTAAAATCTGGGTGAAAGTTTTGTTGTTTTTGAATTACTAACAGTGATTTGCCTGTATGGTTGTAATATGAGATACACCCAATCTCCTACTTCAAACTGCCTTTCTGTCCTCTTACTATCTGCGAACTTTTTCATTCTTTCCTGAGTCAAGGCCAAGCTATCCTTTAATAATTGCAACACTATGTCTCGGGAAAATAATTCTTGTTCCACTTGTGGCATTTTAGCAATATGAGGTACATAAGTCAGCATGGTAGGTGGTGGTATTCCATATACTGCAGAGAATGGTGTGGTGTTGGTGGAACTGTGCCAACTGGTATTATACCAATACTCTGCTGCTGACAACCAGTGTGACCACTCTTGTGGCTTATGGCAAACAAAACATCGTAGATAACCTTCTAATATTTTGTTAATTGCTTCGGTTTGCCCATCCGATTAGGGGTGGTACGATGAACTGAGTTTCAGTGTGCTTCCCTGTAACTTGAACAGCTCTTGCCAAAATGTGCTGGTGAAAATTGCATCCCTATCACTAATTATACTTTGTGGCATACCATGGAGTTTGAACACCCCATCATAAAATATTTTGGCTATGTCCTTTGCTGTGTAAGGATGTCTTAAAGGGAAAAAGTGTGAATATTTAGTGAGTCTGTCGACTACTACATATATAGCAGTATATTTGTTGCTTTTTGGAAGACCAATGATGAAATCCATTGAAATCTCACTCCATATCTTATCAGGGATGGGCAGAGGCTGCAGAAGTCCAGGCACTGGTATGTTTTCATGCTTGTTTCTTTGACAAGTATCGCACTCCTTCACAAACTGCTCTACATCAGATTTCATTCCTTTCCAATAAAATATTTGTTTAAGTCTGTGCTTAGTCTTCTTTATGCCTGCATGACCTCCTAGTGGAGTGGAATGATATTCATGAAGTATGGTAGAAATAGTTCTTTTGCTATTGCAGTCTAAATAAATTTTTCCTTTGTAAAAAATAAGTCCATCCACCAACTTATATTTGTTTTGATTGAGCTTGCCTTTACTGAGCCTCTGTAGCATGTTTTGATAGTCTCCAGATTGTTGCATACTGTCTTTTAACTCTTGCATCCAACTACTTTCAACAGATGAAATAGCGCAACAGAGCATAGTGGTCAAGGAAGAACTTTGCTCATGTGGTAATCTTGACAGTGCATCTGCTACAATGTTTTCTTTTCCCTTTTTATACTCAACTTCATAATCAAAACCATGTAGCTTGGCCAACCACTTTCCTTGAATTCCAGTTGACAATCTTTGAGACAAGAGATGCCTTAAACTTTGGTGGTCGGTTTTTATGATGAATTTTCGACCAATTAAATATTGTGACCATTTTTTTGTCGCTAATATCAGGGCAAGCAGTTCCTTTTCGTAAGTAGACAGCAGTTGGTTCTTTCCTTTAAGTGCTTGGCTGAGGTAGGCTATGGGTTTCCTATCTTGTGTCAAAACTGCACCTATACCCTCTCCACTAGCGTCACATTCAATCACGAAGTCCTTGTTGAAATTTGGCATACTGAGAATAGGTGGTTCCATCAAACATTGTTTTAGCTTCTTAAATGCTGTGGTAGCTTTCTCATTCCATGCAAATGCATTCTTTTTTAAAAGCTCAGTCATAGGTTTGGCAATGCTCCCATAATTTTTTATAAATCTCCTATAATAAGCAGTGAGCCCTAAAAAACCTCTCAAGCCTTTTATATCTCCTGGTTGAGGCCACTGTTTGATAGCATGGACTTTATCAGGGTCTACTACAATACCATTCCTGGATATGATATGTCCCAGGTAAGCTACTTGAGTCACTGCAAAGGAACATTTTGAAAGCTTTACAACCAGCTGATTATTCTCCAATTCCTGCAATGCAAGTCTAATGTGCGACAAGTGCTCAGACCAAGTCTGGCTGTAAATAAGTATATCATCAAAAAATACAAGTATAAATTTTCTTAGATAAGATTTAAATACATTATTCATCAAAGCTTGAAATGTTGATGGAGCATTTGAAAGCCCAAAGGGCATCACAATAAACTCGTAATGTCCCTCGTGAGTTTTAAATGCAGTTTTATATATATCAGAGGGATGCATTCGAACTTGATGATACCCAGACTTCAAATCAAGTTTTGTAAAGTAAACAGAACCATATAACTCATCCAACAAGTCATCAACTAATGGAATAGGAAACTTATCCTTTACAGTCTGGCTATTGAGTGACCTATAATCGATGCACATCCTCCAGGTTCCATCTTTCTTCCTGACCATGACTACTGGTGATGAGTACTCACTTGTACTGGGGCGTATCACTCCAGTCTCTAGCATTTCTTTAATAAGTTTTTCTAATTCGTTTTTGATGTGAAAAGAATGTCTATATGGTCTAAGACATACAGGTTTAGCATTTGGCAATAGAGGTATTTTATGGTCACAGTTTCTTATGGGTGGTAGAGGTGGGGTAGAATTTGTCACAGAGGGGTATTGTTGCAATATGGTTTGAACGTCAGGGTGTATTGTTTGATGGAGGCAGCTGTTAGCAGGGACTTGTAGTTCTTTGGAGTACAACAGCAAGGTGAGTTGTCCCTTTGTACTTTCCTTTGATATGTCTTTATCTTTCATCAGTTTATGGTTGTCTTTGATTCCCTGCCAAATATACAACTGTCCCTGAAATTGAAATTTAATTTGCAATTTTGAAAAGTTAAAGGATACATCCCATAATTCCTTCATCCATTATGCACCTAGAACAACCTGACATCCTTCCAGAGGTATCACTAGCAGGTCAATAGGCATAACACATCCCTGACATTTGAAGATGACTCCTCGGCAAATTCCCTTGCCATGAATTTTTTCTCCATTAGCTATCTGTACTGAATAACCCAATGAATCTTGGACATCCAACTGCAGTTTTTTAGATAAATCAGTGTTTATGAAACTATGGGTGGATCCCGAGTCAATGAGGACAGTGATGGGTTTTCCATTAATTATGCCTTGTACTCTGATGGTATAATGAGTGGGGATACTGCACATAGCATTGAGGGTGATAGAATAAGTTTCTTCATTTATTTTCACAGGAGAAGTGGGTATTTTATTGAATCCTTGCTCGTCTTCCATGGAGTCATCATCTGGGGCTTCTGCATTTTCTTCATGAAGTGGCATGATGCCTTCAACAATGTATACTTGCTTGTTCTTGCATACGTGACCAGGGTGCCACTTTTCATTACACCCATAGCATAGGTTCTTTCTTCTTCTTTCTATGATTTCTTGAGGAGTTAATCCCTTAACCTTAGCATGGTCTTCCTTGTTACCTTTTTCTGTAATTTTTTCTTTGTTCTGGAATCTGCTTCTTGTAGGATTGCTAAGTTTATTCTTCTTTTTGCTCGCATTTTTCCATTCAAATACCTTAGCTAAACTTACTGCTTCCTTGAAATCAACTGGGTGTAATGCCATGACATCAAACCTAATCTCTTCCTTGAGACCATCAATAAATTTCTCAAGTTGAAATTGGTCAGGTAAAGCTTGACACACCCCTTGCAATTCCTCGAATTTGGTGAGATAAGATCTTACAGAAGTGGTCTGTTTGATGTTGGAAATTGCCCCATAGGGTCTCTGTAATTCTTCTGAAGCAAATCGAACAATCAATTCTTCCTTAAAAATTGCCCAATGTTCATAATTCTTTACCTTCTTTGTAAGCCACCCATACCATAAGTGTGCTTCTCCTTTTAGGTGGAAAGAACAGGTGGGTACCCATTCTACCTCCGGTGTGCCATGATACTGAAAAAGCTGTTCTACTTGGCTAATCCATCCCATCACATTGCTGTCCCCATTATAAGTAGGAAATTCTAATTTGATAATGGTGTTTTGTAGCAGTTTTGGAGATTGGATGGGATTCTGGTTATGGTTTGGGGGGTTTGCTAATATTCCTGTTGTATTCCTAGGAGGAGGAACAAAAGTATAGGGTAGCTCCTGTTGGAGAAGTTCTTGTTGGGTTCTTGGTTGTATTCTCTGTGAAGGAGGTACATAAGGTGGGACAGTTCTTGGGTGTGAATTGAATGGATGGTTACTGGCTTCCCCATTCTTGTTATCTCGTTGATTCTTGATTTCTCTTAATTCTTTAGCCATGCTATTGAGAATCTCACTAATGTTGTCCATCTTGACATTAAGTTCTTGGTTACCTTTTTGTAGTTCTTGAGTTGTATCTTGTAAGGTTAGGTTGGATTCTTGGAGTTCTCTAATGGCTACAGCAGTTTTCAGATTGATTTGATCTTGTCTTGCCTCTCCAGGTGAATGATCTGGGGTAATTTCAGTGTGATCAAGGTTCTCTTCATCAGAAAGGTTAAGTTGGCCTCGGGTGTCGGACTGCTCTGATACCACTTTGTTATGGTCCTGACTTTTCATCATGGATCTGGTTTTCATAGAATATGCCAAATCTGGAAGAATTCGTAGTTGCGGGGAAGAGATGGGATCTTAGTGTGTAAAAGAAGGGTTGTTTAGATAGAAGAACAGGATGGAGAGTGATGGAAGAGACTGCAGCAGTGAATAAAGAAAAAGATGGAAGAAGATAACATAACAGAGAAGATAAAAGAGAAACTGATTTTATTAATTCTTAATCTGATTTGTTACAAATGACCTTACTGCTATTTATACATATTAACATAACAATTTATCACTGCATAACCCAAGATACTGGCCCAAAAGAGAATTACAAGGCCTATTCATTAACTCGACACTTGTGCACGTGTACAGCCTGTGCACGTGCACACACATCTAACCAACACTGGAGTCGCCTGTTGTTTCTGGAATGCGTGCCACTCGTAGCTCTTCCAATTCATGCGGGTCTCTGGTCGTCTGGTGCTCTATACTGTTGGTGGTGAGGTCAGATCTTTTCTGAACAGAAGTGTTTGTTGAAATGCCTCCTCTTTCTTCCCTCTTCTCTGAAATATGCAGATCCAATTTCTGGGTTCTAACAAATGAGGAGACTAGCTAATAATGAATTTTGAATAGTGAAAGATTCGATAACAAATTCAAAAAAGAAATAAGCGCAACATTGGATGGAGTGGGTGGGATAAGACTAGTTAAATGTGTTGGAACGATAGCAGCAACAAGTCAAAAGACTGATAAATGCAATATCAAGTGTAGGATCTAGGGATTAGTACATTATCGAGAATTAGAACTGGATGTCATGTGCATTGCATATTTTTAATGTTATTATGTGCAGTGTATAATGTTATTATGTGCATTGTTACTTTTTGGTCATGAACGTTTTGTGCAATCTATTCTTCGTATGAATAAGAAGTGAAAGATTGAACAACCTGAAGTTTATATGAGGCGATTCCTTTCTAGGATGGGATGCTAAATTATTTAAGGATATTTATTCATATTTTTTGAATATTTTTCAAGGATTATTTTTGCTAATTGTCTTGATATACGTGCGTCTGTGTTTTTTGTGCAAGTGAAATGCATGTTTTATGTTACGTCGGTAATAATTATATGGAGTAGTGCTTAACATAGGAGACGTAAATCATACAAAATAGGAATAATGGATTAAAAACCAATGTATAATTCATTCCAATTAAATAATTTGTTACAGAGAACCGAACTACAATGTATTTTATATCATACAACTGAGAACATAAGTGAGCAGTGGCCACCACAAAGAGAACTGAACTAGTTGCCTAATGAACATGAATTTGATTAGAAATAAGCTAAACTGCAATATGATGTGACTTGCTAGCCATGCAACAGATCTGAAACTAGCTGAATAATGTGAGGAATGATCTGCAAATGAAAAGGGCATCGAATCACCACGAAACCAAATTGATTAATGATCTACAAAAGCGAACTAAAGCCTTTTGGGCTAAGAACTGATGGTGCTGAAGTGAACTATAAAAGTGCACAACATAAGTGCATAACATAAGTGCATAACAGACGAAAGAGTGGTGAAAAATGTTAGAAATCTGCTATTAGAAACTGCAATCGTTTCATTTACCTTTAACGTTATACAGTTTCTAATCTTGATGTGACCCTATTAATTAGGTCATAAATAGAACGTTTCATTTACCTTTAATGTTATGCAGTTTCTAATCTTAATGTGATCCTATTAATTAGGTCATAAATAGAACGTTTCATTTACCTTTAACGTTATGCAGTTTCTAATCTTAATGTGACCTGATTAATTAAGTCATAAATGGACCGTTCTATAATTAGAACATTAGATCTGTAATTAATCTTAAGCATTGAATTGATATATGATGGACGTACCAGATTTAAAGTTAAATGTTATATAAAGGATTGGGTCCTCTCTCACCCAGAAAGCAAATGTATTCTTCTCCATCAAGAAACACATAAAGAAATAGGGTTAGAGAGAGAAACCGAATTCTGAGAAGAAGTGTAATTATTAGAAGTCAGAAGAAGAATATGACAGCCATTACATCTTCCGCTGTTAATCAAGATACGTCATCTTAAACAATAAATCATATTAAGTTTTGTTTGTGAAATATTCGGTATTGGTGATCCTTGGGCTATTACTTGAATTGTTCATCATTAATCATGAAAGATCGAACAGTAAAGAATTTCTTACATTTGATATCAGAGCCACCAATCAATAACTGAATATTTCCTATAATTGCAATTGATCTGTTCTATGCTTTACTCATGATGTTTAATCAAGTATGTGTTATAAGTCATTTATGCACATGAGATTTATGATTTTATTAATCACCAAAAGTGGTCAAAATCAGAATAATCATTTAGTGCATAAGTGACATAATGATTATTGATAGAAATTGCCAGTTATAATAATACCAATTAAAAACTGGCGTCACTAATAATAGAACCTGAGAACTTAGCCAAAGGAAAGTCTTGTTCTATAACTAGTTGACATGATGAGGTCTAATAGATATCTTGATTAAATAAATATTGATCATCCAAAGATGTCAGTTCTATTTAATTGAATATATTTATTACTTACTTATGTTTTGGTATTTATGTTAAGTATAAGATAGTATCTACCCAAAGGAGTGCTATATTATACTATTATGTACATATCTGAATCGCGTTAGCTATGAGCTTATAGTTATTTCAAAAAAAAAATTATTTGCAGTAATTCCCATGAATACACATGCTTCATCTGTTACATTGTTCATTGGTGTTAATTTTTCTGAATGGAGAGAACAAGTCAATTTCCATTTAGGTGTTCAGGATCTTGACTTGGAACTCCTTGAGGATAAACCTATTGCTCTTACAACAACTAGTACTGAGACAGAAAAATCATACCATAAAGCATGGGAACCCAATAACAGATTGAGCCTTATGTTTATTAAGATGACTGTTGCTAACAACATCAAGTCAACAATTCCGCAAACAGAAAGTGCTAAGGAATATATGCAGTTTGTGGAAGAGCATTTTCGTTCAGCTGATAAGTCACTCGCTGGTACTCTTATGGCAGAACTTACGACCATGAAGTTTGATGGGTCGCGAACTATGCAAGAGCACATTATAGAGATGACTAATCTTGCAGCAAGGTTAAACTCCCTTGGACTTACAGTAGAGGATTCTTTTCTTGTCCAGTTTATCATGAACTCGCTACCTTCTGAATATGGAACTTTTCAAATTAACTATAACACTATAAAGGATAAGTGGAATGTTAATGAATTGGCCAGTAGACTTGTTCAAGAAGAAGGACGTTTGAAAAATCAAGCGAATCACTCAGTAAAATTTGTGAGTAATAAAGCTGGTAAAGAAAAGAATGGAAAATCAAGTCATTTCAAGAAGAAAAAGGCACCTGCTAAGAATGGGCATGATAGGGAAAAGAAGGAACTAAAGGATGTTCGATGTCATTTCTGTAAAAGGAAAGGACATTATCAAAACGACTGTCCGAAAAGGATAGCTTAGTTCGAAAAGAAAGGTAATCATCTATCTTTCGTATGTTTTGAATCAAATTTAGTTGAAGTTCCTATTAATACATGGTGGCTTGATACTAGTGCTACAACTCATGTCTCCAATAATATGCAGGGATTTCTTATGATCCGAACCATAAATCCAAATGAAGATCGTTTTCTCTTTATGGGAAACAAAATGAAATCCGCAACAGAAGGGATTGGGACTTATTGTCTAATTCTAGAAAGTGGATATGTATTAGACTTATATAGTACCCTTTATGTACCTTCATTATCTAGAAACCTTATTTTCGTAAGTAAGTTGGATATTTCTGATTTTAGATGTACGTTTGGATCTGGTTGTTTTGATTTATATAAGAATACTGATAATGTTGGTTCTGGTATTCTAATTGATGGTTTATATAAATTGAAACTGAATGACACTTATGTGAATTCCTTGCTGAATGTAATAAATAATGTTGGATGCAAACGTAGCATGTTGAATGAAAATTCTGCTTTCTTATGGCATAAAAGACTAGGTCACATATCCAAAGAAAGAATGATGAGATTAGTAAGTAACGAAATTTTGTCAAATTTGAATTTTAGTGATCTAGAATTATATGTGGATTGTATTAAAGGTAAACAAACCAAACATAATAAGAAAGGAGCTACTAGAAGCAGCCAGCTTCTTGAAATAATACACACTGATATTTGCGGACCTATGGACACTCCAGCCTTTAATGGAGAAAAATATTTCATCACTTTTATTGACGATTTTTCCTGCTATGGTTATGTCTATTTGCTTCATAAAAAATCTCAATCTGTGAATGTCCTTGAGACATTTGTAAAGGAAGTTGAGAGGCAATTAGATAAAAAGGTGAAAATCATAAGGTCTGATAGAGGTGGTGAATATTATGGCAAATATAATGAGTCTGGCCAGTGTCCAGGTCCATTTGCAAAATTCCTCGAAAGTCATGGCATATGTGCGCAATACACAATGCCAGGTACACCACAACAAAATGGTGTAGCAGAAAGGCGCAATAGGACGTTAAAAGATATGATTAGGAGTATGATGTCAGATTCTACACTACCTAAGAATTTGTGGTCGTATGCTCTCAAAACCGCTAATTATTTGTTGAATAGGGTTCCTAGTAAAGCTGTTCAAAAGACTCCTTTTGAATTATGGACTAAAAGGAAACCTAGCTTAAGACACCTGCATGTTTGGGGTTGTCTAGCGGAAGCGAGAATTTATAATCCACATGAAAAGAAATTAGATTCTCGAACGATTAGTGGGTATTTTTTAGGTTACCCTGAAAAATCTAAAGGATATGTGTTTTACTGTCTTAATCATAGTCCAAGAATTGTAGAAACTGGTAATGCAAGATTCATTGAGATTGGTGAAGTCGGTGGGAGTACTAGAAGAGAAATTGTGGAAATAAAGGAAACAAGGGTAAATGTTACATTGCCTAGAATAGTTCCTCCATCTACTATTACTCCAAATGTTGTTCCAGCTGTTGGAGAATAGCATGATGATGAACAACATATAAATGAAGAAGTACTTCCTGAAGGAAATGACTTACATAATGCTGATATGCATGAACCACAACATGTAGCATTAAGAAGATCTCAAAGAGATCGTAGGTCAGCTATTTCTAATGATTATATGGTTTATATGCAAGAATCAGATTATGATATAGGAATCAATAAGGACCCAGTTTCGTTTTCACATGTTGTAGAAAACAAAGAGTCAAAGGAATGGACTAATGCCATGAAAGAAGAACTAAAATCCATGCAACAGAATGAAGTTTAGGATCTCATTGAGTTACCGCATGGCTGTAAAAGAGTCGGATGCAAATGGGTTTTTAAAACCAAACACGACTCTAATGGTAATATCGAACGTTATAAAGCTAGACTTGTTGCTAAGGGTTACACTCAGAAAGATGGTGTTGATTACAAGGAGACAGTTTCTCCTGTTTCGAAAAAGGACTCGCTAAGAATAATAATGGCATTAGTAGCACATTATGAATTGGAATTGCATCAAATGGATGTGAAAACAGCCTTTCCGAATGGAGATCTTGATGAGGATGTTTATATGGATCAACCTGAGGGTTTTTCTGTAAAAGGTAAAGAACAATTGGTGTGTAAACTTAAGAAGTCAATATATGGGCTTAAACAAGCATCCCGGCAATGGTATATTAAGTTCAATACCATTATTACATCTTTTGGTTTTAAGGAAAATACGGTTGATCACTGTTTATACCAAAAGATCAGTGAGAGCAAGTTTATTTATCTAGTCCTTTATGTTGATGACATCTTGCTTGCTGCAAATAATTTAAGCATATTGCATGAGACTAAGGAATTTCTCTCAACGAACTTTGAAATGAAAGATATGGGAGAGGCATCCTATGTGATTGGAATAGAAATATTTCGTGATCGATCACAAGGAATATTTGAATTGTCTCAGAAAGGATATATCGAAAGGATTCTAGAGAGATTTGGAATGAGTAAGTGTTCACCTGGGAAAGTTCCTGTACAGAAAGGTGATAAATTCAATCTCATGCAATGTCCTAAGAATGATGTTGAATGAAAGGAAATGGAATCAATTCCATATGCATCTGTAGTTGGTATCCTAATGTATGCTCAAACCTGTACTAGACCGGATATCAGTTTTGCGGTCGGTATGTTAGGGAGGTATCAAAGTAATCCAGGAAGGGAACATTGGCAAGCTGCAAAGAAAGTGTCGAGGTACTTACAAGGCACGAAAGATTACATGCTCATGTATAGTAGATCCAATGAATTGGAGGTGATTGGATATAGCGATTCAGATTTTGCTGGATGCATCGATACTAGAAAATTGACTTTTGGTTACCTGTTTATGTTTTCTCAAGGAGCAATATCATGGAGAAGTGCGAAACAAACTATCGTTGCTTCATCTACTATGGAGGCAGAATTTGTGGCATGCTATGAAGCCACAATTCATGCATTATGGTTGCGGAACTTTATTTCAGGACTTGCGGTTGTCGACACCATTAGCAAGCCGCTGAAAATTTATTGTGATAACTCTGCAGCAGTGTTTTTCTCAAAAAAACGACAAGTACTCTAAAGGTGCCAAACATATGGAACTGAAGTATCTTGTTGTGAAAGATGAGGTTCAAAAACAAAGAGTGTCAATCATGCACATCAGGACAAAATTTATGATTGCAGACCCTTTGACGAAAGGGTTACAGCCAAGACAATTTAAGGAACATGTTCAAAGAATGAGTCTTGGTTGTATTAATAATAATTGATGTGTGACATTCTGAGCTCCTTTGTGTGTTTTTGATATACAATTATGTGTCTCTTGTTTTAATGTGGTAGTACGTACTTTATGTAATTTTAAACAAGAAAGAGTCTTATAAAGATATTATGTTTAATCATTATGATATAAGACATTATGTGGACCAATATGATGTTTTATATAAATTATGAGTATAAAATGATGGATTGCTGGTATTGTAGTATATGGAAGGGAATGCATTGAAGTAATAATGCACAACCGCCATAACTCTCAGCAATTTATCATAGTATGATGTTCAACACTTGATATTATGAATAATCGGGTCAAGTGGGAGAATGTTAGAAATATGCTATTAGAAACTGCAATCGTTTCATTTACCTTTTACGTTATGCAGTTTCTAATCTTAATGCGACCCTATTAATTAGGTCATAAATAGAACGTTTCATTTACCTTTAACGTTATGCAGTTTCTAATCTTAATGTGACCCTATTAATTAGGTCATAAATAGAACATTTCATTTACCTTTAACGTTATGCAGTTTCTAATCTTAATGTGACCCGATTAATTAAGTCATAAATGGACCATTCTATAATTAGAACATTAGGTCTATGATTAATCTTAAGCGTTGAATTGATATATGATGGACGTACCAGATTTAGAGTTAAATGTTATATAAAGGATTGGATCCTCTCTCTCCCAGAAAACAGATGTATTCTTCTCCATCAAGAAACACATAAAGAAAAAGGGTTAGAGAGAGAAACCGAATTCTGAGCAGAAGAGTAATTATTAGAAGTCAGAAGAAGTAGATGACAGCCATTACATCTTCCGCTGTTAATCAAGGTACGTCATCTTAAACAATAAATCATATTAAGTTTTGTTTGTGAAATATTCGGTATTGGTGATCCTTGGGCTATTACTTGAATTGTTCATCATTAATCATGAAAGATCGAACAGTAAAGAATTTCTAACAAAAAACTGCCAACCAATGACACAATTACTCCTTGGGAGCTCCAGCTCCTCCCCTACAAGTACGTCCAAATAGGTTTTCACTACCCAAACTGCTAACCAATGACACCATTGCTCGCTCAAATATTGATACTCAACTAATGGTGCTGTTCAAATCTGAAGGACCATATAAAAGAAGAAAAAACCACCATACCAAAAATTAAATACCTTTATGATCAATCACAATGACAGTACACAGTTTCAAATTGCAAATGAAACAAGCAACAAGCTAAATACAACTTTATTAACAATACATCCATATTTGCATTCTCTTTTGTTATGCAAAAACCAAAATTGAATTACCAATTTCACTAAAGAAAGACCAAGTGAACCTCGGTTCACAATAGCTAAACTGAAGTAAAAAAAACATTAAAATTTTAAAATAACAAATCACTATTATTTAGAAGAAGAAGAGATGTCATTCTCGTCTTTAAGGCTTTCATGCATCACCAATCCCTCCTCCGCAGCACCTTTTTCTTATTCGTGCACATAGAACATATCTTTATCTTCCAACTTGTGGCATCATTCACCCACCATAATCGGCTTAGTCGATCAGCTTAGTCCATACATACCCTTTTCCCTTAATAGACGGAAACCCTAATTTCAACTTATCCAATTTATTGTCATTACCTAATCCATGCCTACCATTTGATGCAGCCGAAGAATTAACAATGTTTGGATAATCCATATAGAGTGTATTGTTAGCACCAAAATTGGTCACTAACACCCAAACGTCGTTGAAAGCACCAATTCATAGTCACAGATAACAAATAAAGTATATGTAGAGAGTATAAATATTAAAAACAATCAAAATTAAAAAGAAAGCAGTAATAACAGAGGATTTATAGTGGTTCGACTGACTCTGGCCTACCTCCACTCTAGAAATTTCCTTTTTATTAATATCAGAATCAATTATAGTTACAATCCGAAGTTTTTAAAACAATAATGGCAGAGTAAGAATGAAGATCCTCTTTTCTAAAGCCCCACTTATTGTATTTATAGGAAAAATCCGGATTACTGAGCTTCCTGAGTGAACCGGGCCCACCAAGACCATAGTCGAACCCAAATCCATCATCACTGCCGACCCCGAGCTCAGAATATGCCGACCCCATACTAGTTGCACCGACCCGAAGTAAATCCATTACTGGCCTGAAGTGATAGCCTCAATGACTCGAAGTAACGTGCTTCATGACTCGAAGCAACTCCATCTTCTCGTTCCATAATACCGACCCCATGCCTTCGAGACACCGACCCGACCTTCCTTAGCCGACCTCATGCCTTCGTTCCACCAACCCAAAGCAAGCCAAATATGCCGACCCCTTCTCTTGTGCCGACCCAGGGAAATAAGCTTGTTGACCCGAGTAAGCAAGCGTGCCGACCCAGAGTGAGATGATAATGCCGACCCCACGCCATAGTGCCGACTTGATTCCCATAGCCGACCCGAAGAATACCCATAGCCGACCCGAAGCAACCATAATATGTCGATCCTTAAGCGTAATGTGATGTGCCGACCCCTACTTCTATTGCTGACCCGAAGTTGGAGTGTTGCCGACCCGAAGCACTCGTGACTTGCTGACCTGATGAGATGCCGACCCGAGGAAAAGCCCATGCCGACTCGAAGCGCACCCTATCCTGACCCGAAGGAGCTCCCTCAAAAACCCAAAGCAAGCCCAAGCACGACTCGAAGTAAACTCCAAACATCCCGAATCACCTCGACTTTTCTCGAAACTCATATTTCGAGTATCCCGCATCTTTTGCCCATCGATTACGCCGAATCCCGGCTTCATAATCATAGTTATCATCCGTGATTGATCGTCTATCCGTCTAGTTGAGTCAAACCCATAATATTCTAGCCTCGATAACCGTGCAGCCGATTGGGTTAAATCTCCCATACGCTGCCTTGCCAAAAGGCGGGTTAATACTTTGCCCCCCGCCCAAAACATGTCTTGCGATAGAAATGTGTGTTTTGTAGCGTCGTAAGCCTGACGTTCAGAATCTGATGATGACCTGTGAAGAGATCAATGATCCTACCTGATTGTGAATAGCGATCGTTCGAGATCGTATGCCGTTCAAGGTGAGATGTGACCGTTCGAGGTCGGATGTCGTTCGGGGCAAATTGTGACCGTTCGAGGTCGGGTGCCGTTCGACGCGAATTATGACCGTTCGAAGTCGGGTGCCGTTCGAGGCGAATTGTAAATAACAGACTTTACATTCAGATGACTATGAGTCTTATAATTGAAATGTCCAACTAACAAAATCAAGTCCAGATACAAAGAAAAGAAAACAAAAGCAAAACTAAAACATAAAAATGCAAGCATCTCCACAGTGGCGGTTTATAGTTATCTCAGAGCATGCCTGAGGACCGTTCGTGATCTCGTACATGTGTAAGCAACTTAACCATTTCATTGAGGAGTATATTATTCATTCTTCATTGTTCCAATCAGTTGATGATAAAACGATGCCTCGATCCAGGGCCATCTTCGTTTAATGCAGATGGTGGCCGCTCCTGTTCCACTATTGTCGCTCGCCTTTTCACGTACTATAACAGCATGCCATTCCGGATGTGTCCTTCGATCCCATCCCTCAAGTGCCTGCAGTCGTTTGTACTATGGTCGCCTAGCTCGTGAAATAAGCAATATTTGTCTGACTTCCTTTCATTATTGGTTGGCTCTCTCCTGATTGGCCTTCGGTAGGGAACCTGCCCTCTAGTGTCTTGGTATATTCACTCTAAAGCCTCGCTCAACTTCGAATAAGTAGTAAATCTTGGTTACTTTCAGGGCCACCTCGATTCATCAAGGCTACTCTATGCTTTTCGCTTCCATTTATCTTTGTTTGAATCTTTTCAGGGCGGATCTCCGCCTTTGACTACATAAACTTCAACTTCATCTCCTTCCTCTCTTTAAGCTTTCGCGTCTTCCTGTCGTAGAAACCTTTCTGCCTCATGGTAAAACTCTCCTAGATCCATAGGTGGATCCCTTGTTAATGAATTCTTAAATTCCATGCCATCAGCTATGCCAAATACGGTTGCCATCAAAACCATGAATGGATCTGGACGATCCACCGATGTTGTCGCTGCATTAAATCACGTCAAAAAATTCCTTAGAGACTCTCCGGTCTTTTGTTTCAGTGTTGTCAAACTCATCACGTTCTTGGGTCTTGAGTTATGAACTCTAAACTTTCTCATAAACCTCTTTATCAACTCGGTCTACGTTCCAATGGAGCCGCTTTCCAATTGCCTAAACCACAATGCTGCTATATCTGTCAAATACAAAGGAAAACACCAGGCCATGACCTCCTCCGATGCCCCCAGTACTTCCATGTGCCTCATATACCTTGTCAGATGAACAACAGAATCTGTTCTGCCATCATACGTCTCTAGTGTTGGTAGCTTGAATTCAGGTGGATTCGTAGCCTGTCTAATTGCAGGAGCAAATGGACTCTTGTTCACAACCTCTAAATCTTTGTTCACCAATCCTCCTCTCATGACCCGTCTGACCATTTTTGCCAATCTGTCATTGTTTCTAAGCGGTAGTCTTCGTTTGTTGCCTCCGACCTGCCCCCGAGTTCTTGAGGGAATCTTGAAATCTACTCTCCTGGATGAGCATTCATTCTTCTATCAACACCAAATTGCACTACACCGCCTGGTACCCTTCCTGGAAATGATCCAACATGACCTGGAGGCGTGCCCTCTAGTTCATGGGCTTTTCCTGATGGTCCCACTCTATCCTGAATCCTGGTTGTTTCGATTCCCTGATTCTGGTTCTGGATTTCCTCCGTTCCTATTGCTCCAGCTTCGTGATCCTCATTTCCAGCATCTCATGCAATTCCATTCCCTTGACTTTGCACTCCAGCTTGTCTAACCTGTCGAAGTAGGTTCTTTATCATGTCCTCCTGTCTTTTCAGCATCGTTTCCATCTCATCTCTGGTAATATAGATTGAGGCCTGATTAGATCCTGAGGAAGCCTCCTGACTCCCTTCCTGCTGACTCCTCTCCATTCTCTGTCTCCTGGTTGATTGCTTTACCATAGTTTCCAGAATTCGGGTTCTTAAGCCTTTAAATCCAAAATCCAAGCTTTAGAATTCCCGAGTGCAAGCTTTCTCAGTGAAAGCACCAAAATGTTAGTGCCAAAATTAGTCACTAACACCCAAACGCCGTTGAAAGCACCAATTCAAAGTCACAGATAACGGATATAGTGTATGTAGAGAGTATAAATATGAAAAACAATCAAAATTAACAAGAAAGCAGTAATAATAGAGGATTTATAGTGGTTCGGCTGACTCTGGCCTACCTCCACTCCAGAAATTTCCTTTTTTATTAATATCAAAATCAATTATAGTTACAATCCGGAGTTTTTAAAACAATAATAGCAGAGTAGCCTTAGTGGGGAAGATGAAGGGAAACAGAATGAAGATCCTCTTTTCTGAAGCCCCGCCTACTGTATTTATAGGCAAAATCCGGATTACTGGGCTTGCTGAGTGAAACGGGCCTACCAAGACCATAGTCGAACCCAAATCCATCATCACTGCCGACTCCGAGCTCAGAATATGCCGACCCCATACTAGTTACACCGACCCGAAGTAAATCCATTATTGGCTCGAAGTGGTAGCCTCAACGACTCGAAGAACGTGCTTCATGGCTCGAAGCAACTCCATCTTCTCGTTCCATAATACCGACCACATGCCTTCGAGACACAGACCCGACCTTCCTTAGCTGACCCCATGGCTTCGTTCCACCGACCCGAAGCAAGCCAAATATGCCGACCCAGAAATGTGCCGACCCCTTCTCTTGTGCCGACCTGGGGAAATAAGCTTGCCGACCCGAGTAAGCAAGCGTGCCGACCCGGAGTGAGATGATAATGCTGACCTCTTGAGTGAATGCCGACCCCACGCCATAGTGCCGACCTGATTCCCACAGCCGACGCGAAGCAACCATAATATGCCGATCCTTAAGCGTAATGTGATGTGCCAATCCCTACTTCTATTGTCGACCCGAAGTTGGAGTGTTGTCGACCCGAAGCACTCGTGACTTGCCGACCTGATAAGATGCCGAGTTGAGAGCTTGATTCCGGCTAGAGAGCTTAATGCCGACCCGAGGAAAAGCCCATGCCAACTTGAAGCGCACCATATCTTGACCCAAAGCAGCTCTCTCAAAAACCCAAAGCAAGCCCAAGCGCGACTCAAAGTAAACTCCAAACATCCCGAATCACCTCGACTTTTCTCGAAACTCATATTTCGAGTATCCCGCGTCTTTTACCCATCGACTAAGCCGAATTTCGACTTCATAATCATGTTTATCATCCGTGATTAATCGTCTATCCGTCCAATCGAGTCAAACCCATAGTATTCCAGGCTCGATAATGGTGCAGCCGATTGGGTTAAATCCGCCTGTACGCTGCCTTATCAAAAGGCGGGTTAACGGTGCCCAACTTTGACTGGTATTTAGGCTCATGGCAACTGTGTTTGCTTCTATGACAAGATCACATTGTTTGTATAATCCATGGAATGTGCAAGCTTTAATATTTTTTTCTTTCAAATATAGATTGCGCATTCCATAAATGCGCAAGTTATATAAAAATAGACGTAGTTTTTTCAATTAATTTTCAGTAAGACTTATAAGTGGAATAGGTATTTTTTACAAACCTATTTTAAAATTTTGTCCAAAATTAAATACCTTTATGAACAATCACAGTGACAAAACACGCTTCCAAATTGCAAATGAAGCAAACAACTAGCTAAATAAACCTTTATTCACAACACATTCTTATTTACATTCACTTTTGTTAGGAAACAACCAAAGTTGAATTACCAATTTCACTATAGAAAGACCAAGTGAACCTTAGTTCACAGCAACTAAACTGAAGAAGAAAACATAAAAAATTTAAAATAGCAAATCCCCATTATTTAGTGGAAGAAGACACGTCAATTTCATCTTTAAGGCTTTCCTGCCTCACCAATTCCTCCTATGCAGCAGCTTTTTCTTCATCATTACACATAGAACATATGCCTTCATCTTCCAGCTTGCAACATCGTTTGCCCATCATGATTGGCTTAGTCCGTACGTACCCCTTTCCATTAATAGATGGAAACCCTTATTTCAACTTATCCAATTTATTGCCGTGACCTAATTCATACATAACATTTGATACGGCGGAAGAATTCATAGTGTTTAGATAATCCATGTAGAGTGCCCAACTTTGACTGATATTCAGACTCACAATAGCTTTGCTTGCTCCTATGACGAGATCCACTTTTTTTTCAGTTTATGTCTTTCGCCTTTGATTTTCTCTTCCCGATTGCGATCATCGCTGCACTTAGTCTGGACATTGCCGACTTTTGCTTCAAGCTCCTTGGAAGAATCTGCACTTAATTTCAAGTTTGACCTTGGACGGTTGATTGAAAAAAATTTGATGGATCCGACCTTGCGTTCTTCAACAGAGGAGGCGTTTGAGGGATGAGATGATTTGTTGTGATCATTTTCATTTACGATGGAGGGACGCGGTGTGCTGCTGTGTTATTGATCTTGTTAGAAATAAATCAAGACCGGTTCTAAATGCACCGCAATATAGACTTCATTTTACCCCAAAAAAAAGTAAAAAAATTAGAACGGTGCTACATTTTACCGCACGCGGGCGGCAGCATACTACCGGACGGTAGTATTAAGCCGTTCGGAGTAGCATAGTTTTTTTTTAAATAGTACTTTCGATCGGTAGTATACTACCAGACGGCAGTATGAAACCGAACAGTGGGATTCAGAAAGTTTTGTTCGGGTAATTGGTTCATACGGCATTATGAAATTGTCAAAGTCTTCAAATTATACGACGTTGTATCGCCGGACGGCAGTATGGAACCGGACAGTGTAATTCAAAAAAATTTGTTTGGGTAATTGGTTCATACGCATTATGAAATTGTCAAAGTCTTCAAATCATACAACGTTGTATCGCCGGACAACAGTATGGAACCGGGCAGTGGGATTCGGAGTTCAATTGATGGTATGGGTAAAACGTGGGTAATTCTAAGCCATTAAAAATATTTTTTTGAGTAAAATAAAGACTGGGTAAAATAAAGCCTATACTGCGGTGCATTTAGCACTGCTCTAAATTAAGGAAGAGAACATTACTTTATTGAATTTTAAGATACAACTACAAACGTTGTAAAAGATGTCATAATATAGACATGAAATTTATCCCTAGTATCTTTTGTGCAACAAATAATGAAAATATCTATGACTAGGCAATAAGCTACTTAGATACCAAGCATCCTCCTTTTTAGCAACTAATAGACTGATTCTCCAAAATGTATTACGATACAACTTCTAACACCCTCTCTTAGACTGTCTCAAACATTCAGTTTACAGTTTACGGTATCGAAAAATCTTTAATGAACTGTGGTTCTTGATTGTTTCATTAACGATTTCGATTACCTCTAGATTGGACATGATCTATTGCTTCACATTGATTAGTTCATCATATTTGGACCATAACCAAACTCTTATAATTTCATCCTAGAAACTTACTCAAACTCTTTATTTGGGTCCCCTTGATATTGCTATATGAGTCATCTCTCCAACAAGCCACCGCCGAGGCACGTTACTATTACTTGTTGGATGGATTGAAAACAAACTTCAATTGCATGGATATCTGCTTCACTTGTAGATACATACCTATTTTTTAATTGGCAATTCATAAAACAGTTCTTGAGCATCTACCAATTTTCCAACCTTATAACCGACATTTGGATACATTGTATTCTTCGTTGTCTTCTTTCAAAACTTTGCTACTGCTGCTACTAAATTTATTTGCTTCTTTGACCATCACAACTAACAAGCATAAAAACGGTGTCTAATTCCATCCACAAAACGAAAAAACAGACACAAGCAAAGCACCAACATTAAAAGGCATGCAAATCCATACGCAACTTACTGTAACAAACAGAATATCACCCCAAAATTCTACCATAGACAGAAGTAACACCTTCACTGACTTCCTCATCATCCTTTGCACTTACTATACCAACAGCACCACGCATGCACATACACAAGCACAAAAATCCCCAAAATAATATTAACTCATCCCAAAGCAATCAACCATTTAGAACGTAAACCCTGCCATGTAAAGATGAATCCTTGGAAGCTAGGAACACGTAACATGATGAATCTCAAAGTGGTTACACTACCCTCTTCATCGGCACTTTACCCTCAAACACTTATAATCACGGTATATTCATTACCGATTTAGATGGAAGGAATTTAATATGTTTAGCTATTTCGACCTATGATTTACAATGGTTGTTAGATGTAGTTTTGCTTGCTAACTCGTGACATATATAGCTGGGTATTTGGACCATGTTTCTCTAAATGCTGAGATAGTAACTTTTGTTTCTTTTTCATTCTTATGTTTCTCCAAAACTTGCTGCAAAATCTTCAAAACAAGATTCGTTCCGGTGACTATACCCTTTTCAAGCCTTGCTTATAGTGTGGTCCTCACGGTACCAATATACTTAGTTTATTTCGACCTTGAACGCCGCCATCATATCTAACCCCACACAGCTTCAAGCCATTTTCAAAAGCTATGATATTGACCATAAACCCAGATAACTAATATTCGATATGTCATGTAAATCCTAAAATATGACAATTTCAACAGTACACCATAATAGCATCAACAAACTGGTAAAACAAAATTTTCATTTGCATACAAAGATATGTTAATCACATAACATAAATTATATAAATCAACAATAATAACAAATTTATTTTATAATTCGTTTATCTCAGTGAAGTTATATCATGCATTGCACTGAAAAATTATATTTTTTAAACACCTATACTTTTAAATTTACATAGTTACTTACCAAATCTTCTCAATTCTCTCCTAATATTTTTTTTACTCATATCCATGTATTTAACCAATTATGTAATCTTTATTTTAAATCATTCAAATAAATTCAGTTTACCAATATTTATTAATTCATCTAATAAATCCTAAAATATATCGATTTAAGTATGCATACAACAATCATATATATAAGCGAAGATGATAAAATTGTTATTTTTATTCATATATAAAGATATATGAATCACATAACATAAAATGTAAACATAAACAATAATATATTTTTAATTTGTAATTCATTTATCTCAAAAAATGTTATACATTGTAGTACAAAATTTTGTTTTTTACAACTTTTAAAGGTTAAATTTATATTTTATAACATTGGAATGTGGAAGCATGGATTACTCTAATGCAAATTAGGTTATGTCGACATTCTCATTTTCAACATGGTATTAAAATTTATCTACCTAATAACTCAAATTAACACAACAAATTTTTTTTTTTTTTTTTTTGCATATATTGAAGTTATAAATATGACACTCCTACAACAACGTGAAATTTATGATTAACTGCTACGCTAAAAAAAGGTTTACTAATTGAAATTTCAGATAATGAATAAAAGTTCATTTCTAGATAAGGTGATCGTAAGATGTTTTTTTAACTACAACTACATACAAAACTCTTCTCATTTTTTCCCATCATTTCTAACATTCAGCTCTATATATTTAATTAGTTAAGCTGATCACTGATTTAAAATATTTAAATATATTCAATTACGTAATATTCGTTATTTCATTATAAATCATTAAAATTTTATATGCAATATTCGTATTAATAGAAATGGAAAATTGAATTTTTTTCTTCCATTTACATAAAAAATTACACGTATCACATAGCATCAACTATTTACATATATAGTAATAGCAATATATATATTGCTATTAACGAGTTAGGACAATAATTTCGACAAGAATATGTTATTAGCGACCCTCTACCTTACATATGCATCTGAGTATTGTATATCATTTTAAATTATAAATTTTTTTATTTCAATAAGTTTATCGTATAGTGCTTAAAAAATTCAATTTTTAACAATAATTAAAATTTAAATATTATTTTTTAGCAACATTATCGTGTGCAACGCACGGGTTACACACTAGTTCCTACTAATGGAGCATCACATTTGTCTACGTCTCAAATACAAGCAAACACTCGTCCGTCAATCTGAATTTAATTCAACGCTCCGGAAGCCTCCACCTCATCAATCTTCTCCATGTTCCATAGCCTATCCTTCGTAAGCACACTTCACCGAGATAATTAAAATCCCCCAAAAAAAATCATTTTGACTCCCTAATCTTAGCAATGACCTTTCCAAACAGGTGCCCACCTCTCCCCCTCCATCCTCGATCACGCTCGAACCTCCGCGGTCGTCTTCACCATGCCGTCCTACCCTTTCACTACTAGAGATACAGTGTATTCCAACGGCGCTGTTCCAACGGCCTCCAATGGCATTTCTAACGGCTTCCAACCACGCGTTGGATATTGACGTAACCGTCTGAAGCCGTTGGAAACCGTTGGAATAAAGCCGTTTGCGACCGTTGGAATCCGTTGGAAAATTTCCTGCATATTTCACGGAGACCAGACCTGCAACTCATTATCTTCTTCCCAATAACATTTTCACCCAATTCCCCCATTCCACCACCTCCTAACCTGCTACCGCCGCCCCAAACACCATCCCAACCATCTCCGACGCCATCTAGAAGTTGCTCCAGCCCATCTCCACCGTTCTAGCTCTCCAAATCGGTAATTTTGCTAAACCTAATATTTAGGTTTTTTTATTTAGGGTTTAATTTTGAATTGTGATTGATTCCTACTTGTTACTGTATGCATATTACATCATGTTATCCCTTAATTGCAACTATTATCCCATAATGAACAAGTTATTACCGATTGAAAATTTTGTAATTTAGGATATTTCATTAGTTTATGTTGATTTGGTTAGTATTGAACGTATGTGTGTGATAGAGTTTATTGCATTTGGAAGCCGTTAGAACGGATATTGCATTTGTGCGAACACGAGTTTTGTATTTGTGCGAACACGCGAATTGATTTAGTGTATAAATGAATTTGTAATAAATGAATTTTGTGTACAAATTTTGTGTATAAATGAATTTAGTACTTATGTAATAAAACGGTAAAATATAAACCAATATTAATTAAACGAGTTATATATTTAAATTTAATATAAACAAATATTTAAATCCTTAGATATATTTGGCCCCGTTTGACAAGTGTTGTATATGATCGTTTTAGGGATATTCGTTTTTTCCACAAAACGGACAATTCTATTCATCTTATACATCATTTGTCGGATTTGTCCCTGTATTGGACAAGTTACAAACACTATAAAGTAATTATATTTCGTCAATTATATCACTTTAAACGGTTCATAAAATTTTGACGGCATTTCCTTTACGTTCCTTGTGTACACGCATTTGTGTACGATACAAGGAACACGGGGGAAATGCTGCCGAAATTTTGTGAAATCGTTTAAAATGATATGATTTACGGAATATAATTAAAGACACATAAGTGGCAATGAATCAATAGTTGTTTATTTAAAATAAAGTTTGTAGAAAAAATATAAAATTTAGTACATGTTTACTAAATCAGTAAATAAAATTTAAACAAAATATAAAATGAACGATTTATAATTTTTTTACTTTATCATAGGTTTTCAAGTACGAAAAATGGTCAATTACTTTAATGATTGGAGCTGGATGTATCAAAGAAGGGAAATTAATGGCGCAATAAGTAAACATTTTCTGAAAGGGGTACAAGTGTTCATCGAATTTGCTATAAGTAATATTGCAAACGATGAAGAAATTCGTTGTCCATGTAGTAGATGCAAATTGTTGAACTATTTAGTACCGAATATAGTTAAGGTTCATTTGCGCCAATACGATTTCGTACCCAATTATTTGTTGTGGGATCGTCATGGAGAAATTGTAGCCCCTAATAATCAAGAACGGTCGGTGGAGGTCATTAGTGATGAAGTTAGTACGAATCTCATAGAACATATGGTCGAAGATGCATCACGATCAATGTTCCCTACCGTTGAAATTGATAACGACGATGTTAACGTCGAAGAGGAACCAAATGTTGCTGCTAAAAATATATATGATTTATTGGATCATGCTAAAAAAACCCTTTGGAATGGATGTTTAAGCGGCTCTCAATTATCGGTAACTGCAGAATACATTGCAATGAAATCAAAATACAACCTTACAGAAGCTGGATTTACGGCTGTTGTTCAAGCTGCTAAACGTCATATGCCACCCGATAATTTAATGTGCGAAAATTATTATGAAGTGAAAAAACTTATGTCATCTTTCGGTTTGCCATATCAAAAAATAGATACATGTTTAAAGGGTTGCATGTTGTATTGGAAAGAAGACAGCAATCTTAGAAATTGTAAAATATGTAATCAAGAAAGATACAAACCGAGGAAAAAGAAGGGAAAAGAGGTTCCGTACAAGCGTATGCATTATTTACCCATCACCCTTAGACTTCAACGGTTATATGCATCATCTGTAACATCGCATCATATGAGATGGCACAGTGTGAGAACACCTCAAGAAGGTACGTTGACACACCCATCCGATGGAGAAGCATGGAAATATTTTGACAAGAAATATCTCGATTTCGCAGCGGAGAGCCGCAACGTTAGACTAGGGTTATGTACAAACGGCTTCTCACCGTTTTCTCAGTTTGGTTCTAAATATTCATCTTGGCCTATAATAATCACACCTTACAATCTACCCCCATGGATGTGTATGAAAACTCCATATATGTTTCTCACAATTGTCGTCCCTGGCCTTGATGATTCGACACAGGGCATTGATGTTTACTTACAACCGTTAATCGAAGAGTTGAAAATATTATGGTATGAAGGAGTTGAAACATACGACATATCAAAAAAGAAAATTTTTCAGTTGTTCGCTTCTCTGTTATGGACTATTAGCGATTTTCCTGCATATGCAATGCTTTCGGGTTGGAGTACGGTCGGTCGTTTTGCTTGTCCTTATTGCATGGAAGAAACACGAGTATTTTCCTTACCGCATGGGAAGAAAATATCATGGTTTGATTGTCATCGATGTTTTCTTCATATTAATCACCCTTTTAGAAGAGACAAAAAAAACTTCATAGCTAATAGGCATGAGACTCTACGACCACCAACGGTTTGGTCAAGCGAGGATATATATGAACTTGTAAAAGATTATCCAAAAATACATGAGACCGGACAACAAATTGAAATTCAAGGTAAATCGATGTTTCATAATTGGTGCAAACAAAGTATATTATGGGAATTGCCTTATTGGAAAAATCTCTTAATCCGTCATAACATTGACGTGATGCATAACGAAAAAAGGTATTTGATAATGTGTTTTATACAGTTTTGAATGTGAAGGGCAAGACTAAGGACGATTTGAAATCTAGACGTGATATAGAGGAAATATGCAATCGTCCTGAGCTTCATATGAAGCCCAATGACAGTAAAAAACCCAAAGCATGCTACGAACTAGACATCAACCAAGTTAAAGTACTATTAAAATGGGTGGAAGGATTACGATTTCCCGATGGAATTTCCTCTAATCTTCGTAGATGTATTGACTATAAAAATGGAAGACTGAGTGGAATGAAAAGCCATGATTGTCATGTAATAATGGAAAATTTGTTACCCATCGCTTTCAAAGAATTGTTACCGGTAAAAGTTTGGACGGTAATAACAGAACTTAGTTTATTTTACAAGGAGCTTTGTTCAACTACGTTAAAAGTTGATCGTCTACTTAAACTTGAAGAAGAAATTCCTATACTGCTCTGCAAACTAGAGAAAATATTTCCTCCAGGTTTCTTTAATGTAATGGAGCATTTATCTGTTCATCTTCCATATGAAGCACGTCTTCGAGGTCCTGTGCAATATGGATGGATGTATCCATTCGAAAGGTATGTTACTATACTGAGTATGTAAATGTTAATTTAATTTTAAATAGAAGTTAATACTTAACTGAAATATTTTTTATTAGGTACTTAAATCATTTAAAGAAAAAAGTGAGACAAAAAGCTCGAGTTGAAGGTTCTATTTGCAAATCATATATCGAAGAAGAAGCTACTTTCTTTTTCTCTCATTATTTTAATAATCATGTGAACTTATCATTTGTAAATGTTCCGCGTAATGATGAGGCCGTTGAACAAAATTCTTCTTCTGAATCAATATTATCTATTTTTAAACAACATGGCCGACATGCTGGAAAATGTGTGGAAGTATGGCTAGATGATAAAGATTACCATGTAGCACACACATATATTCTTCTTAATTGTCCTGAAGTTGCACCATTTGTTACGTAATTATCACCTTCCAAGTTTTGTTAAATTTAATACTACACGTGTAAATAAATAATATTTTAGTATATCTTGTTTGTGTTTGCAGTATTTTTGAATTACAAAATCCAAGCGGCGATTTAAGAAAAGATTTCAGTACTTGGTTTGCGAAATACGTTTGTGATCCCACAAATAATGTGCTCGATGAAGGACTGAAACATTTGGCGTTTGGACCGAAAAGAAAAGTTAAAACGTATCCAATATTTTTTGTTAATGGATATAAATTCAACACCAAAGAATACGGTGCTGAAAAATTAACAAACAATACTGGTGTATTTGTTAAAGGCAGTGATGACCCTAATAATCATATAAATGATTTTTATGGCGTGTTAACTCAGATTTTGCAGTTGACATATTTTACAAGACCCGCGGAGGATGTTTATTTGTTTAGATGCAACTGGTTCAGCAATGTTCCAGGTTCTGGTATTAACGTGCATCCAAATTATAATCTTATAGAAATTAAACATACCTCGCGTTATCAAAATTACGACCCTTTTATACTAGCCAAACAAGCCCTACAAGCTTATTATGCCCCTTATCCATCTCTAAAAAAGGATAAAGCAGATTGGTCTGCGGTTTTTAAAACCAAAGCAAGATTTACGTTCGATGGACAGAATATTCCAGACGAACAAGCCTATCAAGCAGTTCTGGAGGAAAATGTTGAAATAGCAATTACAGACAATCAAACTGATTTTGGACCTTTAAATGATGAGACAAATGTATTAGTCGAAGCATTTGAGAGTGTAGAGGAAAACGACATAGAACACGAAACCGAGTCTGAATCAAAAAACGACGAGGACGACTGAGTAATATCCGGTAATTTTTACAATTATTCACATTACATTTATCTCTGATTAATAATGCATTTATCCAAAGTTATACAATTTTAATGCCAACAAGTGTATACTCACACACTCAACACATACACACAACATGACACATTTGTAGCATATTGTATTACATTTTTTAATGGTTCGTCATATCATAATTATTATGAATTGTATATGTATGTATATGGCAGGTATATTATGTCTGGCTCTGATTCTGGCTCTCGGCGACGTGGCTCTTCCCAACAGATTGGAGAGAGTAGTGGTGAGCCATCAGCTCGTCCAGTCGTTTACTTGCAGCCAAAGGCTGATCAGGCGTAAGTATCACAATTAGCAGCATAGCAATTTAATTTTTTGTACATGATATATCTATAATTGTCTAAAGTTCTATTTTATATTTAACGCAGTGAGTTTGAGTTGGAGCCATCTAAAGTGGTTCTGAACATTTCTAAGCCGGCGTATATGAGCAGGTTGAGCGATTGCTGGCCTAAGTGGAGCAAGATCCCCGATGATGTGAGAGAGACCATTTGGCAAGATTTTCTAGTAAGTTTATACTGCTTTACAAAATGATTAATTAAATACAAATAAATAATTAGTAATATTTTCTCATTGTACAGGGCACAGTAGATTTGCAAGAGTCTGACATCAACTTAGTTCAGCGACACTGGAACTCAAAGATCGCTAAGAACTATAGGGAGAAGATGTCAGAGATTAAAAAAGTGGGGAAGAAACCAAAGTGGATGAGTGCGGCTGTATGGGATAAGTGGGTTGACTGGTGGAACTCTGAGGAGTTCAAGGTAAATCTATAATGAATCTCAGTAAAAAATTTAACGTTTAATAAATAATTATTCATTGTAAATTTGCAGGAGGAGTCAAAAAGGAACTCATCAAACATGAGCAGGAATCCAGTAACTCATCGTGGAGGCTCCAAATCTTTCCAGCATCATCACCGTGAAGATTTGGTAAATTTATCTATTATCACATTTGTATATTGATCAGTTCAGTAATTAGTTATGTGAAGTTAAATTATCCAAATTATCAATTGCAGGAACGAGCTTATGGACATCCTGTTGGCTTAGTGGACTTATTTGCTCACACCCACGCATCTAAGCAAGTAGGGCTGCACACAACCCATATCCAACCCGACCCAACCCACCAACCCGACCCAACCCACATAAACCCAACCCAACCCATCCTAGTTCGGGTCGGATATGGGTTACAATTTGTAACTCATACTATATACGGGTCGGGTGTGTTATTTTGTTCAATCTAACCCTACTTTAACCCAACCCAACCCTATATTAAAAACCTAATTTAATATCAATACACTTAAAATTAGAATAGTCTAATCCTAGAATAATGTTTATGTATTCTACAGTAAATATACGAAAAAACATATTTTATGCCAACCCAAACAAGATAGAATTTGGCAAAGATATTCCAAAGGGCATTTTAATGTATTTTAAAATGAAACACTTGTTCTACTATGTAGTGAACTAATTTCATATGATGTGTTTTACAATGAAATTTTAATAAAATATATGTTATAATGAATTAGTTAGTTTAAGTGCGTTATGCTAACTAAAATCTAATATATTATGTTGAACATTTTAATGTTATTTTTTAAAAATATTCCCTTATATTCTCATTTTTTATTAGATTCATGCAACCCAACCCTACTAAACCCGACCCAACCCATACTTCGACCCAACCCATATCCAACCTCATATAGGGTCGGATACGGGTTGAGCTACCTTAAACTCATACCTATGCGGGTCGGATGAAATATTTGGTCTGACCCGACCCAACTCATACTTTGTGCAGCCCTATAAGCAAGTAGACAAGTCTGGCAAAATCATATATCAGTAGGGTGATCAGGATAAGACGACTGAGGCATATATGTATGCGTTTTTTAATTTCTAATACTTACATCAATAAGTTTATTAATTACTAGCTATGTAAAATAAAAATTACATTCTACTATTTTTCAACTGAAATTGTTTTTTTTTTCATTATAGTCAAGGTTACAGGAGGCACGGGCTTATGCGCTTCAGCAGTCTGGTCGTGATGAGTTGACACAGGAGGAGCAAGATAACATATTTGACGCTGTTATGGATCCGACGCAGCGGAGTAGACGTTATGGCTTCGGGAACGTAACGGTAATTAATCCTTTTACATATGTACAACAAATTAGCGTTTAGATATATAGTGTTATAATATTTTATATACGTTTCCAACCCTTTTGCTATTATTTCTATTTGCAGGCTCGACAAGCTCAAAAGGCCCAAGACAAAGAAGAAATTAAGGAGCTTAGAGCTATGATTGAGCAGCTACAGGAGGAGAATCGTCTGCGAGCTGTACAGATGGAGCAGTTGAATCAAAAGCTTGCGGAGTATGTGCAGAATCATGGTATCTTTCCTTCGTCGTCTGGTGCTTCCGGAGGCGACGACGAAGATGCTTGAGGAGGTATGCTTTTTATTGTTTGTGTTTGAACGATGTATATATTGACCTGGAGATGATTATAATGTGTTTTAATGTTGTATATATTGGTACGGAGTGGGTGAGAACGATATTTTGATGGTATGTACGTGGTTTATTGACATGTTTTGTTGGTATTTACGTTGATGGTACGGTATATGATGTTTGAATGGTTTGGTTTGTTTATATTGGTGTTTAATTGATTTATGTGTGTTGTTTATATTGATATTGATATATATGTGTAGAATGGATAGGTAATGGAATGGATGGGAAATGGTGTGGCTGGAAGATTAATAGGCTTGCTGTTGTACAGCAAAATGAACCCAGATTTCCAACGGTTTCCAACGGCTTATTGGGCATTTTATTCCAACGGCTAGTAACGGTTTCCAACGGCTATTAACCGTTGGTCGCCGTTGGAATTGCCGTTGGAAATTATCCATTAGTTCCGTTGGAAAGCGTTGATTATATTCCAACGGCCGCCAACGGCTCGTAGCCGTTGGAATAGCCGTTTAATCTTGTAGTGTTTCGATGCCTGATCCGTCATCCTTGACCCCGATACCGGCCTCCTCTAGTTTCCATCACCGTCGACACCGCGAGCAGTAATTTGGATCTCGCGATGGGAACAAAATATCTATAAATCTCTATCGAAGAGAAACCAACTCATGCGAGCAGCACATGACTTGAGAATCTTACACATGCAAGTTTCTCTCTACTGCGCGGGTATGTACTTTTTTTGGAGTAAGGGAAATTATACGAATTTGAAGAATATTGAGGAATAACTATGATTTCTTGCATAATAAACAGAAAAAAAATCACAGTTTGAAAAAAAACAGAACAACTGACTCAAACTTAATGCTTAACCGAATAAGTGATAAGAGCTTGTTAGGTTGTTTGTTTTCAAGCAAGTATTTTCATTAAGCTTTTTTATTCACTTAATTGAATAAGCAGAATTTCAATGCTTATTATAAGTGCTAATCACTTATTGCACTACATTTTTCGATTATACCCATGTGTAACCTAACATATATACATTTTATGAAGTTTTTTCTAATTATTTCAAACAGTTATAAAAGTTCACATATAACATTAATTTTGTTTCCAGTACTATCCCCTTTTTACGACGAGGTAATTTTTTCTCATTTTGTTTTGATTTTTAGATGTGGAGCCTTTGCAGCAATGGTTAGGTCACTCGCATGGTGATCTAGACGTCAAGGTTCGTGTCTGGAAACGGTCTCCTCGTAATGCGAGGGAAAGGCTGCGTACAGTATTGACCTCCGCAGAGTTCGCTATCGTGCCGGGGGGGGGGGGGGGTCGTGCACTGGATTCCACCTTTTTTGTTTTGATTGTAACTATAATATAGTTTTCATTTAATAGAAATATACTAAAAACTAGTAATAAAAAAAATTGATGACAACCTAGCAATATTTGCATATAATTTTAAGTTAAAATATGATAGTTTATAAATTGTTTAATAAGAATGAAAATTAAAAAACAAATTGAAATATGTAACGCAAGTGTGAAAAAGTTATAAATAAATAATTTCGACATGCTGAACAACACCGAGATTTACCTTAAGATAAATGAAAATTTAAATAATCTGTAATACATTAATGGAAACTCAACATTTTAAATAATTATGAAAAGTTGTACAAAAATCGTCGGATATTTTTATAATAATTTATTTCGATACGTTGGACATATATATATAAATATATATTGTAATAAAATATTTTCTTCTTGAGCAAACTTTTATAAAATATATCTACGTTATCAAATTTTCTATTTTCGACATGTTTTGTAGATTTGGTAGTACTTATACATGCGAGCATTTGTTTGTTTGTTTGCTTTTTTTGTGTATAAAATATGAGGTATAATATAAGATGATTTAGTGTGTTTTGTATGGCAGTTACACGAAAGAATAATTAATTTAAAATTTGATAGATATTATTGTCAAAGTAGTCAGTTATGTTCACAAAACAAATTTCTAAACAAACAATATTTTAAGTATTCAGCCACCAGCATTCAGCAATTAGTATTCAGCATTCAGGGTTCAACATTCAACATTTTAAACAAACGATGCCTTAGTCTACTTTACTCATACTACTACCAAATGGTTAACTAAGAATATCTAACCCAAGTTCTTGCATTTGAAATTATAGCCTAACTCTATATGAGAACATCGCGATCATTTAAAACCTATCAAAATTCCATCATTTTAGCCCCCTCGTCCAATATTGAATCAATAAACGAACTCGAGCTGCTAGCTTGAGCTTGAAACAACCTGTTCACCTCCTTCTCAAGTACGGTGTTGTCAAACTCAGGCTTTTCCTTACTGTTTTGATTCACTTTTCCCTTTGAATTGGTAGAAAATTGATCGATGTTACTTGCATTATCATCTTGAGTGCGTGCTAGAAACACATTGTCTACTAATAAATCACTCCATTTAAATCGTGTGATTGTTGAATTGTTGTTTCTTGACAGTGGTTAAGATAGGTAGTTAGGGTGGTTGATGAAGCTGAACCCTCCACTGATACAGGCATGCCTGTTGAAATCACACGGTTAAAATTTGTATTTTGATAAGAAGGAACATTACATTAGTATAACACAAGGACTTCCTCGTTTTATGCCGTAAATATCTATAATTTTAATACGATATTCTATGTTTTCCCTTTTCTAGTGAATTTGTGTAAAAAAGTGTTATATTAATGAACGCTTTACTCATGTCCAAAAGTAAAATGGTAAATAATTGTGCTATAGCATAAAAATTTCTTAGCATAGTTTTCTAATTTCTCTTTCTACTGCAAATACACCAAAAGTGTAATTCCCACTTCTTAGCTCGAACTGCCATTGTCACCGTAATCTCTTATTCTTTTCAAACTGTATTCGATTATATTTAATTTATTTTGTACTTTAGGCTTTACCCTTTTTTGGACAGGTCGGTTATCAGGTGCTATTCTTCATCATCAGGGTGCTGCTCAAGGTTGACAAGGTTATCAACTTTGTTATCAACTTTGCAGGTGAATTTTATGTGTGGCAACTAAATTTATTTTCTACATGGCTAAAATCAACCATGTTATCATTGTCAGTCTAAATTGATTTTCAAAGATGCACACATCACCATTTTAGGGTACGTAAATTTTACTCTTATCGGCGGCGTTGTGGAAAATATTATTTCTTGAATCAACCCATACGACTTAGAATCAAGTAGTATACATTTTCTATGTCTGACATTAGCAGAAGGCATATTATTAGTGGTAATTACCCTTAAGTTCGTTAAGTGGAATAGCCAGTATAATCTTGTTGTCTGTAGCAGATATTATCAGCTATTGTATTCTGTTAAATTTCCCGCTATCTCTGTCATTTTGTGTTCTTGGTTGAAACTTTGTTTTTGTTGCGATGAACGGGATAAACAGTGCACAAGCCATACGTCAATGAATTTGTAAAAAGGGGATTATACTTTGCATTTAGAGTTCTGATATTCATCTTTTACTTGCACATAAAATAAATTAGGAAATTCATTTTTTGTGTTATTTTGTCTGAACGAGTTCTAACAAATTTACAGCAATATTTGCAGTTAGCAAGCGCTTCCCTGAAAGAACCATCTTTGGAATTCGAGCTTCTGAGTCCAGCAGTTGCAAAACCACCTGTAATCCCTCGATTCACAACAGTAGGAGATAAAAGACTGCCAACACTTGAAGAGGAGCAGTTGGCTCTGTCGGCACTTGGCAAATCTAAACCGATAGAGACTGATTCTATTGTGTTCACTAGATTGAATAACCAACTTCCTGAATCAAGTGAACCACTTACAAGCAGTACCACTGTATTGTAGCACAAAGGAACAAATTTTACATAGATTTTATAACAAGTGTTGAATCGAAGGAGAGTTAGAAGTTCTATGAGGAGTTAAAAGCGAAGGATGATTATATTTCATTATTTCTACACTCAAGAACAAAGTGAGCGGATTAGAGATGAATGTGGCAGATATGATAGAGTTTATGCAGGAGTATAGACAGTAGAGGGTTGAGAAAGGTCATGGTTTGTCGCATGATATATAAGTTGCTTTATTTGGACATTTCGTGATGAATTTGTATATTATATATGTATTTACGTCACTAAGCGTTATTCAAACATGTTGGGTTGGAAATTGTAGTCATGTGATTTTGTAATTTTGTTTTAACTACAATTATGTTGTTTATGTTGCATGTGTTTAGACTTAATTTATATTTGTTTGTGATGGTATGATTATGTATATATTAGTTTTGCGCATGATTGTTTAAGATGGTATATAAAGAGGAAAGATTAAATTGTTTATCTAATATTGCATCAGAAACTAATTAATTTGTTTTTTTAGTGTAAAACTGAATATAATGCTAGTTATAACTAGCATTTAGTATAGTGTAAAGTTGACTATAATGCTCAATATAACTAGCATTTGTCCTTACAAGTTTATCTTTTTTCTAATTCTCTCTTTTATTTAAAGGATAACAGAACTAAATAAAATCTGTCCATAATAATTATGTACAACCTTGAATGAATGCAAGGTAATAATTCAAATTCGGTATTGTAAAAGATATTTAAGGTTGATGTACAGTACTCAGTTCTTGTTGCTTCGTAGTTTATCCTGTCCTCAATCCAGTTGTTGTTGCTGTATTTGGTGCACATGCCTGCACAGTCCTGATTTTGTTGGCGTAATAGTGCTTGTCTTGCTCTGCCATGCTCTTTACTGCACACATTGACTTCATGCACAGTTAAAATGTATCAACACAGAGGCATGCTTTATCAAATAAGACAGACTGGGCTGTGTGCTACCGTTTGGCCCAATAGACATTATATCAAATGTGTATAAATACAGTGTACAAGCATGTATTGTATATATAATTCTCTGTACTCAAATTATCAGAAATAAAAGCAGTTTATATTTTCTCTTCAAATCTTTATATGGTATCAGAGCGTTTCAAAGCCTAACAGCAAAATGCCATGCCATTGATCAAGATCAGATCTAACAATCATCATATCAAGATCAGGCTGCATATTTCTCTTTTTTGAATCATTTAAGAATCAGATAGATTCTCATCATCCTTTCCTGTTCCCTCTGTTTTTCAATCAAGATCAGATTCAATATCATCATATCAAGATTGAATTGTGTTTCTTTTCATTCTGAATCATCTGAGAAATATAATATTTCTCATCATCTTTGTTACCCTCCTGAATCAAGATTATCGATCAAAACTTCCACTGTGCCTTGCCTAGGAGTTCAAGAACTCTCCTGGCTGCTCAGTTCCCTTTTCTGCCTCTACAAAGCTTTTTCTTTAATCTCTTTTTCTTGATTTCTGAAATCTATGGCTGAAGGAGATCAAGATGTCTCTGCCTCCTCCAGCACCAACACCAACACCAACACCAGATTTAATCCAACTGAAGAACTCCTGAAAGAGATCGTCAAACCTCAAAGCCAACTATTATCGATTCAACTGGATGAGACCAATTACTTGCTTTGGAAGTTTCAAGTCGAAACAGCAATCAAAGCATATGGGCTGGAACAATACATCCAAGGTACCATAATCATACCACCAAAATACACTGCAGACAAGGATGGAAAGCTAGTCAGTAATCAAGAATTCATAATGCATCAAAGGCAAGATAGTCTAGTCAGTTCATGGCTAATATCATCAATAAGTGCTAATTTACTCTCAGATAATTGGATGCAATTCATCTCATGAAATCTGGTCCACAATAGAACAGACTTTTAGTACTCAGTCTGCAGCCAAGATTATGTACTACAAAAGACAATTGCAAAATGTCAAAAAGGAAAATCAGTCAATGAGAGATTATCTTGCAAAGGTTAAAACCTTATGTGATCACTTATCCTCTGTAGGACACAAGGTGAGTGACACTGAACATATTCTATCAATTCTTGGAGGATTAGAGGATGAATACGAATCAGTGGTAGCAGTTATATCATCAAAGGAAACCTTACCCACAATTCAGTATGTTCATTCTACTTTACTAGCTCATGAGGGTAGATTGGATCTCAAGAAGTCATCCACATCAGATATGACTCTAAACTTCATCTCAAACAACAAAACCAAAAATCAAGAAAAGGGTTCTGGTAACAGAACTCATCAATATAACAATCAGAGAGGTGGTCAGTCCTCTAGATCACGAGGAAGGGGTGGAAGATGGTCCAACAACAGTGGAAACAACAGACCCAGATGTCAGATCTGTGAGAGAATTGGTCATATTGCTAGCAAATGTTACTTTAGATTTGACAGTAACTACACTCCATCACAACAGAACAACAACAGGGATAGAAACTATAATCCCAGTGCAAATGTGATAAGTGCTCAACAAGAAATCAGAGGTCAAAGCGACTGCAACAATAATGACAATGCAAAAATTGAAGATATTAATGATAGCAGCTGGTACCCTGACTCTGGAGCTACAAATCATGTCACTAATAACTTGGCAAACTTGAATCTTGGCAACAAGGAATATAAAGGTACACAATCTTTACTTATGGGGAATGGTGAATCTGTAAAAATTTCACATTCTGGAAATGCATACATAACTGGAAAAAAACAGTTATACTTGCATAACTTATTAAGGGTACCCTCTGTCAAGAAAAATCTATTAAGCGTATCACAATTTGCTAAAGATAATAATGTGTTCTTTGAATTTTTTCCACATTACTGTCTAGTTAGAGATATTCTAACAAAAGATATTTTCTTACAGGGTAGAGAAATTAAGGGATTGTATACTTTCAATGTTGATAATTCAAGAACATCTGGATGTAAAGAAAAATGGTGTAATATGTCTGAAATCAAAACTATGAATAACTGTAAGAATTTTGACATTTGGCACTGTAAGCTTGGGCATCCTCATGTAAATATTGTTAAACAAGTGTTGAATGAAAATAATATCTCTTTTAACAATTTTTCAACCCCATACATTTGTACTTATTGTCATATGGGTAAAAGTCATAAATTACCATTTCTAGACTCCAAAACCAGTTACAACAAACCACTAGAACTTGTTGCAACTGATTTATGGGGTCCAACACCCATATCAACAGACTATGGGTACAAATATTATATTTCCTTCGTTGATGCATATTCAAGACATGTGTGGATATATTTTTTGAAAGCAAAATCTGACACTTGTTGTGCAGTTCAACAATTTATAGTGCAGGCAGAAAAACAGACTAACTGTCAACTAAAAATACTTCAGACAGACAATGGAACAGAATTCTCACCTCTTAAGAAATTCTTTCAAGAGAAAGGTATCATACACAGGACAACTTGTCCTTATACGTCAGAACAAAATGGTTTAATCGAAAGGAGGCATAGACACATTGTAGAGACTGGTTTAACACTGCTAGCAAATGCATCATTACCACTCAAATTCTGGCCTGATGCATTTGCCACTGCAGTTTTTCTAATCAATAGACTACCCACAAAAATTCTAAAATTAAAAAGTCCATTAGAAATGCTTTATAATATCAAGCCTGACTATCACAATTTAAGGGTATTTGGTTGTCTATGTTTTCCTTATCTTAGACCATATAATTCTCATAAACTGAACTACAGATCATCACCATGTACGTTTCTAGGTTATGCTACAAATCAAAAGGGTTATAGATGTTTATCTAGTAATGGAAGGATATTTATATCCAGACATGTTGTGTTTAATGAGCAAGTGTTTCCCTTTAGCAACTCTACAGTTAAGACTACAAAAAAGGTTCACAATTTTAAGTACTCTTTAGCATCTATACCTGTGATAAGCGATAAGGCAGCTCACATTTCTGGAGAGAGAGCTCAAGGCCATGAAAGTCCACAACACACAATGATCACTTCAGAACCAGGTCATGGACAAATCGAGCCATCTAACACATCATCCCAAATGCAACAACCAGAAAATCAATTGCAGCAAGACTCAAGTCACACATTAGATAATTCTCAATCATCTAATGTGCCACAAGAGGATGAGATGGATAACAATGATCATCAGCAAAGCCCTGCAAGAAGTCCTGCAAGAACTGGACATCATATGGTTACAAGGGCTAAGAGTGGTATATTCAAACCAAAATTATACAATGTAGCTCTAGAAAATGAAGAACCAAGTACATATAGTCAGGCCATACAAAATGACAAATGGAAAACAGTTATGAATGAGGAATATGATGCCCTAATGAAGAACAAGACTTGGGATCTTGTTCCTCAACCTACTGATAAGAATATAGTAGGCTGTAAATGGACCTACAAATTAAAAAGAAATGCTGATGGATCAATTTCTAAATATAAGGCAAGACTGGTAGCAAAGGGATATTCACAACAGAATGGTTTTGACTTTACTGAAACATTTTCTCCAGTTGTGAAACCCTCTACCATCAGAATTGTTCTCAGTATTGCCTTATGTAGAAATTGGACTATAAAGCAATTAGATGTAAATAATGCATTCTTAAATGGTGTTTTGCAGGTGGAAGTTTATATGGAACAACCTCATGGCTTTCAAAAAAAGGGAAATGAGAGACTAGTATGCAAGCTGAACAAAGCAATCTATGGCCTCAAGCAAGCACCAAGGGTTTGGTTTGAGAAATTAAAGACAACTTTATCCAGACTGGGCTACAACTGCACAAAATCAGACAACTCTCTTTTTACTAAATTTAATTCTAATGCTATTACTTATATACTGATTTACGTCGATGATTTTATTATTACAGGAAGTGATGATCTAGAAATCAACAATCTTATTCAACATCTCAATAAAGAATTCTCAATCAAAGATCTTGGAAGTCTAAGCTACTTTCTAGGAATTGAAGTAAACAGACTCTCAAAATCTTTGATTCATCTCAGTCAGAAAAAATATATCAGTGAACTTCTCATTAAAGCAAAAATGGATCAATCCAACTCAATTTCTACACCCATGATAACAAATGTTCATCTATCAAAGACTAAAGGAGAAATGATCTCAAATGACATTCTTAAATGTGCTATCTTTAACAACCATGTTTTAAATTTCCAATGCCTTCTATTAATACCGATGGTATTAAATGGCTAGTAGGCACATTCCTTACCTTTAATGTTAAATGTAAACACTTTGATCTTATTTGTTTGTTTTGTTTAGAGAATATATCAATACTATTGGATTGTGTTATGTGGGTTCAGTGGTGTTGTCATCAGGTTGCAAGCAAGAGGCCATTGAAGTGAGGCAACTGATAAACACTATTGCTAACCGCATAAGTATTCACAAATTTAGTCAGGTTAAGTATTTTAAGACGTTCTACATCTAACAGAACATGCCAGGAATTGCTTCTCCCTTTTGCATAGTATGTTGATATTTGTGTGTGCTTGTGTGTGGTGACTTGTGACTTTAATCATGCAGTGAGGTATGTTTTGTGGAAAAAGAGAACACTACAAGACACACAAGCTTTCGACGGCCATCGCTAGCTGCCGCTAGCCAACGCAAATAGTCATCGCTTTTTAAGTCGTCAATCTAAGAAAAGGAGACGGCTTTAGCGACGACCTTGTCGTTAACTTTTCGATGGCTAGAGACGGCGTAGCATAGCCGTTGTTAGCCGACGACGATCGATGGACACGTGACATGAATCTATGTATCATGCATATGTCAATTGGGGGTTGTTAGCCATCGTTATCCAGTGATCAATAGACCGTCGCAAACCTGGAAACCATATTTTGCATATCAGCTGCTGTTTCAACCATCAAGCTATACAAATATATTCATCTGTCTGTCAACCTCATGTACAACATATATAAACCCAATTTCACGAGTACAACCATCGCATAATATCATACACATTACATAACCAAATTTATATCACAAAAATCAATATTTACATCAATATTCCATCAAACCAACAATACCTACAAATACTCCTATCATCAAACATCCAAAAATCCATTAAACATTCGCAAACAACACAACCATGAAACAAATATTAAATCCATCAACACATATCAAATAAGTACAAAACAAAACAATCATATATCCATCAACACATGTCAATTGCGGCGGAGGGATGCGGAGTGCTGTTGTTGTTGAATTTCGGCGATACTATATGGAGAATGGAAGAGTCGAGAATAGCTTGAAAATAGTGAAAACGGTGTGCGAATCGGAGCTCGAATGCTCAAGTTATCGCGATTTGAAGCTGGGTGATGCATATGCTAAAAGTTGTGTCAGACGTCTAGCAGGAATCACTAGACGTCTGATAGCAGGTTTACTGTAACATGCGAGTTTTGTCAAACGTTTGAGAGAGTCTGTCAGACGTCTGGCAGCAGGAATTCTGCAGCCTGAAAGTTGCGACAGACGTCTGAGGGGTTTTGTTAGACGTCTGACACACTACAGTTTTGTTTTTTCGGTCCAGAATTCGTGTATTTGCTTGTAGGGTTTAAAAGCAAATCGAGTATTTGCCAAGGCAAGATGGTTCACTATATAAGTTCTTCTCAGAATTCAAAAGGGGTTCAACCTAAGTATCCAATAAGCAAGGGTTCATCCAAGGGTTTAATAAAATCTTGTTTTCTTCAATTCTCTTCTCCACAAATCTATTCTATTTGAATATTGATCATTGTAATCATCTTTTGTACTCTTCTCATTGGTATTAATAAAGGCTCTCTCTCAAAGTGGATGTACACTAACAAGAGGTTAATGGAATCACTATTGTGCGATTTATTTTTCTGTTATTGCTTTGTTTCTCTATTGCTTTTTCGGTGATAGTAAAAACTTGATTTTAGATTTGATTGAGATATTGATTGGTTGTTTTTGCACTTCTTACCATGATCTCGTTTTCCACTTTGCTTTGGGTTTTTGATTTGAGTGGTCTCGAGTTAGAATTCCCATAACATTTGGTATTAGAGCATTGGTGTTGGTAGGTATTTATAGAAATGTTGAAATCAGATAATACCTCGGGTAGTCCCTCAATGATTAGTCCAAGTGGTGTAGCACCATATGTACGTGGATCGTACATGGATTCGGGATCACAATTGGTTATAGACAAGTGGAATGACGATAATGATTTTGAAAAGTGACAATGGAAGATGAAAACGGTTCTTAAACAGAATCGTGTACATCGGGTAGTGTTTGATACACATTTGTTGTCGCTGGATATCTCGGACGTTGAGAGAGAAGAAATGGAAGAGTGGGTATTCACTACACTTCAACTTGCTATAGGAGAGAATGTGATCTCCGAAATTAGTGGTGAGACCACCGCTAAGGGTATTTGGGACAAGCTGGAGGAGTTGTATATGAAAAAGTCACTAACTAATCGTTTGATCTTGTTGTGAACGTTTTTCACCTATAAGGTGAAGGAGGGTAATTCACTTAAGGCGCACTTGAATGTCTTTTATGATTTGTCAATAAAGATGAAGATGGTAGATTTGAAGATCGAGGAAGAGAAAATGACGATGATATTGTTGTGTTCATTGCCGGACCGTTATAATGGTTTCTCAAATAGTTTGATCTATAGTCAGGATACTTTGACTCTTGATGATGTCAAAACGGTTCTTCTTAGCGAGTAGTTTCAGGATCAAATGAAGGAGTTAGATGATGAAAGTAATGGTGCTAGTAGTGGTCACAGTTTATTTGTAGAGAAGGAGATATATGAGAAGAAAGAGAACCAAAGGCGTTCTAAATCAAGAAAGCTCGGTTGGAGAGGAAAGTCAAAGAAAAGAAATGACAAATGCTTTATTTATAAGAAACCCGGTCATTGAAAGAATGAGCGTCCAGACAAGGAGAAGGCAAAGAAGGAAGTAGCATTTTCATCCGTAGCGGCGGAGAGTGGAGTTGGTGAGGGAGACGTAGATGTTTTGACGGCAGTAGCATTGGATGTTTCGGGTAGCGAATGGGTGCTCGATTCAGGGGTGTCTTATCATATGACACCGAATAAGAATTGTTTTTCCTCTTATGTCGACAAAGAGGAAAATTCAATTGTTATTGGTAATATTGTAAGTCGAAGGGTATTGGTTCCGTGCAAATTTTGATGTTTGACAGAGTGGTTCAAACTCACTAATGTACGCTATGTTTCGGGACTTCGGAAGTCTCTTATTCTTTAGGGCAACTGGATTTTTAGGATGTAAGATCATTGTTAAGAGTGATATCTTGTGGGTTTCGAAGAGTGTGCTTGTAGTAATTAAAGATGCTATAACTCATTGTTGGGTGAATTTTCATCACCGGACCAACACCTACCGAACCAAAACGTCTCCACCGAACCAGCATCATCGGTTCAACCACCGAACGAAGCAACGCCGATCCACTCGTCTCCTTCCTCCGGACCAACTCCATGCCAGCCCAATGCCGGACCAAGATGCCGGACCAACTCATCTCCATATCAACTCACTGTCGAACCAAGATGCCGGACCAACTCATCTCCATATCAACTCACTGCCGGACCAAGATGCCGGACCAACTCATCTCCATATCAACTCACTGCCGGACCAAGATGCCGGACCAACTCAATTCCGGACCAACTCAATACCGGACCAACACGTGCCAGGCCAGATCACATCAGCCCAGGCCCACCAGTGGCTATATACATCCCAGACCCCTGCTCCCAACCTGACTCTATAAATAGAGGGGCAGGGGTACAGCAATGGGGACGAGTTTGAGAGCTAAAGCACGGAGAGAACTTGAAAACAACTTTCTTTCACTTGTATCAAAGCTTTGTACTTGTAATCAAAACAAGAGAAGAGAAATAACATATAAAGTGGACGTAGGCATATTCTGGCTGAACCACTATAAATCTGCGTGTCTTTTTACAGTTTAGCCCCTGCTTTTCATATATTTGCATAAATCACCTAAATCACTAAGAACAACATAAGATCTACTAAATCATACGACTTTGAGGTGTTTGTCCATTTTTTGTGCAAACATTTTTGGTGCTTTCATTGAGAGGGTAGAAGCTCGAGGCTTCAGCTTCATCCACTTAACATTTTTCCTAACAACATCGTTCGCCACTTGGAAAACATGCCTCCCAAATAGAGAAAAGATGTTAACAAAGGAAAAAACATCGCATCCAGCAGTCTTCCGGATCCAGCTGCCACGAATCAAGTAAATCGTCCTCCTCCATTGGCAGTAACAAATGAAGGACAGGCTAATCCGACCACTCTTGCCACAGAACAACCCGCAGCAATTACTAGGGCAGATTTGGACAGGGTTGTGGTTGAAGTAACTAACCGCTTCACGTCCCAGCAGGAAGCCTTGGTGGACCATCTCATGTCACGCTTAAGGGATACTGAAGAGTCCAATCGCAACACTGAATCATGGGGCGAATCCCAGTCTGGAGGATCTCAGAGACAACAAAGATCTTCCTTCTTCGAAGGAGCTAACGGCAGAAGTAGCCATGGTAGGAGCCGAGATCGAGCACAGCCCGAAGTTAGGCCTGAGGAAACGTTTGGTACCGAACCCAACGGGGGAGGTACCGGGCGAAGGTCAACTGTAGCTGAGCCTGTCATACTGCCTAACCACGGAAACGCCAGTGAACGGGGCCGAGCTAGAGTCCAGCCCGAAGTTGGACCCGGGGAAGTGCTTAGATCAGAACCCAGCAGGGGAAGATCAAGGCAAGGGCCAACTGTAGCTGACCCTAGCATGCTCCCAGAAGATCAAAGGCAGCCATTAGAAAATATGAGGAATGATAGACGATACCATCCCTACAGGTCATCTGGACGGAATCAATCCCACAGAACAGAACCAAACTCATTTCTATCTGCTCCAAATTCTGATGAAAGGATGGCACGCTTATTCAAAGAGTGCGTCCAATACTGTGCAGTTAAAGCGCTCGGCAGATTCAATGCGGCGGAGGTGCAAAAAGTCATAGCGGGGATGCAGCGAGGATATAGCGGGATATAGCGGATGACTCTAAAATTGCATATAAAACTCGTACTTAATATTTTTACAAATATATAAATGGTAATTAAATGAAAAATTAACATTCAATTGAATTATAATTAATACATAAATAATTTTAAATATAAACATGTGCCACACTGTAAATAAACATAAAAATCTTATATAAATCAATTGAATTTAGTAGAATATTAGAATATTTTCATTTCTAAAAATATATTAAAATTTTAATTAAATAAATTAATTACATAATTTTTATAATGTATAAATGTAATTTTTCAATTCATTTCTTTTAGCGAAGATATAGCGGAAATAGCGGAATATAGCGGGAATAATGGGATATAACGGAAATAGCGGGGCTTAAAGCGGAAAGGCTATATTTGGGGCTATATGGAAAAATCGTAGCGGTAGAAATCCGCTATGAGATATAGCAGGGTTATAGCGGGGTAATAGCGGGGCATTAACTGCACAGGTCCAATGGGAGCAAAGAGATCGAGGGATAGGCGCTAGGGTAACCAGCCCTTTCGCCCGCAATATCGAAATTGCTATCACTCCCCGAGAATGGAAGATGCCAACAATGGAACCTTACAAAGGAACCTCCGACCCCGTTGTACACTTACAGAGGTACACACAACATATGCTCATGAGTGGAGCAACAGAGGGAGTACTGTGCAAATGCTTTCTGCTCTTCTTAGCAGATCTCGCTACCTCCTGGTTCTGTCATCTACCCCAGGGATCCATCAGCTCGTGGGAAATGTTGAAAGAAAAGTTTATCAGTCAGTTCCGCATCCATGTGGAACAACCTAAGGACGCTTATTCCTTATCCAGCGTCAAACAGAAACCTGGAGAGAAACTGCAGCAATACCTAACCCGATTCAATGCCGCAGCAGCCGCGGTCCAAGATGCCGATGAGAAGCTTATCCTAATGGCCCTCTGTAGTGGTATGCATCCGGACACTAAATTTGCTAGAAGGTTGACGAAAGAAAAACCAGCTACTTTACCCGATTTCTTCCATGAAGCCGAGAAATATATGAGGCTTGAGGATGCTGCCGTTGAGGGGCAGTCAGGACAGCAAAATAAGGCAACTCACAGCAACGCCCCTGCTGTGGCAAGGGACGTTCGAAGAAATGATTCCAGAGACAATGCTGGGGGCAAGAAGGGAGAAAAGCGCCTATATCGGCCTGGACCGAGATTCGACACTTACACTCCTTTGAACGAGACCGTCGAAAATATCTTCCTTGCCACCCAATGTGAAGTAAGATACAAACGCCCACCATACAAGAAGGAATCAGATAACGCGCAGAAGTCTGGAAAGTTCTGCCGCTTCCACGAATCTCACGGGCATGATACCAATGAATGCCATCATCTCCAGGATCTGATTGAGGAACACATCAGAAGGAAGAAACTGGAACGCTATGTAAAAAGTCAGGACATGACTCCAGCTCCTGCCAATGAAAACCCAAGGCTACCCTCACCAGAGACCGGCAGAGGAAACCGCAACGCTAGCGGCTCTAGTCAAGAGAAGATAGTGGTCCATACCATCTCAGGAGGATCGCACATCGCAGACAAGAGCTGGAAAGAGATAGAAAGTCGCTTAGAGACAGTAAAAACTGTGTCAATTCGGTTATAGAAGAACGCCACCCGAAACGGAAAGAAAGTGATGACATCACATTCGGTAAACGTAACCTGGAAGGAAGGCAGTACCCTCACATGGATCCCATGGTTATCTCTGCCCGGCTCGGTCCCGCCGAAGTTCACCGAATCTTAGTAGACACTGGAAGCTCAGTGAACATCCTGTTCAAACATGCATTCGACAAAATGAAATTATCAATGAAGGATGTATCTCCCTGCGATAAACCACTACACGGTTTCACTGGAGATGCAAAGATGCCCCTCGGGCAACTAGACCTCTTTGTTGAGATTGGAAGCCATCCCCGCTCCATTGTACGAAAACAGACGTTTGTGCTAATAGAAAACCATTCGGCCTATAACGCCTTCTTAGGAAGGCCAGCCTTGTCTGACTTCCAAATTGTCCTAGCTCCATGGTGCCTAAAAATGAAATTTCCAACGGACAATGGAGTAGGGGAAGTAGAAGGAGACCAGGACGTTGCTCGAGACTGCTATGTAACTGAACTTCGCAACAACCACAGGAAGGATAAAGGGAAGGGTGTAGAGGTTGCCCTCTGCACGAAAAGTTTAGAAGCATAGCAACTAAAGAAGGCCCCTCCTCTTCGATATACCAGCGACCTTTTCAATGAATTAGACCCTAGGGACAAAGAGGAGGAGGCCACTGCCAAGCCTGCAGAGGCTATGGAGTTTGTATCTGTAGACAAGCACGACTCAAGTAGACTATTGAAAATTGGGTCCCAACTAAAAGCAGAGTTGAAGGAACAACTCATCGATTTTCTTCGCCACAACTTGGATGTATTCGCATGGTCACACGCTGACATGACCGGAATCTCCCCCGACATAGCATGCCACGTATTAAACATTGATCCTACCAAGGCGCCCGTAAAACAAAGAAAGAGAAGTATGGGGGCAGAGCGGTCAGCAGCCCTCGACGAAGAAGTAAAGAATCTGCTCGCCAATGACTTCATACGAGAAGCCATCTACCCGGAATGGATCGCTAATCCAGTGCTGGTAAAGAATGCTAATGGAAAGTGGCGAACGTGCATTGACTTTTCCAACCTAAACGACGCCTGCCCAAAGGACTGCTTCCCACTTCCCCGAATTGACCAGCTTGTAGACAGCACAGCCGGGCACGAGCTCTTATCTTTTATGGACGCATACTCAGGATATAACCAAATTCCTATGCATGCTCCCGACCAAGACCACACTAGTTTCATCACCGACCGGGGTTTATACTGCTATAAGGTAATGCCTTTCGGACTTAAAAATGCAGGAGCCACCTACCAGCGCCTCGTCAACAAGATGTTTGCAGGGCTAATAGGACAAACTATGGAAGTATGCGTGGATGACATGCTGGTAAAGTCAAGGAAAGCCGACGATCACGTAAGCCACCTAGGCGAGATGTTTCAAGTACTTCGCCAGTATGGAATGAAGTTGAATCCTCTAAAATGCTCCTTCGGAGTATCATCAGGAAAGTTCTTAGGGTTCATCGTCCATGCCAGATGGATTGAAGCAAACCCCGATCAAGTCCGAGCACTAAGGGATATCAAGATACCTTCCACTCGAAAGGAAATGCAAAGCCTTAATGGAAAAGTGGCCGCCCTGAGCCGATTCATCTCCAAAGCAACGGACAAGTGCATCCCCTTTTTCGAAGCTCTAAAGAAAGACAAAAGAAAGTTCGAATGGACTGACGAATGCTTAACCGCTTTCCTTAACTTAATCGAACACCTCCAGAAACCACCGGTACTCTCGACTCCAAGCGAAGGCGAAGAGTTATACCTATACCTTGTTGTGTCATCTCACGCCCTAAGCGCTGCCTTGGTAAGGGAAGACAACCGCACGCAGCGGCCAGTTTACTTCGTCAGTAAGAGGTTTACGGAGGCAGAAGTCAGATATCCTAAACTTGAGAAGCTAGCATACTGTTTACTAATCGCATCCCGGAAACTGCGTCACTACTTCCAGTCCCATTCCATCAAAGTTCTGACCGATCAGCCACTGAGGCAGGTACTCCACCGTCCCGACACTTCTGGGCGACTACTTAAATGGTGCATCGAACTAAGTCAGTATGATATCACCTATCACCCTCGCACCGCCATCAAGGGACAAGCCATGGCTGATTTCATTGCAGAATTCACTACCAACGAAGATAAGGAGCAATTGGAAATAGCAGAAGACATCAAGTGGAATCTCTTTGTGGATGGTGCATCGAACGAACAAGGCTCGGGGGCAGGTGTGGTAATAATCACTCCCAGGGGAAACAAACTGCACTATGCTATAAGGTTGGAGTTCGCTGCCACCAACAACGATACAGAATATGAAGCAGTGATAGCCGGACTAGAACTTGCCGTAGAAATCGGAGCTAATTCTTTGTGTCTTCATATCGATTCTCAACTTATTGTTAATCAAATACTAGGAGAATTCCAAGCTCGAGAAGAACGACTCATAGCATATTTAAAGAAGACCAAGTTACTTCTCAGCCGATTGGACTACTACTTAGTCAAACACATTCCTCGGGAAGAGAACCAAGAGGCCGACGAATTGGCAAAGCAAGCAAGTGTGAGAGACAGCGCCATCTTCGGGGCAGTAACCATCTCAAAGCAACTGACCCCAAGTTTTGAGCAAGTGAATCTGATAGCAGCAACCAAAGAGGCAACTTGGATGACTCCCATCCGAGACTACTTACAAAACGGCACACTACCCAACGGGCGTAACGAAGTCAAGAAAATCTTGAGAAAAGCTTCCCGCTACACAATACAAGAAGACATCCTCTATCGACGCGGATTCTCTAACCCGTTATTAAGGTGTGTCGCTTGGAGGGAAGCCAGGGAAATCTTATCCAACATTCATCAAGGAAGCTGCGGAGATCACACCAGGGGACAAACATTAGCAAAAAAGACACTCCAATATGGATACTTCTGGCCCACCTTAAGCAAGGACGCCTTGGATTTCGTCAAAAAGTGTGACAGATGCCAGAAGTTTGCTAAGATTGCGCGGCTACCAACGACTGAGATTACTCAAATGACTAGCCCTTGGCCCTTTGCAGTATGGGGAATTGACTTAATCGGCGAACTACCAATGGGCCGAGGCGGGGCCAAATACGCTATAGTGGCAGTCGACTACTTCACCAAATGGGTGGAAGCAGAACCTCTGAATAAAGTATCTTCAACAAAAGTTATTAACTTCTTGATCAAAAATGTTCTGTGCAGGTACAGAGTCCCACTCAAAATCATATCAGACAATGGACTTCAGTTTGACAGCGAGGAATTCGCCAACTGGTGCCAAGAGCACGGAATTCACAAAAGCTTCTCATCCGTAGCGTATCCCCAGGCAAATGGACAAGTCGAAGCCGTCAACAAAATTCTGAAAACTCTAATAAAAAAGAAGCTCGAAAAGTCAAAGGGCGCTTGGGTGGATGAACTTCCTACGACACTATGGGCCTATCGCACATCTTTTAGAACATCAACGGGGCACACTCCTTTCTCTTTGGCATACGGATCGGAGGCTATGCTCCCAGTTGAAACCATTGTGCCTTCCCACCGTAGGATCCACTATAACCCAAAAGAGAACGAAGAACTCCTTCACATGTCTTTGGATCTAGTTGAGGAGAGAAGAAATGATGCAGTCCTTAAAGCAGCAGCCCACAAACAAAAAGTGGCGGCACAATAAAACTCCAAAGTCAAGCATCGTACCTTACAAGAAGGGATCTTGTCCTCAAGCGAATCTTCCCTCGCCCCAGAGCGCTAGACCCAATCTAGGGTGGACCATATGTAATTCATAAAGATCTCCACAACGGAGCCTATATTTTGTCAACAGTGGACGGAGAGGTGTTCCAGAGGGCATGGAACATCCAACACCTCCGTCGATACTTTTCTTAACTTGTATTGCCCATATGAAGTGAATTAACAAAGAGAATCAATGGACGTAGGCATTTTCGTGCCGAACCACTTTAAAAAACCTTGTCTCTTTTTTAACTTGTTCCTTTATATCTTGGCTGCTTGTTAACTTTATCCTTTTCTGTTGAACAAAATCCTGTGCATACAGCGTTTCAATTCAAAGCACTCCACAGCGCAACTTCACATGGACAAGACCTGACAGATACTATGCGAATCTATGCCCTCGCCAATGAGACACTTTTGCTCCAGCACCCCTCTGCTGTGGGTTAACTCATTGATCGCGACGACCCTTAAAGCCAACTGTAATGAGCCGATTATAAGCCACCGAGAAGGCCGACTATAGCCGAGGCAGCTCATTAGGGCGTTCGGCTCGCCGGCAACCGTGAACCGACTATAAGCCCCAACATAAGGTGTGGCCAGCCAGGGGCAGTTCACGGTTGACGATCGGCACCCACGCTAGCCGGCCACGGTAAATCGAATAATACCCACGATTACGGGCCATAATGGCTCGGGTAGTTACTGTGCGCGATCTCGGCTCCGATGTGCCTTAAGTACGGCTGAGGTAAAAAAGAATTAACTCCCCGCGGAGGCGTAAGATGGGTGACAAATGTCTCCAAGACCCACAGCTAGGGAAAGTGACTACAAAACCCGTTTTCCACGAACTTAAGCACATCGACGGCCTTCCGTGATTGGAAGTTTTTACTATTTCCTATATTTCCATTCTATTTTTAAAACTTTCCTCTTATCCTCTATAACGATCCCTAAAGCACAGGTCACAGAATAGGAGGCATTCGCAAATGAGACCGGATGGCCGGGCACTCGGCCACATTTTCATACTCAGCCACGCTAAAGCCGCCGTCTACAACTAAAGCAGGAGGGACGGTATTTTATTTTTGTGTGCCTAAAAACATAGCTATAGTTTATTCGCACATCACGTTGGTATTACAAGATATGAAATTATACTTTAAGCAGGAACTTAGCATTAAATACCACTGAATCACAAGTACACGCATAGCTATATTTCTTATTCAGCACGTTAAGACTACAAAAAACATCCATATATAACGAAATTATCATAAGTTAAGAATTACATGCCGAAAATCAAATCTCTTATTACAAGTAGCACCATTATAACTTGAAAGCCATGTTACTGTTTTAAAACCAACATGTGTAACAGTATCGAGTCAACCAAAAGAAACATCCAGGTCGAATCAGGGAGCTGGCTGCATTGGATCTTTACCCTTGTCTTGTTGGTGTTGACCGCCTGATCAGGCAAGAAGAGAAATCATTAGTGATAAGCAACAGAGTTAACGAAAGAAGAAACTAATAAAGAAGAGGTTACCAGCAACTTCCCCTTGATCGTCTTGGTCGTCATCCCCTACTTCCACACCTGCCTCTTCAACCGCAAACAACCGCATCCCCTCCTTCACCGCTATCTTCTCCTCCTTGGTGAACTGAGCGGTAACCGCATCCATCCTAAAGGCCGCTCCACCCTCCTTATCCGCCTCAGCCTTGGCCTCCTCTAAAGCCCTGAGGTAAATCCTAGCCATAACCCGGGGGTAGTCGTCCATCCAAGATAAGCTGCCCTGTTTCCAAATGCGAAAGTACATATCCTGCAGCATATCATCCATCATCCCCTCATTTTCCTCAAACTCCCTAATACGAGCCTCAGAAACCGATAGCCTTGCAATGGCAGCATCCCTCTCCAGTCGGTATCGCGAGCAGTCAGCCTGAAGGGACCTCCTCATCGCCTCCATCTCCTCCTTTAGCCTGACCTGAGCAAGCTCTGCGGCTTCAAGCTTCCCCGACAGCTCCTCTACCTGCTCAAGATTCGCCCTCCGAACCTCGTCCACTGTCGAGATGGCCATATTTATCTGCTCCTTGCAGGCAGCCTCCATCTTCCGCAATTTCACCTTACTAGCCTCCTCCATAATCTTCCTCAACCGCCCGGAGGCAGCCTCATGCTGAGAAATCTGAATGGCCTGATCAGCAAGCTGTTTGGCCTGGTCCGAAACCATCAATCGTAGTCGGATGTTGGCACTCCCAATCTCCTCTCTAGCCTTAACCAGCCGGGCATGATGCCCCATCAGCTTCCCAGTCTCCTCCGCCACCCGATCAATATTAGCCTTGGCCTCGTCTCCCATGGTAACTATCCGAGTAGTAAGTAAATCGAGATCTAAGGACTTAGCCTCATCAAGCACCCGTACCATGGGATTACGGGGAAGAAGGTGCTCACCGGTAACCTCATCGAAGGTAATATCATAGGAACTTGGATCCAGATCAGGATGACCCGCAAATGGATTACGAGCCAAGCCAGGACGATCAATCTGAGTAACGGTAGGATTTTCAAACGGGTGCGGAGAGAGTGCGAACTCAGTATCCTCCTCCGTGATATCGTGAAGAGGCTGAACTGGGGACCGAGGACCAAGTGAAGGTTCGGATAAGGGATGACTCCTCTTTCTCTTTTGAATACCCTCTTCAATAACCCCGAGAAGAGGACGGTAGCCGACTACATCCCCGGAATGGTGGGTCGAAGGCTTCGGCTTGGCAGAAGCTTTGGAGAGCTTGTATTGTTCAAGCCTGTGCCGAAGCTCTGAGGCCTTGGCCGTTTTACCTGCTCCTGATATGAAGAACATGTGTCACAAGCTTACATTGATCCATAATTCAAGAAACGCGTTAAATTAAAAGTTAAAAGAAAAAAGAAAAAGGAAACACATCTGTTATACAAACCCTGGGGAGGAGTAGGATACTGCAATAAGTCCTGGATTTCGTTCCAGGATGGGAGCGGATCATAAAATATTCCTAAATCCTTATCATGAATGGAGCCTGCAGAAGTCAAAAGTTCACCTTGAGTCGTCGGAGCCACCTTGGCTGGAATAGTCTGGGAAGACACGCTTGCACCGGTCTCGGCCTTGTCAACTTTCCCGGATTTCTCTACCGAAGCCGATTCTCCGTCCAGCCCCTCGAAAGCTTGGCGGAATGCATCATCCGTCCACTCCTGAATCTCGCATGCTTGCCCAGGAAGCAAGGCCCCGATGCCATCGCCACCATCACCACCTTCCCGGTCATTTTCACCCTCACCTCTCTCCTCCTCCACACCTTCCTCCCCCTGAGTAATTGGATAAGTGCTGGGGGAAGGACCATCCGACTTCTTAAGTTTCTTACCTCCGACAACGGGAGGTTTCGTGAAAGGTTTCCTCTTACCACTCTCTACTGTGACACCTCCCTTAGCTTGAGCAGCCGCCCTCTCCTCCGATGTTTCCCTCTGCTTGACTACTGAATGCTGTGGAAGGATCAAATTATACTCTAGAAGGGTCGCATTTCTGACCAGGTAAGCAGCTGATCTATCTCTCCCGGGGATAGCTTCTATCTCGGCCGCCGTCTGAACCAAGCAGTCATTCTCCACAACCGCAAAACCACCTGTCGTTAGCAAGAAATAAAAGCACGTAAGATAAAGCACTGCAGTTATAACGGAAATTATAAATAAAGCTTCACACTTACAGCCGGAGGTGAAGCGACGAATGGAAACAGAGTCATCCCTGATGAAGAACCATTCTTTCTTGAACATACTGAACTTCGAGTATAAGTCCAGGACGGGCTTAAAGGATACGGCAGATTCCAAGCTGTTGTAGGGAGACCCCTTCTTATAGCCTCTCAAGTTGTACAAATACCGGATCTCCCGGTTGGAAGGAGGACGCCCATATCTCCTCTGGAAGATGACGAAGAGACTCACCAGAATGGCATAAGAGTTGGGTTGAAGCTGGAATGGGGCCACCTTTAGATATGTAAGAAAGCTGACTACCCAAGCATTAAGAGGCGGGATGGCACCACACATGTAGTGGTATCTGCTGTAGGCAAAGTACCCTTCGGGAGGGTCATATGGCATAACTTCTCTCCCTGGCAACAGCATGCGCGCCCTATCAATTCCAAAAGAACGGGAGATGACATCAAGCTGCTCTTCCTTGAGGAAGCTGGGAAAGCAATCGGGCAGGGAGTTCAGAAGCTCCCGAGGGCCGTACCCGTCCACCAGTGATCTCGGGGTAGGTCCGTGACGTTCCAGTCCTGGCTGAGCAGGGGGCACTGCGGAAGGTTCTCTTTCGCCCTGGGACTTCTTTTTATCTGATCGAGTTTCCGCTTTTCGAGACATTTATCTACAACGCAAGAAAAGCACATTATTAGAACAAGGAGAGGTAAAGGTACGGACAAGCGAGTGCGTACAATCCGGGGTTTTTGTTTGTGATTTAAAAAAGCCCGAGAGGCCTGGGAGTACATTCGGCATTCCCAATACTACAAGTTCATTCGGAATTCCCAATACTACAAGTTCATTCGGCATTCCCAATACTACGAGTTCATTCGGCATCCCCAATACTACAGTTCATTCGGCATTCCCAATACTACAGTTCATTCGGCATTCCCAATATCAGAACTCATTCTACACTCAAGTACTTATTGTGCAGATTCATTCGGTAATTCAAAACATGAGAACCATTCGGCAACTACCTGATTCGGTAGTCGAGGATGATCCGGCAATAACTTTGATTCGGCAGACGAGAATTTCAATTTGGCTGTCTTCAAATGGTAAGGGATGGTAGAGACACAAGTCCCATACTTATAAGGGGAGGTTGTTTGACCGGACCAGACGGTTCGGTTCTCAGGCCGAATGAGTTCGACAAACTAAAACAAAGCACAACATATGTTAAACATATGCCCTGCTTTGGGGGGCAAATGTTGGGTGAATTTTCATCACCGGACCAACACCTACCGAACCAAAACGCCTCCACCGAACCAGCATCACCGGTTCAACCACCGAACGAAGCAACGCCGATCCACTCGTCTCCTTCCTCCGGACCAACTCCATGCCAGCCCAATGCCGGACCAAGATGCCGGACCAACTCATCTCCATATCAACTCACTGCCGAACCAAGATGCCGGACCAACTCATCTCCATATCAACTCACTGCCGAACCAAGATGCCGAACCAAGATGCCGGACCAACTCATCTCCATATCAACTCACTGCCGGACCAAGATGCCGGACCAACTCATCTCCATATCAACTCACTGCCGGACCAAGATGCCGGACCAACTCAATTCCGGACCAACTCAATACCGGACCAACACGTGCCAGGCCAGATCACATCAGCCCAGGCCCACCAGCGGCTATATACATCCCAGACCCCTGCTCCCAACCTGACTCTATAAATAGAGGGGCAGGGGTACAGCAATGGGGACGAGTTTGAGAGCTAAAGCACGGAGAGAACTTGAAAACAACTTTCTTTCACTTGTATCAAAGCTTTGTACTTGTAATCAAAACAAGAGAAGAGAAATAACATATAAAGTGGACGTAGGCATATTCTGGCTGAACCACTATAAATCTGCGTGTCTTTTTACAGTTTAGCCCCTACTTTTCATATATTTGCATAAATCACCTAAATCACTAAGAACAACATATGATCTACTAAATCATACGACTTTGAGGTGTTTGTCCATTTTTTGTGCAAACACTCATGGTGTTTATTTGCTTCAAGGAATGACTGTTAAAAGTGAAACTTGTGTAGTGTTGATAGTTCTTATGGCTTAGATGCGACTAGATTGTGGCATTTGAGGTTAGATCATGTCTTGGAAAGGAGTTTGGATATTCTTCGAAATAAGGAAATGATCGATGGAGAGAGTTTCAAAAAGATTGAGTTTTGCAAGGAAAGTGTCATGGAAAAGCAAACAAAAGTATCATTCGGTGAGGTAAAACATGATTCGAGAAGTATTCTTGAGTATGTTCACACGAATGTTTAGAGAGTGACACCGGTAGCTTCTTTGGGAGGAGCAAGGTATTATATTTCTTTCATTGATGACTTTTCTTGAAATGTATGGGTGTATGTAATGAAGGACAAGTCGGAGGCATTGCAAAGTTCAAAGTTCAAAGCTTGAAAGGCTCTTGTGGAGAATGAGAGTGGTAAGTCTTTGAAGGTTCCAAGGTCTAATAATGGTGAAGAATATGTTTCCGGAGAGTTCTTAGAGTTTTGCAAGCATCATGGCATTCGAAGACATTTTACTACACCGGGAGATCCGCAGCCGAATGGAGGTGCAGAGAGGATGAACTGTACTCTACTTGAGAAAGCTCGATGCTTGAGATTGGCATCAGGTTTGTCTAAGGGATTTTGGGAAGCATTGTCAACAGCGGTGCATATTGTTAATCGAATTCCGTGCTCGGCTATTGGTAACAAAATTTCGGAGGATGTGTGAAAGGGAAAGAGCATTGGCTTGAGTTATCTTCGTGTGTTTGGTAGTCCAGTTTATGTGCATGATTCGTGGTTATACGGACGGTGTAAAAGGCTATCGGATATGGAATCAAGAAACGAAGAAGGTTGTGAATTCTCGTCATGTTACTTTTGATGAGTCCGCTTTGTTCAAGAGAATGAGAGCTCAACGGATGTTCCAGATTTGGTTCATGGTGAATCAAAGGAGCAGGAAGTTGTTTCCATCTTTCGTCCAAGGAGTAGAGTATTTAGAGTGTTTGTGAGGAGGAAGCGGTTGATGTTACATCACATAGTCCACATGCTTCCTCTAGCAGTGTTGGCGATGTACACGATTCTAGAGAGGATTCGGTTCAAGGTAGAGCCAAAAGGAGTTTGGGTGATGGTATTGCTACTCGGGCGGGTCGACGTGCTATAAGGCCACCCAATAGATATGGTGATTGGAACTATCTTAGCTTTTGTGATAATTTGGACTATACTTTTCATGTGGTCCAAGATGGGCCGATGGACCTTGATAACATCATGGATTCGAGTGATAATTCGAAGAAGATTTGTGCCATGAAGGAAGAGATGCAATCGTTGATGAAGAATCGAACTTGGGATTTGGTTCCACTGCCTAAAGGAAACTGTGCTATTTGGTGCAAATAAATATACAAGGTGAAGGATGATGGGAGATACAAAGCTAGATTAGCGGCTAAGGGGTTTGCACAAAGGAAGGGAAATGAGTATGATAAGATATTCGCACCGGTTGTGCGCCATACTTAAATTCAGATATTACTTGCTATAGTTGCTATTCACGACTTGGAGTTGGAGCAACGTGATTTGAAAACTGCCTTCTTACATGGTGAATTGGATGAAGATATTTACATGGAGCAAACAGAAGGTTTTGTTGTAGATGATAAGTCAAATTTAATTTACAAATTAAAGAAATCACTATATAGTTTAAAGTAATCATCTAGACAATGGTACAAGAGATTTGATCATTTTATGCTTGAAAATGGTTTTGACATAAGCATCCAGGATGCTTGTGTATATTTCAAAATATTGAAAAATAATTGTTGGATGTATTTACTCTTGTGTGGATGGCATGCTCATTGCTTCAAAGGATAAGAATGAAAACTACAAGTTAAAACCGAGTTTAAAATCGGAATTCGAAATAAAAGATCTTATAGAAGCAAAGAAGATATTGGGCATGGAAATAAAAAGGGATCGAAAGCGTTTTGAGTTAAAATTAACTCAAAAGGAGTATTAAGATAATTAATATTTAATCATTGCTAATAATGGTTTTTAAACTTAAATGTTAATCAATTAAGTTAATTATGATTTGTTAATTAATTAAAGTTAATCATTATTTAATTATTAATTAAAGATTATTTAATTATTTATTTAAGACAATTATTAATTAATTATTATTTTAAAAGGGTTTTATTTAATTAATCTTTGATTAAAGTTAATTATGTTTTAATAAGGTTTAATTAAAGTTAAATTACTTTTAATTAGAATTTAATTATTATTTAATAAGGATTTGATTCTCATTTATAAGGGTTTTAATTTACTTTAAAATCGCTTTGAGTTTAAGTAATCAGTTTTGTTTTAAACTATTTTCTTTTCAAATTTATTTCAAATAAAGAGATTTCTATGTCTCTTACCCTTAAGTAACCCGTTATGATTAGGAAAACTAAATGATATCTATTAGCAGAACAAAACACCATTCCGCTATTACAATTAACTTGGACATTTACTTAAATTGGTTGATTGTTATGTGTTGATCCCTTATATACCTGTTGTTATGTGATGTCATGTTAAACTAAATAAGTAAAATCAAACTAAAAGCATCATTGTGGTCATTAAGCCTCCATTTAATTTTGTGAGGATAAATATTTCATTTTTCTTTTGAAATGATTTCAAAGTTATTGCATTTTGAATAAGATAGTTAAAGGGTGAGTTGGCAAATGGTTTTATTAAAGATGTTTTAACCAATGGAAATGGTTTTCAATGTTATAAAAAGAAATTTACAAAGAGTTTTCTAAATGATTTGTATATTTATAAAAAGAAGTTTTTACAAAGAGTTTGATAAAGGAATTTGGAAATTTGAGTTTTTAAGCAAAGAAGATTTCATAAATAAAGAAGATTTATAAAATGAATTTGTTTATTAAAGGAAGCTAAATTGACTTAAGGTTATTTAAGAAGTTGTTTAAACAGGAAAGGTTTATAAAAAAGTTTTATAAACGATTTTGGGATATTTATAAAAGAATTTTTAGAAAATGCTTTGGATATTCATAAAGGGAATTTATAAAAAGGTTTGGATATTTATATGAAATTTATAGGAAAAAGTTTGGATGTTTATAAAAAAATTTTATATAAATGATTTTGAATATTTATAAAAGGGTTTTATAAATGAATTTGGAAGTTGGAACGTATTTTGAAATGGTTTTGATTTCAAAATAAAATGAGAGTTCATGAATGAAATAGATTTGTTTAAAAAAGATTTGCCGAAAGAAATATAAAAAGAATTCGAGATCTGGATTTCTATAAACCGACCTTTTAAAAATGGTGATATGGAACATCCGTACCACACTTAACACCGAGGGGATAGTGTTTAGGGTTGTCCTTACCTCCAACTTAAACAACATTTGTTTAATCCTTTTTGACATGATTTGGAAGTAAGAAGTTATTCACAAATGTTTTATGAATATACTTATATCAAAGGAATACGTATATAGATGTTTTAGACAAAGGTATTGAAAAGAGATTTATTAAACAAAAATTTGTTGTGAGGCTTAGTGGTTGCTATGTATAAATAAATCTCAAATGGAATTGGTCTGTGATATTTATTTGATAGTTAAATAACCGACTATCAATCTGGACCTGTTTTGACATAGAAGATATTTCGAGCATATTCGAGTTCCCTAGTGAGGACTCGATTGCTCAGTGCATGTTAACCTAAAAAATGGATTAACATCCTGGTTTGAGTGTAAAAGCACCAACCCTGTTCTCATAGAGCAATAATACAGATAGTAGGTATAGAAAAAAGCAGTAGAAGAAAGAAGACAAGAAGATTTTTATAGTGATTCGGCTGTTAACGAAGCCTACGTCCATTTTATAGTTTTTATTATAGACTGGTTGTTGTTACAGGTTGTATTTGATTACAAGGCTTTAAATTGTCTTTAGCTAGATTGAATCCCCAAAATTGGAATCCACTGGAGAATCATAGTAAATCCCTTTGGAGATTGTTGTAAGGGAGATGAAGAGTGAAGAATGTTTTCAGTAGAGCTTCAACAACCAGTCCAGAGAAGAGATCCTACTTGTGTTGCAGGTAGGATGATATTTATAGAGATTGGAGAGTTTCTGGGCCAGGCCTGTTCACTGACTGCTTGCAGATGGACTCAGGAAGATGCAACGAAGCTCAGCTTGCGACTCGAGCTAAAATCATGGATCGCTAGTGATCCATGGTTTATGGAACACTAACGATCCATAGATTTAGCTCGCATGCGAGCCGATCACTTAGCTCCTCTTTTCCCTTCTTCGCCTAGTTAGCTCGCCAAGAGTCCACGAATAAGCATGGATCGCTGGCGATCTATACACTTAGCATATATTGGCTTTCTTCGCTTTCCATGTGCCTTAGCGACCCAGTGATGAAGTATGGATCATTGGTGATCCATAGTGTATGGATCGCTAGCAATCCATGCACTTAGACTTTTTCTGGACTTTGATGTCTGGCATACTTTTGTTGCTTTGTATCGACGTTGTTCGGGTAGTCTCATTGCATGTCGCTTTGTTTTGATGACGATTTACAAGCTAGTTGTATTTAGCTGCTGATTGGACTAGACGGACGTTGGTCTCTTGGTTTAGTCATACTCGGTCGTTGCTTTAGCCCTTTTTGGTTGAGTTTTGAGCCTTTCTGACTCCATCAAATAGTTATATATTCTTTTGGATCCTGAAGGGTTAAAAATCTGGATAATAGTGCATACTTTTAAAAGAACCAGAATTGAGTTAGCCGGAAATTATCGCTTAGTTTTGAAGACACCGGTCTCCGGATTTATCCGAACTACTCCAAACTAATAACGAACGATGTTAAATCATATTGAAGTATGTTGTGGAGTTATACTATTCTTCCTGAGGATGATTCCAAAATGGAAGATGGTCATGTCGAATGTTTGTTCGATCTCGGAATAACTTGCATGGATGAATCCTGGCATTGTATCTCTGATTGGAGGACAATGTTAGCATTCCAAGATAGTCTGCTAAAAGGAAGAAGGTAAAGACCTGACGTCACGAGCCTCACAAATTGGGAAATGGCAAAAACAGGGTATGCAGTAGAGCTATGTGGTCAGCTACCATTAGAAACTGCCATCCCATTCTAGATTGTCCATATTCGAGTTGTTTTGCGCCCAAACACCATGGTAGTATAAGGCCTCAGTGTCAAAAAGGGATGGGGTAATCCGGTTCGCCATATTAAAGGGCAGTCGGCTATATGTAGCAGGGGTACAAGAAGTTCTTGTCAGATTCCGGTGCATTTTCTAGAGGTATACCATCGGAAGGTGGTCCCTTACTTTTCCATGGTATGAAATCTATTCTCCAATACGTGCATTTATGGTTTTAGATGTATCCAACTATGTTTAAATGTGAGATGCAAACATTTCAGCTATATTCAAATTTTATTTGAAAACCATAGACACTATTATAATATCACTATATTTTATATGCAAATGTTTTGGTTATCGTAAGTTAAAAACTCGTCCGCGTTTATGTGGGCGTGGTCTTACGAGATGTCTTTGATTTAAAGATTTTTATAAAGTCAAAGACTTATGCTTTACTCACACCAGACCCATGTCTGACCCGGAGTTTATCTTTCCTTTTTCCTAAACTCGTAAGTGCTCAAATTTGAATGGACAGTCAAGTAGTTCAGGTTTTTTCGCAGATTCATTTTAGAGGAGCTTGGAGCAGGTAGCTTCATCGATAACTAGTTATTACTTTGTCTTCCGCTATATTATATGTGTGTTGTATCCGTTAGGCAGGGACATGTTGTTATAACTGTCATAAGGTAGAATTTGTATTAGTATGACTCTAATGTAACATTTTGAAACGATTTTGTGATATATTATGTTGAGTAATATATATTGTTCCATTGCGTTGTGAGATTCTGTGTTGTTTAGTTTATTCTGTTCTATCTTTCTTTCTTTTGTCCCTAATGACCCGTCTTTCGAATGACTAAATGATTGGCACACGAATACCGATGATATATTAAATGTCGTCTTTGGTAGTAAGAAAGACGAATCGTTGCAATAACGCAGCTGATATGTTTACTAAGGCATTACGGTTGGGAAGTTCAAGCATTGCTCGAACTTGATTCGCTTGTTGAAGTGCTATGTGCCATGGGGTGGCACGGTTGAGGGAGGAGCTTGGTTATAGATGATGAAAAGTATCGGTGAGAGATTGTGGTTCTATCTTCTTGGCGAGTACTAGTTTACACTGCTTGGTACTTCTGTCTTTTGGTGAGATGGTTTTGGATTTGAATACTTTCAACACTACGTTGGCGAACGATGACTTTGTCGGAGCTCGTTGATGGAGTGTAATGGGCAGTGACTTTGCCGGAGCTCATTGGAAAAGTATTCAAGTTTGTATGGTAGAAGGTAGAGTTGGAAGTAGTTTGGCACTATCGGTTCTTAGTGTTGTAGATAGATATAGTGTTGAGGTAGAGCGTTGAATTTTGGCGATACTATATGGAGAATGGAAGAGGTCGAGAATAGATTGATAACGGTGAAAATGACGTGGGAATTGGAGCTCGGATGCTCAAGTTATCGCGATCTGAAGCTGGGTGATGCACAGGTTGAAAGTTGTGTCAGACATTTGGTAGGAATCTCAGATGTCTGACAACAGGTTTACTGTAACCTGCGAGTTCTGTCGAACATCTGAAAGAACCTATCAAACATCTGACAGTAGGAATTCTGCAGTCTGAAAGTTGCGATAGACGTCTGAGGGGTTTTGTCAGACATCTGACGCGCTGCAGTTTTGTTTTTTGGGCCCGGAATTTGTGTATTTGCTTGTAGGGTTTCAATGGGCAAATCAGGTATTTGCCAAGGCAAGATGGTTCACTATATAAGTTCTTCTCAGAATACAAAAGGGGTTCAACCTAAGTATCCAATAAGCAAGGGTTTATCAAAACCTAGTCTTCTTCAATTCTCTTCTCTACAAATCTTTTTTATTTGAATATTGATCATTGTAATCAATCTTTTATACTTTTCTCATTGGTATTAAGGTACTATTCAAATTCGGTACTCTGCAACTTTGTAAGGTACTATTCAAATTCGATCTTTTAAAAGATATTTAAGCTAGGGGTACAATACTCTCTTTTGCTACCTATTTATAGCTACTTTTAGTTGCATTAATTCAAAATACATTTACAGATGCATAACAAAATACACTCATAAACAAAAGGGGCTTTGCACGAAAGGTCCCTATTTCTGATGGTGCTACAAGAAAAGTCCCAGTAAAAAATAAGTATGTAAATTAGATCCCTATTTTTTCTAAATCAGAAAACGCAAGTTAGCTTGCGCTTTTTAAATTTTCAAAAATTTCAAAATCAAAAAGCGCAAACTAGTTTGCGCTTTCCTGCTAGAAAGCGCAAGTTACCTTGCGTTTTTCATAAATTTCAAAAAAATTAAAATTTTCAAAAAAAATTTCAAAATTAGAAAGCGCAAACTAGCTTGCGCTTTTCTGATAGAAAGTGCAAATTAACTTGCGCTTTTCAAAAATTTCGAAAAAAATTTCAAAATTAAAAAAATGCAAGACACTTTGCGTTTTTTATTTTTGAAAAATAGGGACCAAATTTACATATTCATTTCTATAGGGACTTTTTCTATAACAATATAACACTACAAAAATAAAGATTAATAGAGACTCTTTTATTTGGTAACTGATAAAGAGATTTTGTCTCTAATTTGTAGTTGAGACCTACTTGAGATAAATATTGTTGTCTTTAAATTCAGGTCTTAAAAAAAGTTACTGACCAAAAGCATAGGTCTCAAAAATATTAAAGTCCTAAATGATGGTTTCAAATAAGTTTCTAAGTTGGGATCTCATTTGAGACAATTTTGGGTCCCTGCGCTAATAATAAAGGCGTATTAGGAGTCTCAAATCAGTTTAGAATAGCGGTTATTTTAAATGCTACAATATCATTTCATTATACAAAATATTTGAAGTGGAAATAAATCGATCATGCAATCCATACTATCAATTCACTATACAATTCATATCTAAACTGCAGTACATAGTCCATATGAATTTATTTTCCATACAAACATTGAAAAGGAAAACCGCATACAAAATGAAAATGACCTTTTCAATACACAACTCAAACTGAACATACTATCATTTCAAAAAATGAACATGACCTTTTCAATACTCAGTACAAACAGAACATATACTATCATTTGTTGAAAAGAAACAGGACAAACAGACCATACTAGGATTTGTTGAAAAGAAAACATTATCCAGTGAATACAAATATGTCAAAGCCAAGAGCATCTTTGGTTATACAAATGCAAATCAAACTAAACCTAAACTTAAAGCTATGAATACAAATCCTACTAAAACAAAATCTTGATTAGAAGTTTGGAAAGGAAAGTCGTGCTGCAAGTATTTTCCAAGATAACATACTTGAGATACTTGAAATTTGAGAAGCTAACATAGATGAAACTCACATATAGCTCATGTGCCATCTTCATTTTAAGAGAGATGGTTTCTACAATGTGTTGATGCTTGATGGTTTCCAAGTTGATTTAGATCAAGTCTATCTTGAGTTGTAGGTCTGAGTAGTTGCATAAGTGAAACTCACACTTTCGTCTTCTTGTAGTTCAGCCTTTTTTACAAGTATGTTTCCTAGAGAAAAATGTCGAATATTATAACAGACATACAACACAGTTAAATCATATTGGTTATTATTTCATTAATGGCATCACAATAAGAAAAATCCTCTTTGTAAATGAAATGAATCAAGATGGATCCATGACTTTTAACTAAAACTAGGGTGAGTTTGATGGATTAATTGAATCAATTCTTACTATAATGGAAAATTGCATTTTGTTATCCATTTTTAAACACATGTGCTTTCTTTTTAACTTAGCTTGGAAAATTATGAAAGTAACTTTGGAAACTACAATATTGTTTATATGAAAAAAATAATTTGTTAAAGTATTATAATATTCTTCATATTACATTGCAAACAATACTATTGTTCACTCTAGCATTGTAAATTATGTTATATAACAAATATTTTCATCATCCAACTCCTCTTTTGTCAAAATAAAAAAGTAAAGAGTCCCATATCATTATTTTTTATGCAGATGTAGCGAAATTGGTTTTAGTTCAAAAAAGAGCATTATCAAAGGGATTTATAAATTACAACACTTCAAGCATAAAAGCTAATCAAACTAACAAAAACAACAATGATAACTTTACATTTTTACTCAAGAAGTAGCTGGCAAAGTTCAGCTACCATGAAAACCAATGTAAAACCATAGCACTTTAGTGAAATTTTTTATAAAACCATAAAGTTTAAAATTTAAAGTTCATTAGCTTTTTTGGAAATTCAGTAAAGAAAGCACTGGGATCAAGCAATAATAAACAATATTATAACACGACAAATGCACTTGTGTGGCTCGCTCTTCTACTGAAAATAAATATGGAATTGTTGCTACCATAGAGCTTGTAATGTGTTAAATATGTTCTTAACTCGCTAAGTCACAAGTTAGTCTACCTAACATGCGGCTCTATAGTATGACAATGTTGACACACAAATATATGCTCAAATCCGAAGTCCCCTTCCCACGTAAAACATGTTCCACTTAATTATCACTTAATCTAAACAAGTTCAACGGGTTATCTTAAAGTCGATTATGTCTCATATATTAATCAGCTAGATGCACTGATCAATATCGCCCCCTCCCCCTCACGTTTCCAACAGTGGACAAATAGACCGAAATAACCTCAAGTTTCTTCATCATAAGGAGTTATGATAAAATGAGTTAATCGTTATTGATTCCATTTGATTTGAATTAAAACTAATTAGAGTTAATTTTCTTTAACTAAAATTCAATTTAATAAGAAAATCAATTACATGGTAATTATCTTCAATGATAATCAGTATATAATTAATCGTAAATCGAATAAGTTTAAGTTCTCTTGGTACCAATTAATTAGAGAATTAATTATAAATCAACCACGTAATAATTCTCATTAACATCGATTAATTTGAAGATTAATTGTAATTATGTCATTTTGAATTTCAAACCATTACCAAAAATGTGTATAAATAAGAACATAAATCCAATGACGTAAAATATATCATTCTTCAATGTTACCCTTCTCTCTTATTTTCTTTACTCTTCATAATCTCTCTTAACTCCCAAAATATGCGTCATTGTGTCCCATGGTATATTTTTAAGTCATAAATAACTAGTGCCAGCATGCAATAGCGGCAACCGATCGACTTCCATAACAAAATTTTAGCTTATGTAAAAACAGGTATTTGAAAATCTTACATTTTAAAGAGTTATTTATACTTTTCTTATCCGAAAACAATCTCTTCGCAATGCGAGGGAAAGACTTTGTACATTATCGGCCTCTTAGTGCCCGCTATCGTACAGGAGCTTCGTGCATTGGGTTCCACCATCTAACACCATTTATACTTTTCTTAAGTGACTGTTTTAAAAGGAGTTTTTTTGGAAAAATGTTTATTTTTTTATATATTTGAATTTCCTAATTTTTTTTCAAAATCAAATTGAACCATAAATATTTAAAGTCAAAATAACAGAGAAAAATTTGTTTGAGTATTTGAAACGAGAATAGAGGAGGTAGTTGATGAGATAAATATCGAAAATACACATTTAAAAATAGACTTGTTCAATATATATATATATATATATATATATTACTTATGAGCTTTTTTTATTCTATAAGAATAAAACATACCACGGGGGTTGGTTTGATTAAATAAGATAATCCTAAATACAATGAAATGAAACATAGAGGATACATGTTATTGGGGGTAAAATTAAAGTATTGGCCTACTCTAAAAGTATTGTAGACCAAATGATACATATGGCTAATAATTTTTAGTGATAATATCCAAGAATACAAACCTCTTTGTGCATGTGAGAATAGGTATCTTCAAGCTTTTAAGAATTAGGAAAATAACTTCAAGAAAGGCCCGCCACGATATATGAAAAAGGGACAATAAACTTATATCATGCTTCTTCCCGCTGTTTTAAAGGAGAAATTATAGAAGATATAGCTAAATAATTTACAGCTAAAAATTTGAAATGTTTAGAAAATCAAAATTTACTGAAGTGATCAGATAAACAATGGATATTCCATTACAAACGTAAGATATATCGATATCATATTTAGAAGGAAGCACACACGACAGCTACTTTGCTTCAATTTACTAAGCTTGATTTCAATACAATACAAACTATACATAAAAATAACTGGCTAAGGTCATAATTTATTTCAACATTAATAATTCAAGCTAAAAAAAGTTACTAACTCATCATGACCTATTTTGTCATATTTAGCCTAGTCAAATGCATATGGTCAATAATGTTTCAGAAAACCATGACTTGCACAATCATTTCATATGTTTGAGTTGCGAGAAATATAAATAAGGTCCAGTGCTATTATACAAAGAGATAATAAAACTGCATCGTCAAATGTTTTAGTACCAAAAAATGCAGTGAGTTATGATATTTCATCTACAAAAAAAAGTGATATGCACAAACAGGCTGAAATAAACTGTAACTTTTTTAAAATCAGTATTGAAAAGGAGAAGATGATGAAACTAATTTGATTACCATACAAGTATAGAATCATATATCAAGACATGCAATACTAAATTGAAACCAAGAAGATAAATTACCCAAGTTTAGCAGAGCTAACATTGCACCTGCAACTGTAGTAGAACTTCCCATGTAACTTGTCTTTATTTCAGAGCCTGCAATCTTATACAACAAAAGTTTAGCTTAAGTGAATATAGATATAGATCATCCAGCAATCCAAAACATGTGTTATGTTCAAATACCATCACATGCCCAGATGGTTGAAAAAGTTTTACCACTTTGAAAACATAAATCTACAAATGTAAAATTGACATGTCCAAGTACTAACCTTCAAGTTTAAGACTTTATATCAAGACGAGTAGTGGTAATTATTTGAAGGATATGGAAATTAGTGACCTCTTGAAATCCACTGTAAGAAATTTCACGAACATGAACTGTATACTCTTCAAACAGGGCCATTATCAAAAGTAATAATAAACATTTTACATCACTGGATAAACAGAGACATAGCACTGCACTAACACTATGAAACATATACTAATATTGTTTCGTAAAGATATTGAATTTTTCTTATACTATAAATCATTGTTAAAGAATAAATTCAAATAAAAGTATAAGAGGTAGGTTAATATCCCTGACTTTCAAGAATGTGATGTAGATTTACTCTTTATTATGGGTATATCACTGAATTAAATCAATTTTTTTTCTTTTTCTAATCGCCACTTTCTATCTGCCCTTCATTCTTAAACTTTTCTTTTACAAATTTCTATTCTAAATTTAATTTAGATTACCTACATCTTGAGCTCAAATCCTAATACAAAGAATGCTACTTAAATGATTTTAAAATTTATTTCAACTGGTGGTATACTGTTTGGAACAGTTATTTTCAAAAATCAAAATAACACTTATATTAGTTTATTTTATAATTTTCTAATGGAAATTGAATAACTAGCTTCTATGAGAAAATGTTTTAGCTGACAGTAGCCATATACCTATAAACAAAATTATGATTCGAATTGTTGATACAAGCGAGAGATGTGTACAGACTTTAGTTGATAATACATATGTGGTCCAAATGATTTTAAAAATAAAATAAAAGGTAAGCATAAATATTTTTTATCACAGATTCATATTATACTTTGCAACACACTGTTGTAATTGTTTTCCAGTATAACTAAAACAAAATGTCAATTATTATGAAACACTGAAAAATCAAATCATCATCAACATAAGAGAAAAAAATTATTAACATAACCACCAATTTATAATCGAATATACATGCTCAAATCAGAATAATCAGTGCAATATAGCTAGAAGAACTAATTATGTCTAAAAATTCTTATAGACTTACAAGTAGATTGAGGAAAACTTACAGATATTTTCTTCAACTAAACTCCTTCTGTATAACTCAACTGCTTAAAGCATCAATTGCACTTTTTTCTTTCGCCTTTGTTTTCGGTTTTTATTTTGATAGATGGAAGAGGATCTAGGGTTTGTGTTTTTTGGGGCATCGTAACTGATGATGTAGAGGGACTAATGGATCTTAATATCTGATGGTGGATACTTTTACATGGGCTTTGTTGATTGTGACCCACTAAAGACTATGATTTGGTCTATCTAAAAATTAGTTGACACACAATTATTTTGTTTCTATTTTGACCTTAATTAAAGACAAAAATAATTTAGGTCTCTACAAAGGGTCTTAAGTTTTCCTTTTTATTGTAGTGTAAAAAACAGGGACCTGTGATTCTTTTCTTGTATACAAAATATATTTCCCTTTCCAAATAATTAGCTGTAATTAACATTTGTTAATGATCAGTATATCTGCATTGAACTTCTTTTTTTAAATTGATTATCTAATCTACTTTTGTTCAATCATATGTGTGTTAATAGCATCGGGTCCAATCCAAAGGCAACTATGGGAAAGCATTTTTTTTTTCAATTATCAATGAAACTTTGTCTGTTTTTTTGCAGTTATATTATCGGGATGATAGTTAACTTGAGCGTCGTCCAATTTGTTTCTTAACCAAAGACTTTAAAAATACCCAACAATATTATTTGTTTTTCCAGATTTTATAAATATTTGAATCTGTTGTAGTACATGCAAACAGAACATGTTTATTTGTCCTATATGCTCATAATAGTCACTTTAAAACGAAGGTATAGCCGTACAAAGTGTTAACACAAATACAATCCTTTTATATCAAGGATTTGATGTATGAAATGGACATATGCTTGTTTAGATATTGTTCATTGAAGCAACAGTATGATGATAAACATTGGATTGTCAGATTGTGCAAAGTACATTGAATAAAAAGGTAAGTTGAACTATGGAAAACCTGGAGTTTATTGGACAAATTGGATAGAAGCATATCCCTCCTCAATTATTCGCACAACTTACGTCGAAATGATTCCTACCTTGCATTTCAGATTCATGTCTATAAATGTGAGTAGCTGTTCATATCCAAAGGAAAATCAAGGTTTTGGCATGATACGTAAGTTGCAATAACAATTCTATGTTGTAACGTTATTCTACTACCAAAAGAACATTTGATAAAATCTTCTAATTATGCCAGTGATATAGACATATAGACAGAAAAATTAATGTTCTATTACTAGTTTTGTTTATGAAAAATTATTATATACTGTATGATTCTGGATTAATGATAAAATCATGTCACTCTAAGTTACAAGGCATAGTGCTAGCTGAAAAACAGTGATGTCGGATGATAGTAACAAAATTTGAAGTCCTTAACTCCTTACTATATTATCTGTCATGCATCTTATATTCTTGACATCAATGGACTGTAATCCATCCATTAGATAGACAAATAAATTACAAGCATATATAATCCCAATGCAGAATTACAGTTTAACACGCACAGACACATGTGCATATGTACATGTATATATCGACAAAAGGCCTTGGCAACTAGTGACTTGGTTAGTTAGTTGCATGCTATCTTTAATATCCATGCTTTCTTGTGCTCCGTCTTGTAGTAATATGGATGATACTGAATGAATGGCCACTAGGCACAGCTACAGGAATGTTCATTGCTTCTAACCTGTAGTTTTAAATGCAAGCAGTTTGATCCAACGCGTTTGTGTTGTTTATTGAATTAGTATCAATACCAAATTATGCGTGTTATATGTGGGTTTAGGTGGCGTTGTCATCAGGTTACGAGCAAGAGGAGTTGTAGAAGTGAGGCAGGCAAGCTTAACTACCAGGTAAGAGAATATTGGTACAAACAGCGTCTCAATTGGTAAGCACATGAGTACTAAGGTTTTTAGTCAGGTTAAGTATCTTAAGAATATATATAACTAACACAACATGTGATGTTTGATGGTGCTATTAAGTGACGTAAGATTGTGCATGTGTGGGATATGATTGAGATTATGAAGCGTTACCTGAGAAACCATGGCCTTACACCCCTGATCAAATTTCCCAGTGTCCACTTCAGTTTGTCACTTGATGAGGCATGCTCTTCTTTATTTTCTTTTTTCCTTGTTAGTCTTTTGCACTTGTTCTCTTGGCCATGACGAATTCAGCCCCATGGTCTCCCTTTGCAGTGGCTTCATAGAAGAATTTTGGTGTAGAAACACAGGAGCACTGTACTGATGCTCCAACTTATATAGATTTGTGGTGCATCGACGAACATGTGGTATGTACAATGCTCCTCTCCCTTGAAACTGGATTCATCAAGTCGAGCTGTAGATGATTCCATAGTTGGTAGAATCATACATCCAGTAATCAAACTCATGCATGACGATTGGGATGTGTTAGTGTTACCCTATCAAGTTAAAATACCAAAGTACATAGATTCTTGACACTAGTTGATAAGAATGACATAGGTTGATAAGAATGACATAGGTTGATAAGAATGACATATTTTAGTCCATTGAAGCTTTACAATTATACAGAAAACATGAAACTATACGGATGTGCATGGTGTAAAAAAGAAGGCAAAAAAATAGAATCAAAAGACAAATTCGTTATTTGAAATAGGCACACAGCATGCTCCTTTTATTATTTAATGTCTTTGACACAAAGAATAAAGCAAGAGCAGGGCATCCACTTTTCCAGTGTACAAACAAGTCATATTGATAGTGCAGGCAAAAGAAGGCGCATGCATGACCATAAATTGAAGCAATTCAGACAAAGTGGACTAGTGAAAAAAGATATATGAATTCATATCAGTAGGTTATATATGAATATATATATATATATAGATATATCAGGGGAGGAGATTAAGCAAAATCAATTACGTGTATAAACAAATTGGGACAAAGAAATGGCAGTAAGTGATAAAGAATGAAGGGTTATGGAATGGAAGGGACAAAGTTGGGTTAATTGATGAGAGAAATGGTGAGCAAGCTAAGCTGCAGATTCTGCATATAAAAGTAAGAGCTTGGCAATTAAAAACCATGGATGATGAGCATTGAGGTGAGATGTGCAAGTACCCTAATTTTAGTGATCAATAAAGGCATCTGCAGAGGATGCAGTGCGAATATTAGCAAGAAAACAGAGAGTGAATTTGAGATTTTACAATGGAGGGAGAAAGCAAGCAAACAAGCAGCAAAGCAAAGCAAGTGGGAGAAGAGAAGAGAAATAAACAAAAGCGCTTATTTGAGTCCCATACGGTGGAATTTGAGGAAAAGGTTAGAACCAACGAGGTATAAGAGGGTCATGTGGTGCAGCCTTGTTCCATACTTACCTGGACGGGGTCTATGGGTGATCATGAAGGCCCAGGCCTAGTCTAATGGTTCCCATTGCACTTTGGGAATGCGTTGGGCTACCATCTCCCCAAGTGGGAGAGTGGACGTCATTATTTGTTGCTTTGGGGGTACGCGTTCGCGCGGCCCCTGCCCATTTCTGAATGTAAAATTTATTTTGTTTCAATCTTTTCTGCCCAGCCCAGTGTAACCTACCCCATGTGGCTTCTCTTCGGGCCCCGGTGTAAAAGTTTTTCGTGCTGTTCGTCGTCAGGTTGTGTGTAATTAAAGCAGTCTTTTCTGTTTTATAAATTTACCTTCTTATGTTATTTATTTATGTTTTAATTATGGTTCTAGTTTAGTCATATATTTTAGTTCAAAAGGGATTTGTATGTATGCAACATGCTACTGTCCTGTTATCTGCAACGTTACATTTCTCTTCTTTCAATCTAACATTTCCGTGTTTGGATAACACTCTTGATTTCCAGACAACGTTCAAAATCTTTACATACTTAATAGTCACTCAGTACGAAATCTAACATTTCTGTTCTTTTGGCTGCTTTTGCTTTTTCTCCTTTTCTCTTGCAAGTGTTTTGCTTACTGTTTGTCGGCTAACCAGTCTTTTTTGTTTGTTTATTTCTTTTGTTAAATTATGAATAAGCTGTAGCTTTTTGAATCATTTCTTTCAGTTCAAAAGGGATTTGGATTTATGCTTTTGTTATCTGCAACATTACATTTCCCTTCTTTCAATCTAACATTTCCCTTTCGATACAGCTGAGGTTTTTATTTTATTTTCCAGAGCTCTTTGATTTCCTAACAATGTTCAAAATCTTTATTACATTTCTTTTTGTTTTTATCCCAACAAAGCCTAATGCTATGAAGATTTCCGTCTCAAAATATTACATAAAGTGATAACTTTAATCAGATTTTGAATAGATATAATTGATTCATATATGTTATACATCAAATGTTCTATGTAGTTGCTATATCAATTAAGTAACTGGTATATATTGTACGTTCAAATTATTATAGATACCAATAATAAAGAACATCGAATCTTTAACAATTGAAGGCTGATTAGAAACAAATTAGTTCAACATTCGATTTGCTTTAAAAAATAAAAATTGTAACTTCTCCAAAACATTTCATATACCTTAAAAATAGTTTCTTTGGCTGTTCCGATGTCCTCCAGTTTGGCTGCACATAATGTAGCATGGATGATCGATATACTAATACAATGCGATTAGCATACAAAACGCTATCCATATAATGTAAAGTGATTTACTCATAAATGTAGGGGACGTTGATTGTGTACGTCTAATCGTTTACAACGATTTTAGAATGACTTCCCGAGTTTTTATAATATCTTAGTTAAACAGAATATCTCACTTTATGATGTGTAGTGGCCATTCAACTTGAGAGCGATGAGGATCTTATCAGTTTATACCTTAGTTTGATTATGTTTTATATAGAGATTTATTTTTGCCGAATATATATTTTGGCTATACAAAAAATTATTTTTTATGTATAATATTTTCGATAAGAAATGTTTTAATTAGTTTATTATACGCACACACATATACATATAAATACATACATACATACATATTAACAATTTCATTTTATAAAACTTCCTATTACAAATGCAATTGTATTTACATTTTGTAAATTATTTCAAATCGAACGATTAACCAAATTTCAGTAGCACTTCCCCTTATTCCCCATATCACACACAAAAGATCGTACACGGGGAACAAGGAAGTAAGGTTGAAATTTTATTAATAATACCATCTCAACGACAATGAATTATCGAACAATTTAAAAACAATACCAACGATATCTTAAATCATATACGAATTATCAAAACAACGAACTTATGTCACGATCCTATGCCAACGAATATAAACCAACGAATCTACATCATAATATTGAAAAAAAAATCACACAATAAATCATATCGACGGAGAGTGATGCTTGCGGCTGCTCAGAGGCTTGGGCTTGCGATGGTGGCTGGCTACCTGGCGGTGGCTTGGAACCTTGTGCGGCGACTTGGATAAGGCGCTGGGCTTTAGAGGTGGGGACTTGGGCTTATGGCGACGAGTTGGCGGCTTGGACTTTCGAGGACGAGGTGGCTGCTGGGCGTGGGAGGTGGCGGCTTGGGAAAGGAATGACTTGCGGCAGGTTAGGGAAGGAGGAGGTGCTGGGCTTGTGGAGGGTTTTGGCTTGTGACGGCATAAAGGAAGGAGGAGCGGTCGTGTGGAGTCCTTTTTTTAATTCAAAAAATGATGGAAAAGAAGACGTAGGCTAGGTTAAGTATAAATGGGGGCGACATTATGCCGACGTCCCGCCGACGCCAAAACGTTAGCATCGGTAAAGTATCGGTAATTCTATATGACTTACCGATGCTACACCGACGCTATGAACAGAGGCGTCGACACAACGTCGGTAATGTCAAGTTGGTAAATAGAAAATTTTCTAGTAGTGATATCACCATGGTCGAATCCCTTTTACATCCATACAAGCTACTTACAACAACATCTAGTGGTGGTACTTCATTTGCTAGTAATTGTGGTGCAGATCTGGAAGAATTTGGATACCAAGCAGATTGACGTGAACTACCAAAAATACCCCTCTAATATCGCTTAAAAGTAGGATCTAATTATTAAACTTTTTTTACAAATTCAAACCGCATTTCTACATATATTAACAAATCTTAATAGCACTTAAAAATAGAATCTAAGAAATAAACTTCCATTACAAAATCGTTCTTTATTAATTAATAATACAAACAACAATTAAAACTAATAAAAAAAATTAGATAATGCAACATAGAAATAAAAATTCAAACTAATTACACATGATTTCAACACAAAATATTCGTGCAAATCATTTTCCCTTAAATGTGCTAAATATATACAGTTTTTAGAAAATTAACTCATGTGCGAAGCACGTGCCATGATCATGCGCAAAGCGCGTGCCATAACGTTCTTTTAAATAATGTACTTTCAAAAACTTTAAAACAATCTCATTTTATAAAACTTCCTATTACAAACGTAACTGTAATTACGTTTTGTAAATTATTTCAAATCGAACGATTAACCAAATTTCAATAGCACTTTCCCTTATTCCCCATATCACACACAAAAGGTCGTACACGAGGAACGAGGATGTAACGTTGAAATTTTATTAATAATACCATATCAATGACAATGAATTATCGAAGGACTTAAAAACAATACCAACAATATTTTAAATCGTATACGAATTATCAAACCAACGAACCTATGTCACTATCTTATGCCAACGAATATATACAAACGAATCTACATCATAACATTGAAAAAAAATCACACAATAAATCATATCGACGGAGAGTTGTGCTTGCGGCTGCTCAGAGGCTTGGGCTTGCAATGGTGGCTGGCTACCTAACGATGGCTTGGAACCTTGTGCGGCGACTTGGATAAGGCGTTGGGCTTGGGAGGTGGCGACTTGGGCTTACGGCGACGAGTTGGCGGTTAGGCTTAGGAGGTGGCGGCTTGGGCATTTGGGGACGAGGTGGCTGCTGGGCTTGGGAGGTTGCGGCTTGAGGAAGGAATGGCTTGCGGCAGGTTAGGGAAGGAGGAGGTGATGGGCCTGTGGAGGGGTTTTGGCTTGCGGCGACATAGAGAAAGGAGGAGCAGTGGTGTGGAATCTTTTTTTAATTCGAAAAGTGATGGAAAAGAAGACGTAGGCTGGGTTAAGTATAAATGGGGGCGACATCATGCCGACGCCCCACCGACGCCAAAACGTTAGCATCGGCAAAGCGTTAGTAATTTTCTATGACTTACAGGTGCTACACCGACGCCATGAACATAGGCGTCGACAGAATGTCAGTAATGTCAAGTTGGTAAATAGAAAATTTTCTAGTAGTGATGTAACGACCTGTAAATTTTCGATAATTAAAAATTATTAATTTAATAAAGTTTTATAAGAATAATGGGAGAAATAAAAATTTGTGAATTGTTAATGAAACATTAACTAGAATGGATGGTAATAATATCAATTTAAGTCAATTACTAACAATTTTAATGAAGGTTCAATTAATTGAAATGATTTAAATGTTGTACTTGGTTATTAATTGAATATAAGGAAACAAGTGTAAATATTGAATCAATTAATGAAATAATATATAATTAATAGTAATTGAATAAAATCAGTGTTAGGTAAGTAATTGTAACATTTGGTTGTAAATATTTAATGTGACTAAAAGTAAATGGTGGCAAACTATTATATGTTACCTATTTATTTAGTCTGTTAAGTTAAATTGGAAATCAATTATAATTGAATGGAATTAAAATGTTACATTGATGTGGTTTAAGACAATAACTGCAATCTGTGAATGTAATAAAATATAGATAAATGTAAATTATATTCATAAGGGAATAATTGATTTAATAAAAGATTTGAATCAAGATAAATAAATCAATTGGGGTCTTAAATTTTAATTAATGTACAAATTTGACAAAAATTCAATATAAATGGAAATATAGTAGTTAATACAAATAAAGATGGAAATTGGAGGATATTAATGAAATGAAAGACAAACAAATATTAACTATGTTATTTGAGTAATAATTGATTGAATATAAAGTCTGAAATCAAATTAAAACAATTTATTGGAATTAAATTTTAATTAATTGGATTTAATTACAGTTGAAATTGAACGTTGTAATTAGTAAAATTTTAAACACTAAATTGATGTGTAAACTTGTTTTGAATTATTATAAATGTCCAAGTAATCAAAAATGATGAAATTTGTTAGTTAATAAATATTGAATTAAAAAGTGAATTAATTAATTTAATATTAATTTATTTAATTAATGTGAAAATAGCCATTTTGGCCACTGTCTCGAATTTCGACGAAGCTAGTTTCATCAGATCCGTAACGGTTAATTATTGTAAAGTTTCAAGTTTCGTAGTGATCAGACTTGTCGTTTGATCGTACGGACTCGAAACGCCTAGAAATCAATTTAAATTGAAATCAATTTGAAATAAGCTGATTTTAACATAACTTCTTCATACGATGGAATTAGGACTTGAAACCTGTTCCATTGAGTTTAAAACTATTGAAAACATCTATTTTGATATATGGGATGACCCATTTTCGTTCCGAAGACAGAACGGGCTTTTCGGATCGTTTATCGTTTCAATCCAAATCGATCTGGTCCGTTCTTTTCTATTTCAGCTATACCTATAAATAGCTCGTTATAAACCCTAACTATTTCTTATTTCCATTTGTTTGTACGTACATTTCCTTCTCATCTCCTCAGTCCAATGGTAGACAAACCAAAAACAAATTCCCATTCCAGATTCAATTGCAAATCAAATTCAAGTCAAAAATCAAACTCCTCAAAGCCATATCAAATTATATATCGCTTTGAAGCTCTCGACGAGCGCAAGTCAAATCTGCAGTTTTTTTTTTCGATTTGGGTTTCAGTGTGTCCAGAATTGAGCGATTTAATTTTGGCCGTTCATTGACGTTCGATGATCGTCGTCCGATTGACGAATCAGGGGTACGAGATTGTAGAGGGCGCTGAGCGTTGTCCATCTGTGCCATTCACCTGGTTGATAAACGGTTGGATGTGGCGTATAAATTGGATTAGGGTTGGGTATCGGCGGCGGCTGCTGCCCATCGTGAGCGCGACGGTGGCGCTGGGGCACGTGAGGGTGATCGCGTAGGGGGGCGGCGAGTCGTGGGTGGTGGTGGCCGAGGTCGGCGACGTCCAGGAGAGAGATGGCCATTGCGATTTGTCGGAGGCACGTGTTCAGGGTTGTGCGAACGAGGGTTGCCTAGGAGGTAGTGGTACGGTAAATATTTTGTTATTTTATATTTTTATTTTATTTTATAATTTTATCGTATAATGTTCTGAATTACATAACTTTTACATACGAGATCCGATTCACGCGCGGTTTGTTCCGCTAGGATCGTATCAAAATTTCGTACATTTTAACGTCAGTTTGGACGAATTCTGAGTTTGTTTGAATTTGGGCCATAAATTGGATTTCAAATCGATTTAAATTCAAAGGTGAGTGTTTTAACCCACTCACAATTACTAAATTATCTTATGTTAGTTAGATTAAATTTATGATGTGATTAGGAATTTATTTATAGTTGTTTGGTATATTTAAATTTCTGTTCCTGTTAATTTGAATTTATTTTGAATTAAATTGTCATTGAATTTATTATTGAATTTAAATTGCCAGTTAATTACCTGTATATAATAATCTGTTAATTGTTGATATTTATTGGTTGAATTGGATGATGATTGTGATGGATGTTTAAATTTATTATTGGATGATTGGATGTTATATTTGATTTATGAAATGCCATCACTCTGCAAGTTCCCTTAGTAATTATTAAGAAATCACTATGGGTTGAAATGATATATACCCGAATGATCTATAGATTAGGAAAAATCGTTATGGGTTGAAATGATAGACTCGAGCGATTTTATGGATTTTTAATATTAAATCGAGATTGCGGTTGAAATGATATATAACCGTAAAATTTTAAATTGCGGATTGAAATGATAAATATCTGTATACTTGACCTTAGGGTAGAGAATTATATACGGACACTGGATTGGTTAAATTAAATGATTTTAAAATCTTTAATTTTTGAATTTAGTTAAATGATATTTTGAAATAAAATTTGATTCAAACAAATTGAATTATTATCGAGATTCGTGTTTTACATTAAAGTTGGAATTGTTTTAAAGGAACTGTTTAAAGGAATTAAATTGAAATTTTAAAGTTGAATCTTGAAGTATAATTAAAATTTATCAAAATTGGGTTATTTAAAATTGTTTGAAATATAACTTTGAAATATTTTGAAATTGGAATAATTCGAATTGATATTTTGAACATGGATTGAAAACGATATGAAATTCAATAGGTTGTTGAGAACTTAAATTGAAAGGTTTGAAATTGGGTTTTGTTGATTTGGAAATTTAAATGGTTCAAATGTGTTGAAAAGAAATAAATGGTTTAAACTGATATAAATTTCAAATTCATGTTTTAATATAAACTATTTTAAAAATATATTATTTGAAAGATTCTAAATTTTAAGATTTTCAAATTATTAAACTATTTAAACCTATATTAACTATATAAATTATTTTAACCTATTTTAAAACCAATTTAATTTATTTTAAATCTAATTAATCTAGTTTAAAGCTATTTAATCTATTTTAATTATATTTAATCTAGTTTAAATCTATTTAACTATCTTAAATTAATTTAAAAACTATTTTTACTCTATTTTAAAAATATTTTTGAGTATTCTAACTATCCTAAAATTTCTTTTTAACTTTGTTAAACTATTTATAACTATATAAACCATTTTTCAAAATTCCAAACTAAGTAAAGTAGATGGGTTTATATTCAAATCCTCGATTTTAAAGTGAATATGGTTAAATGACATTATAACCTAAGTTGAGATTTAAATGACATATTTGATTTAATATGATGATTTTGAAAATGGATTTAACCTGTTTTGAAATATGATTTCGGAAGTGAATATAATTTCGAAAGTGATATGGTTTGAATTGAATATGATATTTGATATCAAGTATGAAATGATTTTCGAAATTTTAAAAGAACCATCCGGTGTGTAATAAGCGATTGGTTGTTAAAGAGACCGGGATCAGATATTATCATACTCTCTGCTAATACCGAAAACCACTTTAATAACTGTGTACGTGGTGGAGATTCCAGAAATGAAGTAGGATGGTTTGGCGAACGATTTCTGTATAAGGTATGACGTGACCCTGACTCCCGTGAGTCAGCATAGATGTGACTAAAACAGGAGCCATGCCGGGCCAAGTGAGGTCATTCCTCCGATCGGACACATTTCTTCGATACCATATTATGACTTTGTGATGATTTGGTGGCCACCCTTTGATTTTGATTATGAGAGTGTGTTTCGAGGTGGGCGGTAGTAGCTGCTATGCATTACCACCAGTCCGGATCCGCAATTGGTATATCTACCCTGGCATTGCCTCGAGTGCCGTGTTCACATGCCCTAGAGCGCCTTCTACGAGTTTGTTTTGTACCATACCAATGGGGTCCCCTCTATGTAAACCTCCAGTTTATGGAGGAGCGTACGACACGATATAAACTATGGGAATATATAAGATGTGTTAAGGGGGATATGGGTAACGCCTTAACGCAATTTTAATACTTTTACTTTTCTATAGACATATTATAATACCGTATTGTACTACATAGTAGATAGTTTAACGGATCCTTAGGAGATGGGAATCCCAAACATCTCTTAAGTTACAGCACTCACGTTAGACATTGGATAGGAGATGTCAAACCCCGTAAACATCTCTGATGCCGTCACACTCATATTTACCGTTGATTTAACTTACATAAGATCTTTTAGTTCTGAATCGAGTGTTTTGTCTTTTCAATTCGCTCGGGTTAGCCTGAGCATTTCAGGTTTGAATACCTTATTTCTGGAGGACGAAGACGAAGATTGTACTAAATCTATTTATTATATTTATTCCACTGCATCATGTTGTTCCGCTGCATTTATTGATTTGTCCCTGGTTATGTAACTCTGATTTGTGTGTTGTAAAAGAATAACCAAATGTATTTATAAAACAGCTTCATGAACTGTTATTTGATTATTATATTTTTTCATTCTGCTGCGAGATTCTGTATTTGTTTTATTTCTTTCCCTTTTTCTTATTTACCCCATAACAATCTGCCCTTTTGATTGGTTTGAGTCTGGCGTGTGTGTCTGCTTAAAACGTCCAAAAAGGCAGGTCATTACAAGTGATATCACCATGGTCGAATCCCTTTTACATCCATACAAGCTACTTACAACAACATCTAGTGGTGGTACATAACTTGATAGTAACCGTGGTGCTGATTTGGGAGATTTTGGAGACCAAGAAGATCAATGTGTGAATCTAGGGTTACTTCTATAGGTAAATTCTTATATATATATTATATATATATATATTAATTATTTTGTGTCATATATGTTAGAATTGGGTTAGCACACAGTGGGGTAAATGAGTAAATTTCTAAAAATTTATTCCATTTTGGATCTTGTTTGAGCCTTTGAAGTCTAAACTTATTTAGATCTATCTTATCTAGTCTATTTTAAATAAAATCAATAATTTATTAAATTTATGAATGAAGTTTTATATTAATGTTATTTTTGATATATAGTATAATATGTGTATCATATACACAACGTGTGTACGTGCACGTGTAATATAAATGATGTACACGGTTTAACATGTTCACGTATAGATATCGGGATTTACCCCGCAACGAATATATTAGCCCCTTCGTATACTTATGTGCCGTCTAATGTAAAAGTATATATATGTTCGTGTATGTGTATGTATGTGTGAATTATAAAATGATATTTGTAATTACATATACTTTAATATATATATATATATATATATATATATATAGTTAATAATATGGGGCATTTCATCAGAAGGACAAACTTTGCAGTCCAATTATTAGTTTCTATGACACACATTCAAAGAAATTATTTTCAAGGCCAAAGTCAGCAGAATAATTACTTTCAAGGACAAAGTCAGCAGTCCAATTACTTTCAAGGACATAATTTCATAGGTTGTTAGGTCCTAGAAACTAATTATTTTATATTTTATCCTTGAAAGTAATTATTTCAGTTGTGTGTCCTAGAAACTAATTCCACTTACTAAAGAGGCCCTTGTGGCTAATTTCCACTAATAATATTATAATATGAAGTGATTGCAAACTTAATATACATAACTATAAAGTCAAATTCAAAATTTAAATCCTAAATTTTAGATCTAGATCTACATAGTAAATATCTAATAAATTCAAATTTAAATTAGTATATCAATTTTAAATATATATATATATATATATGTATGTATGTATGTTGCGAAACCAAGATTATATGTATACATATATATACACATAGTCGTATATATGCATATTAAATTAATATTAAGAATTAAATATATATACATATATGTATTTTGATGTAAATAAATAATTAAATTTATATTTATGTATATACATTTGGCCAAAATATTAATAATAATTTTTTTATTTGAATATTTCAGTTTTTTTTAAATTATTTTTTAAATTTCTTATTTCCGTATGGAAATCATTCATACACACACACACATATATACACACATACGTATGTATATATTCACATATATACATACATACATACATAGACACACACACCCCCCCACACTTACACATATATATCGAGAGCAATTTAAAACATGTATAAATTTTATTAAATAAATATTTGCATGTTTTATATATATTATAAATATATAAATATTGGAGAACTTAGGTTTTTATATTTAAATAAATTATATATATAAATAAATATATACGGCTTTAAAAATAATTAATTCGAATAAATATTATGTGTATACATCGATAAAAATTATATGTACTATAATATATATATATATATTTACGTATGTATGTATATATATGTATGTATGTATTTTAAAATCAAACTTGTTTTAAGTATTATTTAATTATTATTTTTGAAAAGTAAAATAGACAAAATTATTTTTTTATTTGTCGAATGATATATGAATGTATAGATATATATGTATATATATACATATAATTTTTTATAATCAACATACATATAAACAAACATATTCATTTAATGTTGACGGCACTAACATATATGGATTTGCGATAGTACACATATAAATAAAGGCAACATAATGACATGGTAAATGATATATATATATATGTATATGTATGTATATATGATAAATGATTATTACCTTTGTATGGCCTACAAGTAGCACCTTGTGATGTTGAATCGGTTCACTCCTTGAATTAGTATCCAATCCTTCAAAGAGAGCTACTAAACTGAAAACTACAACTACCGATCTTTGATTTGTATTTAAGTTATGTTTTAATGGCTTGAAAACTACGGAGAAGGAGGGGACAGGAGGTGGTCTTGACTGGTTTGGAGGAGCAAAATGAGAGCAAGCTAAAATGAGGGTTTGAAGTGAATAAATAGGTAAGATCATAAGGACAAAAATAGAGGATTCAGATCCTCCTTTTTCTCTTACCCCTTTCCCTCTTTTGGAATCTAAATTCCACTCCATTTCTTCTCATATGGCCGACCACCCTAGGCACATTGATATCTTGTATCGATACTTGTGTCTATAACTATTATTTACCCACCATTTAATATTAATCAACGCAAATTAAATAACTTTAATAATTAATATTTCATAAATCAATTAATCTATAACAATTATAATTAATTAAATTAGATGGTAGTACGAGTATTTAACATTTCTATTGTGTGACTCTTAGGTGTAAATTTGGTTAGCGATTGATATCGAGCAATTTCGAATATTAATATTCAAACGTCAATTTGCATATGGTGTGACATTATGGAAAAATTTATCGCTTACATAGCTCCGGTAAAATTCAATTTTACTTCTTTAAGCATTACCTAGTAGACAATTATTACACCAATTCTCTTAATCTAGACTCTATCACGTTACTGGTAATGGTCAAAATTCCAATATCGTTCGTATTCAACTTTATTGCCCAAACACAAAGTCCTTGGTTTAATAATAACCATTATTACTAATTGATCTGCTTCGGCCAAAGACTTTGACTTTAAATCAACTTCAGTTGACAATGATACTAACTCCATATAACTAAGGAGATGAAATCTCTCTTGAATAGTGTCTCACTTCCAACGTTTCCACTCGATCCAACTATATTCCTTTGATGGACCTCATGCCATGATTTAACTATAATCAAACAAAGTTTCCACATTGAAGACAGTATTCTCAAATCGATGGATTTGTGTAACATTGTCACATCGGTATTTTCTATTGACCTTAATTATATTAACCAACAGACAATTATTGGGTGAACCATTCCATAGTTATCCAATAACTATAAGTACGTAACCCCTTGGTGCATCCAATAGCCATGAGTAATACACTGCTCAACATTTGAAGAGCGTTACGTACTCTAGTCTCAATGGATATATCGATATCCAGTCTTGATTAATCTTGACTAAAAATATTTATAACGGCGTGTTTACTTTTATTATGATAAATTACTCTTGATTATGACACATTGTAATTATTATCACAAAACTTACCATTTATGGATTTTTTATTGAATATACTTTTAATTAATTAATATAACAAATTATATCAAGTATATAATAGAAAGAAAACACTTTTTATTTTGAACAAGACTGGTTATCGAGTTAGATATATGTAACAATTACATAATTGCCCCTAGGGCATACCCCTAATCCTATCAATCTACCACTTGTACTTACGGCCAATTATAGAATCTCTACCCTATTCTTTTAATTAGTTTGATGAGAAGTGATCGAGTTAGACCCTTCGTAAATGGATCTGCTATTTTGTTTTAATTATCTACTCTGTCAATTAACTCTCTCTGATGTTGATAAACTACCTTTATCATGTGGAACTAATTGGAATATTTTTTCAACTTCTAGTGTGCTCTTTTCATTACATTGTAATCATATAACAATAATGTAGTATTCTTAACACTTGGAATCACTCCTAACTGCTCTTGGTTCAATAATAATAATAATAATAATTATTAAACGAGCTGTTCTGACCAAAAACTTTGACTTTGAGTCGACCTCAATTGACCGTGATACTAACCTCATATAACTGAGGAGACAAATTCTCACTTGAATAGTGTTTCACTTCTGATGCTTCCACTCAACCGAACTGTAGTCGTTCGATGGACGTCATGCCAAAATTTAGCTATAACCAAAGCGAAGCTTTGATTATAGCTGATCAATGGTATTCTCAAGTCGAGAGAACTGTGTAATTTTTTCACATCGATATTTTTCATATGACCTTAGTTATATTAACAAACATAAAACTATCGAGTGATGTATTCCATAGTTATTCGATAACTATCAGAACGTAACCCCTTGGTTCCCCTAATAGTGATGAGTAATGCACTGCCCAAGATATGGAGAGGGTAACATACTCTAGTCTCAACGAATGCATCGATATCCAGTTTCAGTACATCTTGACTAGGAATATTTAAAACGATATGTTTGTTTTATTACGATTCACTCATGGTTACGACACATTGTAATTACTAGCACAAAACATACCGTTTATGAATTTTCTACTAAATATAATTTTAGTTAAATTAACTAATTAATATAACATAATATATCAAGCATGTAATAGAAAGAAAACACTTTTTATTACGAACAAGATTGGTTATCGAGTTAGATATATGTAACAAGTTACATAATTGCCCCTAGGGCATACCTCTAACTCTACTAATCTCCCACTTGCACTTGTGGCCAATTATGGAATCTCAATCCCATTCTTACGATTAGTTTGATGAGAACTGATTGAGTTAGACCCTTCATGAATGGATCTGCTATGTTGTTTAATTATCTACTTTGTCAATCAACTCTCTCCGATACTGATAAACCACCTTTAGCATGTGGAACTATTCGGATTATGTTTCTTGACCTCTAGCGTGCTCTTATTTTTACATTGGTATCATATACAAGGATGTAGTATTCTCGATACTTGGAATCCCCACTACTCAGTAATAAATTTGTGCATTTGTATTTATACATTGCTTTTATTATGGTGCTATTCAAGGTAATGTACTTAACCTTTTCGTTGAATCAAACACAACCTTTTGTTCAGAACATTTCCAACTTAATGCTCCTTAACTAAGGTTTGAACATGAATTTAAATTTTACATATTATACTCAATATCACTCATGAAGTTTGAGTCTGTATACTCATTCATAAGAAGTTCGTTGTTCCTATAAACAGTTCTTTAGTATTTTATAAATATTCGAGAAAAATCTAAACTACTATTTAGTGATCTTAATTTGGATCTGATATTGCTTCATGTATGACATATATTAGAAAAATACGATATTGTAGACAATATAACATCTATGATAATTCCTATTGTTTATACATAAGGAATCCATCTTACATATTCCATATTAAACATTTTAATAGGGTGTCTTTGCATATCGTTTGGGACATTCCCATCATCCTTTATACTTATTATAAATGATATAATTTACAAATCCAATATTGAGTATGAACAACAAAACTATTATTGATTTTAACTCGAGTACAAATTGGTAATCATAAGTTTGTTGTTTACCTTTTAGAAATATTTTAGTACCTTTAATAGTTCTTTCGTATGGACACATGCTTCCTCTGCATTTTGATTGAAACTCAAACTATATGATATTTTTATCAAAATCTTACTCAATTCTGATGCTTATAGAAGATACTTTCATATCATTTCTTGGATCATATCCAAAAATTAATGAACTCAATATCGCTCCCACTGACTTGGAAACACTTTAGTTGTTATATGCAAACAGTATATTCTACATCATTATTCATAATTTTCCATTTTGACACAAGTGTACCAAAACACAAAGTCATACCAAGCAATAATTTTATGAGTAAATCTAAATTGATTTAAGCACATTAAATAATCAATTACGCTAATTACAGTATGGCATTATTGTTATCATACGTTTTTGTGATATCTTCTATCCTATCTCATTTTATATGATATTTATAGCTAAACTGATCCGTTTATTATTTTCTTCTTAAATAATACTCGGGTCAGACCGAGGTATTTTAGGTGCTTCTGCTTGACTTCTTATCAGGGTCCGTCACCTGACTTTTGGCTAACTACTTTAGCTTAGTAGTTTTTGTTGTTATACATTCGAGATATAGACTCCTTGATGTATACTTATTCTTTTGTCTAGCACTTGTATCTATTCTTTTGTGATGTAGTGGATCTAGTTTGACCACTACTTTGATGTACACTTCTATGTGTTATATTCATATCTGTTTCCGCCTTTGTGATATGAATATCTGTGACTGATTTGTGTTATGGTTATTTCTATATTTGTTTCCGAAGTCCTCATAGCCACTGTGTGGTAGCTTTGAGTTTGTATTTGATATGTTGGATTTCCTCTTGAAATGAAATGTAAGTTATATTATCTGACATATCGGTACTCGCACAAAGCAATTACAGAGATGGTCGCTCCTCAACAGCCTTATTCTTCGTGCTAGTCGACGGTATTACCCCGTAGTGTCCTTGGCTGGTGTGAGTATAGAGGTGGGGCGTCACAGCTTGGTATCAGAGCCAAACTTCGAAACAATGTAGAATAATCTAGCAAGGATCATTGTCCTAAGTCTTTCTTAGGAATCGTGCCATAGGATTTAATTCAAGTCTTCGTACCGTTTTATCCTATTTCTTTTTATGATGCCTTGTTTTATCAATCAAGTTTGTTTGATATTCATTCTGTGAATAACCTTTTTCCTCTTTTTTCTTTCTTAAAGAAGAGAAATGGTTAGACCAGGCCATCCCAGCGCCGGTCAATCCAGTGCTACTCCTCAGGATGGAGTATTTATGTCTGCCCAGCAGCTCTTAGATCTTGTGAAAAATGCTCAAGCTATCGGACCCATTCCAGAGCCTACTCATCCTAAATCCGGGTTTGCACGCTTGTGCAGAGATTATACCGCTTTGGGTGGAAGGCCATTCAAGGGTTCCGAAAGCGTTATAGAAATCCAAGCTTGGCTTAGATCGTGCGATCACCTCTTTTCTCGCATGAATCTTGTGGACATTCATCGAGTCCAAGTGGCTTCTAGCATGCTCCAGGAGAGAGCATTAGATTGCTATGAGCTTTTGGTTTCTGAGATTATTGAAGCGGATCTTACTTGGGAGCAATTACGGGAAAGATTCGAATTGAAGTTTGTGCCGGAGGCTGAAAAAGTAACTTTAGCCCGACGCTTTATTGACCTTATTCAAGGTGAATCTTCTGTGGCAGATTATGTCGCATCTTTTGAATCTCTCTCTAAATATGGGGTCGATTATATTAATACCCCATTGAAGAAAAATCAGAGGTTTGTCTATGGGTTGAATAAGAACCTCAAAAGGCCTTTACTTCTGAAACTAGAAGTTTCTTTCGATCAACTTGTAGACATCGCTCTTCGACTTGAAGAGGCCGATAAAGAAAGTGATGTTGAAATTGTGGGTGTCCATAAGAACTTCAACATCAATAAGAAGATGCATCCCTTTATTAAGTTCGAAAGTCCTAATCCCAACAAGAAAGTGAAGCAAGTAACTTCGGTAGCAAAGACTCCAATCCCTAATCGTGGAGAATGCTACAATTGTGGCTCTAAGGACCACTATATAAATAGGTGTCCAAGGCCTATTTCTTGCCGCTATTGCAAAAGTTTGGATCATTATATATCTTCATGTCCCAAACTTCAAAGCAAGAGAGAGGGAGAGCTGAATGTTATGCAAGCACCTAGTAACACTTCTCGTGGCCAAGGTATTTCTCATTCAGTCGTTGATGACATTATTTTATTTCGTGATCTTCCTATTTGATTTCTTTTGATTCGGTGCATCTCATTATTTTATATCAAAAGAACTTGTTGATTCTTTTTCTTTAATATTATGGGTTTGATGACTTCACTGAGGATTGCGAATCCGGTTGGTGGATCCGCAACACTCAGTTTGCTTTGTAAAGATGTAGAGATTATTTTATGTGATTATTCTTTTTGAGCCGATTTGCATGTTATGCGTTACTTAGGCTTCGAAATTGATTTTTGGGAAAGGATTGGCTTAATCATTATGAAGCCCATATCCTATGTCCTAAGAGGACTATCCATCTTCGACATTCTCAATCTGTTAAGCTGATTTTTAATTTTTCTTAATGATTTCGATTTCCAAATTCGGTGGCATCATTTTATTCTTTAAACCCACTTGATGAGGAAGATGTTATTTCTCTCATTCAAATAGTTTGTGAATTTTCCAGTATTTTTAAGCTTGTCTTAGGATTATCACCTAAGCAATCTGTTGAGTGGTGCTAAGGTCTTTTCAGCTCGACCTTGCCACCAGTTTTCATCAGCTACGAGTTGCGGAGGGTAGCATTCCACTTACCACATTCCGCACTCGTTATGATTCTTGTGAGTGGTTTGTTATGTCATTCGGTTTGACGAACGTTCTACCTTATTTCATCCATCTTATGAATCGAGTATTCTACGAATATCTCGATGAGTTTATCCTTGTATTCATTAATTATGGACGAAAACAACAATTTAAAATTTGCAAATCTTTTTAATATTATCATATAGAAGATGATTTTGTGTTGTTTTGCCCATTGAGTGCTTTAAGAATTCTAGTCGATGCGCTTGATCAACGTTATGGATAGGAATCTCCTAAACGCTATGATGAGACAGTCAAACACAATAAATTGACTTGTAAAAAGTAAATTTATCTAAAAAGATGATTACACAAAGTTAATTATAATTTTGAAAGTCTTAGCTTTTCGGGAAAGAGGATCGATTAAAAGAACTCCTTTCCGATGCTCCTATTCTTGTGATTCCCGAAGGGAACCAAGACTTTGTTGTTTATACCGATGCTAGTCGTATTGGTTTGGGTGCCATTCTCTTGCAAAGGGAATGTGTTATCACATAGGCTTCTTGACAATTAAAGCCTACCGAGACTAGATATGCCACTCATGATCTAGAGCTCGCGGCCATTGTTTTCGCCCTTAGAATTTGGCGTCATTATCTTTTGGGAGAGAAATTTGTTCTCTACACCGATCATAAATTTTTGAAGTATTTATTTTCACAAAAGAAACTTAATTTATGTCGACCACGTTGTCTCGAATTCCTTGCATCTTATGATCTTGATATTTTCTATACTTCCAAAAAGGGAAATCGTGTTGCCGATGCCCTTAGCCGAAAGCAAAAAGCGGTTGTTTCCATGATGATATCCGAATGGAGTGATCTCGAGACTTTGTCCACTTGTGAGATTCGAGATCGTGAATCCGATTCATGTTCATCTCTTGTTTTATGTAGCCTTGAGGCTCATCCTTCTCTTTTATCACCGCTTATCGTCCTCAACCCGATGGACAAATAGAGCGTGTGAATCAAACTCTTGAAGATCTCCTTCGTGCATGTGTTCTTGATTTTGGTGGAAGTTGGGAAGATCATATTTCTCTTGTTGAGTTTTCCTATAATAATAGCTTCCAATCTAGTATTGGTATGGCACTTTTCGAGGCACTCTACGGAACGCTATGCCGATTTCCTTCGTGTTGGCTTGAAGCCGGTGAGAAGCTGGTTTTAGGTCCAGTCTTTATTGGTGTTCATTTGTGTTTCACCTATGAAGGGTGTTGGCGTTTCAGGCGATCGGAAAAGTTAGCACCTCGATATGTTGGTCCATTTCCCATCACCGGACGTATTGGTTCCGTGGCTTATCGCCTTTTTATTACCGGCTCAATTTTCTGCTATTCATGACGTATTTCACGTCTCTCAACTACGGAAATGCCTTAGAGATTCCGATTCTATTGTTGAGCCTGGTGTTATTGAAGAAATCGAAGTTTCACCAAATTTGACTTATGAGCAACATTCTATTCGTATCATTGCTTCGAAGGTTAAACGCCTTCGAAATAAAGATGTTCTTCTTGTGAAAGTTCAATGGTCCTCAAATCCTAAGGATTGCTCTTGGGAATCTAGAGAATTCATCGAGCAAACACATCCGGACGTACTCTCTCGTGATCTTCAGGGTGAACTTCTCATTTCAAAATTTCTTCTTTTGTGTTGTTATGCCTTGGTATGGTTGTTACTTTTTATTTTCCTCTTAATTATTGCGAGGACGCAATTTCTTTAAGGAGGGGAGTCTATAACAACTCGCATATTTTACGATTGTATATTTAAATGTTTTATTTAAATATAGCATCATTAATCGGATTAAAGTCCGAAATGTTACTTTTTGTAAACAGTCGAATTGGGACTCGAGACCACTTTCATTGAGTCCAAAATGGCGTTTACAACTTTTTTGAGTATAAACATCGATATATTTGGAGTTGAGTAGAATTTTGCTACTTTTCTATTTTGGGCTTTATGTTTGGGTTTCAGCCCACTAACCCAACATAATACCCTAACTCCTCTACTCTTCATCCATTCACTCATTCTATTTCCTAACACTCAAGCTAAAGTAAAAATGGGGGAAGAGATTGGAAATTAGAATTCCAAAACCCTAGTTTGTTTAGGAAATACAAATTCAAGTCCAAAATCAAGGAGAAGCTTAGGTAAGCATCCTCTTCATCTTCTCCATCTCAATCTCTCTCCAATTTCAGAAATTTCCTATAACCTAACTTAGGAAATATTTGTTTATGATCATAGATTGGAGCTTCTAGAGTTGAAGTTGAAGAGTAGTTGATCTTTCCTTTGTTTTTGGGGTTCTCATTCGTGTCTTTGAGTTTTAAAGGTGAGTTTTTGAACTCACATCTACGTCTATACTTTCATTGTCGTTTGGTATGAATTCCTAACATTTGTGCATGTTTGCTTTGAATTAATTTGGAGAATTTTCCAAACTTTGGTGTTTTGGTTCAAAATCTATGAAAATCCTTATATAGATGTTTGGACATGTGTTCGGAGTGTATTGATGAGTCTATAGGGCTGGGTTGTCGCTCGGCATAAATCCCTAGTCGTCGTTGCTCGTCCGATCGCTCCCGAAATGTTTTGGCCATCTTGGCCAAGGCAAATTGTTGCCCAGACCAGGTGACTAGACGTCTGGTTATCAAGTACAGACGTCTGGTTTAGACCTGGAGAGAAAAAAATATAGAACGCAGAAAATAAAAAAATGGCAAAAACCGATTCCAGACGTCTGATTTATAGGTTCAGACGTCTGGATTGGATCTCAGACGTCTGCCATGGAATTTCAGACGTCTGGAGGTTTTCTGGATTATTTCCAAAGAACAAATCCAGACGTCTGGATTCTAAACCAGACGTCTGGAACTATGCATTTTGCCTATTTTGGGCTGTTTTGTGTGGATTTCGAATTTTAATCGGTTTTTGTTGATCCAAATAGTTGTTATCACTTATTATCGACTTTGATGACTTCTTTCTTTGGATTTTTGGGAATATCCGTTTAACGGATTTGATATCGATTTTTATGGATTTAATTCACATTTTCATATTTGAATTTTTGATGATTGATTGTTTCTACAATCATTTCTGTGATTTGTCACTTTAAATTATAAGGTTTTTATACTAGTAGCAAATACTCAAACTCTTTCATCAAAACGATTTCAACACTATTTTTAATACAAAGCTCGTTTTTAAAACCGTTTTCCAACTCTATTAGTATATACAAACCTTTACCTCATTCGTATGAGAAATCTAATTAAACGGCTTAGCAAAACAAGTGGTATGAAATGCTTGCGTTTACTTTGTCGGTTAATTCTTGGACTTGTTCGATTGAACTCTTGTGACAATTTTCGAGTGGAAATCTTCAATTTGTTCGTAAATATTTAAGTTAAGCTAGTGGTTATGGGACATGAAGCTAAACTCTTATATTTACTAGCTTAGGGTGATTCACACTTCTTATTTATCAATGGCGATCATTTTGTGATTTAGACTAGCGATGTGTGATGTCTCTTTGTCCGCATGGGGGACTGTACCCTGTTTGGAGGAGTTTCGGCTTATAGTTCGCAAAGGGGGACTATACCCTGTTTGGAGGAGTTTCGTCTCATAGTCCGCAATGGGGAACTATACCCTGTTTGGAAGAGCTTCGGCTCATAGGAGGAGCTTTGGCTCATAGTCCGCAAGAGGGACTATACCCTGTTTGGAGGAGCTTCCGCTCATAGGAGGAGCTTTGGCTCATAGTCCGCAAGGGGGGACTATACCCTGTTTGGAGGAGCTCCAGCTCATTTGTGATACACGTGTTGGGGAGTTTTCATGCTCCCGTTTGTGATAGGAGATCCACGGAATTTTCAAAATGATTTATTTTTAAGATTTTTTTTCAAAACTATCTTATTAAAAGTTATCTCTCTAGGTTTAAATATTTTAGCCTTAACTATTTTTTAATTTCAAAATCATATCTTGTTTTTAAACTATCTCTTGGATTTTATATTTTAGCTTTAAATCTCAAAAATATATCTATACTTAATTTTTAATATTTTATAGATTATATCTATATTTTTTGATTATTTTCTAAAACCCTTTTATAAGTTTAAACTATATTCAAAATGGTTTACAAAGTTTAGAAATAGTTTTGAGAAGTTTTAAAATAGAAATCGTTTGAAAGTAAAATCAATTTTCAAAAAATACATAGGCATGTCGACATCCCCCATCCCCCCATGTCGACATGGTAGCCGTAGAATTCAAATTTCAAATTTTCAAAAGAAGTGTCTATTCGTCATAACCTTTCGCGAATGGACATGACCGTTGTTCTCCTATAACCGCTTCTCCATAAATAAAATGTGCGGCTTAGATTGACTCTGGAGGGAATCCATGGTTGAAATATGAAATGCAAGGATATATGAGAGATTATAGCTGTCTTTTATCATTTTTAAATGGTAACATATAATTGAACGTATCATTGTACAAAAATAAAAAAATAAAAAAATAAACTATATCGAGCAAAGTGAAAAAAAAATTGCGTTCATGGTAGTGAAATTTTTTGTATCATGGTTGTAGCAACGCAGTAAGAAGAATAATAATTGTCAAAAAGGTCAAACTTTCTATTTGCATGCTTAGTCTGTCACTGTGAGTTGTGGTACACATAGATACACTATTCTGTAAAAACATACAGCAACCTTTCTACCAATAGTCAACAACCCTGTCTAGGGAACTTCAAACTGCAAAATGGAAGCTTCAAACTACAGAAAAGTATAAAGAATTACAGTTGAATGAAGAGTAACTTAAAGCTGTATCAGTTGCTAAAAATGCAAAGGGAATATGTGGTACAATATTAAACCATATTTATGAAGAATGTATAATGTTTTAAGCAAAGTCACAGAATTTTTTGTTGTACTACTGTTGTAAAAAAATGTATATCATAGTTGCATCAATGAATATTAAGCAAAAGAAAAACTGTATACCACGTAAAAATCATTATTACATATTAAGTGTAGATCACAATGTGTACATGAAGTATAAATATGTATAACATAATTACTCACCCTAATAAATGCAGCATGTATAACACAGATTGTAATGTTGTGTGATATTTGATGTTACGTTGAACTAATTTTTTTTTTGGACCCGATGTATTGTTGGTAAATCATATATCCTATGTTGGTATGTGTTAATGAACAGAGTGACGCATGAATGGTGGTGCAAATGAATGTATCACAGTCTACATCATTGAAATAATTAATTTTTTTTAATGAAAACTGACAAATAAAGTCACATTTAAGTTATGCAATGTACGTAAACACATTTTCTCTTCTCCTTTTCTGGGCTTGAGACCGGCATCTTAACAAAAAGCTTGTAGATGGTGGAGTTAAAAATGTTTGCGATTGCCAAATGGTGTCATGTTTAAAAAAATATGAATAGTATTCAGAAAAAATAGTCAACAAATGTAAAAATTAAGTGAAAGTGCTAACAGTATGATGACTTATTCATGTTTTGATTATCTCCCAAAAGTTTGTAAAAGAAGATAATGATTTGAACAATGGTAGAAAGTGACAGCTATTTTAAAAATATGAGTTATATAAGTGCAAATGGAAAAGATATAAATATCGGACACTGAAGATAGAAAGTTAGTAGTAAAGGATTTAAAGGGTTAGAAAATCTATAAATATTCGGTAAGTATCAACAATTATCGTAAAAAAAAATCCAAAACCATGCAATATAATTAACTGTATCTTATGCTAATTTCGAAGATGTAAAAAGTGCAGATGATAGTGGGAACGTATTTTAGCATTCTATTACAGGATTGAGCAGAAAAACGAGGTTTCAATCTATTCGTTGATGCAGTCATATTGATAATTGATTCAGTCATATATGGAGACTATTTTCAGTTTACATTTGTACTCTATTTCTTGCAAAATTTGAAGAATATTTGGTAAAGTGTCAAAAAAAATCAAAGAAGGAAAATAATGAGAGTAAAAGTAGAGACATCTTTAAACATATCATTACAAGTCGGAGCACAACATTGAGATATCAAAATTTTCTGTAATGCAGTCAGTGGGGGGAATTTTAATTGTCTAATTATATAGTGTTTCCTGCAAAATATTCCAGTTGTTTATCTAAGAGTTTGCCAATGGAAACCCTTTAAATAGTTCGCAAGAATCAAGTATCATAAAATTAAACTAAATCAATATAACTAAGTCTATCGTACTACAATTTAAGTGATACTAAAATGGGTAAAAAAAGATGAATATGTTTGAGAAGATCACATTTTCCATCCGTAGTGTATATAATGGAAAAGCTTTAGGTTTGTTGTTAAATAGCTCTACAATGGAAATTCTATAAATATTTGGTAAGGATCAAATATTTGGAAAGTAAAAAACTATCATAGCATGTCATATTGTTATATTTTAGCGTATCATAAAAAGAACCCAGAGAATGAAAACAATGAGAATAAAAGCGTCTTTAAACATATAAATATAAGCCTGAGCAGAACAATGAGCTATAAAAAAATTGATACTACAGTCATTGGGAGTAAAAACTATCGTAGCATAAACCTTTGATATAATTCGGTGTATCGTAAAAAGAATTCAGGAATGAAAATAGTGGGAGTAAAAGTAGAAACATCTTTAAACATATCATTATAAGCCTGATCAAAACAATGAGTTGTCAAACTTTTTGATACTGCAGTCATTGAGAGGGTTGTTAATTGTCTAATTATACAGTGTTCATTGCAAAATATTATGATTGTTTATGTAAGAGTTTGCCAATGGAAACCATTTAAGTGTTTGTACCAATTATCAAAAAATTAAACTTCATGTAAATTAATTAACAGTATCATACCATTTTAGGGATCAAAATAATTATAAAATATATATATATGTTGGACTGTATCAGTAAAGGACTGATTGTTAAATCCAATTATTAATCTGGTTTATAAATCAGTCATGTAAAAGAGTTATTTGTGGAAACTATTTGAAGAATTGGTAAGTATTAAACGCTAAATAATTGATTAAACATGTATAGAGAAACAGTGGGTGATATTTTAATCAGCTAATATCAAAACCTTTTTACGACGCATAGGGTTTTGTTTATAGTCAAAATATCTCCTCCAATACACCCCAAATGTACACCTAACGCAAGCATAAGTAAATGTAGGCATATAAGAGTTGCAGGTAGTTTACCTAACTCAAAGCATGTCATTATCTCATCGAGCTACAGTGTGAAGCCCAAATTCGAAAATCAAAACGAAGAATAAAACACCATAGTTTGAAACGCGACCGGGTTGGAGGAAGAGAACACAGTCCATTCAGCAAAGCTGGGCGAGCCATTACTTCCAGAACTCAATGTTAAATGCCCATGGTTGGATATGAAAAGCATACCGAATTTCATGAGAGGCAGTTGGTCGATAGAGTGTTCGTGAGAGTTAGGTGATGGAAAGGAGAGTTTTTAATTGGGGAAGAAAACAGCAGAAGGAGAAATGTTGAGATAAGTTGAAAAAAGGAAAGTGGGGAGAAAAGTGGTGATAGTGATTGACTAAAGGATGAAACGGTAGTGGGTATCGGAACATGGGCAGAAAAAAATGACACATACACCTTTTTTTTTCATTTTTTGTAATTAATTTATCAGAATTATATGAATGGGTTGATTGGGAAGTTCAAAAAAGCTTCACCACAACAAAGTATCTGCATTATTAGTAAAGATAATAAAACATTATTCTTTTCTTAATTCTTTCCTATCGTTTTTTCTTCTTAATTATTTTTATTACTTTTTTTATCATTAGCCTCTTCATAATTTTGTTAAACCTGAAAGAATCTGAAATTCTCCAAACCTCTCCATAATGATTAGAATTGTCATTTGTTCAGTTTTATGTTATTGACTAAGTCAAAGCAATTCCACCATGTTCCTGATTTATAGGACCATCTTCTTATGTAGGACCATTTTCTTATGATCACCTGCATGCAACTTAGTCTTTTGACATGTGTATGCTTAATTACTGAAGGTTAAAACCATTTTTTAACTCTATGAATATGCCACATGACTGTTTGAGAAACTTTTGAGTCTTGATCATTGAAGTATAAACTTGCTTGTTATTTTCTATTGTCTACTATGAGTATGAGCTTAAAAGACAATGTAAGAATACAGATATTTGATCCTTATTGATCGCATAAAAAGGTTGTATTGTGAACAATCGTGTTCTGCAAGATATAGAATTTCAATGAAACTGTTTCATCTAACATAAGCATATAAACCATAGTTCAAGGTTACTTGCTGAATACGATTTGAATATAAAATGGATCTTGTTGTGATGGGAACAACGGTTGATTAACGACGACAGACATATCTAACTCTTGGATCATTGAAACGTTAGTTTGATCTGTTTACTTAAGTATAATTTATTTGATCCCTTTAATGTGATAAGGATAAGTGAATGCATTTTTGTAATAAAATTCAGTGTAATCTTGTAGTAAAGAGTTTTAAAATAAAAATTCTAGAAGTAATGTAGGCACGATTAGGATAAAGAGATGGTGCCTATGTTTCATATATATCCATCGAAAACATAACTGTATCAAATATTTGTTTTGATGACCAACCTATAACTTTAATACTCATATATCATAGATAGTGTGCAGCAACAATATCCAGTCGATGTAGAGTAGTAGTCAAGGGTAAAGTATGAGCAATCTAAAGCATAATTTGTTGTATATCTCACAACGCATAGGATAAAATATAATAATCACATGGATATAAAATATGCAAGACAATAATATAACTAAATGAACCAAACAAAATCATAGTACAGCAGTCCATCACAGTTATACAAAGCAAATGAAATATAGTTAGTGTTTGTACCAAAATTGGGCACAACACTCTTCGGAAGTCTTTGAAGAGATAAAGTGAAGAAATTAAATGTAAAAATAGGATTTATCTAACAAAAACTCCAAATTTCAGAAATGAGAATAACTAAAATGCAGGGAGACACAAGAATTTAGAGTGGTTCAGCGTATTGCCTACGTCCACTATGAAGTAGTTTGCTTTATTGATCTTTCTTTGATGTTTACAAGTGAATTCAATGATTTACAGCGGGCAATTATAATTTTCAGCAATGAATTTCGTTGGTAGCAGCAGCAATTGAGTTCAGATCTGGATCTGGCAGAATCTGGGCGTTGGAGATCTCAAAGAGGAAGAAGAACCCTTTTCTGTTGGCTTTGGGGGTCTATTTATAGGTGTAGGAGGCTGATATTTCGCTCAGATCTCGGGAGACCCTCTTTGGCATGTGACCAGGCCCGCACGCCCAAGCCCGTGAAGTTTCGGTCCGATCCGAGATCGACACGAACAGATTTCGACTCGGTCAAGATTTCATCCAATGGAGTCAAAATTTGGCGTGGACATTCTTTTGCATGCACGTAGTCTTCTGTGAAAATTTCATAGCATTTGGACTTGTAGATTGGGAGATATGATCGATACGAAATAGGGTTTTTGGTAGGCTGTTTCCTTCGACTCGCTCCTGTTTCGACTCGCTTCCATTCGACTCGGTGACATGGCGCTTGACTTTTTGGGATCGCTCTGCCTTTGACGTTGTTTTGAGCGAGTCGAAGCATGCACTGATTGAGCAAGTCGAAGTGAGCAATGATTGATTGAGTCGAAGTGCATGGTTCGATCGATTCGAACAGTGACTTTGTCAATCGGAGTCGAATTCGATGGAGTCGAACAGTTGTTTGAGCGGAGCGAGTCGAAGAGTGTACTTTCGATGGTTTCAAACTGGAGCGAGTCGAAGAGGGCAGTTCTGGGGGATGCGAAGCGAGTCGAACCTGGACGACTCGAAGTTGGCCTCTGAGCGAAGTGAGTCGAAGTTGTCGCTTCTGAGTGATGTGGAGCGAGTCGTAGGGAGCGAGTCGATCGGTGATTGATTTTCGTCCAATTTTGTATTGTTCATAACTTGAGCATACGAACTCGGATTGACTTGAGATTTGGAACGTTGGCTCTCATGGCTTAGCTTGTTATGTCCTACCAATTTTGGCTCGATCCGGACTCAGACAAAATTCATCGATATCCATAGTGAGCCTGTGTATAACTGATTTCTAGGATGGGCCGTCATTGGTTACTAGTCAATTCCTTGGTGTCACGGCCTTGCCAAAAGGCGGGATAACATTTGCCCCCCAAAGTACGTCTTGTGGAAACATGATGTGCTTTGAAATACTGCCATCTTTACTCTGAATAGTCATTGTCTTGTCGATGAAAGCTGTAACCTTTGACCGTTCTTCTTGATAATGTAAACTGTTGACTGTGACTGCTGTACCATGTATTGTTGCAACTAATTTCTGTATGCTAGCGGTTACCCGTTTGTTGTTGTAATCGTTATTGGATGAGTTTCTGATTCCTGAAAATCTGGAATACTGAATATTAGTCCGACAATCATGTATATATGTTGACTTGACTCTCGTTGACGTTCGTGCATCCACGAGTCGTTGTCAGTTTATTTTACTTTTGAATTACGTATCGATCCTCTCTTGAACCGATGTGAAATTCGCTGCAACAATGCTCGATGGTTGCTTTTGAATGTTCCTTTGTAACGATCCTCTCCTGAATCGATGTGAAGGGTTGAAACAACGAAGATGATTTTCATTGGATTTATGGATGCGAAGTAAGTATGTCGAGTCGATGGAGTCAGCCTCTGGAAGTCATGGTTCCAGGGATTCGAACTAGTTGTTCGACTCGGTTTTTGGTTCGAACGGCTTTGTTCGACTCGGTCTTGGATTCGAACTGCATAGGAGCCGAAGTCGAAACGCACAGGAGACGGAGTCGAAATGCGCAAGAGACGGAGGAGCGAGTCGAAGTGCATAGGAGACGGAGTCGAAGGGGAGCTTCGCATCAGCGCAATGGAGAGGGAGTCGAAGCACGCGTTCGAATCCACCGGGATACGAATCGTTTATTTCCTTCGTTCCCAAGTCCATATAAATACTTTGTACTTAGCCGTTTTTCCACTTTTCACCTTTCGCTCTCCTTCCCTGCCTTTGTAACGCTCAGAAACTCGAGAAGAAAGAACAATCATCCTTGCCTTCGAACCGAATGATACCTTCGATTATTTGAACCAGTTGACAAATTTAGGTAATCCATTGAGCGAAACCATCGCGTAAACGAGGAGACTCGATTCTTAACACCAAATTAAACAGAGTCGTGGTCGATCGAAAGCTCTCTGGCCTCAGCTTCGTGTCGCTCTGGAATATGGGTTTCGAGATGATGAGGTGATTGTCTTCGTATCGATCGATGGTGGAGCTTCGCATCGAATCGAGTGTCTTGAATCCACGGATCGATACGAAGGGGTCGCGCCTGATGGACTCGAAACGATGGCCTTGGATTGAGTCGAAAAGGGGGGGGGGGTTTCGATCGAGTCGAAGGGTGCAGTCTTGGGAGCGAGTCGAACTGTGTGGTCAGAGAGCGAGTCGAAATTCATGGTCTTGGGACCGAGTCGAACTCGATGGTCTAGGGGAGCGAGTCGAACTGTGTGGTCCTAGGAGCGAGTCGAAATGCGTGGTCCTAGGACCGAGTCGAACCCGATGGCCTTGGGGAGCGAGTCGAACTGGGGATTTCGAATCGAGCCCTCTAGTTCGAGTCGAACCTTCATGCCAACCTTCTGACCGAGTCTGACTCATGTGCACACGACCATAGATTATTGATGCGAACACGGCTCTCGCGAGCGATACAAATTTGATCATCAAAAAAGTTTGAAACTTCTCACACACTTGAACAATTGCCTCCGACGAGCTTCAAATTTGCATAATTGGACTTTACCGTTTCACTGCATATCTGATTTCCTATCGAAGCTCGTCGATGAAACTGCAACTTATAAAAATGACAACAAACTTTGACTTGAAATGATGGTCAATAGTTGGATGGTATGGTTGTGACTGTCAGCGACGACGGTCCTTCCGACCGAATTCCGAAGTCTCGTCGCTTATACGTTTCCTTCAATCCTGTTGATCTTCTCAAATAATATACAGTACTTCACTGCACAACACACTCACACACTTTACACTGGGGGATGCACGAGTGTTATTTGTCAGTTTAACAATGATTTTTTATAAGCTAGCTAGTCATGGACCCTTCAAGTTCTCAGCAGCCGGAACTCCCAAGTTCTATTCCTCCAACCATAGAGATACCGGTTATTGAAGCCGAAGTTATAGAGCCAGCTCCGGACGAGCGTCCGGGTGCTCGGTTTATTCACAATCCAACAGATTCCATGTCGTCGAGTATCTCCGAAGACATGCTAGGACGTATTTTCTTAAGGCATGGTTTGTCGCTTGACGACGTGCTACTCCCTGGGCCAACCGACAGGCCACACAATCCCCCGGAGGGGTTTACTGCTTTCAACCGTCATGCTTGCACAGCGGGGACACTTCCTCCCTTCAATGAATATATAAGGGAGATGTTATCGTTTCTTGGCATAGCTCCATCTCAGCTACATCCCAACGGGTATGCCTTGTTGAACAACACGTTTGTCTTGTTTATGGAGATCCTCTTTCGACCGCCGAAGCCGATCGAAATCAGATATTTATTCAACGTCAAGAGCCATGGAGACAGCCCTTCTTTCACCTTCCGGGAGACGGTCAGAAGCTGCCACATTGTACTGGGCTCCTGGGGAAGGCTAAGTTACTATAAAACTGAATGGTTCTACGTTCGGTGCCCCCCTGGATTTGCCGGGCGGTGGTTGGATAGATGTAAGTGTTGCCATTTCTTTCTCGAATCATTGAGATACTAGTAACTGACTTCAAAACTGACATACTTTTCCTTTCCTATAGCCGCGATCTCTCGTCCCGATGGCGCATACTTCAGAGAGCTTGTTCGGATTCTTCAAGCATTTCCGGGCGAAGAGAGGCACATAGACTTAGTCCTGACCGACAGGGATTTGAGGGTTGTCGGGCTGATAGAACGGAGACAGAGCATACATCTGGAAGGGATACATAGAGTGGTCCCAAAGAAATGGGTGAAGCACAAAGCGCCCGCAGTCGTGATTGCCGAAGAAGTTGATCCGGAAAGAACGCCTACCGATACCGAGCTCCCAGCTGGGCCTTCTGCCGATGTCCTGGATTCGGGAGGAAAAAGAAAAGGCAAGGCCGCTGCTCACAAACGCCCTAAATCTAAGAGATTTAAATCCATGGTCGTGTCTCTACCTTTCCAGGGGATTAGAATTTCGGAGGCTCCTCCCCCGCAAGTGGAGAGTCCTTTTGCAGGGCTTGCTGATATTCCGATTTCGGATTTTTCGTCGTCTCCACACGACGCCGGGACGAAGGAGCTTGACAGTGCTCTTGGACTGAGTGGGTCGCTTGCTACGAGTGCGGCTGACATTTCCGGTTGGTCGGGGGATTGCACATGCATACACTCCACTACACTGCATGATTCACAACTGTAAATCGTTTGACTTAGGAAGTCACTAACTCTTTCTTCGTTTCTCACTTTCAGGTACTATGTTTGGAAGAGGATCGATGCTCGGCAGTCTCCGTTCAGCCCGAAAATCTTCTTCCTATTATGACTCCCGCAGGAGGGACTCGGATAGAGATCGCGATCGCGAATACTCCCACCAAGATAGGTACGAGTGTGATAGGGATAGGGACTACAGACATCGGTCTAGATCTCACTCTCCTCCTCCTAGACTTCCATCTCCACCCCCTGTTTTTGTTCCGCACCCGCCAGAGCCTCCTCGTCATAAGCCAACTTCCCATACTTCTAGATCTGAGACTCATCTTCAGATAGTCGAGACTACGGCCTCTATAATTACAGAGCAAGTCCCCACCAAGCCCATAGGAGAAGGGGCCCTTAAACTGGCTCAGATGCGGAAGGAATTCCCGAACATTTGCTTCGATGGCTATGTCTTCCCACCACACTTGAAAAGAATTCCATCTGGAGTGGAAAACACTATGAATGAGTACATTCATGACATCTACACTCAGTACAAAGAGTGGGTAAAGGCTGCGGAGAAGGATTATAAGGTGGCTGCTGAGCGAGCCAAAGCACTCGAGAAAATAGAGTCCGACCTTGCTCAAAGGGACCGGATCATTCAAGTGCTCACTACTGAGGCCGAGTCTTCTCGGAAATCGGAAATCGAGGCTACCAAAAGAGCCGACGAAGAGAAGGAGGAAATGGAGAGGTTGGGGCAGACACACGTTGCCCTGGTGGAGGAGATGGGCCACCGGAACACCAAAGTTATCGCCGAGCGGGATGCGGCAGTCAAGGAGCTAAATGAACTCAAGGCCAAATTTGCCGACATGGCCAAGGAGAAAGATGACGCAAATAGTGCAGCCCAGGAGGCATGCGACCAAGCTATTCTGCTTAGGGGTGAACGGGATGCGGCAGTGGCTAAAGTCCGCAGGGTGGAGGCTGAGGTTGAGGAGAAAGTAAAGTCGGTGGAGTCCAAGCTAGAGGCTGACATCGAGGACTTGCTCGTTGTTTATAATGCAAATGTGTTGAGGCATAGGGGTCTAGCCTGGCTCGACGATTACCCTACACATCTTTATAATGCCTGGGGCCGGCTGGTTGAGGAAGAGAAGGAGGCGCATCAAGGTGAGTCCGTATATGAATTTGAGCTCGAGAATCGCATTTTGAATGACGATGAAAAGAAGATTCTGCACGAGTCAATGATTCTACGTGAGAAGGAAAGACTTGGCGCTCAGCACTTTGAAGTTGGAGAGGGTTCAGGGGTTGACCACCATGAAGCAAGTCTTGAAGTTCCCGCGTCAACCCAGCCCGAATCCTCGTCTGCGGTTGATCCCTAGGCTGTTCCTGCTTATAATCCGGATCAGCCGCAGATGTCTCCGGCCGCAGCGCAAGTCACTGATGCCGCTCTGCCGCCTATGAGTCAAACTGAGGAAGGTACTCTGAACACTCCACATACCTTTCTTAAGTCGACATCTTCGATCGAGTTAAGTTCTAACAGTTTTCTCATTCTTTGTCCAGTGATCGATGCCGCACCGGCCATGCCTCCTGCTACTCAAGAGTCATACCAAACACAGGAGGCTATTGCGACCGAAGCAATTACCATAAGTACAACTGCCCCGCTTGACGATCTGCAGGGAGGTACGATTGTGTTCGACAAGTAGCTGATGGATGAACTCTTTCGCCTCCACGGCGATCCTCGTGCTGATTTGTCATCTGTCATGAGTGGAACTGATCCTGCTACAAGCTCTTCAATGCCGACTGCTGATGCCCCTAGCGGGGCTCGAGCAGTAACCGAAGAGGAGATGTTCGCTTAGATTGACGCTGAAATGGCAGCAGCGGCTCATGGCGGTAGCTTTGGAGGTGGGATGGCAGCATCGGGACCTGCCCCGCTCGGAATGATGTCTCCTGGTGGTACTGTCTTCCTCACCAGCCAGCCCATTCCACCTTCTGTAATTGATCCCGTTCCTCCGACTCCGCCCGTAGGGAGCATTATTATTCACACGAGTTCGGAGGAGGACGTCGACATAATGCCCTCGCCTGAAGACCAACCGCCGAATAGCAAAGGCTCGAAGAGGAAGATTGGCGATGGCTCCAGCAGGTCCACACCGAGGAGGAAGCCAAGGAAGAAGAAAGATTAGGCATGCTCTTCCGGTGTATTTTGATTTGCATTTTGTTAGCCGTGTATAGATGCGGGTTCGGCCCCTGCTAGTAGGAATTTTTTGGAAACTTGTACACGAACTTCTTCTATAATCAATAGAAATGAAACTTTTCTTTTTTCACTTCTTTTTTGTCATTGTGTATTTGTCTAAGTGTTTCAGTTTCTGAAATGCACTTGTGAAGTTTCAGTTTCCGAATGAAGTTTGTTTCTGTTCGCCAAGTTCGGGTATTGTGGACATGGTTTGCGACCGGGAAACGAGTCGAATTTTGACGTCGTATTGCTTCAGTCGATGGTTGATGCTTAAGTCTTGCCCCCCAGTCTTGGTGGTATGTTGTAAAACATAAGTCAGCGATTGCCCTTTTCTTATAGCATGCCGAGTCTAGTGCCGCTGGATGAGCGTTTGAGACAAACGGGGATTGAGTGGTTTATTCACGCTTGTCCGATCGTCGATGATCATATCCGCACTCCGGGGATCCTCATTTGTTTATTGGCGGTTGGTCACGCTGGCTTGAGTTTCAATCATATGTCCGCTACCTGGGGACTTGGAATTGGCACTTGTACTCCGACTCGCGCTCCGGGAGTTTGGAGTTGATAATTATACTTCGGTTCACGCTCTGGGAACTCGGAATTGATGTTTATACTCCGGTTCGCGCTCTGGGAATACGGAGTTGATGTTTATACTCCGCTTCGCACTCTGGGAATACAGAGTTGATGTTTATACTCCGGTTCGCGCTCTGGGATCTCGGAGTTGATGTTTATACTCCGGTTCGTGCTCTGGGAACTCGGAGTTGGATGTTTATACTCCGCTTTGCACTCTGGGAATACGGAGTTGACATTTATACTCCGGTTCGCGCTCTGGGAGCTCGGAGTTGATGTTTATACTTCGGTTCGTGCTCTGGGAACTCGGAGTTGATGTTTATACTCCGACTCGCGCTCTGGGAGTTCGGAGTTGATGTTTATACTCTGCTTCGCACTCTAGGAATACGGAGTTGAATGTTTATACTCCGATTCGCACTCTGGGAATACGGAGTTGATGTTTATACTCCGGTTCACGCTCTGGGAACTCGGAGTTGAATGTTTATACTCCGCTTCGCACTCTGGGAATACGGAGTTGATGTTTATACTCCGGTTCACACTCTGGGAACTCAGAGTTGAATGTTTATACTCTGCTTCGCACTCTGGGAATACGGAGTTGACGTTTATATTCCGGTTCGCGCTCTGGGAGCTCGGAGTTGATGTTTATACTTCGGTTCGTGCTCTGGGAACTCGGAGTTGATGTTTATACTCCGACTCGTGCTCTGGGAGTTCGGAGTTGATGTTTATACTCCGCTTCGCACTCTGGGAATACGGAGTTGAATGTTTATACTCCGCTTCGCACTCTGGGAATACGGAGTTGATGTTTATACTCCAGTTCACGCTCTGGGAACTCGGAGTTGAATGTTTATACTCCGCTTCGCACTCTGGGAATATGGAGTTGATGATTATACTCCGGTTCACGCTCTGGGAACTCGGAGTTGAATGTTTATACTCCGCTTCACGCTCTGGGAACTCGGAGTTGATGTTTATACTTTGACTCGTGCTCTGGGAGTTCGGAGTTGACGTTTATACTCCGCTTCGCACTCTGGGAATACGGAGTTGATGTTTATACTCTGGTTCACGCTCTGGGAACTCGGAGTTGAATGTTTATACTCCGCTTTGCACTCTGGGAATACGGAGTTGATGTTTATACTCCGGTTCACGCTCTGGGAACTCGGAGTTGATGTTTATACTCTGACTCGCGCTCTGGGAGTTCGGAGTTGATGTTTATACTCCGCTTCGCACTCTGGGAATACAGAGTTGAATGTTTATACTCCGCTTCGCACTCTGGGAATACGGAGTTGATGTTTATACTCTGGTTCACGCTCTGGGAACTCGGAGTTGAATGTTTATACTCCGCTTCGCACTCTGGGAATACGGAGTTGATGTTTATATTCCGGTTCACGCTCTAGGAACTCGAAGTTGAATGTTTATACTCCGCTTCGCGCTCTGAGAACTCGGAGTTGATGTTTATACTCTGACTCGCGCTCTGGGAGTTCGGAGTTGACGTTTATACTCCGCTTCGCACTCTGGGAATACGGAGTTGATGTTTATACTCCGGTTCACGCTCTGGGAACTCAGAGTGGAATGTTTATACTCCGCTTCACACTCTGGGAATACGGAGTTGATGAAGGGTTGTCGTGTATCAATCCTTTTTTGACTTTGATGTGATGGCTTGCCCCCGAGCTCGGGTTTCACTTAGTGAGTGATTGGTTGCACCGCAGTCACTCTCTATTTGAATAAATCCCACCGTATGATGAGACTTAGCTCTCCGTGCATAGTGATGGTCATATGAAGTATTTCAAATAAATCACAGCTCTGGCTCGAAGAGGTTGCATTTTATTGCTGAAATAAGAAAGTATGGCAAAGTCAGTTGCCTTATTACAAGTTCTAATTTCGAAATGTATAAACAAATTGCAGAAAAGGAAAGTAAACTAAATGGATAAAAATAGCCTGTTAGGTGTAATAGCGACGAAGGCTCTCCGTATTCCAAGCTCTTGGCAGGGTAAGACCGTCGACGGTCGATAACTTGAATGTGCCATCTCCGAGCCTTCGTTCAATAACATACGGTCCTTCCCATGTCGGCTTCATATGCGAAGGAACTGGATAGATTCTTTTTAAGACGAGATCGCCTAGTTCGAAGGTTCGCGGACGGACCTTGGCGTTGTACAATCGGGCGACTTGACCTCGATGCGCAGTTGCCCTCAAATCAGCTTCTTCATGCTTCTCATCTTGTAGATCGAGAGATTCAGCAAGTAATATAGCATTCGTCTTTGGATCATAGTATGTCACACGATGAGATGGTACTTCTAGCTCGACTGGAATAACGGCCTTTGAACCGTAAGAAAGAGAGAACGGAGTGTGGCCAGTCGCGGTCTTGTAGGTTGTTCGGTAAGCCCATAGAGCCATAGGAAGTTCATCGACCCACTTGCCCCCGACCTTTTCTAGTCGTTTCTTCAGGGGTCTAACTTTATTAACTGCTTCCACCTGTCCGTTTGCCTGAGGGTGTGCAACTGCGGAGAATTTCTTTTGGATGTGAAATCATTTGCAGAAATCTTTGAATTCAGCACTGTCGAATTGGGTTCCGTTGTCCGTAATAATGGTGTGTGGGAGACCGAATCGACAGATGATGTTACGAACCACAAAGTTGATTACTTTCTTCGTTGTAATAATAGCGAGAGCTTCGGCTTCAGCCCACTTTGTAAAGTAATCAACTGCGACGATGGCATGCTTCGCACCACCTTTTGCCAGAGGTAGAGCACCGATGATGTCGATGCCCCCACATTGCGAACGGCCATGGGTTGACCATTTGCGTTATCTCAGTAGGAGGAGCTCTAGGAATTCGAGCATATTTCTGGCACCTATCACATTTCTTCGCATAGTCCAACGCATCACGATTCACGGTAGGCCAGTAATATCCGTAACGAAGTATTTTCTTGGCAAGTGCTTGCCCCCCCGGTGTGATCGCCACATTCTCCCTCATGCACATCGTGCAATACTTGTTTAATTTCATTGTGAGCGATACATCGGAGTAGGGGAACTGAGTACCCCCTTCTGTACATGAGTCCATTCTGGATGATAAATCTTGAGGCCTTTCGAAGGACTTGTCTCTTTTCGCTCCTGCGCTCCGGCAGGGTTCCGTGCTCAATGTAATTTCTGAGTGGTGTCATCCATGAATCCTTTTCGGGAACGGTTTCGCATACTCGGTTTATTTCTGTCCGGTCGATACTTGGGGAAGATAGCGTTTCTACGAGAACGAGTCCCATTTGTTGAGCTTCACCTGTGCTGGCTAGCTTTGCCAATGAATCGGCCTTTTGGTTGCGCTCCCGAGGTATACAATAGATGGCGTAGTAATCGAACTGATTCAGTATTTCCTGAACTCGAGCTAAGTAAGCAGCCAACCTTCGATCTCTTGCCTGATACTCTCCCCGTACTTGACACACAACCAATTGTGAATCACAATAAATTTCCACAGCGATAATTCTCAGATCTCTGGCGAGTTTCAAGCCAGCTAAGAGGGCTTCGTATTCAGCCTCATTATTGGTTGCATGAAAGTCAAACTTCAAAGCGTAGCATATAGATCGACCTTCGGGGTTTCGAGCACAACTCCAGCACCCGAACACCGGTCGTTTGATGCACCATCAGTATACAGCTTCTAGACATATTCGGGGGATTTACTGGTTTCGGGAAAGTCCTCTACAATGGTAAATTCAACTTTGAAATCAGCGAGGACTTGTCCTTGGATTGCGCGTCTTGGAGTGTAAGCAATATCAAACTGACTCAGTTCGATGTTCCACTTGAGTAACCTACCAGACGTCTCAGGCCGCGAAAGGACCCGTCGTAACGGCTGGTCGGTGTAAACAACAATGGGATGTGCTTGGAAATACGGTCGGAATTTTCTTGATGCGATTACAAGGCAATAAGCCAACTTTTCTAGCTTTGGATAGTTCCTTTCATCCCGAGTCAGTCGTTTGCTGACGTAGTACACTGGCTTCTGTATCCCGTCTTCTTCTCGAACCACGGCAGCACTGATAGCGTTTTCTGATATCGCCAAGTATGCATACAACTTCTCATGATCAATAGGCTTTGACAGTATTGGTGGTGTGGATAGATGTTGAACTAGTGCTTGGAAAGTGCCCTCGCACTCTGTGGTCCATTCAAAGTTTCGTTTACCTTTTTGAATCAAATCGAAGAACGGAATGCATTTGTCAATGGACTTTGAAATGAACCTGCTCAACGCTGCTACCTTTCCATTAAGACTTTGGACTTGCTTTATAGTCTTAGGAGTTTCAAGATTTCTGATTGCCCAAATCTTTTCAGGATTAGCTTCGATTCCCCGGGCATTAACGATGAACCCAAGGAACTTTCTGGATGCAACTCCAAAGTGACATTTCAGTGGGTTGAGCTTCATTTTGTATTCTCGAAGTATGTTGAACATAGTTTCCAGGTCTTTAACATGGTCGGTGGAGAGTCGTGACTTCACAAGCACGTCATCTACATATACTTCCATTGTTTTCCCGATTTGATTGGCAAACATTCGATTGACCAATCGTTGATAAGTGGCTCTGGCGTTCTTGAGTCCGAATGGCATAACCTTGTAGCAGTAAAGTCCCAGGTTGGTCATGAAGCTGGTATGCTCCTGATCGGGTAAATGCATCAGTATCTAATTGTAACCAGAGTACGTGTCCATAAAGGATAAGAGTTCATGCCCAGCTGTCGAATCTACTAGCTGATCAATTCTAGGGAGTGGGAAACTGTCTTTGGGACATGCTTTATTCAGATCGGAATAATCGACACATGTTCTCCACTTTCCATTCGGCTTTCGGACGAGCACGGGATTCGACACCCATTCAGGATATAGTGCATCTCGAATGAATCCATTTGCTTCAAGCTTTTCCACTTCTTCTTTAAGGGCGGCAGATCTCTCTGGATCCACACCGTGCCTTTTTTGTTTGACAGGGACATGCCACGGGTCAATGTTCAGAGTGTGGCTCGCGATGTTCGGCGAGATCCCACACATATCAGAATGTGTCCAGGAAAATACGTCAAGATTTTCCCGCAGAAATTCAACCAATTCCTCCTAAGCTTGCCGGCTTAGCTGAGATCCAATCTTTATCATTTTCGAATCATCGTTATTGTCAATTGGGACATCAATCGTCAGTTCGACCGGGGATGCTTGGCTTTCTTTAGATTCTCCTTCATCTTCAGTTTCTCTCGGGTCAAGATCCTTGAGGAATTGGCTGGGGTGCTCGGGCCTGGGCCCGGGCGTTAATTGTCAATTATTGGTAAAACGGATGCAGAGAGATTCCTCCATGCCCTTTCCTTTTTCCTTTCATTGCGCCTCCCGTAGCTCAGCAACATAGCAGGCTCTGGCAGCAGCCTGATCTCCATGAATGATTCCTATTCCATGATCAGTGGGAAACTTTAAAGTCAAACACCACGGGGCGATGGCTACCCTGAATTCAACGAGGGCCGGTCTGCCCAAGAAAGCATTGTAAGGGGAGTCTATATCCAAAACAATGAACTACAACATCCGTACTCTCCGACGATCTCCGACTCCCAATTCTACTGGCAGTTCCACCATTCCGATGGGTATAGTAGCACTTCCGTTGAAACCATGGACTCGAGATTGACAAGGCTTCAAGTCTGTGGCTTCCATTTTCATTTGATCATAAGCTCGCTTGAACAAAATATTCACAGAGCTACCACTGTCAACTAAGATCCTCTTCATCCAAGCGGGACCTACCTGTGCCGAGATGACCAATGGATCAATAGTGGGGGCTTCAACTTTATCAGCGTCTCTGTTCCTGAACACGATGTCATTCGTCATCGTCTTTTGTTGCTTGGCCGGAGATCCTTCATCGAGGTTACTGCAACACTCGAAGTCCACATGCCTGATAGAACTAGCGTACGACTCCATTTCCTTCCAGCTTCGATCTGCTGGGTGAGGACCACCACTTATCGTATTGATAACTAACCTCCCGCTTGCACGAGCGGGTTCCTCCTGTCTTTCCTGATTCGGCGCACGATTCTGATTTGATGGGCCCGCACCACCAGACTGTGGCGCCCGCACATACTGATCCAGCTTCCGCTCACATATCAGTTTTTCAATGAGGTCTTGTAGGTGACGACACTCATTGGTGTTGTGGCCATAACTCTCATGGAATCTACAGAATTTTCCTGTTTGGATTTGTCTCTCAGTTGGCGGTTTTGGGGTAGGTTTTTTGTACTGCATGGTATTGCAGGTCTGCAAATACACATTTTCCAATGACGTGTTCAATGGAGTGTAATTATCGTACATGGAAGCTCTACGCCGTGGACCACGATTCTGATCGCGCTTTTTGTTCTGATTTCCATTGTCTCTCTGCTGATTCTGTTTTTTTTGTACGTTCAACTGACTTTTCCCAAAACTATCTCCGGATTGTTTAACAGCGATGTTACTTTGTATTCCTTCGATGTTGGGCCCTGCGTCATCCTGTTTCCTAGACTATTTTGCATCCTCCCTTCTTAGGAATTGGGCTGCTTTGGAATAGAAATGGTCCAATGACGCAAGTGGTTTTCCAGCTAACCAATTTCCAAATTCGAAATCAGCATCAATCCCCTTAGTCAATGCCATCAAGATAGAGTTATCATTGGGATTGCTTATCTCTGCACATGCAGCATGGAATCGCTCCAAGTAACGTCTAAGTGTTTCTCCGGGAGCTTGCGTAACACTAGATAGAGTGTTAACGTCCTTGGGCCTTGCCACGTGCATACGGAATTGTTCGACAAACTTGGTGGCCATCTGGTCAAAGTTAGAGATGGATCGCGGTGGCAAACGAGTGAACCACATGGTAGTGATGCCCCTAGGGAAATGAGGAAACTATGGCACTTTACTGCGTCATCAGCTCTATGCATTCATCATCCATTCATATTTCAGGACGTGTTGATTGGGATTAGAACTTCCTTCATAAACTAGCAAAGCTGGCATCCTGAAGTGTCGAGGTGGTTCAACATATAAAACGTCATCGGTGAAAGGGGTATGACTTCGGTAGATTCCCCAGTCGTCATTAGAGAGACCCTGACTTTCATGGATCATTTGGCAGATCATCGCTGGTATATCCGGCGTTCGGATACTTGGAGCATGTTGTGCCAAGGTGTGGTCGGGTTCCACAGCGCGAGTCTGGACCGGATGCGGTCGACGGTCTGTGCCTCGCCTCCTTGGTTCAACATCCTCAGGGACATAAGGCTCAGGAGTTTGCTCTCGTTGACTACGTTGAGGATTAGCTTGGTTTCTAGCATCAACTCCCCGTTCGACAGTGGTGGTAGTAGCAATGTTGTCGGTAACATGATAAGGAGCAGCTCCTCCTCGAGTTGAAGGTTTCGTGCGGAGACTAGTGGATGGTCCAGTTCTAGGTTGCCCAAGGCTCGAAGCAGGTTGGTGTCCCGTGGCTTGGGTGTAACTTACACCTAGCCGTGGATGTGTGGATCTGGTCTGGCCATCGGAGGAGGCTGAACTTTCTGTGGAAGAGTGAGAACCTTGGTCTCTTATGGATCTTCTTCGCCTTTGGTGATTTAGCTAGTTAGTCAACTCTGCGTTGGCGCGCAGTTGTTCAGTTAGATGTTGTCGACTTTGGGTCAACTCTTGAAGCAATGTATGGAATTCTTGTCTAGTGATTGGACCTGATGGATCTGAAGATCCTGCAGCATTTTGGTTTGATGGAGGCGATTGCACGGGATTCTGTCGATCCCGTGTTCCTTGACCAACAACTATAGAAGTGGTACGTGTGCTCACCATAATGAATTGATGAAGTCCTTTCCTAGATCTAATTGCAAATCTGAATAGAATGGAAGGGCTTCAAAGTTCTAGATCTAGATCTTCTTCTTAGATTTATGCAATCCAATATAGATAGGAAATCCAAAGAGCAGGAGAAAAATTGGGTTTATTCTCAGTGAAAGCACCAAAGTGTTTGTACCAAAATTGGGCATAACACTCTTCGGAAGTCTTTGAAGAGATAAAGTGAAGAAATTAAATGTAAAAAGAGGATTTATCTAACAAAAACTCCAAATTTCAGAAATGAGAATAACTAAAATGCAGGGAGACATAAGAATTTAGAGTGGTTCGGCGTATTGCCTACGTCCACTATGAAGTAGTTTGCTTTATTGATCTTTCTTTGATGTTTACAAGTGAATTCAATGATTTACAGCGGGCAATTATAATTTGCAGCAATGAATTTCGTTGGTAGCAGCAGCAATTGAGTTCAGATCTGGATCTGGTGGAGTCTGGGCGTTGGATATCTCAAAGAGGAAGAAGAACCCCTTTTCTGTTGGCTTTGGGGGTTTATTTATAGGTGTAGGAGGCTGATATTTCGCTCAGATCTCGGGAGACCTCTCTGGCACGTGACCAGGCCCGCACGCCCAAGCCCGTGAAGTTTCGGTCTGATCCGTGATCGACACGAACAGATTTCGACTCGGTTAAGATTTCATCCAATGGAGTCGAAATTTGGCGTGGACATTCTTTAGCGTGCACGTAGTCTTCTGTGAAAATTTCATAGCATTTGGACTTGTAGATTGGGAGATATGATCGATACGAAATGGGGTTTTCGGTAGGCTGTTTCCTTCGACTCGCTCCTGTTTCGACTCGCTTCCATTCGACTCGGTGACGTGGCGCTTGACTTTTTGGGATCGCTTTGCCTTTGACGCTGTTTTGAGCGAGTCGAAGCGCGCAGTGATTGAGCGAGTCGAAGTGAGCAATGATTGATCGAGTCGAAGTGCATGGTTCGATCGATTCGAACAGTGACTTTGTCAATCGAAGTCGAATTCGATGGAGTCGAACAGTTGTTTGAGCGGAGCGAATCGAAGAGTGTACTTTCGATGGTTTCAAACTGGAGCGAGTCGAAGAGGGCAGTTCTGGGGGATGCGAAGCGAGTCGAACCTAGACGACTCGAAGTTGGCCTCTGAGCGAAGCGAGTCGAAGTTGTCGCTTCTGAGTGATGTGGAGCGAGTCGAAGGGAGCGAGTCGACCAGTGATTGATTTTCGTCCAATTTTGTATCGTTCATAACTTGAGCATACGAACTCAGATTGACTTGAGATTTGGAATGTTGGCTCTCATGGCTTAGCTTGTCATGTCCTACCAATTTTGGCTCGATCCGGACTCGGACAAAATTCATCGATATCCATAGTGAGCCTGTGTATAACTGATTTCTAGGATGGGTCGTCATTGGTTACTAGTTAATTCCTTGGTGTCACGGCCTTGACAAAAGGCGGGATAACAGTTAATATATCAGGATAATAAACTCCAAAGAGAACCGTCTCAATAACAACTACAGGTAGCTCCACAGTGCACAACGGAAAGAGCAATAATGGATCTTATATCAACTTAGGTCATATCTCAACCATGTTCCTCATTTGTCTGTTCATTCTTACAATCTGTGGTAAGAATGATCGGTCTCTCATAAAGAAAAGCTACATAAGTGGTACTCGTGTGTGCAACACGCCTTATTACTACACACACATGCTCTACTATATAGTTCTGAAAACCAACTACGCTCTCTCATACATCTCTCGATCCATTCTAAAGTGATATCTCCTACCCTACCTCCAATGGATATTAATATGAACTTAGGTCATATCTCTACCTAAGCTCTGATACCATACGTGATGACAAATCTACACCTTTGATACTCATATACCATAGATAGTGCACTACAACGGTGTTCGATCGATGTAGAGCGGCAATCAAGGGTAAAGTAATAGCAACCTAAAGCAGAACATATGTCATATATGTCACAGTGCATAGGATAAAATATAATAACCACTTAGATATAAAATAGGCAAGGCGGTAATATAACTAAACGAGCCAAACAAAAGTAAAGTGCACTGAGTCCATCATAGTTATACCAAACAAATGGAATAGAGTTTATACATCAGGATAATAAACTTCAAATAGAAGTACATCTAAATAAACAAACAAGTACTAGTAGCTTCATACTATATGCTACATAGTGGAAATAGCAATAATAGCTCCAAAAGTATAGATATATGAAAGAGTTAACCACCTGCTCGTCTGCTATAGAGCTCCATGCACTATCTCATACCTGATATCTCCAATCTACTCAATTAAGAGTACCCAAGATGGTAAAAAGCAAAGAAAATAACATCGGATCATACATAGGTCTGGTAGGAGCAAGTCTATAATCTCAAAATAGATAAGTAAAGCGGGAACATAAGGTATGGAGAATCATATCTGAGCTGTCCCGAAATTTAACAAGTTAGCACATAACACGATATATGTTATATTGTCATCATACAGTAGCATTGCACTAAGTGTAATATAGGGTGTTGAGGTACTTAACTTAATAGTACCTACATCACATGACATCCATGTTTGTACCAAAAATGGGCACAACACACTTCGGAAGTTTTTTGAAGAGATAAAAGTGATGAATGAGAATTAAAACTGAGGATTATCTAACAAAAACTCCAAATAACAGAAATGTAAATTGCAAAGAAGCGATTTAGAGTGGTTCGGCGTTTTGCCTACGTCCACTATGAAATTTGATGACTTTATTGCTCTATATTTGAAGATTACAATTTCTTATAATCTAGTACAACTGATTTTATTAGCTAAGTCTGAATATAAGGCAGTGGTGGTGATTTGGAGTAAATCTGGCAGAGTCTGGGTGCTCTTTAACTTTTTAAATTGTCCGACCCCTTTTCTGAATGACCAGGGGCTCTATTTATAGGTGTAGGAGGCTGATATTTCGCCTAAATTTCGGAAGACCAGTTCTGGCACGTGAGGGGGCCCACATGCCCACTTTCTGGAAATCCGGGCCCACTTTGGGATCGATTCGAAATCCATTCGAATCGATCGAGGAATTGTCCAATCGAGCTGAAATTTAGTGTGGACATCCTTCAACATGTGCTCAAGCTTCTGTGAAAATTTCATAGCATTTGGATTTGTGGATCTCGAGTTATGATCGATTCAAGATCGTATTTCTGGTTGATACGCTCCGTTCGAATCGATCCTCTTCGAATCGATAGGGTCGAATCGATGGCCCAGTGAGTGAAGGCGTTGACGTGGCGCGTGCTTCCCGGGTTGATCCAGTTTTTGCTCCGAGTTTTACTGGGTCGACTCCACTAATTTCGCTACTTTGACTTAGTGGATTCGAGGGATTTCTCCGCACATCGATTCGAACGGAAGTCTGTTCGTATCGATCATAGTGAGCCTTGGTCGATCGATACGAAGCTCTCGTAATAGGATGGATTCGAAGTAGAGCAACTCCATGGATTCGAAGTACTCCATCCTGAGGGATACGAACCACCGAGCCCAGATGGATACGAAGTGCTTCGTCCTGATGGATTCGAAGGTCTTCAATCTGAAGGTTACGAAGTGAAGTACTTCCGTGGATTCGAAGTACTTTGTCTCGATGGATTCGAACAAAGGCTTGGCTTATGGATTCGAACATAGGGTCATTTCCTCCAACTTGCATCGATGATATCTTGAGCGTACAAACTCGGATTGACTTGAAACTTGGAACGTTGCTTTTCCTAGCTTTGCTTGTTATGCCTTGCTAATCGTGGCTCGATCCGGACTCAGACAAAATTCATCGATATCCATAGTGAGCCTGCGTATAACCGATCTCCAAGACGAACTGTTATTGGTTTCTAGTCAAGTTCTTGGTGTCACGGCCTTGCCAAAAGGCGGGATAACATTTGCCCCCCAAAGTACGTCTTTTGTAAACATGGCGTGCTTTGAAAAGTTGCAGTCTTTCATGTTGAATATTTTTGATCAATTGGTTACTTGCTTTGATAGACACGAAAATCTTTGATGGATACGAAATCTCGATTCGAATCGATGAGTCTTTGTTGCTGTGGGTCCAATGTTGATGGATTCGAAGTGATGGTTTCGAATCGATGGAGTCGAATGTCTCCAGAGCTACCTCTTATTTAGAGCGTTTTGTATTGATGAACTCGAAACGTTTTGGATGGATTCGAAAAGACGGATACAAAGAGCGGTCTCGAACTGGTGGTTGCCGATGTTTCCTTCGAATCGATGGAAACAAAAGGTCGATGGATTCGAATAGGTTATTTCGAATCGATCTGGTTTTGACTGGTTGCGAGCGGTCACGTAGACCGGGAGACGAATCGACCCGGTTGCTTTCAGGGTTTCATATAAATATCGGGTACCTTGGCATTTTTTACTTTTTACTTTTCACTGTAGCTTTCTCGTGTGAACGAATCGATCCCACATCTCAGGAACAAAAGCGAACGCGCTGCTCTTTCCCTCGAATCGACCCAGCGCCTAACTCCTCCGATCCAATTATACATTTAGGTAGACAATTCAACTATGTACTTGAAGTCCCAAGATCTTGAAATTTCCCTTATTTCCATTCATGTTCGAATCGGTCTTGATGGAGTCGAAATCGAGGATAACAACTAGAAAAACGAAATAGAGGAGAAGTATGGGAGAGAAAGTCAGAGTCTTCCCTTTGTGTCGATCTGGAATAATGGCGATTGAATCGATCTGGGAGATGAGATTCTTCCATGGCTATCGTATCGATCTGGATGTATGAAGTGGGGGTTTATGTTCGAATCGATCACAGATGATGCATCCTCGTATCGTTCTATAATGATCGATACAGGAAGTTGTCCCTAGTCGATCGATTCGAAGGTTTTGGGTATATGATCGATACAAAGTTTGAGCTACTTAGCTATTTTAGAGTTTCATTTCCGGAGATCGATTCGAATGCAAGTCTGATAATGGTTGCGAAGGAAAGGTCTCCCGATCGATTCGAAAGCCTAGATGCGATCGATTCGATCTGTGTCGATTCGATTGGAATCGATTCGAAACCGTGCCCTTCTGGTCGATTCAGAATTGTTGACTCCAACTTCGATCGATACGAACCATCTTTCATGGATACATAAATTTCACATAATTAATGGTATGACTCCGACGAGCTTCATCTCTGCATATTTGACTTGAACTTTTATACTGCATACTTGACTTTCGTTCGAAGCTCGTTGATGGAACTGTTCTTTGACAAATAAATACTAACCAACCACCATGAATTTCAGACGATATGGTTTTAAGACGGTCAGCAATGACGGTCACTCTAACCAGCTTCATAATTTCCGAAGTTTTCATCTTGTTTTCGGCTTTGTTAAACTTACTAAGTATTAGCTGCACTGCACTTCATACACTTTACACTGCGGGATGCACGGGTTTATTGTTTGTTTAACACTGATTTCTGATAAGTAGTCAGTTATGGAATCTTCGAGCTCTCAACAGCAGGGGATTCAGAGTTCTCCCCCTCTGGTTCTTGTAATTCCAGATATCCCAGCGGATATGATAGATCCAGCCCCTGACGAACTACAAGAGGCTATATTTATTGAGGACCCTGTAGACTCCGTTCAGTCCAATATTTCCGAAAACTTACTGGGCAGGATATGCACGAGACATAATATCTCTTTGGACGATGCACTATTGCCGGGACCTAGTGACAGACCTCACTGTCCGCCCGAAGGGTATACCGCCTTTTATCGACATGCTTGCACGGCTGGAACACTTCCTCCATTCAACCAATATATTAGGGAGATGCTATCATTTCTTGGAATCGCTCCTTCTCAATTACACCCCAACGGGCACGCGCTACTGAACAGTGCGTTTATTGTATTTATGGAACACCTCTTCCGTCCTCCAAGGCCGACGGAAATCAGATATTTATTTAACTTCAAGAGCAGAGGCGATAGCCCGTCTTTTACATTTTTGGAGGCAGTGAGAAACTGTCAAGTCATTACCAGAGCCTGGACCAGACTTAGTTACTTCAAGAATGAATGGTTTTATGTCCGGTGTCCTCCTGGTTTTGCTAGGCGATGGTTGTCTAGACGTAAGTGTCGTAACCTGTTGACGATTTCTTTGACTAATAGCTTTTTGGCGTTGGTACTGACATCCTGTTTTTCTTATAGCCATTATTTCCAGACCCGACGGCGGGTATTACAAGGGCATAGTTCAGAGCCTTCAAGGGATCCCAAGCGACTTGAGACACATCGACTCGGTGTTGACTAACTATAACTTAAGAGCTCTCGGCTTGATTGAAATAAATCAGAGCATAGTCATCAAAGGGATGCTAAAGCCCGTTTCAAAGAAGAAGAAGAACAAGAAGAAGAAAATGGCAAAGAAAACGCTCGGGGTTGTGATAACCGAAGTGAGCGATGAAGAAAGAACTCACACAGACGTAGAGCCGATGGCGGATCTTTCGGGAAACTTTGAAGAATTGGGAAAAAGACGGAAAAGCAAGACCGTCGTTTCTAAAAAACTTAAATCTAAGGGGTGGAAGTCTGTAGATGTGTCTTCTCCCACTTCCGGAGCTATAATTTCTGAGGCCTCCCCTTCTCATTCGAGAGATACTTTCAAAGGGCTTGATGATATTCCCATCCCGGATTATATATCGATTCATCACAATTCCGGGTTGGAGGAATTTCAAGATGTTTTAAATATGAGCGAGCCCTTCCCTTTGAGTGCGGTCAACACTTCCGGTTGGTCTGGGGGTTTACACATTTACACACACTTCCACAGCACTACATGATTTCCGCATATTGAATGTCACTTTTGTAGGATTCTAAACTGCAGTTTCTTCTTATCGCAGGTGAGATGTCAGGCCGTGGATCTACTTTGGATAGGCTCCGTAATGTACGCCGATCTTCCTCATACCATGAGTCCCGCTGGAGGGAATCAGATAGGGATCATGGACGAGGCTATACCAATCAGGATCGCTATGATAGAGATCGAGATTATTGGCGTAGCCACTCTGGTCAAGATCGTACTGACAGAGATAGGAGCTATCAGTACCGACCGCGATCTCGTTCTCCTCTGCCTCCTAGGGCCCCTATAGATCCTCCCGAGTCTTCGCTGCAACAACAACCTTCTCAATCTTTCAGGCCCGAAACTCAGCGGCAAAGGGTTGAACCGCAGGCAGCTGCCATTGTTGAACAGGCTCCGACTGAATTGACAAGTGAAGGAGCCATCCAGCTTGCTCAAATGAAAAAGGACTTTCCAAAAATTTGTCTGGATGCATATGTCTTACCTCCCCATCTCAAGAGGATTCTCCGGATGCCGAAAATATTGCGCATAGTTATATCCGCGACTTTTATGCTCAATACAAGGAGTGGTACAAAGCAGCTGTAAAAGCTTCGAAGGTAGCTTTTGACCGGGCAAAGGTCATTGAGGAGCGCGATGCTGAGATTGTCAAGAAAGATCGCATCATTCAGGTTCTTCAATCTGAGATGGAGTCGTCTCGAAACTCTGAACTCCAAGCGCTTAAAAAGCATGACGAGGCTGTGGAGAAGATGGCGAGGATGCAGCAGGCACACTGTTCCTTAGTAGAAGGGATGAGCCACCGCTATACCACCGTCGTAGCTGAGCGGGACACCGCCGTCAAAGAGCTGAATGAACTTAAAGCCAAATTCGCTGAGGTGGTGAAAGAAAAAGATGATGCAAACTCCACCGCTCAGGAAGCATGTGACCAAGCCGTATCACTCCGAGCTGAACTTGCTGCGGCGGTGACCAAGACTAAGTCTGTGGAGGCAGAAGTTGAGGAAAAGATTACGGCGGAGCAGTCCAGGATGGAAGCTGATTTCGATGATCTCCTGGTTACCTATAACGCCAACGTGTTGGAGCACAGAAATTTATTTTGGCTTGGAGATGATTCTATGATTCTGTACAACGCCTGGACTAGGCTGGTGGCGGAGAAGAAAGCAGCGCATCCGGATGAAGCATTGGATGATTTCGAGCTTGAGTCACGCTTGCTTTCTGAGGAAGAGAGGAAGGTTCTCCACGAGGCGATGATTTCCGTGGAGAAAGAGAGACTTGGAGCTCGACAGTCAGAGATTGGTGAGGGCTCGGGGATCGAGCATCATGAAGCAAGTGTCGGAGCTGTAATTCCGACATTGCCTGAGACCACTGGCACGGTCGATCCCCAGCCTGTCCCTGCTTATAATCCTGACCAACGCAGCTGTCTCTTGTTGATCCCCCTGTCTCTGCACCTGCCCATACTTCGGGCCAGGCCAAAGAAGGTATTTGAACGCTTCCCGTATACACTTTGTGTGAAGAATCGGAAGCAATACATTTAGCTAACAATCTTCGCTTTTTCACATTCTAGTGACTGAAGCCGTTGTCTCTACGCCTCCTGCATCACAAGCTCCTTATCAAGCGCAAGGGGCTATCGTCACAGAGGCCATTATGACATCCACTGTGGCTGGCGAAGAGGGAGAAGCGAGCATGTTATCTTTTGATGCTCAGATGATTGAGGAACTCCTTAGCCAACCCAACGACCCTTTCGATCCATCTTTTTCCATGAGTGGGGTCGCTCCAGCTGTTAGTTCTTTTATGCCGACCACTAGTACATCCAGCGCAGCCCGAGCATCTCGTGAGGATGAAATTTTGGCTGACATCAATGCTGAGATGGCATCAGTGACAGCAGGCATGAATCCATCTGGCCATGCCCTACTAATGATGATATCACCGGGTGGCACTGTGGTCATTGGAAGCGCTCCTGCCCCACTTCTTGTCACAGCTCCTATGCCTCCAGTTCCTTCCTCCAAGAGAATCTCCGTCGCCTCAAGCTCCGAGGAGGATATTGATATTATGTCGCCATCGGAAGACAAACTGGAGAAGAGTAAGAGAGTGAGGAGGAAGTCGGGTGGCGGATCCAGTGGGACTACCCCGAAGAAGAAACCGAGGAAGAAGAAAGATTGATCTCTTCCTTTAGTTTGTTGTCACGTTCGGGGATAGTGTTTCGTTTTGATGATTTTTCTATAGCCGTGTATAGATGTGGACTCAGCTCCCACTAGTAGGAATTTTTTGAACCAGCTTGTAATCATATTCTTTTTGTTGATAATGGAAATGAAAACATATTCTCTTTTGCCTTCAATTCAATATCTGTTTTGGTTTTTCCCCCAGCCTTGGGGATAAGTATGGAATTGATGTATGTTTATACTCCGTCTCGCACTCTGGGAGTACGGAGTTTAGTAATGTTTATACTCCGTCTCGCATTTTGGGAGTACAGAGTTAAGTTAATGTTTATACTCCGTCTCGCACTCTGGGAGTACGGAGTTGAGTAATGTTTATACTCCGTCTCGCACTCTGGGAGTACGGAGTTGAGTAATGTTTATACTCCGTCTCGCATTTTGGGAGTACGGAGTTAAGTTAATATTTATACTCTGTCTCGCACTCTGGGAGTACGGAGTTGAGTAATGTTTATACTCCGTCTCGCATTTTGGGAGTATGGAGTTTAGTTAATGTTTATACTCCGTCTCGCACTCTGGGAGTACAGAGTTGAGTAATGTTTATACTCCGTCTCGCACTCTGGGAGTACGGAGTTGAGTGAAGGATTGTCGTGTATCAACCCATTTTTAGCCTGACGTGATGGCTTGCCCCCGAGCTCGGGTTTCATTTAGCAAGTGGCCGATCATATCATAGCCACTCCCTACTTGAATAAATTCCACTGCGTGATGGAATTTAGCTCTCCGTGCATCGTGATGTTGTACATTGTATTCAATGAATCACAGCTCTGGCTCGAAGAGATGGCATTTTATTGCTGAAATAAGAATATATGGCAAAGTCAGTTGCTTTATTACAAATTCTAATTTCGAAATGCTAAAGTAAATTGCTAAATGGAAAAATATAACAAAATAAATAAATCCTGTCATGTGTAATAGCGACGGAGACTCTCGCTGTTCCAGGCCCTTGGAAAATCAAGACCGTCAACGGTCGATAGTTTGAATGTGCCATCTCCGAGTCTTCTTGTAATCACATATGGCCCTTCCCAGTTCGGTTTCATGTGCGAAGGAACCAGATAGATTCTCTTGAGAACGAGATCACCAAGTTCAAAAGTTCGAGGTCTAACTTTGGCATTGTACAATCGGGCCACTTGACTTCGATATGCAGCAGCTCTTAAATCAGCCTCTTCCCGCTTCTCATCCAGTAGATCCAATGATTCAACAAGCAATATGGCGTTTGTTTTCGGATCATAATAAGTCATGCGATGGGAAAACACTTCCGTCTCGACTGGAATAACGTCTTCTGTGCCATAAGATAAGGAAAACTGGGTGTGTCCGGTTGCGATCTTGTGAGTCATTCGATAAGCCCATAATGCCATAGGGAGTTCATCAACCCATTTGCCCCCAGCTTTTTCCAGTCGTTTCTTTAGGATGGATTTTATAACTTTATTGACAGCTTCGACCTGACCGTTTGCCTGAGGATGTGCAACCGCCGAGAATTTTTATGGATATGAAACCGTTGACAGAAATTCTTGAATTCTACACTTTCAAATTGGGCCCCATTATCGGTGATGATGGTATGTGGGAGTCCAAATCGACAGATGATGTTGCGAACTACGAAATTTATTACTTTCTTCGTCGTAATTGTTGCAAGAGCTTCGGCTTCAGCCCACTTTGTAAAGTAGTCAACGGCGACAATGGCGTACTTCGCACCACCTTTTGCCAGAGGTAGAGCGCCGATGATATCGATGCCCCACATAGCGAATGGCCAGGGACTGACCATTTGAGTTATCTCGGTAGGTGGGGCTCTTGGAATTCGGGCATGTTTCTGGCACCTATCGCACTTTCTGGCATAGTTTGCTGCATCTCGGTTCACTGTCGGCCAGTAGTATCCGTATCGGAGTATTTTCTTAGCAAGAGCTTGTCCACCGGTGTGATCGCCACATTCTCCTTCGTGTACGTCATGTAACACTTGTTTGATTTCATCGTGCGCGATACACCGGAGGAGAGGAACAGAATAACCTCTTCTATACATGACTCCGTTCTGAATGACAAACCGTGAAGCTTTTCGTAGAATTCGTCTCTTCTCATTTCTGTGCTCAGGCAATGTCCCATCCTCAATGTAATTTCGATACGGAGTCATCCACGACTCTCTACTGGGAGCAGTTTCAAATACAAAATTCATCTCCATTTGATCGATGCTTGGGGAGGACAAAGTTTCGACGGGGACAAGCCCCATTTGCTGTGCTTCACCTGTGCTGGCTAACTTCGCCAATGAATCGGCTTTTTGATTGTGTTCTCGAGGTATATAATAAATGGCATAATAATCAAACTGATTCAGTACTTTCTGAACTCGAGCCAAGTAAGCAGCCAACCTTCGATCTCTCGCTTGATACTCTCCCCGTACTTGGCACACAACTAATTGTGAATCATAATAAATTTCCACAGCAATAATTCTCAAATCTCTGGCCAATTTTAACCCAGTTAAGAGGGCTTCATATTCAGCTTCATTATTGGTTGCGTGAAAATCGAATCTCAAAGCATAACATATAGATCGGCCTTCGGGAGTTTCAAGTACAACACCAGCGCCCGAACACCGGTCGTTTGATGCACCATCAGTATACAGCTTCCAGATATATTCGGGGGATTCACTGGTTTCGGGCAAGTCTTCTGGAACGGTAAATTCAGCTATGAAATCGGCTAGGACTTGTCCTTGAATGGCTCGTCTTGGAGAGTATGTAATATCAAACTGGCTCAGTTCGATGTTCCACTTGAGTAACCTACCAGACGTCTCAGGCCGTGTGAGGACCTGTCGTAACGGCTGATCGGTATACACAGTAAGAGGATGAGCTTGGAAATAAGGGCGAAGCTTTCTTGAGGCAATGACCAGGCAATAAGCCAATTTCTCGAGCCTTGGGTAATTTCTTTCAGCTCCCGTTAACCGTTTACTAACATAGTAGACCGGTTTCTGCACTCGGTCTTCTTCCCGAACTAAAGCAGCGCTGATTGCATGCTTTGACACTGCCAGATAAAGATACAATTGTTCGTGATCGACCGGCTATGACAAGATCGGTGGTGTGGAAAGATGTTGAACCAGCGATCGGAATGCACCTTCGCACTCCATGGTCCATTCAAAGTTTCGCTTTCCTTTCTGGATCAGATCAAAGAAAGGAATGCATTTATCAGTGGATTTTGAAATGAACCTGCTTAGTGCTGCTACCTTCCCGTTGAGACTCTGGACTTGTTTTATGGTTCTTGGAGTTTGTAAGTTCCTTATTGCCCAGATCTCTTCGGGGTTTGCTTCTATCCCTCGAGCGTTAACGATGAACCCGAGGAACTTTCCGGAGGCGACACCGAAGTGACACTTTAATGGATTGAGCTTCATTCCGTATTCTCGAAGGATGCAGAACATTGAATCTAAATCTCTGACGTGATCTATAGAGAATCGAGACTTTACTAGCATGTCGTCCACATAGACCTCCATGGTCTTCCCGATCTGGTTGGCGAACATTCGGTTGACCAAGCGTTGATATGTTGCTCTGGCATTTTTTAAGCCAAAAGGCATGATTCGGTAGCAGTAGAGTCCCAGATCGGTCACGAAACTGGTATGTTCTTGATCAGGCAAATGCATATATCTAGGTGGCAACCTTGTGAACCACATTGATATTCAGCCCGTGCGGCGCTCATTGACCACTCATACTTCAAAATATGTTGATTGGGATCGGAATTTCTTTCGTACATCGGGAGAGTTGGCATTCTGAATCGTCAAGGAGGATCAGCGTATAATATTTCGTCTGTGAAAGGAGTATGACTACGGGAGATTCCCCAGTCGTCATTGGTAAGCCCTTGGCTTTCGCGAATCATCTGACGTATCATGGTTGAAATATCGGGCATAGCCACATTCTGTGCATGCTGAGATAAGAGATAAGGTGTGGTCGGGTTCCACAGTGCGAGTTTGGACCGGACGCTGTCGACGACCTATGTCTCGCCTCCTTGGCTCCACATCTTCTGGGACGTATGGTTCAGGAGTACGCCCACGTTGTTGATTATTCGGATCTGACAGATTCCGGGTATCAACCCTTGTTTCTATCGCGGCGGTTGCAGTGCGATTGTCTGTGGTATGCTGTGGAATAGCACCTCCTCGTGACGAGGGCCCGGCCTGGAAGCTAGTTGACGGTCCGACCCTCAATTGTCCTATAGTCAAGGCAGGTTGATATCCGGTAGCTTGTGTATGACTTGCATCCAATCGGGGACGCATAGATCTGCCATGATAGTCAGATGAAGCAGAACTTTCAATGGACGAGTGGGAAGCATCATCCCTCCTGGTCCTCCTGCGCCTTCGGCGGTTTAATTGATTGGTCAATTCAATATTAGCACACAACTGTTCGGCCAGCTGTTGCCGACTTTGAGTCAATTCCTGGAGCAATACATGGAACTCTTGTCTGGTTACTGGCCCAGACGAATCTGAGTGAGCAGTGTTGTCTTGATTGGATTGTAGCTGCTGTGTAGGATTCTGTCTATCCCGACCTTCTTGATCAGCAGCCGTAGAGGTAGTTCTTGTACTAACCATCTTAAGTAGTGGGTTCCTTTCCTCTTGGATTTATGCAATCCGGTATCGATGGTAGATCCAAGGAGCAGGAGAAAAAGCTGGTTTTCTCAGTGAAAGCACCAAAGTGTTTGTACCAAAAATGGGCACAACACTCTTCGGAAGTTTTTTGAAGAGATAAAAGTGAAGAATGAGAATTAAAACTGAGGATTATCTAACAAAAACTCCAAATAACAGAAATGTAAATTGCAAAGACAAGCGATTTAGAGTGGTTCGGCGTTTTGCCTACGTCCACTATGTAGTTTGATGACTTTATTGCTCTATATTTGAAGATTACAATTTCTTATAATCTAGTACAACTGATTTTATTAGCTAAGTCTGAATATCAGGCACTGGTGGTGATTTGGAGTAAATCTGGCAGAGTCTGGGCGCTCTTTAGCTTTTAAAATTGTCCGACCCCTTTTCTGAATGACCAGGGGCTCTATTTATAGGTGTAGAAGGCTGATATTTCGCCTAAATTTCGGGAGACCAGTTCTGGCACGTGAGGGGGCCCACATGCCCGCTTTTTGGAAATCCGGGCCCACTTTGGGATCGATTCGAAATCCATTCGAATCGATCGAGGAATTGTCCAATCGAGCTGAAATTTGGTGTGGACATCCTTCAACATGTGCTCAAGCTTCTATGAAAATTTCATAGCATTTGGATTTGTGGATCTCGAGTTATGATCGATTCAAGATCGTATTTCTGGTTGATATGCTCCGTTCGAATCGATCCTCTTCGAATCGATAGGGTCGAATCGATGGCCCAGTGAGCGAAGGCGTTGACGTGGCGCGTGCTTCCCGGGTTGATCCAGTTTTTGCTTCGAGTTTTACTAGGTCGACTCCACAAATTTCGCTACTTTGACTTAGTGGATTCGAGGGATTTCTCCGCACATCGATTCGAACGGAAGTCTGTTCGTATCGATCATAGTGAGCCTTGGTCGATCGATACGAAGCTCTCGTAATAGGATGGATTCGAAGTAGAGCAACTCCATGGATTCGAAGTACTCCATCCTGAGGGATACGAACCACCGAGCCCAGATGGATACGAAGTGCTTCGTCCTGATGGATTCGAAGGTCTTCAATCTGAAGGTTACGAAGTGAAGTACTTCCGTGGATTCGAAGTACTTTGTCTCGATGGATTCGAACAAAGGCTTGGCTTATGGATTCGAACATAGGGTCATTTCCTCCAACTTGCATCGATGATATCTTGAGCGTACAAACTCGGATTGACTTGAAACTTGGAACGTTGCTTTTCCTGGCTTTGCTTGTTATGCCTTGCTAATCGTGGCTCGATCCGGACTCGGACAAAATTCATCGATATCCATAGTGAGCCTGCGTATAACCGATCTCCAAGACGAACTGTCATTGGTTTCTAGTCAAGTTCTTGGTGTCACGGCCTTGCCAAAAGGCGGGATAACAATCCATCCAAATCACATACCAATCACAACAGATACATTAATCAAAGCAAACATAACAACCATCACCAGGTCTCGCATCACCACTAAGATGTCTTTGGATATGTAATAACTCATACAACCACCATTAAGATCGACGACACACTACACCACAATCAAATCGATGCTCGATCACATACCATCACTAAGATACTGCCATCATTAAGGTGAGCCAGACCATCAATGAGGTCAAGGGTGCATATGTGAACACTATCACACACCCTCACCCTATGAGCACACATCACATCTTTGAGTTATCAACGATCCTTTCGACACATGACACGATAGTAGAACACACTACGTTCCACTCTATCGCTTCATATCGTCGAATGTGCCTCCTTGGAACATCATTAAGTTTCATAAACATTTCTCACTTGAAGTACTCGACCCAAACGACTCACATGGTCTACTCATTGAAGTTAGGAACATCACACAAAGGCTATAGGATTTCTTCGTGTCGAGCCCGGAGTAGCACACAAATTTCCCTGTGTATGGCCTAAAGCAAACTCATGAAACCCTTTCATCTTCACTATGCATTGTGTCGATCGTCCCTTCTCTGTATCTTGACATCCACTTATCAAAACAATTAGTGATCGATCACTCACGTTCTACACACCTTCCATGTTGATCGCACAATCGTTAGAGCACGATAGAAATCAATCGGTGGTGGATCACCTTTATAAGGATTTCTCAAGTTTTCCTCCATCTGGTCCGAAGAAATCTAGTGCTAAGCATGAAGTAAACTCCTAGTTTCACCGCGTCAAAGTCATGCCTTGGTCGATCATCTTTCCCATTTTTCTCGAAATCCAACCATTGGATTTGGCTATAATGGATTGATGCTTGGTTTTCCTCGGGTGTGACCCGAAATCGATGCATCTAAGCTCCAAAGTCAACCAGCTTTTCACCATGGGAGTGCAATTTTACACTTTAGCCCCTATGATCGATTAGTATCGACCAATAGGGTTCGGTCGGTGTCGATCGACAAAATTTTGCCTAAGTCAGTTTGCTCCCTTTCTACATCGATCATCCCATTTTCTGCTCTGAATTGAATGCAAACTCCAAACTCCATCGGTACGCCTTTGATCACTCAAGAGCCAATTCATACTCAAATATGCATATCAAAACACCATTCCTATTCTAAGTAATAAAAAGCACAAAACAATAACCAACAAACATTATATTATAGTAAACACAAGATAAAAACATCCATATACTATCCTATAATCTATCCATTCAACTATGACATGAAAATGCATATAAAATACATTCGAATTAGTTTATCTAACACTTTTAAATCCAATTCAATTAAAGATCTCATTTTTTAACTTGGAAAACCATTTAAAGACACATTTTCACCATTTAAAGACAGTGAGAGAAGATAGATCAACTACCCAATCAACTAATGGCACTAAAAATAAGGTAGATCTAGTCCACACAGTCAAGCACAAATCCTAAGACGCTTAATTTCAAAATTCCAAGAGTTCCCTTGCCAATCTTTATGTTAATCACCCTTTAATCACTTGGTTATGCCTAAATTAGTAAGGATTTGATGAATTTTTGATAGGAGAAGGATTATTGGAGGTTAGAGATAGTTTTTGGGAAGTGGAAAAGTGATTAAGGGATGTCCCACTAGGTGTAATTAGCTCCAGTCTCAAAATGGATTAGTTGGTTAATTATGGGCTTTGTTTAATTACTTGGTAATATGTTCAAAAACAGTCTAACTCGGCCATATCTCCTAAATGATAAGGCCAGAAATCTAATATAACCATTTTACGAAAAGAGAAACCATAATATATTTCATTTGGAAGTAGTTTTAGACTTTAATTCATCTTCTATAAAAAATTATAGCTCTTATAAGTTTTTAGAGTCAAAATCGTCCATGAATTGTTCTAGGAGTCAAAATGTCAATACTCAATATTCCCTAAAGTTATAGTTCATTTGGACCCAATTTGGTTATGTAAATAATATTTTTATGATCCACCAATACATTAAAATATGGGTTGTTACATTTGTAAATGCCCAATAAGAAACAAGAAATAAGATTTCTATGTGGAATGTATTTTTCTTATAAAAGATTATCCTCTATAAGATCTATTTCTTGGAGTTCACATATTTTATCTGAAACTCTTGACTATAAATTAGTTACAATAGAAGAGATAGAAATCTCTTGGTAAGAGGTTTAATGGAGCTTCTTGTGCGTATATTTCTATCATAATAGCGGAAGTATGGGAGCATACCATAGAATGTTTACTAATGGACACATCAAGTTTTTAATGATTATCTTCATGTATACCGAACTTTATTCATGAAATAATAATAATTTTTTTGTTTTGGTCAAAAATAGATGCAGCTTTGTTTTAATATGAATACTATGAATGTTCATTATAAAATAAACTAATTGTAACACCCCTAATTTTTGATAACATTATTCAGGAGATTTAATTAGATAAATTAAATAGAATAATGTAAATGTAAGTGATAAGGGGATTGAGACTTGAATTAATTAAATAAGGGCCATGCCTAATGAACTAACAAATGGGCTTAAAAATGGGTTTTGGTTAATTAAGTCACATAAAGGTATATTAGGAAATTGCCATCCAAAACCCCCACCCTTATATATTTTCATTCCCACTATTTTCTTCCCATTCACGTCATTTTAAAACGCAAACAAAAATATAGAGGAGCAGCCGGCCATTAAGAGATCAAGAGAATTTCATATTAAAGCTAGAAAATCAAGCTTAAGGTAAATCAATCTCAATCCAATCTCAATTCCATCTCTATTTTCATTTAAATAATATATTTTTGAATTTAAGGGATAAATTCGTTTTTATGATATATTGGATGATGATATGCTTGATTTAAGATTTATCTGATTTAAACAAGGTTGTTTAAAAGAGATTTAGCACGGTTTTAGATCAAAATTGAGATTTAAAGGTGTTTAAATTCCATGGGAAAATTTTATGTTATGAGAAACATGATTTTGGAGTTGGATTTCAATTTCGAGAATTTTCCAAGCTATTGAAAGACTATTATGAATTTTCAAAACAAAATATGGTTATTTGGGTTTATAATATATTTTGGAAAATATATGGTTATTTGGGTCTGGAATTTTGATATGTTAGACAACATGATTATAGTGAATTTCTGGAATTTTTGGGGATTTTTCCAAGGTGATTTGCTATGCAAAATAAATTGTTTTAGAACAGGGACTTCTTTGCAAAAATTGGAAGGGCTTGTTTGTTTAACTTAACCATGGTTTAGATCTGAATTAGCGGAAGTTATTTTTGAAAAAGTTAAGACAACTTATCTGGTGTTGACACATGGCAAGTTAGTTAGAGAAAAATTTACTTAAAAAAGAATTAAACCAGTTTTGCTCAGAAAAGTGGTTCCGCCAACTTAGGAAAGCGCCTTTCGACATAATAGCTTCCGCCTTCATCTTTGTCGAAACCAGCTATGCTAAAACCAATACACAAGTTATCACTATGATGGTACGCAGTGGATTAGAGATAGGCGGAAGGTAGGATGTCGAAAGCATAGCTTCTGAAGGATCGAAACCTTGGTTTATTTTTAAAAGAAAAGCGCCTGCCTATGTTTTGTTTTAAGCCTTCGATAGAGTCAAAGCATAAGGTTTTGAAAGAGGTTTTAAAGGGTTTTGAAAGGGTTGCCAATAACTTAAGATTGCTTTCAACCGGGTTCCTTACTTATAAAAGAATGTTTTGAAAGAAGGGGTTCCGACCTAGTCGATACCCTGCTGCCGTTCTATAGCCTTTCGATGGTGTTGAAGATATCAATACTGTCAGAAGGTACTTTGTTTTATAAAGTTTAAGTCACTTCCTAAAGCTTTCGAAAGGGGTTAGGGGTTTCGAAGGTGATGGTTTCGAAAGGAGTTTTGACACCGACCTTCTAAGGTTTTATCTAGATGTTTTATGCTTTCGAAAGAGATGGTACCAACGCCATCAAAATTTCCCTAATATTTTTATATGATAAAGGATAGTTTCGAAACATATGCTTTCGTCTATATTCACTTTGACCCAAATAATGTTTTAAGTATAAACCCAATGCGTTCGAAAGGGGTACTTTCAATGATTTTGGAAGGGTTACTTCTAAGAGTGTCGAAAGGGGTACTTTCAACTGGTTTTGAAGCTAAAGCTTCTAAAGTTAAAAGCTAAAACTTTAGTATTCGAAAGGTTTCAAAAGGTAGCTTTTAAAGTATTATAAGGCAGGAGCCTATTGTTTTGAAGATAGATTTTAAGGCTTTCGAAGGAGGTTATCCTATGAAGGTGAAAGCTAGGTTTCGAAAGGTTTTATGAACCAAACTCTATTTTTAAAGGAAAATCTCATGGCAATATTAAAGGAGTTTTTATAATGGTTTTAAGAATAAGCTATCTTTGATAAAGAAATAGGTTAATGGAATTAACCATGTTTTATTTTAAACCGACAGGAGTGGTATTGCTATGTTATTATATTGCTTCTTCTAATATGAATATATTCACTTTATAATGGACCCATAGCTGCATGTTGGGGATAAAGTGTAGAAGAACCAGTTAGGGTAACCCAATAGTGAATATAAATTGATTGAAACTCCTAACTGAGTAGAATTGCATCTAGGAGGTTAGGAAAATCAGAATGTAGGATGCTAAAGTATAAAGGAAAGATATTGGTATGGGCCATCAGGAAAATCAGAATGTAGGATGCTAAAGTATAAAGGAAAGATACTGGCAGAGGCCAATAAGTTCATAGTAAGCCCATGAAAACTGTATGATATTGGCAGGGGCCAATAGGTTCATAGTTTGCCTATGAAAACTATGTATAAAAGAAGATGTCAGGTAGACTGGTTCATAGTTAGCCCATAAAAACTATGTGTAAAGGAAGATGTCAGATAGACAGGTTCATAGTAAACCCATGAAAACTATGATTGGATACTGGCAGGGTCAGTGGGTTTGTAGTTAGCCCATGAAAACTATATCCGGATGAAATATTGACAGATGTCAATAGGTTCCTAGTCAATCCATGAAAACTAGGGTAAGAAGAAAGGATATTGGGGTTACCAATAGGTTCCTAGTCAACCCATGAAAACTAGGATAAGAGCAATATGGGAGTTACCAATAGGTTCATAGTGATCCCATGAAAACTATGTACTTGGACAGGGAATCCTTAAATGTTTAACCGATTATTAGTCAGCCCATGAAAACTAATGGATTAATGGTAACCCTAGAAACTATAATTGAGAAAGATAGTCTAAATTGAATGGGGATGAATAGTCCAGAATTAATTCAATTGTTTTGCATATCGTCACATTATATTGTTTTGAATTGTTTTAACTATTGTGGATGCACGAGCACAGTATATGGTTTTATAAAGGTTTTGAGATACTAGTGAGGGGAAACCTGTTCTGCTAAGCGGCGTGGTCTCATTAGATATCTAAATGATTTGAGATGGTAGATTATTATTCATACCAGGCTTTATGTTTGACTTGAAGTTTATGTTATCCCCTTAAACTCTCGGGTACTCATTTGATTTTGAGTAGTTTAAGAGTTAAGGTTTTCAGGTTCCACTTAAGACGAATAAGCTTTCGGAGACGTGATGAGGCATGATAGCTATTTAAAGTTCTCTTTTCTTTTGATTCTGCTGTGTTGATTATAATGGCTAAGTTGTTATATTGCTTATATACACTCTAATCATCCCGGGGGCATCTTCATATGTCGCTCTGGGCATATGTTGTAATAAATATATTTTCTTTGAACGTGATTTGCGAATGTGGGATTATGTAATGAACTGGAAATGTTTTAAAATGGAATGTGTGTGTGTGAAACTATAATATATGTACGTATATATCTATATGTTTATGTATATTAAAAATCATTTAAAATTATATTAAAATTTATTTATTTATTTTATCGGAAATTCGAAATCAAAATAAAAAATAATTTTTTTATTAAACGTATATATAATACACACACACACGTATATTAATATCTTATAAAATTAATAACATAAATACACTTAAATAAAATATATGAAATAATATATATGCATGCCTATTAGATAGCTCATGGCGAAAGGTGTTTTTTAATATACAAGTAGATATTTCCGTATGGAAAACTAATATAAATAATAAAATATTTTTTTACATGATAATTTAAAATTTAAACATCTTAGTAAAATTCACGAAGATATTATTATATTTAAATATTTTTTATACATATTTTATACTTTAAAATCAATTTATTAATTTCGACCGTTATTAAAATTATTTAAATTATATAAAAAAATAATATTTTTTCGAAAGTGATATTAGAGGTAAATTTGATTTTAAGAAACATAAAACGTATTTTACAACATGTATATATATTAATAGTAAATGATTTAAGTGTTAAATGATTTAAATAATAAATATAAATATAAAAATTATTTTAATTGTGCCAAAAATATTTTAAGTATAATATTACTTATATAAAATTTTAAAACCATATTATATATAAATTACAAAGCTTATATAAATTAAAAATTGAATATTAAATTGATTTTAAATTTAGTTTTTTTTGTTCACTACAATAAGCATTATAGGCACGCATATGTCATTCTTATTTAATTTTAAAATATATAACCTTATAACCATTCACAACGTGATAATATACATTGATATGATAGAATTGCCATCTAGCTAATATAACAATATACATGATATGTATTTGTTTGTACCAAAATTGGGCACAACACTCTTCGGAAGAGTTATCCAGATGATAGTAGTTGCTATAAATAGACATCTTCTTTTCTTTTACAGCCGTAATTTCACGACCGAAAGGCAGGTATTTCAAAGAGATAGTAAGGGTCCTTCAAGAAGTTCCGAGCGAAATGAGGGACATTGATTCGGTTCTAACCAAAAGAAATTTGAGAATCGTCGGACTGATTGAACGGAATCAAAGCATAAGGCTGGTAGGGACACTTAGGGCAGTCTCGAAGAAGCGAGTGAAACGCAAAGCACCCGGTGTCATAATAGCTGAAGGGGTTGATCCGGAGAGAACGCCCACTAATGACGAACTTATAGCCGGGTCTTCTGGCAGTTTTCAGGGCTCGGAAGGAAGAAGAAAAGGCAAGGCAGTTGCTCATAAGAGTTCTAAATCCATGAGATTGAAATCTGTGGTTGTGTCTTTGCATGTTCCTGGAATTAGAATTTCGGAGGCTCCTCCCCCGCAAGTGGAGAATCCTTTCGAAGGGCTTGCTGATATTCCGATCCCGGACTATGTGTCGCTTGAACATGACACCGGGTTGGAGGAGGAGCTTGACAGTGCTCTTAATCTGAGCGAGTCGCTTGCTATAAGTGCGGCTGACATTTCCGGTTGGTCGGGGGGTTGCACATACATACACTTCATGGCACTACATGATTTACAATCGTAAATTATCCAATTTAAGAGATCGCTAACTTTCCTTTCGTTTCTCACTTATAGGTACGATGTCTGAGAGAGGATCGATGTTAGGGAGCCTTCGCTCGGCTCGGAAGTCTTCTACTTACTACGAGCCCCGCAGGAGAGATTCAGATAGAGATCGCGATCACGGGTACTCTAACCAAGAGAGATACAAGCGGGATAGGGACATAGACTATAGATACCGATCTAGGTCCTGTTCTCCACCTCCTAGAATCCCCTCACCACCTCCTGTCCATGTTTCACATCCATCAGAGCCTCCGTGACACAGACCGTCTTCTCACACTTCTAGGCCCGAAACTCACCACCAGCGATTCGAAACTATGGCCCCCATAATTGCAGAGTAGGCCAAAACTGAGCCCACGGGGGAAGGAGCTATTAAAATTTCTCAGCTGAGGAAAGAGTTCCCAAACATATGCTTCGACGGCTACATCTTTCCACCTCATTTAAAGAGAATTCCATCGGGGGCAGAAAACACGATGCATGATTACATTCATGACATTTACGCCCAGTATAGAGAGGTGGGTGAAGGCTGCAGAAAAAGCTTCCAAGGTGGCCTTTGAGCAAGCCAAAGTGATTGAAAAGATGGAGTCTGAACTCGCTCAAAAGGACCGAATCATCCAAGTGCTCAATACCGAGGCTAAGTCTTCTCAGAAATCTGAAATTGAGGCCACCAAAAAAGCTGATGAAGCGAATGTGGCGATGGAGAGATTGAGGCAGACACACGTTGCCTTGGTGGAGGAGATGGGCCACCGAAATACCACTGTCACGGCCGAACGGGATGCGGCGATTAAGGAACTCAATGAGCTTAAGGCCAAATTCTCTGACACTGCCAAGGAGAGGGATGACGCGAACAACGCAGCCCAGGAGGCGTGCGAACAGGCTGTCTTTCTTCGGGGTGAACGGGATGCGACCGTGGGTAAGGTCCGGAGGCGGAAACCAGGGTTGAGGAGGAGGTGAAATCGGCTGAGTCCAGGCTAGAAGCCGATATTGAAGATCTTCTTGTCGTTTACAACGCTAACGTGTTGAGGCACAAAGGTCTAGCCTGGCTCGATGATTACCCGGCACATTTATACAACGCCTGGGGCCGATTGGTTGAGGAAGAGAAGGCGGTGCATTTGGGTGAGTCAATCAATGAGTTTGAGCTGGAGAATCGTCTGCTGAGTGAAGATGAACGAAAGATTCTCCACGAGTCGATGATTCTGCATGAAAAGGAGAGGCTTGGCACCCAGCACTTGGAAGTAGGAGAAGGCTCAGGGGTTGAACACCACGACGCAAGTCTTGAAATTCTAGTGTCAACCCAGCCTGAACCCTTGCCTGCGGTCGATCCCCAAGCCGTTCCTGCCTACAATCCAGATCAGCCGCAAATGTCTCCGGCTATAGAGCAAGTTGCCGAAGCTGTTCAGGCATCCACAAGCCAAACCGAGGAAGGTACTCTGAACATCCTATATGTATGTCTTAAGTTGTAATCGTCACTCGAATTAAGTACTAACAGTTCTCTTATTTCTGTCCAGTGATTGATGCTGCACTGGTCGTGCCTCTTGTTACTCAAGAATCGCATCACATGCAGGAGGCAATAATAACTGAAGCCACCACCACAACGACCACGGCTTCGACCGACGGAACGCAAGGATGCACTCTAGTTTTTGATGAACGGATGATGGAGGAACTTCTCGGTCATCACATCGATCCTTTTGCAGACCTGCCATTTGTTATGGGCGGAAGCGCCCCTGCTATAGTCTCTTCAATGCCAACCACTGATGCTCCTAGCGAGGCCCAAGCGATTAATGAAGAGGAAATATTGGCCGAAATTGACGCTGAAATGGAAGCAGCGGCTCGTGGTGGTAGTTTTGGAGGTGGAATGGCGGCACCTGGTCCAGCTCCGCTTAGAATGGTATCACCTGGTGGTACAGTCACTAACACCAATGTGTTCATTCCGCCTCCTACATTTGATCCCGTTCCTCCGACTCCGCCCGTAGGAAGTATCCCTATTCATTCAAGCTCAGAGGAAGACGTCGAGATTATGCCCCCGCTTGGAGACCGACCACCGAAAAGTAAAGGCTCAAAGAGGAAAGTTAGTGGCGGTTCCAGTTGGTCCACACCGAAAAGGAAGCCGAAGAAGAAAAAAGAGTAGACATGCTTCTCCAGTTCATTCTTAGTAGATAGGGATTTATTTTTGGTTTTCCTTTCGTAGGCCGTGTATAGATGCAGGTTCGGCCCCTGCTAGTAGAAATTTTTTGCAACAAACTTGTACGTGAGTTTCTTTCACAACCCGTAGAAATGAAACTCTTCTTTTTTGGCTTCTTCTCAGTTATTGTGTATTCGCTTAAGTGTTCCAATATTTAAAGTGCACTTGTGAAGTTTCAGCTTCCGAGTCAAGTTTGTTTTTATTCGCCAGGTCCAGAAATTGTGGACACGGTTCATGACCGGGAAGTGAGTTGAATTTTGACGTCGCACTGCTTCAGTCAATGGTCGACACTTAAGTTCTGCCCCACAGTCTTGGGGATGAGTTGTAGAACATCAGCCAGCGATTGCATCTCACTTATAACATGCCGAGTTTAGTGTCACTGAATGAATGTTTGAGACAAGCGGAGATTGAGTGGTTCAACCACACTTGTTCGATTATTGATGATCATATCCGCACTCCGGGGATTTTCATTTGTTTACTGGCGATCGGTTACGCTGGTTTAAGTTTTAATTATATGTCCACGCTTTGGGGACTTGGAGTCGACATTTATACTCCGACTCGCACTCTGGGAGTTCAGAGTTGGTGTTTATACTCCAATTCGCACTCTGGGAATTTGGAGTTGATGTTTATACTCCAATTCGCGCTCTGGGAATTGGGAGTTGATGTTTATACTCCAATTTGCACTCTGGGAATTTGGAGTTGAAGTTTATACTCCGTTTCACACTCTGGGAATCTGGAGTTGATATTTATACTCCAATTCACACTCTGGGAGCTTGGAGTTGAATTTTATACTCCGTTTCACACTCTGGGAATCCGGAGTTGATGTTTATACTCCAATTCACACTCTGGGAACTTGGAGTTGAAGTTTATACTCCGTTTCGCACTCTGGGAATCCGTAGTTAATGTTTATACTCCAATTCACACTCTGGGAACTCGGAGTTGGTAAACAGACAGTCAGTCACATCTGTTGTACGCTTTTAGATTTTGCTCGCACTCTGGGAACGAAAGGTGTATCAGGATCGTGGATGGTCGGATCACATCCACCCTGAGGTAACGAGCAAGGTCGTTAGATGGACGGGTCCATCCTCCTCAAACTTGGTTCAGATATGGATGAAGTTGTTAGGTGGATGGATCCACCTTCTTCGAAGACGTATTTGTAGGTTTATACTCCAGTTCGCACTCTGGGAATTTGGAGTTAGGTGAAGGATTGTCGTGTATCAATCCTTTTTTGACTTTGGTGTGATTGCTTGTCCCCGAGCTCGGGTTTCACTTAGCGAGTGACCGGTTACATCACAGTCACTCCCTATTTGAATAAATCCCACCGTATGGTGGAACTTAGCTCTCTGTGCATGGTGATGATCATATGAAGTATTTCAAGTAAATCACAGCTCTGGCTCGAAGAGATTGCATTTTATTGCCGAAATTAGAAAATATGGCAAAGTCAGTTGCCTTATTACAAATTCTAATTTCGAAATGCAAAAAAAAATTGCAAATGAAAAATAAACTAAATGAATAAACATAGCCTGTTATGTGTAGTAGCGATGAAGACTCTCGCTGTTCCAGGCCCTTGGTAGAGTAAGACTGTCAACGGTCGATAATTTGAATGTGCCATCTCCGAGCTTTCGTTCAATAACATACGACCCTTCCCATGTTGGCTTCATATGCGAAGGAACCAGATAGATTCTTTTCAGGATGAGATTGTCGAGTTCAAAGGTTCGCGGGCGGACCTTGGCGTTGTACAATCGAGCGACTCGACTTCGATACGCGGCTGTCCTCAAATCAGCCTCTTCACGTTTCTCATCTATTAAATCAAGAGATTCAGCAAGTAATATAGCATTTGTCTTCGGATCATAGTATGTCACAAGATGAGAAGGCACTTCTAGCTCGATTGGAATAACAGCCTCTGAACCATAGGAGAGAGAGAATGGAGTGTGACCGGTCGTGGACTTGTGGGTCGTTCGGTAAGCCCATAAAGCCATAGGAAGTTCATCGACCCATTTGCCCCCAACCTTTTCCAGTCGTTTTTTCAGAATGGACTTTATAACCTTATTGACTGCTTCGACCTGTTCATTTGCTTGAGGGTGTGCAACCGTAGAGAATTTCTTTTGAATGCGAAACCGTTTGCAGAAATCTTTAAATTCAACACTGTCGAATTGGGTTCCGTTATCAGTGATAATGGTGTGTGGGAGACCGAATCGACAGATAATGTTGCGGACTACAAATTTGATCACTTTTTTCGTCGTTATGGTAGGAAGAGGTTCAGCTTCAGCCCATTTTGTAAAGTAATCAACTGTGACGATGGCGTACTTCACTCCACCTTTTGCCAGAGGTAGAGTACCAATGATGTCGATACCCCATACTGCAAACGACCATGGGATGACCATTTGAGTTATCTCGGTAGGTGGGGCTCTAGGAATTCTAGCATGCTTTTGACATTTATCACATTTCTTGGCATAATCCGATGCATCACGATTTACAGTCGGCCAAAAATATCCGTATCGAAGTACTTTCTTGGCAAGTGCTTGCCCCCCCCGGTGTGATCGCCACATTCTCCCTCATGTACATCGTGTAATACTCGTTTAATTTCATTGTGAGCGATACACCGGAGTAAAGGAACAGAGTACCCTCGTCTGTACATGACTCCATTCTAGATGGTGAATCATGAAGCCTTCCGAAGGACTTGTCTTTTTTCACTCCTGCGCTCTGGCAGGATTCCGTGCTCAAGGTAATTTCTGAATGGAGTCATCCACGACTCCTTATCGGGAACGACTTCACATATCCAATCTGTTTCTTCCCGGTCAATACTTAGGGAAGATAACGTCTCTATGGGAACGAGTCCCATTTGCTGCGCTTCACCCGTGCTGGCTAACTTTGCCAACGAATCGGCTTTCTGATTGCGGTCTCGAGGTATACAATAAATAGCATAATAATCAAACTGATTCGGTATTTCCTGTACCCGAGCTGAGTAAGCAGCCAGCCTTCGATCTCTCGCTTGATATTCTCCCCAAACTTGGCACACAACTAATTGTGAATCACAATAAATTTCCACAGCGATAATTCTCAAATCTCTAGCAAGTTTCAATCCAGCTAAGAGGGCTTCATATTCAGCTTCATAATTGGTTGCATGAAAATCGAACTTTAAAGCATAACATATTGATCGGCCTTCAGGGGTTTCGAGTACAACTCCAACGCCCGAACACTGGTCGTTTGATGCACCATCAGTGTACAGCTTCCAGACGTATTCGGGAGATTCACTGGTTTCGGGCAAGTCCTCTGGAATGGTAAATTCAGCTATGAAATCGGCTAGGACTTGTCCTTGAATGGCTCGCCTTGGAGTATAAGTAATATCAAACTGGCTCAGTTTGATGTTCCACTTGAGCAATCTACCAGACGTCTCAGGCCGCGTAAGGACCTGTCGTAACGGCTGGTCGGTGTAAACAATAATAGGATGGGCCTGGAAATATGGACGGAGCTTCCTTGATGCAATAACAAGACAATAAGCCAGCTTCTCTAGTTTCGAATAATTCCTTTCGGCTCCGGTCAATCGTTTGCTGATGTAATACACTAGCTTCTGTATCCTGTCTTCTTCCCGAATTAGGGCAACGCTGATAGCGTTTTCTGATATCGCCAAGTAAACGTATAACTTCTCATGATCAATAGGTTTTGACATGATAGGAGGCATGGATAGATGCTGAATTAATGCTTGGAAAGTGCCCTCACACTCCGTGGTCCATTCAAAGTTTTGTTTTCCTTTTCGGATTAGATCGAAGAAGGGAATGCATTTGTCAGTAGACTTTGAAATGAACCTGCTCAGTGCCGCTACTTTCCCATTGAGACTCTGGACTTGCTTTATAGTTTTCGGAGTTTCAAGATTTTTGATTGCCCAGATCTTTTCAGGATTAGCTTCGATTCCTCGAGCATTGACGATAAACCCAAGGAATTTTCCGGATGCAACTCCAAAATGACATTTCAGTGGGTTGAGCTTCATTTTGTACTCTCGAAGTATGTTAAACATTGATTTCAGATCTTTAATATGGTCAGTGGAAAATCGTGACTTCACAAGCATGTCGTCTACATATACTTCCATGGTTTTCCCGATTTGATTGGCAAACATCTGATTGACCAATCGTTGATAAGTAGCCCCGGCATTCTTGAGTGCGAATGGCATAACTTTGTAACAATAAAGTCCCAGATTGGTTACGAAGCTGGTATGTTCCTGATCAGGTAAATGTATTGGTATCTGATTATAGCCAGAATACGCATCCATGAAGGATAAGAGTTCATGTCCACCTGTTGAGTCTACTAGCTGATCAATTCTAGGAAGCGGGAAACTGTCTTTAGGACAAGCTTTATTCAGATCGGAGTAATCGACACATGTTCTCCATTTTCCATTTGATTTTCAGACAAGCACGGGATTCGACACCCATTCGGGATATAGCGCATCTCAAATGAACCCATTCGTTTTTAGCTTTTCTACCTCTTCTTTAAGGGCGGCAGATCTCTCTGGATCCATACCACGCCTTTTCTGTTTGACCGGGACATGCCACGGGTCAATATTCAAAGTGTGGCTCGCGATGTCCGGTGAGATCCCACATATATCAGAATGCATCCAGGCAAATACGTCAAGATTCGCCCGTAGAAACTCAACCAACTCCTCTTGAGTCTGCTGGCTTAGCTGAAAGCCAATCTTTATCATCTTTGAATCATCATCATTGTCAATTGGGACATCGATCGTCAGTTCAGCCGGGGATGCTTGACTTTCTTTATATTCCCCTTCATCTTCAGTTTCCCTTGGGTCAAGATCCCTTTGGAATTGGCTGGGGTGCTCGGGCCTAGGCCCATGCATTAATTGTCAATTATCAGCAAAATGGACGCAGAGGGATTCCTCTACGCCCTTTCCTTTCTCCTTTCGCTGTGCCTCCCGCAGCTGGGCAACGTAACAGGCTCTCCCAGCAGCCTGATCTCCTTGAATGACTCCCACTCCACGATCAGTGGGAAACTTCAGAGTCAAACACCATGGGGAAATGGCTGCCTTGAACTCAGCAAGGGTCGGTCGACCCAAGAAATCATTATAAGGGGAGTCTATGTCCAACACAACGAACTACAATATCCGGACTCTCCGGCGTTCTCCAACTCCCAACTCCACTGGTAGTTCCACTACTCCAGTGGGTATAGTAGCGCTCCCATTAAAACAATGAATTCAAGATTGGCAAGGCTTTAAATCTTTAGCCTCCATCCTCATTTGATCGTAAGCTCGTTTAAATAGAATATTCACTGAGCTTCCACTGTCAACCAAAATCCTTTTCATCCAGGCTGGACCTACTTGAGCTGAGATGACCAGTGGATCGATAGTGGGGGCTTCGACTTTATCAGCATCTCTATTTATGAATACGATGTCATCAGTCATCGTCTTCTGTTGTTTGGCCGGAGCCCCTTCATCAAAACTACTATAACACTCGAAGTCCGCATGCCTAATAGAGCTGGCATACGACTCCATTTCCTTCCAGCTTCGGTCTGCTGGATGGGGACTACCACTTATTGTATTGATAACCAATCTCCCGCCGGTACGAGCGGGTTCCTCCTGCCCTTCTTGGTTTGGTGCACGATTCTGATTCGATGGGCTTGCACCTCCTGACTACTGCGCCCGCACAAACTGATCCAACTTTCGTTCACGTATCAGCTTTTCAATGAGATCTTGTAAATGACGACACTCATTTGTATTATGGCCATAACTTTCATGGAATCTGCAAAACTTCCCTGTTTGGATTTGTCTCTCTGTTGACGGCTTCGAGGCAGGTTTCTTGTATTGCATTGTATTACAGGTCTGTAAATATACATTTTCTAGCGACGTATTCAATGGAGTATAATTGTCGAACATGGGAGCTCTACGTCGTAGGCCACGATTTTGATCTCGTTTTTTACCTTGATTTCCACTGTCCCTCTGCTAGTTCTGTTTGTTTTGTATATTCAACTGAACTTTTCCGGAACTCTCCCCGGATTATTTAACTGCGATGTTACTTTGAACTCCTTCCATATTGGGCCCTGCGTTATCCTACTTCCTAGACTATTTCGCATCCTCCCTTCTTAAGAATTGGGATGCCTTAGAATAGAAACGGTCCAATGACGCAGGTGGTTTCCCAGCTAACCAATTTCCGAACTCGAAACCAAGATCGATCCCCTTAGTTAATGCCATCAGGATAGAGTTGTCATTGGGATTGCTTATTTCTGCACATGCAGCATGAAATCGATCCAAGTAACGTCTGAGTGTCTCTTCGGGAGCTTGAGTGACACTAGATAGAGTATTAACATCTTTAGGCCTCGCTACGTGCATACGGATTGTTCAACAAACTTGGTGGCCATCTGGTCAAAATTAGAAATGGATCTTGGTGGCAAACGAGTAAACCACATAGTTGCAATTCTCCCTAGGGAAATGGGAAAACTACGGCATTTAACTGCATCGTCAGCCCTTGCAGCATTCATCAACCATTCATACTTCAGGATATGTGGATTGGGATCAGAACTTCCTTCATAGACTGGCAAAGTTGGTATCCTGAATCGCCGAGGTGGTTCAGCATATAATATGTCATCAGTGAAAGGGGTATGCCTCCGGGAAATCCCCCAGTCATCAATAGTGAGACCCTGACTTTCACGGATCATCTGACGAATCATCGTCGGTATATCCGGCATCTGGATATTTGGAGCATGCTGTGCCAAGGTGTGGTCGGGTTCCACAATACGAGGCTGAACTGGGCGCTGTCGACGGTCCATGTCTCGCCTCCTTGGTTCAAGATTTTCAGGAACATAAGGTTCTGGAGTGTGTTCTCGTCGGCGACGATGCAGATTAGCTTGATTTCTAGCTTCAACTCCTTGTTCGGTAGTGGTGGTGGTAGCGAGGTTGCCTGTGACATGGTAAGGAGCGGCACCCCCTCGGGATGAGGGTCCGGTCTGATGGCTGGTGGATGGTCCAGTCCTGGGTTGTCCAAGATTTAGGGTAGGTTGATGTCCTGTGGCCTGGGTGTAGCTCACGTCTAGCCGTGGGTGTGTAGATCGGTGATGATCATCGGATGAGGCTGAACTTTCCGTGGAAGAATAAGAAGCTTGGTCTCTTCTGGATCTTCTGCGCCTTTGGCGATTCAACTGGTTGGCCAACTCTGCGTTGGTGCGCAGTTGTTTAGTAAGCTGTTGCCGGCTCTGGGTCAACTCTTGAAGCAGCATCTGGAACTCTTGTCTGGTGACCGGGCCTGATGGATCTGAAGGTCCGGCGGCATCTTGGTTGGATGGATGCAAATGTACGGGATTCTGTCTATCCCGTCCTTCCTGATCGGCAGCTATAGAAGCAGTTCGTGTGCTCACCATGATGAATTGACGAAGTCCTTTCCTAGATCTGATGCAAATCTAAATAGGATGGAAGTTCTTTAAGGCTTGAGATCTGGATCTTCTTCTTGGATTTATGCAATTCGGTATCGATAGCTGATCCAAAGAGCAGGATAAAAATTGGGTTTTTTCTCAGTGAAAGCACCAAAGTGTTTGTACCAAAATTGGGCACAACACTCTTCGGAAGAGTTTAAAGAGATAAAAATGAAGAAATTAAATGGAAAAGGAGGATTATCTAACAAACACTTCAAAAAAAAATGATAAAAATGCGCAGAAACACAAGAATTTAGAGTGGTTCGGTGTGTTGCCTACGTCCACTATGAAGTTGATCACTTTATTGATGTTTCTTTGATGATTACAATTGATTTCAGCGGATTACAGCGAATTAAAGTTATGAAATTCGAGTACAACAGCAGTAATGGCGTATAAAATTGAATCCGGCAGAGTCTGGGCGTTGGAGCGTCAAAAGATCCTTTTTCTGTAGGCCCTAGGGCTCTATTTATAGGCGTAGGATGCAAATATCTCGCTCAGATCTCGGGAGACTTCTTCTGGCATGTGGGTGGGCCCACGCGATCGATCCCATGAAGTTTCGACCCGATCCGTGATCGATACGAACTTAATTCATATCGATCAAGATTTTGTCCAATGGAGTCGAAACTTGGTGTGAAAATTCTTTAACTTGTACATAAGCTCCTGTGAAAATTTCATAGCATTTGGACTGGTGGATCGCGAGATATGATCGATATGAATTGGTGTTCTTCGGCACGCTGTTTGGTTCGAATCGATCTCTTCGAATCGATGGTTGCACGTGCCCCAGTGATGACGTGGGGCGCACTCTTCGGATCGATCCACTTTTTATGCTGAGTTGATCGAGTCGTCCCAAGATTCTCGCCTTGTTCGTATCGATGTAGTTATCTTGTTCGAATCGATCAATAGCATGCTCTTTGTATCGATCAGCAGTGTGCTCTGTTCGCATCGATTGTGTTTATGGATGCGAATGACTGATGCCTTGATGGATACAAATAGCAGTTCCATGATGGATTCGAACAATCGTGAGTCGATGGATTCGAACAAGGCTCTCCTGATGGATGCGAACTAAGGTTATCTGATGGATACGAATTAAGGTCACCTGATGGATACGAAGTGGCGCGTCCCGATGGATACGAACAGGTGTTCGTCGATGGATGCGAAGTAGTCAAATGGTGATCGATACGAAATGAGACTATCTGCCGATGGATACGAAGTTGACCGATACGAAATAATGGATTGTGACTTCGATCGATTCGAAATGATGGATACGAATGGATTGAACTCCTTAGTTTGCATCGATCATAACTCGAGCATACGAACTCGGATTGACTTGAAATGTTGTGACTTCGATCGATTCGAAATGATGGATACGAATGGATTGAACTTCTTCGTTTGCATCGATCATAACTCGAGCATACGAACTCGGATTGACTTGAAATTTGGAACGTTGACTTCCATGGCTTCGCTCGTCGTGTCATGTTAATTTTAGCTTGATCCGGACTCTGACAAAATTCATCGATATCCATGATGAACCTGTGCGTACTCGATATCCAAGATGAGCGATCCTTGGTTTTCAGTCAATCTCTTGATATCTCGGCCTTGCCAAAAGGCGGGATAACAGTATTTTATCTACATATTAATATACATTAATAGATTAGAAAACTTACCTTATTACAAATGCCTATAAGTACATCTTAAAACGATGAGATATACTCCTTGAACTAGTTTCCAGTCCAGTAGTGTGCTAGCTCCTAAACCGATGACCACCAGCTATCTAATAGTATTTTTTTATTTTGATTTGTATTTGGAAATGGAGGGATGGGAAGGGTTAAATTTTGGCCTAAGGTAGGGGATTTGGAGGCTTCAAAAAGGTTAGAAATAAAAGTGGGCTGAGATGCTTTTATAAAGGAGGAAATGGAGAGAGAAGTTAGGATCAAGATCCGTAATTCTCTTTTATCTTTCTTTCCTCTTATCCACTCAACCCAAGCCCCTTTAGCCATTATATGGCTGCCCCTATGCTGATCTATAGTGGTGAAGATCACAAGCCCCCATATGAGCTTCAAACCCATTTAAAGCCCGAACAAATTATATTGGATTTAAATCCAATTTAAACGTGTATCGATATCATATATCGATTAATATATTTATAAATAAATATATTTATTAATACTGTTCAACAAATCAAAATAAAATTTTATAACTAATATTTCATAAACATTAATTAATTTAATTAATTTTTAACAATTACAAATTAAATAGATCGGTCAAAGGAGCGTTCAACGTTTTGGTTGTGTGACTCGTTAGGTGTAAAATTGGCCAGCGATTAATATCAAACTATTTGAATATTAACATACATCACTTAGCAGGTAATCGACAGTTTAACCAAATTTATCGCTTACTTGGTTTCGATAAAATCCAATTTTACTCTATTAAGCGTTATCCGATTGTGATTATTATTTATATCAATTCTCTTCGCCAAAACTATATCACTTTAGACTTATGGAATTTGATAATGGTCAAAATTCCAATATCATCCAAATTCAATTTTATTGTCCAAACACAAAAGTCCTCGGTTCAATAATAACATTATTATTAATCAAACTGCTCTGGCCAGAGACTTTGAATTTGAGTTGACTTCAGTTGACCGGGATATTAACCTCATACAACTGAGGAGACGGATCCTCTCTTAAATAGTGTTTCACTTCTAATTCTTCCACTCGATCCAACTATAGTTGTTCAATAGGCATCATGCCACAATTTAACTATAATTAAAGCGATGTTTCCACATTGAAGATCAAAAGTATTCTTAAGTCAAGAGAACTGTGTAGTTTTATCACATCGATATTTTCTGTTTGACCTTAGTTATATTAACCAATAGAAAACTATCGAGTGGGTCATTTCTTAGTTATCCAATAACTATCAGTATGTAACCCCTTGGTGCCTCCCAACAGTCATGAGTAGTACATCGCCTAACATTTGAAGAGCGTTACGTACTCTAGTCTCAACAGATGCATCGATATATAGTCTTGATGCTTCTTGACTAGGAATATTTAAAATGGTATGTTTATTTTATTGTGATAAATCACCCACGGTTACAACGCATTGTAACTATATCGTAAAACATACCATTCATGGATGTTTCTATTAAATATATTTTTAATTAAATTAATTAATTAACATAACATATTATATCAAGTATATAATAGAAAGAAAATACCTTTTATTTGAACAATATTGGTTATCGAGTTAGATATATGTAACAAATTACATAATTAGCTCTAGGGCATACCTCTAACTCTATCAATATCTCACTTTCACTTGGGGTCAATTATGGAATATCAATTTCATCCTTTTGATTAGTTTGGTGAGAACTGATCGAGTTAGACCCTTCGTGAATGGATCTGCTATGTTGTTTAATTATCTACTTTGTCAATCAACTCTCTCCGATGATGATAAACTACCTTTATCATTTGGAACTATTCAAAGTATGTTTATCAACCTCCGGTAAGCTCTTATTATTACATTATTATCATATAACAATGATGTAGTATTCTCAATACTTGGAATCACCCTAGCTTAGATATAATTTTGTGCATTTATATTTACATACATTGCTTTTATTATGGCACTATTCAAGGCAATGTACTTAGCCTTTCGTTGAATCAGCCAAAATCTTTATTCGGAACATTTCCAACTTAAATCTTCTTAATTAAGGTTTGAACATGAATTTAATATCGACATACTATACTCGATAGCACTTATGAAGTTCGAGTTCGAATACTCTTTCATAAAGAATTCGTTGTTTCTATAAACAATTCTCTAGTATTTCATAAATACTTGAGCACACTCTAAACTACCATTTAGTGATATTAATTTGGAATCGATATTTGCTTTATGCATTAAATACATAACCAAATTACGATATTGTGGACAATTCAACATGTATGATAATTCCTATTGTCAACACATAAGGAATCAATCTTACATGCTCCATATTAAATATTTTAATATGGTGTCTTTGCGTATCGTTTAGGGCATACCCAACATCCTTTAAAGATATAATTTATAAATCCAATATGGAGTATTAAATAACTAAACTACCACTGATTTTAATACAAGTAAATTGTCAACAATCAGCAGTATGTTGTTTATTTATAGTCATAAATATCTATGTACCTTTTAGTGTTCTTTCTCATGGAAACATGCTTCCTCTACAATTTTGACTGAAAATCAAACCATTTGATATTTTTGTCAAAATATTTATTTAATTCTGATGCTTATGGAACGATACTTTCATATCATTTCTTAGATCATATCCAAATATCCACAAACTCAATGTCGCTCCCGCTGACTTCGAGACACTTTGGTTTCTATGTGCAAACGGTCCATTTGAAATCATTATTTAGAAATTTCCCATTTTAACACATATATATCAAACACAAAGTCATACCAAGTGATAATTTTGTGAGTAAGTTCGAATTAACTTGAGCACATTCAATGACGAATCAATTATGCGAATTTCAACAATTAAAATTTACGATGTTATTCTTATCAACGTTGCTCATTATATTCCAACTGTAATAGTCTTGCTCTTGTAGACACATTTGCAACCGATGGATCATATCTCTTTGGGTACAACTACCAAATCATATTTTGATAACGTATTTGGAATCCTTTTCGGATTTGTACATCATACCATATTATAGAGTTAATACTCTTAATGGCTTAATTGATAAAAGAGGATTATCTAATCTCGATATTGATAAGAAACTCATAGTTTCTCTCCAATGTGTAAGAATACATTATTAGACAATCTAATGCATTGTTTTCGTTTAGGTTTGGTTAATTTCATTTCATCCCTCATAATCAATTTTATCGCTAGATCGTATTCAAATCCATTTCACTACCAGTAATTTTTAAAAGAAATTCCTTCACTGCGAAGTTGATATTTCTTGAAGCAACAATTGTTTCTCAGTTCAATGGAATAGGTATTCACAAACATTTTATAAATTGCTTTATATATGAAATTGATTTGGTTTTTACTATACAAAACATATGTTTAAAATATAAATTAGTCATTCAATTACAGTTATTCCCAAACTCCTTTTGGAGCGATTCATACAGGGTCCCTCACGAACAATTATTAAATGTAGTCTTTCGACTGGCACAACCCTCCAACTCCTTAGCCCAGGATATGTTGGGGTTTCTTATAATCCCTTATCTTGCATGATTTTGTAAACCTTTCTTTAGATGAAATTAATTTTAACATTCTGTACTACTCTTAAGTACACGAGCTTATAGAAATAAGATAACTTAACTTCACTCACAATTAATCGTAGTTTGTTGAACAAAGTTCGATTACTCCTTATCGATGTATCATTATGTGTTATAGGACTAAGTGACTTTTGAGGTTGAATCCTTATTCATTTTTACGTACGTTCGGAACTTTTCCTAATATACTCACCTATTCGATCAAATTGAATCATTTTATTTTCTTTTGCACATTATTTTATTTATTTATGTTTTATGTTCCATAAACTTAGCATTAACATACCACATGTGTATCATATACACAAGTTAACGTTTGTGATAATTCGTCGGTGAATACAACAAAGTACGTAGAACCATTTTGGTATTAATAGACTTGTGATTGCATACATCAATATGTATTAATCCAAAAAGTTCATCAACTCTTATGATCGCTCCCACCAAATGGTGCAATGCCTTTTATTGTTTGAGATATAATTCACTAGTACCATATGATTCATAATCATATAATCGAAGAATTATTTCTCCAAACTTTGGCTCAGTTCATAACTCCAAAACAATTGCAAATATTAGATACTTCTTTATTTTTCAATGCATCACAAATACCACTATTATAGTTTTTTTTATAATGAATATTCATAATAAAATAAAACTATGTCTGTTTTTATCAACACTGAAAAATAGTTATTATTTCATAAACAATGTTTGGCACGTTTTACGTAAACAATTTTGTAATTTGATGCGTCTAATAAGTGCTATATGGCATGCTTTCACTATTTCTGCCACTACTATAATAGCATATGAAATATGAAGCTCCATCCTACCACTTAATATAGTCTATGTATTTCATTTACTATAACTTGTTTACAGCTGAAAATTTTCAGATCAGATATCTTAAATTCAAAGAAAGAAATCTCATAGAAGAAAATTTTCTATTTGAAAATACATTCTGAAATAGAAATCATCTCTCTCATTCCAATGTTAGGTATCAACTATTATTGTACAATTCTAGTTTTCGATGATAATTTATAAACAGAAGTAACCACTTACTCTCTTCATCTCAACCGTGCTTTTAGTTACATCCACTCTTATATATTCGATTTTATTTCTACATGATCGAACCATTCAAAGTAAATCCTTACTACAATATCATAATGAATTCTTTAAAAAGGGTGCATTTAGTTATCCTTTGTAACACCCCTAATTTTTAATAACATTATTCAGGAGATTTAATTAGATAAATTAAATAGAATAATGTAAATGTAAAGTGATAAGGATATTGAGATTTGCAAGTGAACCTAGAGGCCGCGCTCGTTAACTCTAATGGGCTTATAAATGGTTATTAATGATAATTAAATTAACATAGGGGCATTAGGGTAATTTCAGCCCATAATTCTGTACCCTTATACTCTTATCCATACCATTCACATTCATTTTATCCTAAAAAAATAAATGTAAGAAAGAAAAGAGGAGCCGACCATTAAGGAGTAAGAAGAGAAGAGAAGATTCAAGATTAAAGCTTAGGATTCAAGCTAGAGGAATCAATCTCAATAGATCTTTAATTTCCTTATCCAATCTAAGGTGAATAATAATCCCAACCATCTCTATTTTGTTTTTAATCATATGTTTTTGAATTTATGAATTAATCCATTTTACGATGATTTGAATGATGATATGCTTGGTTTTATAACATGTTTGATTTAAGATCAAATTGTTTAAATACGATATGCACGGTTTTTGGGCAAAACCGATAGTAAATGATTTTAGAATGCCATGAGAAAATTATATGTTATGGGAAAAATGATTTTGGAGTTGGGTTTCAATTTTTATGATTTTCCAAGCCGTGGTGAATTTAATATGAATTTTCAAAGCAAAATATGTATTATTAGGTTAAGAAATTTATTTTCGGTTATTATATGGTGAATTTGGGTCTAAAATTTATATATGTTTGATAACATATTAGAAATGAATTTCTATGATTTTTGGGGATTTTTACTAAGAGGTTTATTATGGAAATTAAATTATTTCAAAAGGAGAACCTAAATGATTTAATTGTTGTTAAATGGGAAGGGCTTATTTGTTAAAAGTTAATCTTGTTTTAGATCTGAGAAAATGCGGCAATTATCTATGAAATAATTTGAAAAGTTTAAGACAACCAATCAATTGTTTACACGTGGGAAAGTTAGTTGCAAAGAAATTACTTAATTTGGTAAAAATAGCCTTTTACTCAGAAAAGTGAGTTCCGCCTCCTTTGGAAGTAGCTTTCAACCCAGAGCTTCTGCCTTCAACTAGGTCGAAACCATAGAAGCCGAAACCAATACACATGGTATCACTTAGTTAGTGCATAGTGGATTGGAGAAAGGCGGAAGGTAGGGTGTCAAAACGTGGCTTCTGATGGGGTCGGTACAATGGTGTTGTTTTCTAAAGAAAAGCGCTTGCCTGCTTCTTTATATACTTTCGAAGGGGTCGAGACCGATGCTTTCGAAAGTGAGTTTTAATTAGCTTTCGAAAGAGAGCTGTCGTCTTATTAATTAAAGAAGTGGCTTTCAAAGGACCTACTTAGTTTTCAAATTTTAAGTGTTCGGAAGGGGTAGTTTTGCTAAGTCAAAACCCTTCTGTCGCTTTGTCTTTCGAAGGCATTGAAGATATCATTGTTTTTGGAAGGTAACCCTTGTTTTAAAAATGTAAGCCACTTCCCATAGCTTTCGAAGGGGTTAGGGGTTTCGAAGGCAATGGTCTCGAAAGGGGTTTCGAAACCAACCTTCCAGTATTTTATCCAAAGGACTTATGCTTTCGAAAGGATGGTGCTGACACCATCAAGTTTTCCCCAAATGCCTTTATATGATATAGTAAGGTTTTGAAAGGGGTGCTTTTGTATATATCCACTTTGGCCCAAAAGATATTTTTAATTGTAAACCCAATGGTTTCAAAAGGGGGACTTTCAATTGGTTTTGAAGTTATGCTTCTAAATATGAATGTTAATGCTTTAATACATTCGAAAGGTTTCGAAAGATAGTTTTAAAGTGTTCAAAAGGCAGGGGTCTAATGTTTTGAAAATAGATTTTTATGCTTTCGAAGGAGGGTATCTAGTGAGGTCGAAAGCAAGGTTTCGAAGGAGTTGAAAGGCTTTGTTTTTCAAAATGAATAACCCAAACTCAATTTTTGAAGGAAAACCCCATGGCTAAATTAAAGGAGTTTTTGTAAAGGTATTAAGAAGAAGCTTTCCTAGATAAATAATAGGTTAAAGCGATTAACCATATTTTATATTAAACCCATAGGAGTGGTATTATTATGCTACGTTGGTTGCTTCTTTAAATATAAATATATTCACACTATAACGGAACCATAACTGCATTTTGGGGATAAAGGGCAGAAGTACCAGCTAGGTTGACCCAGAAGTGAATATAATTTGATTAAACTCCTGAATGAGTAGAATTGCATCCAGGAGGTCAGGCAGACCAGAATATAGGGTGCCCAAATATAGAGGTTGTCAGGGGAACATGTTCATAGTGCACCCATGAAAACTATGATTAGGAAGTTATTGGAGTTACCAATAGGTTCATAGTGATCCCATGAAAACTATTATAAAGAGTGGTTGGCAGGGGCCAATTGGTAGGGCTGTCAACGGATGCAAACAGATGCGGATATGGCTATATCTGCATCCGCATACGAAAATTTAAATCTGCATCTGAATCTGCATCTGCATACGAAAATTTAAATCTGCATCTCAATCCGCATCTGATATCCATGGATATCCAAGAATTAACATCTGTATCCGCATCCGCGGATATTTTTCGAATATCCGAAAATATCCGCATCCGAAAATAAAAAGCGGATAATTTCGGATATTCAAAAATATCTGCATCCGAAATTGAATAAGATTTTTATTATACTAACATTTTTGAACTAAAACAATCACTTTCTCAAATGACAATACACACACTACAATACTAATCAGTTTTTCAAATGACAAAATGGCAACACACATAATATCAAACAAGTTTACACGATATTACATCAATTCAAATGATAAAATAGCAACATACATAATGACAAAATGGCAACACACAAAAATTTTTGGATCGGACGGATGTTTTTCGGATACGGATATGCCCATATCCGCATCCGATTTTCTATTCGGGTATCGGATATCCGCATCCGCTTTTCGAATATCGAGTAATATCCGTTTTTTCGGATACGGATCCAGACAGATTTCAGATTTTTCGGGTATCCATTGACATGCCTGCCAATTGGTTTGTAGTGAACCTGTGAAAACTATATTCGAATTAAGTTATTGACGGTAGTTAATAGGTTCCTAGTCAACCCATGAAAACTAGGATAAGAGAGAAGTTATTGGGGTCACCAATAGGTTCAGGAGAACCCATGAATTAATAAGTTAATTGGTAGGAGCCAATAGGTTCACCTATGAAAACTATGAAATAGGATATGGAGTTCATATATTATATAAAGGTTATTAGTAAGTCCATGAAAACTAATAGGTTAATAATGACTCTAGAAACTATAAACATGATAGGGAGTCAACTAAACAGAGGAGGGGAAATCCAAAATGTTTTAACTTGTATGTATATCATCATAATATTTTGAAAAAACTATGTTTTAACCATTGTAGATGTAGGAGCACAGTATATGGTTTTATAAAGGTTTTAAGATACTAGTGAGGGGAAAGCCCATAAACGGCGTGGTCTCACTAGATATTTAAATGGTTTGAGATGTTAGATTATTATTCATACCAGGCTTTATGTCCGACTCGAAGTTTATGTTTTCCCCTTAAACTCTTAGATACTCAATTGATTTTGAGTAGTTTGAGAGTTGAGGTTTTCACGTACCTCATTAGACGAATAAAGCTTCCAAAAACGTGCAGGATGCATAATAGATATTTAGAGTTCTCTTTTATTTGATTCCGCTATGTTGTTTGTAATGGAAAAGTTGTTATATTGCCTGTATATACTCTGATCATCCAAGGGGGCATCTTCACATGTCGCTTTTGGTGTAAGTTGTAATAAATATATTTTCTCTGAACGTGGTTTATGATTATAGGATTATGTAATGAACTGGAAATGATTTGAAATGGAATGTGATCTTGTTTGAAGTTTTAAATTTTTTCTATATTCATGTGTTTCTGTGTATCAATGAATCTAACACTACCGTATTTGGTCGCCAAGGATTAATAACTATGGATGACTGCAACATCCGTAGCCGTTGGTTTTGGGATCCTCCAAGTAGGGAGATGTTACAAGTTGGTATCAAAGCATATGTTTATGAAAACTTAAAATAAAACTTAAACCTAAAAGCTTTTTGAAACATAATCCAGTGAATCAGAAATAAGATCGGGGTTTGGGGTAACGCTATGGTAACGTACTTGTGTTTGATATATATATATATATATATATATATATAAGTACGTATTCCCCTCTCTCCTAGACCTCTCTTCTATATCTTACTAAGGCTCGTATGTAGATTTACGAGAAAGAAGATATGGAAGCAGGAAACGGAAGAGGAAATCTAGGTGGAGGAAGCACCACAACCAATGAAAATGCTTGACCTAATACTTGGAGGAACCAAGGTCGACAGGCTAATGCTAGCCAAAATGCTGAAGCCAATGTGGGTGTTAGAGATCCACCAGTAGATATAGGGTGATGTATCAGTTTCTCGCCAATCTTATGCAAGCAGGAGTTGCTGCGGGTGTCGTTGGAGGAGCTAATTCCATGGCTCCAGCTGGAAATAATTATGCTAAGTTGAGCAAAGACTACACCAGTCTGGATGGAAAGCCGTTTGTTGGAACGAAGGATGCTATTGAAGTTGAGAATTTGTTATTGCTTTGTGAGATAATCTTTACTGATCTAAGTTTGGATGATGGGCAAAAGAGAAGGCTGGACTCTAGGCAGTTGCAAAGGGCAGCGCTTCACTGGTGGAATAGTGTGACTGCCTGGGTTCTGAAGGAAGAGCTGACGTAGGCTGATTTCAAAAGGAGATTTGAGCAGAAGTTTTTATCTGAGGTTGCTAAGTCGGCGTTGATGAGGAAGTTTATGCATCTATTTCAGGGCGAAATGTCAATAATCGAGTATGCTGCTAAGTTTGACTAGTTGTCTCGATATGGATATGCCATTATAGACACTGACATCAGAAAGAATGAGAGTTTTATTCAAGGATTAAGGCCCGAGCTTGCTAGAATGACCATGACCAATATCCGTGATCTTGTAATGTGGTGGTGGAGATGACCATTCGCCATGAAGAGATGCTTGCTGGTTGTGCTAGAGAGAAGCCAGTTGACCCCCAGGGTCCTCAAGGAAAGAAGCGGAAGTTCTTTAAGAAGAAGGGAGCCTAGAAGGGAGATGCTGCCAAGAATGCAAAGGTTGATTTAGTGTGCTTAAAGTGTGATAAGAAGAGTCATTATGCTCACAAGTGCCGGTCAGGCAAGGGAAAGAAGGCTGCAGAAAAGAATAATGTGAAATGCTTCAACTGCGACCAAGTTGGGCATTATAAGAACCAGTGTCCCGAGCCAGTCAGTGCGGACAGAGGGAAGGTTTTTGCTATTGGACCACCATCTTCTTCTAGGCCTACTGTCGCAGATAAAGGGAATACTGTGATGGAAGGTACGCTTTTGATTCAAAGTATGCCATCATAGTATTTGGTTGATAGGTTATGCATAGAACCCACATACCTCGTTACTTCCTTAAGGGTTGCAAATCCAATAGGAGGGTATGCAACTCTAGGGATGAGATGTGACCAGTTAGAACTTGATTTGTTAGGTCATAAGTTTGCATGATGTTTGTATGTTTTCGATTTCGTAGATTTCGAAATCATTTTGGGTATGGATTGGTTGAGAGGGTATGAGGCCAAGATATTTTGCCAGGGTAGGGAGATATCATTAAGACACCCTAATAGTCATAACCAAATTATATTCTCAGTAGAGAATTTCGACCGGAGTAGTTGTGCTTTGTTAAGTGCAATGGAAGTGGGAGAAGGACTAAGTCTGGATCAAGCTGCAAGAGAGTTTGCAGATGTTTTTGAGCCAGTCATAGGGCTACCACCGAAATGAGCTGTCGAGTTTTGGGTAGATCTTATGCCAGGAGCTAAACCAGTTAGTAGACCACCTAGCAGGATGACACCAACTGAGATAAAGGAATTGAAGGTGCAACTAGTGGATCTAGAAGGAAGGAATTTTATTAGACCAAGTAGTTCGCCTTGGGGAGCGGCCGCGGTGTTCGTGAAGAAACCAAATGGGTCGTTGAGGATGTGTATCGACTATCGTAAGTTGAACGAAAGGATGATAAAGAATAAGTATCCTTTGCCAAGACTTGATGATCTATTTGATCATTTGAGTGGAGCCAGAGTGTTTTCCCAGTTGGATTTGGTGACAGGCTTCCATCAGTTAAGAGTGGCAGAGGACATCATTTCTTTGACAGCATCGGACTAGATATGGTTCGTATGAGTGGTTAGTAATGCCATTCGGGTTGATGAATGGACCTACTTTCTTTGCGGATTTGATGAACCGAGTCTTCTGAGAGTATTTGGATAGATTCGTGTTGGTATTTATAGATGACATTTTGGTATACTCTAAGGATGAAGGAGAGCATGAAGATCATCTTAGAGTAGTGCTTGAGACGCTGAGGCAGAATCAGCTAAGTGTGAAGTTTTGTAAATGTCATTTTTGAAAGAAAGAGGTTAAGCTTCTTGGTCATGTGGTTTCAGAGAAAGGGTTGTCAGTCGATCCTGATAAGATCGAAGCTGTTAATAATTGGAAGAGACCAAAGACGGTGACCGAGATCAGAAGTTTTCTTGGACTTGCTGGCTATTACCGGAGATTCATCAAGGATTTCTCGCGGATAGTAGCGCCTTTGACTAAGCTTACCAAGAAGGAGGTGAAGTTTGTTTAGTCCGACAAATGTGAGGAAGCATTCCTTAAGTTAGCATTTTTTTGACCAATGCACTAGTGTTAGTAGTTCCAGACGAAAACCCAGGGTTGGTGGTGTATACTGATGCATGTAGGACTAGATTGGGAGCTGTGTTGATGCAGAAGGGTAAAGTGATTGCCTACGCTTCACGACAGCTTAGATCGCAAGAAGTGAGATACCCTACTCATGATTTGAGGTTGCTGCGGTGATCTTTGCATTGAATATTTGAAGGCATTATCTCTTAGGAGAGATTTGAGCTATATACAGATCATAAGTCTTGAAGATACTCTCTCAGAAGGAACTGAATATGAGATAGCAGAGGTGGCTGGAGTTTTTGGCTGTTTATGATTTTGGTATAGGGTATACACCAGGGAAAGGTAATAAAGTGGCGAATTCTCTTAGCAGAAGACATGTGGTGTTGGCTATGTTGGTAGATTGGAAGGATATGGAAGTTTTGGCCAGTTGTGGTGTGCAGTTATGATCGACTGCTAGTTCTAGTCAAACTACTGCCATGATGTCATGTTTAGAAGTTCGACCAGTGTTGATCGAGAGAATTGCTTCCAAGCAGAAGGAGGATCCATTATTAACCGAGAAGATCAGAAGGCTAGAGGTTGGAACTGAGATCGATGATTTGAAAGATTTTTGTCTTGACCAGAGAGAATTGTTGAGGAAGAAGGAGCGATTATGTGTCCCAGATGTTGAAAACTTGAGGAAAGAAGTTCTTGGGGAATGTCATCGATCCAAGTTTATAATTAATCATAGAGGGACCAAGATGTATCAAGATATGAAGAGAAGCTTCTATAGAGAAGGTATGAAGAGGGATGTTGGCTTGTGGGTTAGGCGGTGTGCAAACTATCAATAAGTGAAAGCCAAACATCAGAAGCCGAGTGGGTTGCTTCAGCCTCTAGAGATTCCAGTTTGGAAATGGGATTCAATATCCATGGATTTTATTGACGGGTTTCCAAGGTCGAATAGAGGAAATGAAAGCATATTAGTTATAGTGGACAGGTTGACCAAGAGTGCCCATTTCATTTCAGTCAATTCAACCAGAACGACACCTGTTTTTGCTAAGTTGTTCATGAAGAACATAATAAGGCTGCATGGAATTTCTAGTAGTATAGTCAGTGATAGAGACGCTTTGTTTACTAGTGAATTTTGGAAGAATCTACAGGATGTGTTAGGTACCAAGCTCAAGATGAGTACCGCATATCACCCTCAGACGGATGGGCAGACAGAGAGAGTCAATAAGGTACTTGAGGATTTGTTGAGAGCTTGTGTGTTGTACTTTGGTGGATCTTGGGAGGATGACCTACATTTGGTCGAATTTTCCTATAATAATAGTTACCAGACTAGTATAGGAATGATGCCTTTTGAAGCTTTGTATGGAAAGCCATGTAAATCACCAACATGTTGGTTGGAGGCTGGAGACAGATTGGTCTTAGGTCTAGTTTTGGTTAGGGAGGCGTCTGAGAAGATTGAGTTAATCCGAGAACAGATGAAGGAAGCTCAATCCAGACAAAAGAGTTACACAGATAAGAGGTGTAAAGACCTATAGTTCTCAGTAGGAGATAGGGTTTTCATTAAGGTGTCACCGATGAAGGGTGTGATACGATTTGGAAAGTCGAGGAAGCTGGCCCCAAGATATGTTGGTCCATTCCAGATTATAGAGAGGGTTGGTAAGCTCGCGTACGTAGTAGAGTTATCGAGCAGTATGGCAGGTGTCCAAAATGTATTCCATATATCTCACCTTTGCAAGTATGTGCATGATCCAGAGACTACTATTCCTCCGACTGGGTTGGAAGATCTAGTAGTAGAGCCTAATTTGACTTTTGTCAAACAACCAGTTCGAGCTGTAGCGAGGAATGAGAAAAGATTGAGGAACAAGACATTCAGGTTGGTGAAAGTTCAGTGGAGCGACAACGAGAAGGACTGTACTTGAGAGACCGAGGACAGGATTCGAGATACTTATCCTGATCTTCTTTTGGGGTATGTCTATATTAAATTTATATAGATATTAGCTAGTCAGGTAGGCTAGTATGGATGTTAGGAGTCGTTACAGATGATTGCTATGTTTAGTATTTAGACTTTACTGAATTTCAAGGATGAAATTCTTTAAGGAGGGGAGCCTGTAACACCCTTAATTTTTAATAATATTATTTAGGAGATTTAATTAGATAAATTAAATAGAATAATGTAAATGTAAAGTGATATGGAGATTTGCAAATAAACCTAGGGTCGTTCTCGTTAACTCTAATAGGCTTATAAATGGTTATAAATGATAATTAAATTAACATAAGGGCATTAGGGTAATTGATGCCCATAATTCTTTACCCTTATACTCTTATCCATACCATTCACGTTCATTTTATCACAAACAACATAAACGTAAGAAAGAAAAGAGGAGCTGGCCATTAAGGAGTAAGAAGAGAAGAGAAAGTTCAAGATTAAAGCTTAGGATTCAAGCTAGAGGAATCAATCTCAAACAAGTCTCTAATTTCCTTATCCAATCTAAGGTGAATAATAATCATAATCATCTCTATTTTTTTAATCCTATGTTTTCGGATTTATGAATTAATCCATTTTACGATGATTTGAATGATGACGTGCTTGGTTTTATAACATGTTTGATTTAAGATCAAATTGTTTAAATATGATACGCACGGTTTTAGGTCAAAACCGATAGCATATGATTTTAGAATGCCATGGGAAAATTATATGTTATGCGAAACATGATTTTGGAGTTGGGTTTCAATTTTCATGATTTTCCAAGCCGTGGAGAATTTAATATGAATTTTCAAAGAAAAATATATATTATTGGGTTTAGAAATTTATTTTCGGTTATTATATGGTGAATTTCTATGATTTTTGGGGATTTTTACTAAAAGGTTTATTATGGAAATTAAATTATTTCAGAAGGAGAACCTAAATGATTTAATTGTTGTTAAATGGGAAGGGCTTATTTGTTAAAAGTTAAGATTGTTTTAGATATGAGAAAATGCGGCAATTATCTATGAAATAATTTGAAAAGTTTAAGGCAACTAATCAAGTGTTTACACGTGGGCAAGTTAGTTACAATGGAATTACTTTATTAGGTAAAAACAGTCTTTTACTCAGAAAAGTGAGTTCCGCCTCCTTTGGAAGTAGCTTTCGACCCAGAGCTTCCGCCTTCAACAAGGTTGAAACCATAGAAGCCGAAACCAATACACATGGTATCACTTAGTTGGTGCGTAGTGGATTGGAGAAAGGAGGAAGGTAGGGTTTCAAAACGTGGCTTCCGATGGGGTCGGTACAATGGTTTTGTTTTCTAAAGAAAAGCGCTTGCCTGCTTCCTTATATGCTTTCGAAGGGGTCGAGACCAATGCTTTCGAAAGCAACTTTTAACTAGCTTTCAAAAGAGAGTCGTCGTCTTATTAGTTGAAGAAGTAGCTTTCAAAGGAGCTACTTAGTTTCAAAATTTAAATATTCGGAAGGGTTAATTTTGACCAAGTCGAAACCCTTCTGCCGCTTTGTCTTTCGAAGGCATTGAAGGTATCATTGTTTTTAGAAGGTAACCCTTGTTTTAAAGACGTAAGCCACTTCCTATAGCTTTCGAAGGGGTTAGAGGTTTCGAAGGTAATGGTCTCGAAAGGGGTTTCAAAACCAACCTTCCAGCATTTTACCCATAGGACTTATGCTTTCGAAAGGCTGGTGCCGACACCATCAAGTTTTCCCCATATGCCTTTATATGCTACAGCAAGGTTTCGAAAGGGTGCTTTCGTATGTATTCACTTTGACCCAAAAGGTATTTTTAAATATAAACCCAATGGTTTCAAAAGGGGGACTTTCAATTGGTTTCAAAGTTATGCTTCTAAATGTAAATGCTAATTCTTTAATACATTCAAAAGGTTTTGAAAGAAAGTTTTAAAGTGTTCGAAAGGCAGGGGCCTATTGTTTGGAAATAGATTTTTATGCTTTCGAAGGAGGGTATCCATTGAGGTCGAAATCAAGGTTTCAAAGGAGTCGAAAGGCTTTGTTTTTCAAAACGAATAACCCAAACTCAATTTTTAAAGGAAAAACTCATGGCAAAATTAAAGGAGTTTTTGTAAAGGCTTTAAGAAGACGCTTTCCTAGATAAATAATAGGTTAAAGGGATTAACCATGTTTTATATTATACCCACAGGAGTGGTATCATTATACTATGTTGGTTGCTTCTTCAAATATAAATATATTCACACAATAACGAACCCATAACTGCATTTTGGGGATAAAGGGCAGAATGAATATAAGTTGATCAAACTCCTGAATGAATAGAATTGCATCCAAAAGGTCAGGGAGAGCAGATTATAGGGTACCTAAATATAGAGGTTGTCAAGGGACAGGTTCATAGTGCACCCATGAAAACTAAGATTAGGAAGTTATTGGAGTTACCAATAGGTTCATAGTGATTTTATGAAAAATATGTTATAAAAAGTGGTTGGCAGGGGCCATGTGACGCCCCACCCCAAGACCCACATTAGTAAAGAGAATTACTAAGTAATCATGTCTACTAATGTAGAGAATAGGACTGGTTAAGGGCGACCCTCATGATAATGCATTAGCTAAGAGCTAAGTATGCCGATATTTTTTTCCATTACCTCATATATGGTCGACACAACTAGTCCTTAACTAATACGATACCATGGTGGTTTAGGACCGTTTCAGAATAAATGCAATATACAAATATATATATAAACATTCACAGAATAGCAAACCCATATCAGATTATACATACATCTCCATACGTCATACATAATACAACATACATAAGTAGCATGAACTACAAAATATACATACACAACCATCCCACAAAATAATAGGTACAATGTCCACGTTCGAACAAAGTGGTCCAAACAAAGGCAAGCTAACGGATCCAAGAAGGAGTGAGCTAAATCCATACCAAACCTGCAACTCGGTCTGACCCGAGTAATAAATACACGGGTCACGAAGGCTGGAACTTATCATTAGTAAAGATAACAGTAATAGGAGGAAAGGGAGAACCATTTCGTTGTTGACAACGGAACGATATAAGTATCATCAAATCATCTCTAAGGTGAGACATCTATGGGTTCATCATGATTTCATAAGGGAATTCAATTGGTTATCTAACTATGGTTCATCTTCTATAGTTATATAAGTGAAATAGGCAAGGATTTGAACCATATAAATAATCATCATAAAACAGTCTAAAACCTCATAAATCCATCATAATAGAACTCAATGAGGGTTCAAAACATCATATTAGAAATCACCATAAAACCATCACTACATGTAAGCCTTCATCTTACTCAAGGCTATAATAACATCCTTATAAAAAGGTGAAAACCAAACATCTAAAACTTCATGGAAAACTGCACGCGCTTATATCGTGACTAGTACTAATATTTGGTACCATAAACATCATGATGACTGGAGTCAAGTAACATCATAACATCATGAACATCATGATGACCATAGTCTATTATATCATAATGACTCCCAGTCATAAAGATCCGAGTTAATAACATCGTGATGATCGGAGTCGCAACTACATCGTGATGACTCCAATTGAGTACTCGTGGTCTATAGTACTAGTAAACATCGTGAATGTGTCTCAACTTCTCGGATAGGAACCCAATAGGCATTAACGTACGTCCTATACCATACGTTCGCACCTAACGGTTTACTAGCCGTTACACTACACCATAACAGCCATTTCGTAACACTTATTTTTTTCAATTGCCAACACTTATTTATGTTGTAGATCAATGACAACAATATCCGTTGCTAAGCTAAAAATGTGTCACCAAAAATACACATTTACACTTTTTTTTATTGCTAACACATATTTGTGTTGGAAAATATGGTTAAATTGAAATTAAATAAAAGTTGTGGGGGCAATAAAGTAAATGAGCATCCTCTAGTCATCCTTACCCTAATTCCTTCTCGCTAATTCCTCCACAGTGCTTTCATTTCAGCCGCTCTAAAAAACAAAATTGCCCACCTCCGCCGCCTCCTTGACATAGTCGCTTGCACCACGGCTCGGTTCTCCACCTCAAAAAATAGCGCCAGATCTCCAACCTCCGAGCAGCAACCCGTTGACCTCCCAGCTCCTCCTTCTCCCCTAAGCGGAGCAGCGGATCTGCAAAGCCCTAATAATTCCAAAGAGGAGCCGGCTATTTACCTGCCGCCTAATCTCGAACAGTTCTACGATTCCTTTTCCCTCTCTCACCTTAATTCCCCTGTCCAATGTAAGCTTTTAATATACTTATTGAATTTTATCTTTTTCATAATCTCCTCTTTTGATTAGTGGCAAATTCTGTTATTGTGAACCTGTAGACATAAAGAGGAAAATTAAATTAGCCTTCACCTTAACTCCTCAACATCACTACAATATAATGCAATCAGAGACTCGCTCACTGATTGGAAAAGAAGGTGCGTGCAGTTGAGAGTAGAAAAGAAGCAGCAAGCTGGAGCTATGTGGAACGTGAATTCTTCATTTCAGGTGAGTGTCTTTAACTCACATTTGTGTCTGCGAGTGCTACATTCAATGTTGAAACAATGAAATGCGTATGCGATCTTTTGTAACCCAATCACTATAACAAATTACCAATCGATTTGTGCTTACGTGCCTGAGTTTTTGACGTGCGAGTGTGTTTGCGAATATGATAGAGTGTCATCAAATCTGTGCATGCCGATACATGACTCTTTGCATCCCCTGTTCGTGAATTGTTAGAGATGAATAAGTGAAAGTATATATATTTATATAACACTAAGATGGTTTGTTTTTTTGCTATTGAGGCAAGGGGTAGGGAAAGAATATCTGTGTGCTTGTGTATGCTTTCAATATTTCTTTCATGTCCATGTTAATGATAAATAGGAGGAGAGGTGTGCGTGTGTATGTATATCTAACTTGGGATGGTGAAAGCGAACTTGTGTGAGGTTGAAAAATAATGGAAATTGTACTCATATATGTATAAACTGGAACTGTTACCTATATAAAATATAATAACTAAAACAAATATATATATATATATATATATAGACACACACACAATTATAAGCTTATTGGTATACAATAAATTTATAAATGGAACTATTATATAAGGATTTATACTTAGGCAAAGAGAGAATATACACACACATATGGATTATTACTGGAAGTCATTTTAATACCCAGTAATATAGTATTTTATATTTTGTTATAGTAAACCTTCGTTCTAGGCTTTGATTCAATTCTGAAGCTCGTCTGTTCACTAGTTGATGTCATTTCCAATTGACTTTGTTGGATAAGTATGCGTGTGATGTTAAAATGACATAAATTTGTGCCAAAAGGGAGGAACATCCAAAAAAACAATTGCTAGGTGGGCCCTAGATTTGGTAGTTGATCTTAGACTTTAATTCTGGATGTTGTATGAACTATAGAGTGTCAAACAATTGTTGTTCAGTAGCTTAAGGATTACAACAACCAGTAATATATAATAGTTTATGAAGAGAACAAAGATTGAAAAGTAAAAGCTACTTATAAGTAAATTATTCCAATTTTTGTGTTTGACAACTTCTAAATGAGATTTGAGACGTGATTTGTAAGTAGAAATGTGTGAAGCAACATTTTGTTGCTTATGACTTATGGGTATTTCATAGGTAATATTTCAGTAATTTTTTTGTTTATTTTAACTTAAAAGTCAAATTACACACAAACATTTCAACTTATAAGTTACCGTTTAAAATCGTTTATACGTTACTATTCCATTTTTTAAAAAAGCAATTTCAAAGCAAGTTGTTGCCAAATAGGCTCTTATTGTTAAAGGAAATTACACCTGTTAGTTGCTGGAAACTAAATCATACTTTTAGAATAAGTAGTTAAAGTAGCTAACAAGTTACTTCATACTGTTCATTCGAAACTACTTATGCGTTGCTATTTAAAACTAATTTTAAGTAAATTTAAAATAATTTGCTGCCAAACAGCCTTCTATATGCTCAATAAAACCATATCAGCTGGTGCACCTTGATGAGTGACATTATGCAATGAAAAATAAACTGAACTCTTCTGGATAGTGCCTTCAGTGTAATTTACTCGCTTATTGGCTGTTTCGGATCCAAATTTGCTTTACCTTGAATACACATGCATTTAAAACTAACTTTTTGTTTATTTGTTAGGATTGGTTTGCTATTTTGTTTCCATGGAATTTGAAAATAAATACTCATGCTAACTACATGTCTTCAGTAACAATTTGCACTTTCTGGTATCCGTATCTGTATCTGTATCCGTATCCGTAACGGATGCAATCAGATACGGATAGTGCTGTATCCGTATCCGTATCCGAAAATGAAAATCTGTATCCGAATCTGTATTTGATATCCGCGAATACCCGTTGAATATTATCTGTATCCGTATCCGCGAATATTTTTGGATATCCAAAAATATTCGTATCCGGCTTAGCAAATACAGATATTTTTGGATATCCGAAAATATCCGTATCCGAACCTCAAAATGTATCCGAAAATATTCGAAAATTAATCAATATAATGCATATTTCATTTTTTTGGACTGAAAAAAAGATGAAAAAACCTTGTAATACATAAATTACATCAAATTAACAATAGCTAATCCAATCACACAAAATCCATACAATAATATTGCATATATAAATATAATCCATACGAAAAATCCATAGGCTAATTCAATCACAACAAATCATAAAAGCAAACATGCATCACACATCTTCTTAATTGTAACAAATACCAAAAAATAAAAATCATCTTCATAACATACATATAGCCTAAAATATTGCATTCTTTTTCCATGAAGTGGTTACTGCTCCAAAACCAAAAGATTACCCTACAAAATACCATGGGTTGTATTTTTGTAAAATGAAGTATATTTATATTAAATTTATGGATATAAAATAACATATTAATATATATATATTTATTTATTTAATTTCAAACCGGACGGATATTTATCGGATACGGATACAGCCATATCTGTATCCGTATCCGAAATATGTTTCGGATATCGGATATTTTTCATGTTTTCGGATACGGATGCGGACGGATTTCGGATATTTCGGGTACTCATTGACAGGCCTAATCTTATGATAAATGATTCTGACTTGATCTATTGTTCGAATATGTTGCTAAATATTCGTGCATATTATTTTGACTTATGATTTGGATACTGACTTTGGGGTTCCCGAATTTTCTTGTTCATTTTGAAACTAACACATAACTGCCTACAACCTGATACTTCTACTATGCTTGAGCCTTTGCTTGTGTATCACTGCACCATGTATAAATCCCTTGAATCTTAACTAGCACCTGATTACCTTGTATATACGATTGATGTTTGCTCTGTTGCTATGTCCGTGAGCCTTTGCTCAAGTCTGGTTATTTTGCATTGTTGTTTTCCCGATCTGGTTGCAGTCCTTGTGTGGTACCTTTGTGGTTTAGTTGGTCACGACGTGTTCATTATGCTTGACATGTCCTGTGTCCATACTGATTGTAAAAGACACCGCTTCCTTGTTGTATGTGTACCTGTTCATTTACATTGTGTGTTTCTCTTGTTGCTCCTTACTTGAACCTAGTTGCTGTTGCTTTGTGTCATAATGTTTGGATCCATGTTTAAGTACATGTTTGAGTGTTTCTATGTTTCTTATACATGTGCATGTGTATTCCTATTGCTTAACCAGAGTGCATATGTTTGGTTGCACTTATGTTCACCATGCTCTGGTCTACCTGAGTGCTTGCAGGCTGTAGTCATTCATGAATGTTATATGTGCACCAATATATGTGTATACATGTATATACATATATGTGTACATGTATATTTGTGAACCAAGCATATTTAAAATTATTGAGTACTTGTCCGTGAGATCAAATCGGGAAACAGCCTTGTGATATTCGCAGTGATACACTGTGCGTATTACAAGTTGCCTGTGCACATATATTTGGACCCTGTCAGAAAAATATGAAAAGAAACGACCCACATACCTGAGGAAAATTTTATATTTAAAAACACAATTTTATTTTGAATTTTAAATTCGTTTCCTTTTCCAATTTACTGCGTTATTTATTTGACAGGTATAACGGACGGTTGAACGCAAGCTGAAGAAAGTCAAGATCAAGTGTGTGAGTGTTGAGTGAGTGTATATAGTGAGGAATAATTGTAAGCAAATTGTACAGTGACAATTGTACTGTAATTGAAGTTGTATTGTAATTGAAAATGTGTAAATGTAGTGAGAGCTCAAATTTGTACTATTTGAATTTGTAATAAAATATTTGCTTGAATAAAATATTTGTTTAAATAAAATTCCGAGCCATTTATTTTATTCAACAAATATTTATTTAATTCTGTAAAAAATAAAATAATATAACAACAAACACATTTAAGTAGTTATTTGTTTGCATATATTTGTAACACTTATAAGCATTGGGAGATAGTTTTCCCTAACGCTTATAAGCGTTGGAGAAAAATATTTTCCAACGCGTATAAGCATTGGCGAAAATTTTCTTCCAACGCTTATAAGCGTTGGCGAAAAATATCTCCCAACGCTTATAAGCGTTGGCGGATATTTTTCGTCAACGCTTATAAGCGTTGGGAATAAATGCCCACGCCCCTATAGCGACACATATAAGTGTTACTGAAATTCTTGGCAACGCTTATACTCGTTGGGAATCCTCTATTTTGGTGTAGTGTTAGTTGGTGCCACACTAGTAAAACATCATAAACATCATGAAAATATACTCTGCCTCATCTCATCGGCGAGTAAATACAATACCCTACTCGTCTCATCTCATTGACGAGTACTAGTGGCATCGTGACTTGTCTCATCTCATCGACAAGTAAAAGCCATCATAATACATATCAACATCATAAAATCATCATAAAGAAGCTTACCTCATCTCATCGGCAAGTAAAAATAACATCTAGATTGTTATTTATAACCATAATTCCAAATAGAAATTTCTAGCTCTTAATTCGCCTCATTTCATTGGCGATTAAGAAATACATCTAAAAATGGTCCTTTATCGAATATACTCCTAAATTGGAGTTCTCGGACCATATAATCTACCCAAAATTTAATAACATCTTAAATCATCTCAAACAGTTCATCGAAAGGGTTTCGATCGTATAAGTCCGATATTAAGCGATAAAGCAAATCCATGTGTCCCATACCACATGTTTTACTTTACTGTTTAATTGTCTTTCTCATACGTCTGAAATTCATAAAAATAATTAATTTTATTTATAAAATAATTTTATTAGAGAAAAACAGGAATTTAAAATGATTTTCCAAAAACGGTTATTAAAACCAATATTTGAAATTTCTTTATTACAGGAAATAAATATATTTTTATTTAGAAAAATAATTTTAAAATACTATATAATAATAATTTGAAATGTCCATATATTTCAAAAATGGTTTAGTGAAAACCGTTCTCGAAAACAATGAAAACTAAGAAGGATATCTCAAAACCGATAACTTGAATTCAATACGAATTCAATTCAAATTTATCCCAAAATCAATTCAAATTCCATTTAAATTTGAATTTCAAATTCTCCCAATATAGCTAGCCTACTGATAGACATCATAGCTCTCAAAATATCTCAAAAACAACATCAAAATCGAACGAGAATGAGAGCAAAAACGAGCTAATACAATTCTAAGGTCAATGATTGTTATTGCTGTCATTTTGCACTCATGACAGCAACATACAAACAAAATTTCGACCAAGCAAACTTCAAAATTTCAGAAAACTCAAAACATGAAACTTGTATTACATGATCTAAGCTTTCCACAACATATATAATTATCGAATTTGGGTAAGAAACGAAAGATTTATGGTTAATTCCGTTTCAGATTCAAACACAGAGCAAATGTTAGTTTTGCTCTCGGGATAGCAATAGAAACACTCGAGTTTGACTCGGATAACCTCAAAATTATGGAAAACTCAAAACATGAAACTTGTAGCTCTATGTCTATGCTTTCCAGAAAATCCAAAATTATTAAATTTGGATAATAAACGAGTAACTTATGGCCAAAACAATTCTCAGGCCTGTGATTGTTGATGGTGTCGATTTGCTCTCGGGACAGCAACAAACAAGCACGATTTTGATCAAGCAAACATCAAAATTTTGGAAAACATAGTACATAATACTTGTAGCTCTATGTCTAATCTTTCCAGAACATCCAAATTTATTAAATTTGGTTAAGAAATGAAAATGTTATGGCAAAATACGTTTCGGCTTAAATCTCAAACAAATTTTACTGTAATGATTTTCTTATATATATATTGCCAATTTCTCACAAGATTATCATTTTCAGCTAGCAAATTTGTGAGCTTGCACTCACCTTAAAGATTTAGTAGCGAATTCAAGAGCAAGTTGATAGCTTTTGGTGATAAAGGGGCCTTCAACAACTTGTAAAAGCTGAAAATGGAACATGCGGGGAAGAAGAAACCAATTACAGACAATTCATATACAGATTCGAGATTTTGATGAAACAATCCTTAGTATTGGATTTGATTACCTTTTCTTTCCCTTTTTTTGAAGATTTCTCTTCTTGTTCCAGCAATTTAGAAGCAAAGTTTTAACTTTTTAAAGAGGGAGGCCATAGTTTTCATTTACTGTTAATTTCTGGAGAAGAAGAAAATGAGAAATGGGAAAACAACGTACAGTATTTTTTTCTTTCTTTCCTGCTACTTCTAGACTTGGGTTTAGGATCTAAAACCCATAACCATAAAGACCATTCCTATACTTAGTGAAAATTCATTAAGTAAAGCATATATTTTCGCTTATTTAACCAATATATACACACCTTTACTTATTAAAAACCAAATAAAACTTATACAACAAAAGTTTGTGTAAACCAAATTGTTTTCTCAACAAAATAAAATTTAATTAACTATAAAAATCTATTTTTATTAATAAAACCTTATTTCTACTTAATTATCATAATTTACTTTTATCTCATAAATCACCATTTTTTAACATAACAATTTATACAAAAATTGTTTTCTTGTCAAATAAAATACAACAAACCATTCTAACTTTATTTTTACATCAAAATCTTATTTTTAAACAATATTACATCTTTTACATTAATAAAATACAAATTTACTTCCATTTTCCCCTTTTTAAAATCAATAAATGGTTAATATTGGCATTAATTTCCAATATTATTGCATTTACCCAAATAAAATTATGAATTGATTATTTTCACTCCAAATTCTCAAAATAAAGTTTTTAAAACTTTATTTTCATCAATTTATATTTATTTCAATAATTTAAAAGTTGAAATATGTCTCTTAATTAATTTATTAACTCAAATTAACAAATTTCCAATATTTTCATATTATTTAACCAAATCTCCTAACAATCAAATTTCAAGCCCAATATTTATTCTCAAACACATTGTTTATTTAAAATAACAAATTTTTACCCAATTTATCTCCTCCATTTTATTTTATTCTCAATGTTAAACTATAACTATCATTATAATTTAATATTTCAGGTAATCACCAATACTAGGGTTGTTACAGACTCCACCCTTATAAAAATTGCGTCCTCACAATTTCTAGAGGAAATATGTATTCAACATACTTTATTTCATCAAACAAAGAAAATTTAAAAAGATTAAAATGGAAAATTCTTACCTTCGTCATGAGAAGATAAGAATCCAGGATACGATCGCTCGATGAATTCTCTGGTTTCCCAAGTGCAGTCAATGGGATTCTGGACCATTGAATCTTCACAAGCGGACTACTCTTATTGCGAAGGCGTCTAACCTTCAAAGCAAGAATCCTCATAGGATGATGCATGAATGATAGATCATGAGAGACTTCTAGCTTCTTTAAAGCACGAGAATCGAACACAGAATCTGAATCTCGTAGACACTTCCTCAACTGAGAGACGTGGAATACGTTGTGAACTCCAGAAAACTGATCGGGAAGTGCTATACGATATGCAACAGGACCGATATGCTCTGTAATAGGAAATGGCACAATATAGCGTGGTGCCAATTTCCCTGTCTGGCTGAAGCATATCACTCCCTTCGGAGGAGAAGCTCGAATATAAACAAGATCGCCCACTGAGAACTCAAGAGGCCTCCTACGGTTGTCCATGTAGGATTTCTATCGACTCTGAGACTCTTTCATTCTCTCGGATAAGATGGATCTTCTCAGATGATTCTCGAATAGACTCGGGGCCAAGAATGAGCTTTTCCCTCGACTCAAGCCAACATGATGGAGAATGACACGACCTTCCATATAAGGCTTCGTAAGGAGCCATGCCGATAGAAGATTGGTAGCTATTATTATAAGCAAAGTCAACTAGAGGAAGATGATCCTCCCAACTACCACCAAAATCCAAGATACAAGCACGAAGCAGATCTTCCAAGATACGATTCACTCATTTAGTGTGTCCATCAAACTGTGGGTGATAAGTTGTGCTAAGATTAAGCTTTGTGCCCAAAGCTTGCTGGAGACTCTGCCAGAAGTGACTCATGAAAAGAGGGTCACAATCACACACAATAGATGAAGGAACACCGTGTAATCACACGATCTCCTTAATATATGCTTCGATAAGAGAGATGTCGTCCTGTTAGACTTAATAGGAATGAAATGTGTGGACTTGGTGAGATGGTCCACAACGACCCAAATACTGCCATGGCCTGACCTCGAACGAGGTAAGCCATCGATGAAATCCATAGAAACTTGGTCCCATTTCCACAATGGAACCTATAAAGGCTGAAGAAGACCACTGGGTCACTGATGCTTGGCCTTAATAAGCTGACAAGTCATGCAATTGCTTACATAACTTGCTATATCTCGCTTCATTCCTTCCGGTAATAGAGAGGACGCATATCAGCATACATCTTGCTGTTTCCAAGATGAATAGTATACTTAGAATGGTGACGCTCAGCTAGAATGTCCCGCCTAAGTTCTGGAATAGAAGGCACGACTAGACGGTTCTTCTTTCGAAGACACCCATGAATATTGATGATGAAATCCCTCATCTCAATGTCATCGTGGGATTCAGACTTATACTTCTGAATAAGAACGGATATATCAGAGTCTTGTCGTTGAGCCTCGGCAACCCGATCAAGAAGAGTAGGACGAGCTTCCATGCTATACAATAGAATCGGTGAATCTGAAGTGGAAGCACAATCACGAATATCACACATGGAAAGAGTCTCAAGAACTTCCACTCTGCAATCATCATGGAAACAATAGCTGAATGCTTACGAATCAAAGCATCAGCCACTCGATTCCCCTTGCCAGGGGTATACAGAATGTCGAAATCATACGAAGCTAGAAACTCGAGCCAACGCTGTTGTCACATGTTGAGCTCCTCCTAAGTGAATAAGTACTTGAGATACTTATGATCGGTAAAGAGATTAAAGTGCTCTCCCAACAAATAATGACGCTACATCTTCAAAGCAAATACAATGGCGGCAAGCTCTAAATCGTGGGTAGCGTACCGAACTTCGTTCGGACGTAATTGCCTTGAAGCGTAAGCAACTACCCTATCCTTCTGCATAAGAACAGCACCGAGGCCACTATGACTGGCATCGGTATAGACAATAAGATCCTGATTCCCTTAAGGAACCACAAGAACAGGAGCATTAGTGAGAAGCTCCTTCAATCTATGGAAGGAAACCTCACACTTATTTGACCATATATAGAGAACGCCTTTCTTCGTAAGGCTAGTCAAGGGAAGCACAATACGGGAAAAGTCTTTGATGAATCGACGATAATAACCTGCCAAACCCAGAAAGCTACTGTAATGCCCCATAAATTCATGGAATCTTATTTTAGTTGAATTTTGAAAATATCTGAATTTATTTGTATAAGAATATATGGAATTAATTGTGTGCAAGTATGTGTGCATGTGTGCACGTGCACACTGATATGGCACAAGGAAGAACTCCAGATTTCTTGAATTTAAAACAAGGATTAAAAAGCATTACAAACATGATTTTGTGATATGGATATTTGATTTCTGGAATTATATGGATCATCCCAGAAAATAAGAAAAGTAAGTTTTATTTTAAAATCAGTAAACAGATTTTATTTAAAACCCAGAAAAAAATTATACATATATATGTTATAAGGATTTGAAAACCTGTATACATATAGGTGCATATGTTTCTGAAATTAAAGAGGAATTAAATAAGCCTAGATAAGATATGTATACAAATATACATTTTAAGTACTGAAAAGTATATATATATATATAAGCAAGTGAAACTATAACATTAAAATGACATGAAATGCAATACAAGTCAATATGCTTGTGTAGGCAAAAATAGCAAAGGGGATTCTTAGGAATAATTAAAATATAAAATAGGGTAGTCACACTTTTAACATGACTAGGTGAGTGGCCATTTTCTGAAAAAGTAAAGAAAAGAAAATGCAGCCTTTAATTGGTAATATGACCGGGGGTAATTAGGGATAAAAATGAGAAAATGCAAACACACAATGCATGATGCTAGCCAGGACAGAAATGGAATTTTGTCTTGAGAAAAACCCTAGTAAAAATATGTTTATAAATAAGTAGTTATGTCTAGAGAAATTGTTTTACCCGAGCTACTTATAATAGGAAAAGAAGAAAACATTTTAAAGGAAGAGAAAATACACTCAGGGATTTTCTGGATTTATAAGAAGAAATATTCAGGTGAGTAATCTCACTAAACCCATGGCATTAAGTCCTGTTATGAGGCAGCCAGATTTATGTTATTTTTCTACATGTTTTTGATTCCATTACTATGGTTTTAATGGATGCTTCAATGGATGTTTTAATGGGTGTTTCTGGATGTTTTGATTGCTTTGATGTTTGAGTGTTTTGCTCTGTTTGGTTACACCCAGAAAGGTAAAAGTATGAAATCATGAAAGTAAATAGAGAATGCTTGTAACTGGTTTAGATATGGCATGGAAAACATAGAAACCAAAATGTATATGAGTTGCATTACACTTGTGTAAGTGCTGAGGCTCAATTGAAAGATTCAAGGTTGCAATGGAAATATCCAAAAGTGCTGAACCCTTGATCAAATAGAAAATCCATGAGCCAGAAATCTTGTTTAAGCTAGATCTTGAATTTAGTTCAAACATGGTTGCTTATGAAACAATAATAACCCACATGCCTAGTCTTTATTCCCAGTTGTAAATATTCTTGTATTTTCTTTAAGCCAAAATACTTGAAAATATGATTTTCCCTGGACATGAATGTTAGATTGTTCTTGAGTTATGCTTGTAAACTCTATGTAATGTTTCATGTATACTGGGATTTAGTCACCTAGCTATCTCACGATAGGATTAAACATGAACACTTAGTAAATAAACTAAGGATTGTGAGCCAAGAAGACTGCTGGAATGCTTGTCATATTTGAAGTATGCAAGTTGGCACATGGTTTGTTTAAGCCCTGAGATCTTTGTGCAATATTGTGAATTATTTTATTGCAATGTGTCCCCGTGATTCCTTTATGGCAGATGAGGCTAGGAATTAATTTGATAAATGCAACCTTAAATTGATGAAGTAGGAACTTGAGTTATTCCTAAGATGGTTGGACTGGAGCTATGATAGTTCCTGAGTATTTCTATTTGAAACATATGCTTGCATGGTTGAATGTGTGTACATGATTAGTCTTAAATACTGATCATATATGCACAAGTATATCATAAACAAGTCAGGCAAATTGTTCAAAGAAGATATGCCCACTTGTACAAAATATTTATGTCTCACTCATTTACTTAATATCATGGAATTTTTTATTTTACTCATACCAGATCTTGTATCTGACCCTTGTTTGCTTATGGCATCTGGGGTGTCTCATCTAAAATGGGGCAGCCTCTAATGTTCTTTCAGGGAATGCTGGATCTAAATAGGAAGCTGTTGTGGCTAATGAAAGTGATTATATAAGCATGCTAAATTAGAATTGAATAAGAACTTAGAATGAAATATTTGCATGTAATCTGGGGAGTTTTTATAGTTCTGTTTTGGTTGTTATGTAATGGTCTTAAAAGTTTGGATTTATTGGTTGTTCTAAATGAATCTAGTGATGTACTAAGTTTGGGATTAATCTAAAGACTTGGTTGAATTTTTGCAAGAAAATATATATTTGAGTATTGTGGTGAAAATCTGTAAATGATATATGCATGTATTTGAGAAATGGATATGTATATGTACATATATTGTATTAGTTAATTTCAAGTTACTTAAAACCTTAAGTTTGAAGGTTAAAAATCTGAGTTTAGCTATAAAAACCTGGAATTATTCTTGTGGATATTTTTAAGTTCATATAAATTAGATATGCATAGGATTTACTGACTTGTTACAAATATTCAAAAGTATATAGTAATTAACTTTAGTCAGAACTGCTAGAATCCAAATCAAGCAGGATACTCTTGTTTAACAAAAATATATATACTCTGAATTTAAACAAGAGAAGCACGTACATCCTCATATGTATGTGTATATTATAGGGATGCACTGATATATTTATATTGGTAATAAGTTTTGAATCCTGGTTGAATTGTTTGAAAGAAAAAAAATGACTCTGATAGTTCAAAGGAAGTTTAAATCAAACTTAAAAGTGCAAATGAGTGTGGGTGGACATCCACACACATATAAATTGAATGTGCATATGCATGTACTTAGAGATCAAATTTAGACGTCAGTCATATTAATTTAGACATCTGAGATTAAACTTAGACGTCAGTCATAATAATTTAGACGTCTAAGGTTAAATGTAGACGTCTGTCACAAAAAATTTAGATGTCTGAATTTAGTTCAAAATGTCTTTTTCTCTCTGTTTCAGTTTTAGATCTCTGAGCCGTCTGTCATAATTAGTTAGACGTCTGGGATTAAGTTTAGACGCCTGTCATAAGAATTTAGACGTCTGAACTGCTGATTTTGCCTAATTTGCCTATTTAGAAAAGAAATAAGTGGCTATGTCAATAGCTTGTATGGCATTTTGATTTCTATTTGATTTAAATTCCCTTTGATGAAGTAAAAAAAAAATCCTTATGAAATTAAGGTAGAAAGAGGAGGGTCATTTCAGTTGGTATCAGAGCACTTGGTTGCATTGATTGTTAAGTATTATAGAAATGTATTTTGTCTGTTTGTTTGGGATGAAATAATTTAGATAAGAAAATAGTAATTATTGAAGTACTCATAATATACTAATACCATTTGCCCAGAACTTAGTTAGCAGACCATGGTAGGAAGAGGATCTCATCACCATGCAGGATCAAGTGCACCACAAATGCTTGATATGCAAGACTTTATGAGGGCTTTAAGGGATGGAATTGGGCATAGGCCTGAGAACCCACATGAAGAACTTTCAAAACTACTGAAGACTTATTCCAATTTGGGAGGCAGGAGTTTTGAAGGAACTGAGAATGTGATGGAAATTCAAGCATGGTTGAGAACACTGGACAGAGTTTTCAATGACATGCAATTGGATGATCAAAGGAAGAGGCAAGTAGCTTCAAGACAACTGAAAGGGGTAGCTTTAAGCTGGTGGGAGGTGATCATAGCTGGAAGAAATGAAAATGAGATCACTTGGAATCAATTCAAGGAGATGTTGGAAGCTAGATTTGTTCCAGCATCAGCCAAAACTCTATTGCTTGAAGAATTCATCAGACTTAGGCAGGGAACTTTTAATGTGACTGAATATACTCATAGGTTTGAGGGCTTGTCTAAGTATGGAGCTATGCTTGTGGCTGATGAGGCATCAAAGAATGATAGGTATATTAAGGGTTTAAACGCAGGGCTTAGTAGGGCTATGTTGCCATATGCAAATAAAACTTTTGATCAAATCATTGATCTGGCCTTAAAATTTGAGCAACATGACAAGGAAAGGGAGAAGTATAAGAATTTTAATAATAACAACAATAAGAAAAATAGGGGAAGGTATCATCCCTATGACAAAAAGAAGGAGGAGACAGAAGGCAAGAAAACCAATGATACTAAGACCACTGATACAAAGAGAAAAATAACATGTCATCATTGTGGAAAAGAGGGACATATCAAACCAAGGTGCCCAGAATTGAAGGGAGGAGCTTTCAAATGCTACCTATGTGGTAAGGAGGGACATATCAAGAGAAACTGCCCTGAGTATAAACAGCAAGGGAAGCTAGCAAGTTTGGAAAGCAGAAGCAAATCCACAGTAGAGGCTAATGCAGAAAACCATGGTCAAGTGGAAGGTACTTTATTTATTTGTACCCTACCCATATCAGTAGTGTATGATACAGGGGCAACACATTCTCTGATTTCCCATGAGTTAGTTGCATTGCTTAAATTAAATTGCATACTGGTTGAAACCCCTTTGTTAGTGCAAAGCCCATTGGGAAGTTCTAGTGTTTTAAACATGATGTGTGTGGATGTGGAATTAAACATAGGAGGAAATGTTTTTATTTCCAATTTATATGTTTTAAATTACCCAAATATGGGTGTTATATTGGGTATAGACTGGTTAAGACAATACAAAGCAATAATTAATTTAGACTCATCCACCGTATCATTACAAAATTCTAGAGGTCAAAGAATCACAATTTTGTGTGAAATAGCCAAGGAAAGAAAATTATATCACTTGATTGACTTAAGTAAGGATTCCAGTGAGCCTTATATTGAAGAAATCCCCATAATTAACAAATACTTAGATGTGTTTGGAGAAGTTAAGGGTGTTCCACACCACAGACCAGTGGAATTTCAGATTAATCTGATACCAGGAGCAAGTCCAATTATTAAGAAACCCACTAGGATGGGGCCAAGTGAGTTGAAGGAATTGAAGAAACAGTTAGAAGAGTTGGAAAGCAAAGGATTTATAAGACCAAGTAATTCATGCTGGGGTGCTCCAGTAGTGTTTGTAAGGAAACATGATGGTACTTTAAGAATGTGCATAGATTACAGGGAGCTAAACAAAGTCACTATCAAAAACAAGTACCCCTTACCTAGAATTGATGATCTTTTTGATCAACTTAGTGGAGCAAAAATATTTTCTAGGTTAGACTTGGCATCTGGATTCCATCAGATGAAGGTTGAGGACTCAAGTGTTAAGTACACAGCCTTTAACACTAGGTATGGTTTATATGAGTTTCTTGTCATGCCATTTGGGTTGACAAATGCTCCATCATACTTTGTAGACTTGATGAATAGGATATTCAGGGATTATTTAGACAAGTTTGTTTTGATTTTTATTGATGATATTTTGATCTATTCTAAAACAGTAGAGGAACATGAAAATCACTTACACCTTGTTTTGTCTAGATTAAGAGAAAAAGATTTAAAAGCAAAATTTTCTAAGTGTGCATTTTGGAAAGAAGAAGTGCATTTCCTTGGGCATGTTATATCTGCCAAAGGCATTTCTGTAAACCCCAATAAAATTGTGGCAATCCAAGCATGGAAAAGGCCAAGCACAGTGGGAGAAGTTAGGTCATTTATGGGAATGGCAGGGTATTATAGGAGGTTTATAAAAGATTTTTCTAAGATGTCATCACCTCTTACCAACCTAACTAGAAAGAACCAACCCTTTATATGGACTGAGAAATGTGAACAAGCCTTTAGTAGAATCAAGGAGGCCTTAGTCAATGCACCAGTATTGAAAGTACCAGAAGGAAATGAGGATTTGATTGTGTATACTGATGCAAGTGGTTTTGGGCTAGGAGCTGTATTGATGCAGCAAGATCAAGTTATAGCCTATGCATCAAGACAATTGAAGCCACATGAATCAAAGTATGCAACCCATGATCTTGAGTTGGCAGCAGTGGTATATGCACTAAAGCTCTGGAGACATTATCTTCTAGGTGCTAAGTTTATTTTGTACACAGACCATAAGGCATTGAAATATCTCTTTTCACAAAAAGATTTGAATATGAGGCAACATAGATGGGTTGAGTTTCTAGCAGCATATGATTTAGACATACTTTATACTCCAGGAAAAGCTAATAAGGTTGCAGATGCTTTGAGCAGGCAGCATGCAAAAGTAGCCATGCTAATGATAGAAGAGTTTAGAAATTTATCTCTACTTACTGATTTGGAAATTGAGGAAAACAGTGAGGTAAACATGGAGATGATTGAAGAAGGGAGTAAAGGAAAATTAAGTTTGATAACTTTGCAATCAGATTTAATTTTGAAAGTGGGAAAAATGCAAGGGGGAGATCCAGATTTATTAGAAAAGAAGACTTTAATAGAAAAAGGAGAAGAAGTAGCAAACTACCACATTGATAAGAATGGTTACTTAAGGAATAAAGGTAGAATATGTGTTCCAAAGGATATAGAATTGAAGGAAGAGATACTTAATGAATATCATAGGAGCAAATATTCTATACACCCAGGCAGCACCAAGATGTACCAAAATTTGAAGAGGGATTATTGGTGGAGAGGGATGAAAACTGATGTGGCCAAACATGTTGCAAAGTGTATGACTTGCCAACAAGTCAAAGCAGAAACCCAAAGACCCTCAGGCCTATTACAACCTCTAAGTATACCACAGTGGAAGTGGGAAGATATATCTATGGATTTCATAGATGGTCTGCCTAGGTCAAAAAGAGGAAACACAAGCATTTGGGTAGTAGTTGATAGATTGACTAAAGTGGCACACTTTATACCAGTGAAGGCAGAAAGAAATGCACCTAAACTAGCTCAAATATTCATGAGAGAAATAGTAAGATTGCATGGAATCCCTAAGACTATAGTGAGTGATAGGGACACAATCTTTACATCCAGATTTTGGAAGAGCTTTCAAGAAGCCATGGGAAGTGAGTTATGCTTGAGTACTACATACCACCCCCAATCAGATGGTCAAACTGAAGTGATAAATAAAGTTTTGGAGGATTTGTTGAGGGCATGTGCATTGGACTTTGGAGGTAATTGGGAAGATCACCTCCATTTGGCTGAATTTACATATAACAATAGTTATCAAAGCACCATAGGTATGGCACCATTTGAAGCCTTGTATGGCAAACCATGTTTGTCACCAATATGTTGGGTTGAAGCAGGAGAAAAGGCTGTCTTAGGGCCTGAGTATGTTAAAGAGACTACAGAGAAAATTGAATTGGTGAGGAGAAGAATGGCGGCAGCTCAAGATAGGCAAAATAAGTTTGCAGATATGAGGAGGAAGCAGGTAGAATATGAAGTTGGTGATTATGTTTTCATCAAAGTTTCACCTATGAAGAAGGTGTTGAGGTTTGGCAAGCAGGGAAAACTTACCCCAAGATATGTTGGACCTTACAAGATTTTGGAAAAAATAGGATCATTAGCATATAAGTTGGAGCTACCTGAAGAGATGAGTGCAATGCACAATGTATTTCATGTATCACAACTTAGGAGATGGGTGCATGATAAAGAGGAAATTCTAGAGAAACCAACTTAAGTTCAAATAATTCCTGACTTGGTCTATGAGAAAGAACCAGTGGGGATTTTAGCTAAAGAGGAAAAGAAGTTGAGGAGCAAAACTTTGAAATTGGTAAAGGTTCAATGGAACCTAGATCCTAATGATTGTACACGGGAGTTAGAGGATAAGATAAAGATGGATTACCCTAAGCTTTTTGCAGTGGAAGGTAAAAATCTAAATCCCTAAAAAGTTTAATATGTATGGTTGTTTTGGCTGAATTGTTTGCTTATGCTATGTTTGATAGATTTTATAAAATCTGGAAATGTTTAAAGTCAAAATGAGAAAAATTGTGAGGACACAATTCCTAAAAAGGTGGGGTGATTGTAATGCCCTAGAAATTCATGGAATCTTATTTTAGTTGAATTTTGAAAATATCTGAATTTATTTGTATATGAATATATGGAATTAATTGTGTGCAAGTATGTGTGCATGTGTGCACGTGCACACTGATATGGCACAAGGAAGAACTCCAGATTTCTTGAATTTAAAACAAGGATTAAAAAGCATTACAAACATGATTTTGTGATATGGATATTTGATTTCTGGAATTATATGGATCATCCCAGAAAATAAGAAAAGTAAGTTTTATTTTAAAATCAGTAAACAGATTTTATTTAAAACCCAAAAAAAAATTATACATATATATGTTATAAGGATTTGAAAACCTGTATACATATAGGTGCATATGTTTCTGAAATTAAAGAGGAATTAAATAAGCCTAGATAAGATATGTATACAAATATACATTTTTAAGTACTGAAAAGTATATATATATATATATAAGCAAGTGAAACTATAACATTAAAATGACATGAAATGCAATACAAGTCAATATGCTTGTGTAGGCAAAAATAGCAAAGGGGATTCTCAGGAATAATTAAAATATAAAATAGGGTAGTCACACTTTTAACATGACTAGGTGAGTGGCCATTTTCTGAAAAAGTAAAGAAAAGAAAATGCAGCCTTTAATTGGTAATATGACCGGGGGTAATTAGGGATAAAAATGAGAAAATGCAAACACACAATGCATGATGCTAGCCAGGACAGAAATGGAATTTTGTCTTGAGAAAAACCCTAGTAAAAATATGTTTATAAATAAGTAGTTATGTCCAGAGAAATTGTTTTACCCGAGCTACTTATAATAGGAAAAGAAGAAAACATTTTAAAGGAAGAGAAAATACACTCAGGGATTTTCTGGATTTATAAGAAGAAATATTCAGGTGAGTAATCTCACTAAACCCATGGCATTAAGTCCTGTTATGAGGCAGCCAGATTTATGTTATTTTTCTACATGTTTTTGATTCCATTACTATGGTTTTAATGGATGCTTCAATGGATGTTTTAATGGGTGTTTCTGGATGTTTTGATTGCTTTGATGTTTGAGTGTTTTTCTCTGTTTGGTTACACCCAGAAAGGTAAAAGTATGAAATCATGAAAGTAATTAGAGAATGCTTGTAACTGGTTTAGATATGGCATGGAAAACATAGAAACCAAAATGTATATGAGTTGCATTACACTTGTGTAAGTGCTGAGGCTCAATTGAAAGATTCAAGGTTGCAATGGAAATATCCAAAAGTGCTGAACCCTTGATCAAATAGAAAATCCATGAGCCAGAAATCTTGTTTAAGCTAGATCTTGAATTTAGTTCAAACATGGTTGCTTATGAAACAATAATAACCCACATGCCTAGTCTTTATTCCCAGTTGTAAATATTCTTGTATTTTCTTTAAGCCAAAATACTTGAAAATATGATTTTCCCTGGACATGAATGTTAGATTGTTCTTGAGTTATGCTTGTAAACTCTATGTAATGTTTCATGTATACTGGGATTTAGTCACCTAGCTATCTCACGATAGGATTAAACATGAACACTTAGTAAATAAACTAAGGATTGTGAGCCAAGAAGACTGCTGGAATGCTTGTCATATTTGAAGTATGCAAGTTGGCACATGGTTTGTTTAAGCCCTGAGATCTTTGTGCAATATTGTGAATTATTTTATTGCAATGTGTCCCCGTGATTCCTTTATGGCAGATGAGGCTAGGAATTAATTTGATAAATGCAACCTTAAATTGATGAAGTAGGAACTTGAGTTATTCCTAAGATGGTTGGACTGGAGCTATGATAGTTCCTGAGTATTTCTATTTGAAACATATGTTTGCATGGTTGAATGTGTGTACATGATTAGTCTTAAATACTGATCATATATGCACAAGTATATCATAAACAAGTCAGGCAAATTGTTCAAAGAAGATATGCCCACTTGTACAAAATATTTATGTCTCACTCATTTACTTAATATCATGGAATTTTTTATTTTACTCATACCAGATCTTGTATCTGACCCTTGTTTGCTTATGGCATCTGGGGTGTCTCATCTAAAATGGGGCAGCCTCTAATGTTCTTTCAGGGAATGCTGGATCTAAATAGGAAGCTGTTGTGGCTAATGAAAGTGATTATATAAGCATGCTAAATTAGAATTGAATAAGAACTTAGAATGAAATATTTGCATGTAATCTGGGGAGTTTTTATAGTTCTGTTTTGGTTGTTATGTAATGGTCTTAAAAGTTTGGATTTATTGGTTGTTCTAAATGAATCTAGTGATGTACTAAGTTTGGGATTAATCTAAAGACTTGGTTGAATTTTTGCAAGAAAATATATATTTGAGTATTGTGGTGAAAATCTGTAAATGATATATGCCTGTATTTGAGAAATGGATATGTATATGTACATATATTGTATTAGTTAATTTCAAGTTACTTAAAACCTTAAGTTTGAAGGTTAAAAATCTGAGTTTAGCTATAAAAACCTGGAATTATTCTTGTGGATATTTTTAAGTTCATATAAATTAGATATGCATAGGATTTACTGACTTGTTACAAATATTCAAAAGTATATAGTAATTAACTTTAGTCAGAACTGCTAGAATCCAAATCAAGCAGGATACTCTTATTTAACAAAAATATATATACTCTGAATTTAAACAAGAGAAGCACGTACATCCTCATATGTATGTGTATATTATAGGGATGCACTGATATATTTATATTGGTAATAAGTTTTGAATCCTGGTTGAATTGTTTGAAAGAAAAAAAATGACTCTGATAGTTCAAAGGAAGTTTAAATCAAACTTAAAAGTGCAAATGAGTGTAGGTGGACATCCACACACATATAAATTGAATGTGCATATGCATGTACTTAGAGATCAAATTTAGACGTCATTCATATTAATTTAGACGTCTGAGATTAAACTTAGACGTCAGTCATAATAATTTAGACGTCTAAGGTTAAATGTAGACGTCTGTCACAAAAAATTTAGATGTCTGAATTTAGTTCAAAATGTCTTTTTCTCTCTGTTTCAATTTTAGATCTCTGAGCCGTCTGTCATAATTAGTTAGACGTCTGGGATTAAGTTTAGACGCCTGTCATAAGAATTTAGACGTCTGAACTGCTGATTTTGCCTAATTTGCCTATTTAGAAAAGAAATAAGTGGCTATGTCAATAGCTTGTATGGCATTTTGATTTCTATTTGATTTAAATTCCCTTTGATGAAGTAAAAAAAATCCTTATGAAATTAAGGTAGAAAGAGGAGGGTCATTTCAGCTACGAATCTCATGAACATTCTCAGGCCTCTTCCAATTCTGGATGGCTTCGATCTTAGAAGGATCGACCGAAATGCCTTTGGAAGAAACAACATGGCCTAAGAACTTAACTTGCTTTTCCTAGAAATGACACTTAGAAAGCTTTGCTTTAAGTTGATGTTGTCGAAGAGTACTCAAAATAATTTTAAGATGTCGAGTATGGTCCACTTCGGACTTAGGATATACAAGAATGTCATCGATGAAAACTAGAACAAACTTATCGAGATATTCCCGGAATACTCAATTCATAAGGTCGACGAAATAAGAAGGGGCGTTCATCGAATCGAACGGCATGACGAACCACTCATATGAACCATAGCGAGTGCGGAAAGTTGTAAGTGGAATGCTGTCTTTCGCAACTTGGAGCTGGTGAAATCCCGTGGCAAGGTCAAGCTGCGAGAAGACCTTAGCGCCACTCAACTGATCGAACATATCGTCAATCCTAGGAAATGGATAGCGGTTCTTGATGGTCAACTTATTAAGCTTGCGATAATCGACGCATAGCCTAAGAGTCCCATCGGACTTCCTCACGAATACCACCACGGCTCCACACGGTAAAGAACTAGATCGAATGAAATGCTTGGCTTCAAGCTCTAGGAGTTGCTTCTTGAGTTCCTCATTCTCTTTAGTAGACATCCTCGTGGGAGGACGACTAACTGGCTGTGCACCTGGAATAAGGTCAATGCGGAACTCAATAGCCCGCTTGGGTGGTAATCCCGAAACAGGCTCAAATAAGTCTAGAAAGTCACGAACAACAAGAATCCGAGACACATTATCATCATCGTCTCGAGAATCAAGAGCAAATAAAGAAGCCACGGAATCATGATTGGTCTCTTGAAGCAAAACAGACAACTGAGTAGGAGAATCAGGATGACGAAGCTATAAAACTCTCTCCAAACAAAGAATCATGGCATCGTATCTAACTAGCCAGTCCATACCAAGAATCATATCAAATCTAAGAAAAGGAATCACGTACAGATTCGCACGGAAAGAAAAACCACAAATTATAATCTCAACATCATCACAAAGAAGACTAAGGGTTGCAGATCCCCCGATAGGATTCACAATCTATAAAGAAGTAAGCATGCAAGAAACATTTAACTGTAAAGCATCGATGAGTTCCTTTAATACGAATGAATGAGAAGCACCCGTATCGAAGAGCACTTGAATAGAATGATCATGAAATAAAATAGAACCCTCTAAAACGGAAGAGAATATTCCTCGAGACTGAGAAGCATCTCTAGAAGTGGTAGCAACACTAAGATGACCCTGACGAGAACTCTTCTCCCTCTTGGGACAAGCTGAAATCAAATGTCCCTCCTTCTTACAATAGAGGCATCTCTTAGGCTTGGGACACTCTCTCACAGGATGGTCAGGCGAACCACAATTGAAACAAGCAAAAGGCTTAGCAGAAGGAGTAGCTGGAGACTGAGAAGAGGATCCCCCTTGCTTCTTCTTCTTCTTATTAGGGTGGAAAGGCTTAGACTTGCGGAAAAACTTCTGCTTGTTCGGATTTCCTCGAACCTCACCCTCAACATCACTATCCTTCTCCTTCTCAACTGCTTCAAGCTGAAGGGCTGCATCCACAAGTTACTCAAAAGAAAGCTCAAGACGAAGCATAAGGGATTTCTTCAAGTATTTCTTAAGTCCAGAGACGAACTTAATATTCTTCTTATATGGAGTAGAAATGTGCTCAAGACCATACTTAGATAAGGCTTCGAAAGATGCAACATACTCAGAAACTGTCGACTTCCCTTGTTTGAAATCAAGGAAATGTCGAGCTAGAATAGCTTTCTCGGATTTAGGAACAAACTTAAGCTCGAATCTCTCACGAAACTGATCCCACTCTAAAGTAGACTCATCAACATCCGCCACAAGCAAGTCATACCAATTCAATGCATGTTCTTGCAACACACTCGATGCGACAAGAATGCGATGATGGCTAGATATCTCCATACGGTTAAATATGCGCTCACAAGAACTGAGCCATGCCTCGACCTCTATGACGGTCTCAGTGCCTCTAAAGATCTTGCCACCAAGATGAGTAAAGTCGCTGCACATGCGCGCAAATGCGGATTTGCACGGAGGAGAAGATCGAGCTGGAACGGGAGGATGAGTGCTCTTAATAAGCTCGAGAATCTGATCGATAGACATATATACACCTTCGGGACAAGAACCACTGGACGATCCCACCGCCAAAGAGCGTCCTCTACCTCTACTAGACATAGCTGAAAGATAAGATAAGATAGGATCGTTCACAGGGTAGATAGATATATTAGCAATTCAAATGCAGAAATTAAGGAATACTACGGAATTAAATTAACATTCCTAGACATATTCCTTTCTGTCTACCCCAAAGGAATCGAAAAGGGACACGAATCAAAACAAGGACAAGGTGAGATGGATCACGATTGGGGATGATGTGTACAAATGTATTATATTTGATGTAGGGTAATCTTGTGTACCGTTCTGCATATATCACATTATATTCTGAAATCCTGCTCTGATACCAAGCTGTGACGCCCCACCCCGAGACCCATATTAGTAAAGAGAATTACTAAGTAATCTTGTCTACTAATACAGAGAATATGGCTGGTTAAGGGCGACCCTCATGATAATGCATTAGCTAAGAGCTAAGTATGTCGATATATATATATATATATATATATATATATATATATATATATTTCCATTACCTCATATATGGTCGACACACCTAGTCCTTAACTAATACGATACCATGGTGGTTTAGGACCGTTTCAGAATAAATGCAATATACAAATATATATAAACAGTGACAGAACAACAAACCCAGATCAGAGTATACATACATCTCCATACATCATACATAATACAACATACATAAGTAGCATGAACTACAAAATATACATACACAACCATCTCACAAAATAATAGGTACAATGTCCAAGTCTGGAAGAAGTGGTCCAAACAAAAGCAAGCTAACGGATCCAAGAAGGAGTGAGCTAAATCCATACCTAACCTGCAACTCGATCTGACTCGAGTAATAAATACACGGGTCAGGAAGGCTAGAACTTATCATTAGTAAAGATAACAGTAAAAAGAGGAAAGGGAGAACCATTCCGTTGTTGACAACGTAACGATATAAGTATCATCAAATCATCTCTAAGGTGAGATATCTATGGGTTCATCATGATTTCATAAGGGAATTCAATTGGTTATCTAACTATGGTTCATCTTCTATAGTTATATAAGTGAAATAGGCAAGGATTTGAACCATATAAATAATCATCATAAAACAGTCTAAAACCTCATAAATCCATCATAATAGAACTCAATGAGGGTTCAAAACATCATATTAGAAATCACCATAAAACCATTAATACATGTAAGTCTTCATCTTACTCAAGACTATAATAACATCCTCATAAAAAGGTGAAATCAAAAACATCTAAAACTTCATGGAAAACTGCACGTGCTTACATCGTGACTAGTACTAATATTTGGTACCATAAACATCGTGATGACTGGAGTCAAGTAACATCATAACATTGTGAACATCATGATGACTATAGTCTATAATATCATAATGACTCCCTGTCACAAAGACCCGAGTTAATAACATCGTGATGATCAGAGTCGCAACTACATCGTGATGACTCCAATTGAGTACTCGTGGTCTATAGTACTAGTAAACATCGTGAATGTGTCTCAACTTCTCGAATAGGAACCCAATAGGAATGAACGTACGTCCCATACCATACGTTCGCACCTAACGGTTTACTAGCCGTTAGTTGGTGCCACACTAGTAAAACATCATAAACATCATGAAAATATACTCTGCCTCATCTCATCGACGAGTAAATACAATACTCTACTCATCTCATTGACGAGTACTAGTGGCATCGTGACTTATCTCATCTCATCGACAAGTAAAAGCCATCATAATACATCTCAACATCATAAAATCATCATAAAGAAGCTTACCTCATCTCATCGGCAAGTAAAAATAACATCTAGATGGTTATTTATAACCATAATTCCAAATAGGAATTTCTAGCTCTTAATTCGCCTCATTTCATCGGCGATTAAGAAATACATCTAAAAATGGTCCTTCATCGAATATACTCCTAAATTGGAGTTCTCGGACCATATAATCTACCCAAAATTTAAGAACATCTTAAATCATCTCAAACAGTTCATCGAAAGGGTTTCGATCGTATAAGTCCGATATTAAGCGATAAAGCAAATCCATGTGTCCCATACCACATGTTTTACTTTACCGTTTAATTGTCTTTCTCATACGTCCGAAATTCATAAAAATATTTAATTTTATTTATAAAATAATTTTATTAGAGAAAAACAAGAATTTAAAACGATTTCCAAAAACGATTACTAAAACCAATATTTGAAATTTCTTTATTATAGGAAATAAATATATTTTTATTTAGAAAAATAATTTTAAAATACTATATAATAATAATTTGAAATGTCCATATATTTCAAAAATGGTTTAGTGAAAACCGTTCTCGAAAACAATGAAAACTAAGAAGGATATCTCAAAACCGATAACTTGAATTCAATACGAATTCAATTCAAATTTATCCCAAAATCAATTCCAATTCCATTTAAATTTGAATTTCAAATTCTCCCAATATAGCTAGCCTACTGATAGGCATCATAGCTCTCAAAATATCTCAAAAACAACATCAAAATCGAACGAGAATGAGAGCAAAAACGAGCTAATACAATTCTAAGGTCAATGATTGTTATTGCTGTCATTTTGCACTCATGACAGCAACATACAAACAAAATTTCGACCAAGCAAACTTCAAAATTTCAGAAAACTCAAAACATGAAACTTGTAGTACATGATCTAAGCTTTCCACAACATCTATAATTATCGAATTTGGGTAAGAAACGAAAGAGTTATGGTTAATTCCGTTTCAGATTCAAACACAGAGCAAATGTTAGTTTTGCTCTCGGGATAGCAATAGAAACACTCAATTTTGACCTGGATAACTTCAAAATTATGGAAAGCTCAAAACATGAAACCTGTAACTCTATGTTTATGCTTTCAAGAGCATCTAAAATTATTAAATTTGGATAAGAAACAAGTAACTTATGGACAAAACAATTCTCAGACCTGTGATTGTCGTTGCTGTCGATTTGCTCTCGGGACAGCAACAAACAAGCACGATTTTGATCAAGCAAACATCAAAATTTTGGAAAACTCGGTACAAGAAACTTGTAGCTCCATGTCTAAGCTTCCAGAACATCCAAAATTATTAACTTTGGATAAGAAACGAAAATTTTATGGCAAAATTCGTTTCAGCTTAAATCTTAAACAAAATTTACTGTAATGATTTTCTTATATATATATATATATATATATATATATATATTTGCCAATTTCTCACAAGATTATCATTTTCAGCTAGCAAATTTGTGAGCTTGCACTCATCTTAAAGATTTAGCAGCGAATTCAAGAGCAAGTTGATAGCTTTTGGTGAAAAAGGTGCCTTCAATAACCTGTAAAAGCTGAAAATGGAACATGCGGGGAAGAAGAAACCAATTACAGACAATTCATATACAGATTCGAGATTTTGATGAAACAAGCCTTAGTATTGGATTTGATTACCTTTTCTTTCCCTTTTTTTGAAGATTTCTCTTCTTGTTCCAGCAATTTAGAAGCAAAGTTTTAACTTTTTAAAGAGGGAGGCCATAGTTTTCATTTACTGTTAATTTCTGGAGAAGAAGAAAATGAGAAATGGGAAAACAACGTACAGTATTTTTTTCTTTCTTTCCTGCTACTTCTAGACTTGGGTTTAGGATCTAAAACCCATAACCATAAAGACCATTCCTATACTTAGTGAAAATTCATTAAGTAAAGCATATATTTTCGCTTATTTAACCAATATATACACACCTTTACTTATTAAAAACCAAATAAAACTTATACAACAAAAGTTTGTGTAAACCAAATTGTTTTCTCAACAAAATAAAATTTAATTAACTATAAAAATCTATTTTTATTAATAAAACCTTATTTCTACTTAATTATCATAATTTACACTTTTATCTCATAAATCACCATTTTTTAACATAACAATTTATACAAAAATTGTTTTCTTGTCAAATAAAATACAACAAACCATTCTAACTTTATTTTTACATCAAAATCTTATTTTTAAACAATATTACATCTTTTACATTAATAAAATACAAATTTACTTCATTTCCCCCTTTTTAAAATCAATAAATGGTTAATATTGGCATTAATTTCCAATATTATTGCATTTACCCAAATAAAATTACAAATTGATTATTTTCACTCCAAATTCTCAAAATTAAGTTTTTAAAACTTTATTTTCATCAATTTATATTTATTTCAACAATTTAAATGTTGAAATATATCTCTTGATTAATTTATTAACTCAAATTAACAAATTTCCAATATTTTCATCTTATTTAACCAAATCTCCTAACAATCAAATTTCAAGCCCAATATTTATTCTCAAACACATTGTTTATTTAAAATAACAAATTTTTACCCAATTTATCTCATCCATTTTATTTTATTCTCAATGTTAAACTATAACTATGATTATAAATTAGTATTTTCGGTAATCACCAATACCAGGGTTGTTACAGGCCAATTGGTTTGTAGTGAACCCATGAAAACTATATCCGGATTAAGTTATTGAAAGTTGTCAATAGGTTTCTAGTCAACCCATGAAAACTAGGATAAGAGAGAAGTTATTGGGGTCACCAATAGGTTCAGGGGAACCCATGAATTAATTAAGTTAATTGGTAGGGGCCAATAAGTTCATAGTGCACCTATGAAAACTATGAAATAGGACAGGGAGTCCATATATTATATGAAGGTTATTAGTAAGCCCATGAAAACTAATAGGTTAATAGTGACCCTAGAAATTATAAACATGACAGGGAGTCAATTAAACAAAGGAGGGGAAATCCAGAATGTTTTAACTTGTATACATATCATCATAATATTTTGAATGACTATGTTTTAACCATTGTAGATGCTAGAGCACAATATATGGTTTTATAAAGGTTTTAAGATACTACTGAGAGGAAAACCCGTTCCGCTAAGCGGTGTGGTCTCACTAGATATCTAAATGGTTTTAGATGTTAGATTATTATTCATACCAGGCTTTATATCTGACTCGAAGTTTATGTTTTCACCTTAAACTCTCGAGTACTCAATTGATTTTGAGTAGTTTCAGAGTTGAGGTTTTCAGGTACCTTATTAGATGAATAAAACTTTCGGAGACGTGCAGGAGACATAATATATATTTAGAGTTCTCTTTTATTTGATTCCGTTGTGTTGTTTGTAATGGCAAGTTGTTATATTGCATGTATATACTCTGATCATCCAAGAAGGCATCTTCACATGTCAATCTTAGCGTATGTTGTAATAAATATATTTTCTCTGAACATGGTTTACAATTATGGGATTATGTAATGAACTGGAAATGATTTGAAATGGAATGTGATCTTGTTTGAAGTTTTAAATTTTTTTCCATATTCAAGTGTTTCTGTGTATCAATGAATCTAACACTGCCGTATTTGGTCGCCAAGGATTAATAATTATGGATGACTGCAGCATCTATTGCTGTTAGTTTTGGGCCTCCAAGTAGGGGGATGTTACATCCTTAGCTTTTAAGGATATCAAAAAAACTGCCATTTACATAAACTGATCAAAATGACTTTTCAATAATCAAATTCTTAGATTTATTTTGTAGCCTTTGGTTCAGTGTTACATGTAACACAACAGAATCATTAATGTAATCAATCATATTGAATACACGATCTCACACTAAAGTTTTACTTGCTTATTTCAATGAACTAATTTCATTGAGGTTTCGTACGTTATGAATTATGACCATTCACTATATAACATTTACATGTAATCATATATGGATCAAATATCCATATTTTTGTATTGCTTTTAAAGCTCAAAACTCGTTGAAGACAATACACGGTCTCGAGCCAGTAATCTCGTAAGTGACCAAGTTACGAACATATTTGGTATTTGTATAATTTGGCGCTTGCATGTGAAAACATGCAAAAAATTATTGGTAAGTATACTTAATATTTCTTTTTTAATATTTAATTTGATTCCTTTGTATATTTTAATTGATAAACATTTTATCAATTCTATTCCATGCACAAATTCATCGAAGTAGATTATTTTAATTATACATAGCATATGTTTTTACAATATTAGAAATGTTAAATATTACCATTTCTTTTCTAATAAAGCTCCCACTAGTCTTTTATGTTTCTCCAAATCCTAAGACGAAACATAAAAATCATTCGACTTCACTAGTGAGTGTTAGGACTCGTATATCTTGGGATTCTGACCTTGAGGAAAGCTCAACAAATCATACTCTCATATACGATGGATAATGACTCCTTATCGATTGTATCACCTACAACTCCTAACCTTGTGATCCTTATCCTAATCTCATCTTTACCTTGAGGAAAGCTCAACAAATAAAGAGAGATTATTTACTCGAACCCATCATTTTGCGATGACCTAAGTATACCATACATACCTTGAGGAAAGCTCAACAAATATGTATAAGTGTCTTACCTCGTCAAGTCTATATATTAATAGTACTACACATAATATCCCTAACTTGAGGAATGCTCAACAATGAAGAAGTATGCAAGCAATCTATTAACATATAAATGGTAAAGGATAACTTTGTATTAAAGATGCATAATCTTTAATATATTTAATTGAGTGATATTGACTTATGAAATAATATATATTTTATGAAATACCCTCATGACTCAAGTTTCGGATACAACAAAATTCACGATATACATACTATAAGTATGTATTTATCCCTTAAGTCTAGTTGGATTCCTCTAATGTTCCACTATTAATTTATACATTCATATTATATAAATTTTATTATTATATAATTTTTATATTTCATATTGCTTATTCAATGGTCTTATGTATAATAATAATAATTAATTAAACCTTATTTAATTAATTTTAATTAATTAACATTTTGAGTAATTTTATATTATCTTAATATAACATTTACATTAAATATTTATATTATCTACTATAACCTTTGTAGTATAACAATATACCATACTTGTGTGTATTATTTAATTAAATAACCTTTTAATTTATTCATTTAACTAAACAATTTTAATTAAATTTATATTAATTATGAATACTAATTTTATATACATACATGTATACTTATAATATCTTAATCATTTTAAAATATTATAACATATATCAAAATATATAATATATTTATATATACCTTTATTAATTAACTCATTTAATTAATCTATTTAATTCTTTTATTAATCTTACTAATAAAATTTAATTTTGAAATTAGTTTATATTAATTTTCAAACACTTTGAATTTTTTTATCATATTATAACTTTTATAACACACACTGTAACACCCCTAATTTTAAATAACATTATTAAAGAGATTTAATTAGATAAATTAAATAGAATAATGTAAAGATTAGAGTGATAAGGGGATTGTGATTTAAAAACTAAATAGAGGTCGTGCTTAACTAAATAAAAATGTAAAAGAATGGGTTTATGGAAATGGTTTTATAAGCTAACTAATAAGAGAATAAGGCAAGGATATTATGGGCAATAGCCGTCCACCATAACCCTGAACCCCTAAACCCTTATTTCCATTTTCATTTCACAAGTTCATAATTCTAAAACATAAACCAAAAAGCTCAAGCCGGCCATAACCTAAAGGAAAAGAGGAGAAAAATCAATTAAAAGCTAAGGAATCAAGAGAATTAAGCAAGATCAAATCTCTAGTTCCTTATCCAAAGCAAGGCGAATAATAATTAAAACAATCTCATTTTTTGTTTTCATGAACATTTAATTTCGTATTTTATATTTAAATCTGTTTTGATGATTTTAATGATGATATGCTTGGGTTATATGCCATGTTTGTTTTAAACAAGAATGTTTAATGAATGTTTGATTCAATTTTAATGTTAAAATTGTATATATTGGGCTTTGAATGCCATGAGGATTTAATATGTTATGTAAAACATTATTTTGGAGATGGATTTAAATTTTCATAATTTTCCAAGCTATGTATAATTTATTATGAATTTTTGAAGGAAGAAACAAATAATTGGGTTTAAAAAATTATTACGGCTGTTATATCAAGGATATTGGGTCTGAAATTTATATTTGTTAGATAACATATCAAAAGTGAATTTTGATAATTTTTGGGGATTTTTCCTAAGTAATTTACTATGGAAATTAAATTAACTTAGTTAGAGGACTTGAATGACCTAATTGTTTTGCTAAAGGGAAGGACTTCTTTGCTAATTATTTATAATTAATTCTGGATGACTTCGGCAGTCTTTTAGAAATATTTTAGTAAAGGTTATGACAACCAATTATATTTTTACAAATAGGCAAGTTAGTTGAAAAGTATTTACTTAAAAAGGCAATAAAACAGTTTTGTAAAGATTTATTGTTTCGCCACTTCCAGTAGCAACCTTTCGACCCATACCTCCGCCCCCAACCAAATCGAAACCAACACACATGGTTCAATGCTTTGGTACATGGTGGATTGGAGAAAGGTGGAAGGTATAGAGTCGAAACCATGCTTTCGAAGGGGTCAAAGCAGTTTTAAATAGCTTTCGAAGGTCTTTGTTTTGCTTTCAAAAGAGAATTAGCCGCTTGCGTTGCATTTAATGAATGCTTTCGAAAGGGGTGAATCACTTTTGAATAACTTTTGAAGGGATTGTCACCTTTTTATTTAAAGGGTAGCTTTTGAATGAGTTACCGTATATTATGTTTTAAAGAGAAGCTTTCGAAAGGGTAGTTTTGAACCAAGTCAAAGCCTTGATGTTGTCTTCGTACCTTTCGAATAGGTTGGAAGTTTTCAATGAGTCTGAAAGGCAAGCTTTGTTTTATAAATATAATAAATCGCTTCCCAATGCTTTCGAAAGGGCTCCAATAGCCATTTAAACTAAAGGTTTCGAAAGCAATGGCTTCGAAAGGTGATTTGAAGCTTTCTTTCCAATTGTTTTACTTAAAAGATTAAAGCTTTCGAAAGAATGGTTCCGAAGTCATCTGTTTTCCCCAAACTCTTTTAATTGAAGGTTATTGGTTTCGAAAGGGTTACTTTCGTTTATACGCACTTTGACCCAAAAGTTATTTTTAAGGATAAACCCAATGGTTTTGAAAGAGGTACATTCAAATGGTTTCGAAGCTATGCTTCTACGAGTTGGAAAGATATGCTTTAATACTTTCGAAAGGAATGTTTCGATGGTTTCGAAAGGAAGGTTTGATGCTTTCGAAAGAGATATTTTAGAGTGTTTTGAAAGGCATATGTTTAAGTGTTTTGAAAAGAAGATTTGAATGCTTTCGAAAGATATGTTTTAATGGTTTCAAAAGTAAAGGTCTAAGGTTTTGAAAGCCTTAGTTTTCATAATAAAGAACCAATCTTATTTTTAAAAGAAAATACCATGGCACTACAAAAGAGCTTTGAAATGGGTTTTAATTTTGGAGGTTTTGAAGAAGCTTTCCTTGATAAAAATAATGGGTTAATGGTATTAACCAAATTTCATATGGAAATGATTTCAAGGATATTAATCCATAAATGTTGGTATTGTTATGTTAGTGTATATGCTTCTCTATAAATATATTCATTGTATAATGGGCCCATAACTGTATTTTGGGGAGGAATGGCAAAATAACCAGCTAGGCTGACCCAGTAGTGAATATAAATTGAGTTAACTCCTGTAGGAGAAGAAATGCATCCAAGAGGTCAAGTAGAATAGAATATAGGATGTCCAAAGGCTGATCAAGAAGTTGTCAGTTTAGACGGGTTTATAGTAAACCCATGAAAACTATGTTTGGAGAGGGTTATTGACAGAGATCAATTGGTTCGTAGTGATCCCATGAAAACTATATCCGAATAGAGTTATTGATAGAGATTGATAGGTTCATAGTCAACCCATGAAAACTATGAGATAAGAGAAGTTATTGGAGACACCAATAGGTTCAGGAAGAACCCATGAAATAATTGAACGAAGTTATTGACAAGGGCCAATAGGTTCATAGTGATCCCATGAAAACTATAAGACTGGACAGATAGTCTATAAGCTTTGAACATGTTATTAGTCAGCCCATGAAAAATAATAGGTTAATAGTGACCATAGAAACTATAACTGAGACAGATAGTCAAATGAATGGGGATGGAAAGTCCTGGATATTTTGTTTGCGTATCATCATGATATTTTAGATTGCTATGTTTTTAACCATTTTGAATGCAGGAGAACATTATATATTGTTATTATAAATTTTCGAGTAAGATACTAGTGATGGGAAAACCCATTCTGCTAAGCAGCGTGGTCTCACTAGATATCTAAATGGTTCGAGATGGTAAATTATTATTCATACCAGGCTTTATGTCCGACTCGAAGTTTATGTTTTCCCCTTAAACTCCCGGGTGCTCAATTGGTTTGAGTAGTTTAAGAGTTGAGGTTTTTATGTTCTTCTTTATACGAATAAGCTTCCGGAGACATATAGGAGGCAAGCTAGCTAATAGGAGTTCTTTTCTATTTGATTCCGCTGTGTTTTGATGTAAATGCAAAGTTGTTTAATAGCCTATTTATATAGATTCTGATTATCCAAGTGGGCACCTTCATATCTCGCTCTTGGCGTATTTTGTCATAATTATATTTTCTCAAAACGTGGTTCTCGAATTTGGGATTATGTAATGAATTTGAAATATGATTGAAATGGAATGAGAAATTTGTTTAATGGTTTTAATTTTTTTTCATATACATGTGTTTCTGTTATATCAATGTATCTAACATTACCGTATTTGGTCACCGAGAATTAGTAAATATGGATGACTACATCATCCATAACTGGGACTCTAAGTGAGGGATGTTACAAGTTGGTATCAAAGCATAGGTTTATGAAAACTTAAATTGATTTTTCGAAACATAATCCAATGAATCAAAAAATAAGATCGGGGATTTGGGTTAACGCTATAGTAACGTACTTGTATCTGATATATATATAAGTACATATTCCCGCTCTCTTAGACTGTTCTTCTTTATCTTACCAAGGCTCATATGCAATTTTACGAGTGATAGAGTTAGGGGTATGTCCTAGGAGCAATTATGTAATTTGTTACATATATCTAACTCGTTGAACAATCTTGTTCATAATAAAGGTGTTTCTTTCTATTATATAGTTGATATAATGTAGTTATATTAATTAATTTAATTAAAAGTATATTTAATAGAAAATTCATAAATGACATATTTTGTGATAGTAGTTACAAAGTGTTGTAACCATGAGTAATTTATCACAATAAAACAAATATACCATTTTAAATGTTTCTAATCAAGATGCATCGAGACTGGATATCGATGTATCCGTTGAGACTAGATTATGTAACGCTCTCCAAATGGTGGGCAGTGTATTATTCATGACTGCTGGGGGTACCTAGGGGTTACGTACTGATAGTTATTGGATAACTATAGAACCACTCACTCAATAGTTTTCTATTGGTTAATATAACTAAGGTCAAACAAAAAATATTGATGTGACTGATTTACACATTTCTCTTGACTTGAGAATACTATGGACCTTCAATATGAAAGCACCGCTTTGATTATAGTCAAATCATGGCATGACGTTCCATCGAGTGATTATATGGGTCGAGCGAAAGTATTGGAAGTGAAGCACTATTCAAGAGAGGATTCGTCTCCTCAGTTATATGGGGTTAGTATCATGGTCAACTCAATTCAACTCAAAGTCAAAGTCTCCGCCCAGAGCATTTTAGTTAATAATAATTGTTATTATTGAACCAAGGACTTTGTGTTTGGACTATAAAGTTGAATGTGGACGATATTGGAATTTTGACCATTACCAAATTCCATAAGTCCTAATATGATATAGTTTTAACGAAGAGAATTGGTGTAAATAATTATCACTATCAAATACCGCTTATAATAAGTAAAATTTGATTTTTACCAAAAAGACCTGCAAGCAATGAATTCAGCCAAACTGTCATACCACCTGCTAAGTGACGTGTGAACATTAATATTTGAATTGTTCAATATTAATCGCTGACTGAATTCACACCTCTGAGTCACACAACCGCATTTGTGATTTCTCCGAAAACCACACAATTTAACTAGTTTGTAAAATACTGCAAACTGTTTAAATTAATTAATATTTATGAAATATTAATTATTGTTAATTTATTTGATGTTTTGAATGTTGTAGGTAATTATTTTAATGTATATATAAAAGTTATATTTGCATATATCGATATGCGATATCGGTAAAATTTTAAACATGTTTTAATTAATAAAATAATTACATTAAAGTTGTTTTCTTTTATTTGGAAAAGTTTCATTTTGGAATGTGATTGGATCAGTATCATATAATGGTAAGAGGAGGAAATTAATTAATGAGATTAATTGAAATTTAAAAAGAGGAAATAAAGGAGGAAATTCTAATAGGAGAATAGGAAAAGGTTCCTTTAATTCTATTAAAAACAAAACCTCCTCATTTTTGACAGTACAGAGAACAGAACGTAACTTCCATTTTTTGTTCTCTTTTCTTCCTCTTCTATATCATTCATCAATGGTTGAAACTTCATCCAAAAAAAACATCAAAACAAATTCAAATCAACATCAAACTAAATTAAAAGTGGTTAATTCTTCTCTTGCAAAGTGGGATGGTGATTTTTGAAATCTAAGGAGAAGCCACAAATTAAGGTGTGATGTAGGGCAAAGTTTATCGGATCTAGAGAATGATCAATCAGATCTAGGTATTCTTCTATCATTTAAGGTGTTTCTACATGCTTCATCCTAAGGTAATTATATGTGCATATAATTTGATATTTACATGTTTATTGTCTTATTATTTTGATCTATGTTTGTTTATCATTTCCTTTTAATGTATGTTTATGATAAATCGACATGTCTTGAATCTAATATTACTTCTGATAAATTGTCATCATTCTCTGTGTTGTTTGGATCTGTAATTTCTTATCACAAATTTATGCATGACTGCCTTATTTAAATTTCTTTTATTTTATTGTAGATAGTTATGAAATTAAAAATTGACTTTAATGAGATTTATGTAATCTATGAAATAATATTTACTTATTCAAATGCTAATGGATTATATATATACACACATATATGTTACGTTATTTATCATTCCTTGAATCTAATTTTAATTACATATGTTAAAATTTTGTACAATTGTTACAATCCTTGTTAAAACAAAAGTGGATACCTTGATTTAATATTAATGAATGGACATTAGTGCAAATTTTAATTATTTGTTGTTTTCTATATTTAAAGTTTTGTGTAAAGTTTGATGTATTGTTTTATTCCTAAATAAAAAATTCAATGAAAACTTTGAACTTTAAAACCAAAAACCTTTTGTACAAATGTATATACACATATACCATATGCTACATTGTTTGCAAATATATGCTTTGAAATCCAAGTTATTAAATTTTAATTATCGGTTATATATAATATAAATGTTTTGTTTAAATCAAATTTGTACAAGATTAGGAGCAATAATGTAACCTTTTTTTATTAAACATTGTCTTTGACTCTCAATTGGAATTTTTTCTATTAATGTTAGTTTAGGATTTTAAATTATTTTAAACAACCAATGGGTTTTCACTTTGTATGTATGTATCCATAATTATTATGAATGTATGCATCCATAATTATTATAAAGGTATGCATATATTTCATCAACAAAAGTAAGACAACGAAGGCATGTGTAGATTTGGTTGATAAGTAATCAATGTCATTTAATGCATTAATTGTTACAACTAAATGGTGAAAGAAATGAAAGGTTTTCCTCTTTTCATATTCTATCATATCCATGTGTAGATTTGATTGATAAGTAATAAATGTCATTTAATGTATTGATTGTCACAGTTAAATGGTGAAAGAAATGATAGGTTTCTCTCTTTTCATATTCTATCATATCCATGTGTAGATTTGATTGATAAGTAATAAATATCATTTAATGTATTAATTGTCATAGTTAAATGTTGAAAGAAATTATATGTTTCTCTCCTTTCGTATTCTGTCATATCTTCCCTTTATTAATTGAATATAGTAAAAGAGGGAAACAAATAATTTCATTCTCTTAGTGTATTTTTACATGTTTCATTTATACATATATACATCACTTAAACACCGTACTTACACTTGACATAAATGAATGTATTTTATACATTCATCATATCACATACATTTGTATACTTAAAGTTTCTTAAAATACCATATTGAATAAAATGTTGATTTTATTTAAAAGAAAATTTAGACAAGATCTAAATGCATTTAGACTTCATAGGCCCGTTAATGATCCAAAATGGTAAAATTTTTGAAATTCACCCATTTCTTCCGCTGCGGGCTAGCCCAGCTCTAACAATTGTATCAAAGCCTAATAGCCTATGCGGTCTAAATTAGTCATGTTAAGGCTAACTAATTAATCTTGCCTACTAAGTACGGTGTCTAGAAAGGTAATATCTAGGATTGGAATTGGGTAATCAAGTACCTGTCCTACCTGGTTACCAGCCTGGCCTGAAAGGTGGAGTAAGCCCAAAGGTTACCCCTAACAGAAAAGGCCCAATTTAATTGGGCCTTGGGCTAATTTTCAAAATAGTTCTGAAAATTAAAAAAGATTTTAAATTTAAAAGTTAAATTTAAAATAAAACATATTCATTATAAAAGGTTATAATATAACATAAATTTTCAAAATGTTCGAAAATGTATCAAAAATTTCAAAATGTTTGAAACTATGTAAATATTAATTTCAAAATTAAAAATTATTAATAAGATTAATAATATAAGGTAATTAAATGAGTTAATTAATTAATATTTATATGCATGTATTATGTATGTTGATATATGTTATGTTATTTTGAAGTGTTTAAGATAACATAAGCATACCTGTATGTATATATAAGATAAATTTTCAAAATTAATATAATTTAATTAAAATTGTTTAATTAATATAGTAATTAAAGGTTAGTTAATTAACTAAATATATGCATATATATAAGATATATGTGTCTTACTATAATGGTTATATAGTAGATATGTCCAATATAAAAGTTGTATTGGAATACTAATTTAAAATTAATTAAAGAGTTAATTAATTAAAATTAATTAAATAAGGTTTAATTAATAAAATGTTATACATAAGATTATTGTATAAGTTAATTAAAATATAAAAGTTATATAATAATGAAACTTATATGATATGAATGTATAAACTAAAGGTGGAACATTAAAGAAACCCAAATAGACTTAAGGAATAAATACATACGTAAATATATGCATACAGTGATTTTTGATGTATCTGACACTTGAATCATGAGGGTATTTCATAAGAAATACATTATTCCATAAGTCGATATCACTCAATATAATATATTGAAGATTATGAATCTTCAATATAATGTTGTCCTCTACCATATATATATATATATTAATAAATTACTTGCATACTCCTTAGTTGTTGAGCAAACTCAAGCTAGGGATGTTATGTGTAGTATTATCAATATATTGGACAGATGAGGTAAGATAACTATATGTTTTGTTGAGAAAACTCAAGGTACATATACTATACTTAGGCCATCACGATATGGTAGGTACGAGTGAGTAATCTCTTTCAATTTGTTGAGCAAACTCAAGGTCGAAATGAGATTAGAACAAGAAAAAATGAATTAGGAGTTGTATGTGATACAACCGATAAGGAGTTATCCATCGTTTGTGGGGCTATGATTATTGAGCAAACTCAAGGTCAGAATACCAAGATAGACGAGTTCTAACACCCACTAGTAAAGTCGAAAGACTTCTATGTTTCATCTTATGCTTTGGAGAAACATAAAAGACTAGTGGGAGCCTTATTAGAAAAATGAAATGGTAACATTTAACCTTTCTAATACTATAAGAACATATGCTAGATAATGTTATAATTACCTACAATGATAAATTTATGCGTTTAATATGATTGATAAAATGTTTATCAATTAACATATACAAACGAACTGAATTGAAAGTTGACAAATGGAAATATAATACCCAATATTAAATGCCTATTGCATGTTAATGTTTTCTATACACATTCAAGTGTCTAATTTTTACAACTACTTGATACATTCATAAAATGGTCAGTTACGTGCTTATTTGGTTAAGACCTTGTATTGCAGTCTATAAGTTTTGAACTCTAAAAGCAATACAAGGCTATGGATATTTGATCCATATACTATCATTTATAAATGTTATATGGTGAACGGTCACAGTTCGTAATGTACAATACTTCAATGAATATAGTTCATTGGAAATAAGCCAATAAACAGTATTTTTGAGATCATGCATTCAACTTGATTGATTACAAAAGGGATCATATTGTGTTAATGTAACACAAGACCAAAAACTACAAGATAGATCTAAGAACTCGATCGCTGAAATGTCATTTTGATCGGTTTACGTAAAGTTCAACATATTTGATGTCCTTAAATGTTAAGGATTATCAAATACACTTTTGTAAAAAGTTTGTTATGATATTGTAGTAAGGTTTTCATTTGAATAGTTTGACCATTTGAAAGGAAAACGAATGTATAAGAATATATGTAATTTAAGGTATAGTTGGGATGAAGAGAATGAATAGTCACTTCTGCTTCATGGAAAAACATTAGAAACGAGAATTATAATAATAATTGATACTTAATATTGGAATAAAAAATATGATTTCTATTCCGAAATGTATTTTCTTATAGAAAATTGTTTTCTATGAGATTTATTTTTTTAGCTCAAGATATTTGATCAAAGAACTCTCCACTGTAAATAGTTGTAGTGTATGAAATAAAAAATTCGTATTAAGTGAATGATGGACCTCCAAATTTAGTACGCTATTATAGTAATGGTGGAAATAGTGGGAGTATGCCATATAACACTTACTAATTGCTTCATAGTGTGAAAATTGTTTTCGTAAAACTTACTATACATTATTTATGAAATAATGATTATTTTTCGGTATCGACTAAAAAAATAGACATAGCTATATTTCAATATGGATATTATGAATATTCTTTGTGAAATAAAACTATAATGTGGTAATTTTTTTATAACAAAAGTGATGCATTGGATAATACAAAAGTATCTAATATTATTTATAGTTGTTTTGGAATTATAGACTAAGCCGTAGTTTTGAGAAATAATTTTATTGTATGATTTTGAATCATATGATACTTTTTAATTATATCTCAAAAGGCTATGCACCCATTTAGTGGGAGTACCATAAGAGTTGATGAACTCCTTGGATTGATACATATAGATGATGCAATCGTGCTTCTATAGATACCAAAACGATTCCATGTACTTCTTCATATTCACCGATGAGTTATCGTCGACATGGACAATGTACGATTAATTGTGAGTGAAGTTGAGTTAGTTTCATTCTATAAAGTAATGTACTTAAGGGTAGTACACAAGGTTAATATTATTTCATTTGAATAATAGTTTGAATTTTTTTACAAGATAAGGGTTTATAAGAAACTCCGACATATCATAGGCTAAGGAGTTGGCAGGTTCTGCGAGTCGAAAGATTACACGTAATAATTGTTCATGAGGGATCTTGTATGGATCTCTCCAAAAGGATTTTGAAAAGACTGTCATTGGATGACATATTTATGCTTCGAACATAATTATGTAAACTAAAACCAAATCAGTTTTATAAATAAATTGCACTAAGAAACAATTGTTGTTTCAAGATATACCAACTTCATTGTGAAGAAATTTCTTTGAGGAATTATTGGTAGTAAAATGGAATTGGATACGATCCATAGATAGAACTGATTATATGAGATGAAATGAAATTAACAAACCTAAATGAACACATAACATTAGAATGTCTAATAAGTATTATCGCACATCTAAGAGAAACTATGGGTTTCTTATTAATGTCGAAAATATATAATCCAAGATTGTTTAATTAAACCATTAAGAGTGTTGACTCTATATGGTATGATGCGCAAATCCGAAAGAATTCCAAGTACGCTATCAAAATATAGATTTTGGTGGTCGTAACTGAAGGGATATGATCCATCGACCACGACTGTGTCTTTATGAGTAAGACTAATGTAGTTGGAATTAAATGAGCAATGTTGATAAGAATAATATCGCAAATTTCAAATGTTGAAATTAGCGTAATAGATTCGATATTTAACACGTTCAAGTAATTCGGATTTACTCACAAAATTATCGCTTGATAAGTCCTAGTGTTTTACTACATATGTATTGAAACAGAAACTTCTAAATAACGATTTAGAGTAAGTTGTTTACACATATTAACCAAAAATGTCTCAAAGTCAGTGGGAGCGATATTGAGTTTGTGATTCTTTGGATATGATCCAAGAAATAATACGAAAGTATCATTTTGTAAGCATCAAGATTGAATAAGTATGTTGATAGAAATATCAAATAGTTTGATTTACAATCAAAGTGTAGAGGAAGCCTGTGTTCATAAGAAAGAATGTTAAAAGGTACGTTGATATTTCTAAACTATAAGTAAACAACACGTTGTTGATTTTAACGATGTACTTCTATTAAAATCAACCTTGGTTGTTTTAATACTCAACATTGGATTAATAAATGATGTCTTTTATAGTAGGTATAAAAGATGTCGGGAATGTCCCAAATGATATGCAAGGACACCTTATTAAAATGTTAATATGAAACATGTAAGATTGATTCCTTTGCATTGGAAAAAAGAATTATCATACATGTTGTGTTGTTTACGATATCATGATTTGTTTATGTATTTGATACATGAAGCAAATATCAAATCCAAATTGATATTACTAAATGGTTGTTTGAAGTGTTCTTGTGAATTTATGAAATACTAGAGAATTATTTATAGAAACAAAAACTCCTTATGAAGGAGTGTTCAAACTCAAACTTCATAAGTCATATTGAGTGTAGTATGTCAATAATAAATTCAAGTTAAGAATCTTTAAGTTAGAAATGTTCCAAATAAAAAACTGTGGCTTATTCAATGAAAAAAGGCTACGTACATCGCCTTTAATATTGCCACAATAAAAAAGATGTATATAAAATTATAAGTGCATAAATTTATAACCGAGTCGATTCCAAATGTTGAGAATCTCGTAACATTACTATATGATAATAATGTCGCGATATGGTTTGTAATAGAACTTAGAGCTCATTAGAGCTTGAGAGACATACTCCGAATTGTTCCACATGATAAAGCAGTTTATCACCGTCGGAGGAAGTTGATTGACAGAGTAGATAATTGAAACATAATAGCAAACCTATCCATAAAGGGACTGACCCAACTGGTTTTGAGAAACCGATTGGAGAAGTTGGAATAAGATTCCATAATTAACCCCAGGTGCAAGTGGGAGATTGAAAGAGTTAAGGGTATGCCCTAGAGGCAATTATGTAATTTGTTACATATATCTAACTCGTTGAACAATCTTGTTCATAATAAAGTTGTTTCTTTCTATTATATACTTGATATAATGTGGTTATATTAATTAATTAATTTAATTAAAAGTATATTTAATAGAAAATCCATAAATGGCATATTTTGTGATAGTAGTTACAAAGTGTTGTAACCGTGAGTAATTTATCATAATAAAACAAATATACCATTTTAAATGTTCCTATTCAAGATGCATCGAGTCTGGATATCGATTTATTCGTTAAGATTAGAGTATGTAACGCTATCCAAATGTTGGGCAGTTTATTACTCATGACTGCTGGGGGCACCTATGGGTTACGTACTGATAATTATTGGATAACTATGGAACGACTCACTCGATAGTTTTCTGTTGGTTAATATAACTAAGGTAAAACAGAAAATATCGATGTGATTGACTTACACAGTTCTCTTGACTTGAGAATACTATGGATCTTCAATATGAAAGCTCTACTTTGATTATAGTCAAATCATGGCATGGCGTTCCATCGAATGACTATAGTTGGGTCGAGTGGAAGTATTGGAAGTGAAGCACTATTCAAGAGAGGATTGGTCTCCTTAGTTATATGGGGTTAGTATCATGGTGAACTCAAGTCAACTCAAAGTCAAAGTCTCTGGCCAGAGCATTTTGGTTAATAATAATTGTTATTATTGAACCAAGGACTTTGTGTTTGGACTATAAAATTGAATGTGGACGATATTGGAATTTTGACCATTACCAAATTCCATAAGTCCTAATATGATACAGTTTTGACGAAGAGAATTGGTGTAAATAATTGTCACTATCAAGTATCGCTTATAGTAAGTAAATTTGATTTTACCGAAAAGACCTGTAAGCGATGAATTCAGCCAAACTATCACACCACCTGTAACGTGTGAACATTAATATTTGAATTGTTCAATATTAATTGCTAACTGAATTCACACCTCTAAGTCACACAAACGAATTTGTGATTTCTCCGAAAACCACACAATTTAATTAGTTTGTAAAATGCTGCAAACCATTTAAATTAATCAATATTAATGAAATATTAATTATTATTACTTTATTTGATGTTTTAAATGTTGTTGGTAATTATTTTAATGCATATATAAAAGTTATATTTGCATATATCGATATGCGATATCGTAAAATTTTATACATGTTTTAAATAATAAAATAATTACATAAAAGTTGTTTACTTTTATTTGGAAAAGTTGCATATTTAGAATGTGCTTGGATCAGTATCATATAATGGTAAGAGGAGGAAATCAATTAATGAGATTAATTTAAATTTAAAAAAAGGAAATAAAGGAGGAAGTTCTAATAGAAGAATAGGAAAAGGTTCCTTGCAAAGTAGGATCAGAATTAACCACCTTTTCAATTTTATTTTATTTTAATGTACATAGTTATGAAATTAAAAATTGACTTTGAATGAGATTTATGTATACTATGAGATAATCTTTACTTATTCAAATGCTAATGGATTTTATATATATATATATATATATATATGTGTGTGTGTGTGTGTGTGTTAAGTTATTTATTATTCTATGAATCTGATTTTAATTACATATGTTAAAATTTTGTATAATTGTTACAATCCTTCTTAAAACAAAAGTGGATACCTTGATTTAATATTAATGAATGGACTTTAGAGCAAATTTTAATTATTTTTTGTTTTCTATATTTAAAGTTTTGTGTAAAGTTTGATGTATTGTTTCATTCCTAGATTAAAAATTTAATGAAAACTTTTAACTTTAAGACCAAAAATATACAAATGTATATACACATATACCATATGCTATATTGTTTGCAAATATATGCTTTCAGATCTAAATTATTAAATTTTAATTATCAGTTATATGTAATATAAATGTTTTGTTTAAATCAAATTTGTACAAAGATTATGAGCAATAATGTAACCTTTTTTTGTTGAACATTTTCTTAATTGGAATTTGTTCTATTAATGTTAATTTAGGATTTCAAATTATTTAAAACAACCAATAGGTTTTCACTTTGTATGTATGTATATATCCATAATTATTATGAATGTATGCATATATTTCATTAACAAAATTTAGACAACGAAAGCATGTGTAGATTTGGTTGATAAGTAATCAATATCGTTTAATATATTAATTGTTACAACTAAATGGTGAAGGAAATGAAAGGTTTTTCCTCTTTTCATATTCTATCATATCCATGTGTAGATTTGATTGATAAGTAATAAATGTCATTTAATGTATTGATTGTCACAGTTAAATGGTGAAAGAAATGATAGGTTTCCCTCTTTTCATATTCTATCATATCCATGTGTAGATTTGATTGATAAGTAATAAATGTCATTTAATGTATTAATTGTCATAGTTAAATGTTGACAGAAATGATATGTTTCTCTCCTTTCATATTCTGTCATATCTTCCCTTTATTAATTGAATATAGAAAAAGAGGGAAACAAATAATTTCCTTCTTTTAATTTATTTTTACATGTTTCATTTATACTTATATACACCACTTAAACACCGCACTTACACTTGACATAAATGAAATTATTTGATACATTCATCATATCACATAAATTTATATACTTAAAGTTCCTTAAATTACCATATTGAATAAAATATTGATTTTATTTAAAAGAAAATTTAGATAAGATATATAAGCATTTAGACTTTATAGGCCCGTTAATGATCCAAAATGGTAAATTTTTTGAAATTCACCCATTTCTTCCAGTACGGGCTGGCCCAGCTCTAACAACGAGAAAGAAAGATATGGACGTAGGAAATGGAAGGGGAAATCCCGGTGGAGGAAGCACCACAACAAATGGAAATGCTCGACCCAACAGGAGAAACCAGAGTTGACAAGCAAATGCCAATGTAGGTGCTGGAAGTCCACCAGTAGACATGGGGATGATGTATCAGTTCTTGTAACGTCCCACCTTTTTATACGCTTAAGCAGACACACGTGCCAACTTAAACCGTACAGAAGGGTGGATTGTTATGGGGTAAATAAGAAAAAGTGGAGAAATAAAAGAAACAAAATACAATCTTGCAGCGGAACGATAAAATATAATAATCAAATAACAGTTCATGAAGCTGTTTTACAAAACATTTGATTATACTTATACAATACATATCAGAGTTACACATACCAGAGAATGATAATTATGCAGCGGAATACAATGGTGTAGTGGAATATATAACAAATAGTAATAATAATTGTTCGTCTTCGTCCTCCATAATTAAGGCCTTCAAATCCTGAAATGCTCAGGCTGACCCGAGCGAATTGAAAAGACAAAACACTCGAGTCAGAACTAAAAGATCTTATGTAAGTTAAATCAATGATAAATATATGAGTGGAACGGCGTCAGAGATGTTTACGGGATTTGACATCTCCTATCCAGTGTCTAACGTGAGTGCAGTAACTTAAGAGATGCTCGGGATTCACATCCCCTAAGGATCCGTTAAACTATTTACTATGTAGTAATATTCGCTATTATAATAATGTCTAATATAAAATAAACATACTTTTTAATAGCGTCAAGGGGTTACCCATATAGCCCTTAACACGTAATAGTCCCAGTAGTCTATCCAGTATTAGCATACTCCCAAAAATGGGGGCTACCCTCGATACTCCACAGGCTACGGGAGAAATCACAAATCGTAGTAAAGCTCGATATGATAGGTGACATGGCACACAAGGCAATGCCAGGGTAGATATACCAATTACGCATCCGGACTGGTGGTGACGCATAGCAGCCACTACCGCCCACCTCGAACAACACTCCCAAATCAAGGGTGGCCACCAAATCAATCACAAGTAATAGAATGGTATCGAAGAAGTGTGTCCGTTCAGAGGTGCTACCTCCTTGGCCCGTCGATCGCTCCTGTTTTAGCCACCTTATGCCAACTCACGGGAGTTGGGTCCACGTATATACCTTAGGATCGTCGCCACCATCCTACTTCATTCTGGAAACTCCACTGCGTACACAGTTGTCAAAGTGGTTTTCGGTATCGACAGAGAGTATGTCCATATCCGATCCCGGTCTCTTAAACAACCAAACGTTATTATAACACCGTGGTCATTTAAAAATATATATACTTTTAAAAACACAATCATTGCTCTTTCAATACATATTCTTTATTTCAAAATAGTATATACTTCAAAAACCAAAATATTATTGCCATTTCAAAACCATATTCTTTACTTCAAAATAGTATATACTTCAAAAACTAAAATATTATTGCCATTTCAAAACATATCCTTTACTTCAAAATAGTATATACTTTAAACCAAAATATTATTACTATTTCAAACCCAAATTATCAATGTATTATTTCCATATCAAAACCCAATTCAATAATATATCATTTCCATTTCCAAAACAATTCAATAATATCTCATTTAAATAAAACCAAATTTCCAATCACTAATCTTTCTCAAATTTAGATAACTTGAAATATTCTTTTAAATCATCTTAAACCCAAACCACATTTTGAAGTCATATTTCAAAATTTTCAATTTCAATAGGTTTCAAATCCATATATTCACAGATAATTCTTAAATAAATTCTATTTCAAATAAATTCATTTTCCAAACCATATTACTTTCAAAGTTATAACAATTTCGAAAACCAATACTTTGAAAACAATAATACCTTAATTTCAATAAAACATTTCAATTTTTGATATATTTCAAGACTTTAAATATTCCAAAATTCCCAACCAAATCTGATAATCTTATATATACCTTAATTCAATTTACTATTATTTAGTTTAGAAATATTTATTTAATAAATTCAATATCACTTAAATAAAGCTCAAACTTGAAATATTCGTAAATCAAACTTAAAACATCATCAAATTTTACTTAACTTAAATTTTAGAATTTAACCCTATATAAAAATAATATTTATATAATATCAAAATTAGTATATATATAAACCCTTATTTTCCAAAACCCATAGAAAATCACTTTAAAATATTTTATATATAGACCACGGTGCCTGTATATAATTTTCTATCCTATGGTCAAGTGATACAGATATTTATCATTTCAATCCGTAATTTTAAAAATAAAAGTTTACGGTTATGTATCATTTCAAACCGCAATCCCGAATGGAATGAAAATGCATAATAACTTGCAGTTTATATAAAATATAGCATTCATTCATCCAAATATCAATAAACAACCATTTATTACAATCATCATCCAATTTAAACAAAACATCAATATAAAGCATATAAAATATAACAGGCATCAACGAATAGTTTATATTCAATAAAAATTAATAACTATTTAACTGGCAGTTTATATGAAATAATAAATAAATTTAACTGTCAAATTTTATGCAATAATAAAATTAAATAACAATTTAATTTAAATAAATGCTATCTAACTGAGATGATGATTAAATATATGCCCAAACAATCATAGATAAATTTTAAATCACATCAAAATTTAATTTAACAAACATAAGAAATCTTAGAAGTTGTGAGTGGGTTAAAACACTCACCTTTTGAATTTAAATTGAATATAAATTCAATTTAAACCCAAAAATTTGACCGTCTCATAATTCGTCCAAACCAGCATCATCAGGTCTGGAATTTCAATACGATCCCAGCAAAACAAACCGTGCATGAATTCGAGTCCGTATGCAAAAGTTACGAAAATTTGAAGATTGGAAAATTCTGGTGCTGAGTCGACTTCGGGTTTAACTCTGGTACGGCGCCTAAGAATCCCGGTGCTTGCTTGGAGTTTTTGTGAAAACGACCCGAAGACCCGAGTAGTTTTCTTCCTGACTCGAAGTAGATGCAGCGTTTTTGCCTCTGAAACTCGAAGCGCGACCCGAAGTTGCTGCAGATCCGCAATTTTTTTTTTATATATAAAATTGAAATTGGATTGGGAAGATTAGGGTTTGCATCCATTGGAAATGAGGAAGAGCAAATGAAATAGCACGTATAAAAATGAGGAATGGAGGCTGCTAGGGTTTATAACTGGATATATATAGGCAAAGTTGAAATAGGATAGATGGACCCGATCTATAAACGCGCTGAACGATGAATGGCCCAAAAGCCCGTTTCGACTTCGGAACGAAATTGGGTCAACCCATAAATCAAAATAGATGTTTAAAATATTTTAAACGCAATGGAAAAGGTTTCAGGTTCAAATTGTGTCGTATGAAGAAGTTATGCAAAAATCAATATTTTCAAATTGATTTCAACTGCATAAATTTCAAGGCGTTTCGAGTCCGTACGATCAATCGACAAGTCCGATTGCTACGAAACTTGAAACATTATTATAATTCACCGTTACGGATCCGATGAAACTAGTTTCGTCGAAATCCGAGTCAGTGGCCAAAATGGCTATTTTTATATTAATTAAATAAATTAATTAAATCAAAATTCCTATTTAAATTCTGAAATTGACAATCTTTATCACTTTTACTTTCTTAATCCTTCACATTAATTTAAACCAAATCTAGATGTAAATTTAGAGTTAACAATTTTATTCATTTCAGCGTTAAATTTCAAATTTCATTATATTCGCAAATTATAAATTAAATTTGCAAAAATTTCTTTTTATTTGATTTTCATTCAATTTCTCAATCTATTAGTATCCAATAGATGAGACTACCATTGGATTCATACTTTATTATGTAAGTATCTCTAAATTCCATCTAAATTTATATTTACATAATATCTAAATATTAAATTTCATCTATTTGAAATAAACCCAATTACTAAAATTTACATATTAATATATCTTGATTTACAAATGCTATATCAACCAATAGTTACCAATAGTTATATTATAAATGGAGTTTACATAAATTACAAATATTACTTCAATTAACGTAAATGTAATAATTATTTTTATTTATTGCAATTGGTTATCAGTTATAATTTAATATACTAAATAGATGGTTAATTCTTAAAATACTTGTTATCATTAACGTTTTAATTTCACTTAAAAGCTATTAATAACCAGCCCAATGTTGCTATTTGATTGAGACCTAATTCAATGCATAAATGAATGGGTAAATGATTAAAGTTTTTTGCACTATTGCCACAATTTCATTAATACACATTAAGGTTTATTAAGTTCTAGTTGACTCCCATTTAATTATTACAATAATTACTACCCTTGCTTCAAATTTCCAAAATTTAGAAATTACAAATTTTATTTTCAATATTTCCATTTAATAGACTTTCCATTCTATCATCAATCTAATTGCCTTATTATGGATAGTATTACATTATTGAGTCGATTATCAATTTATGGGAAGAATTATTATTGGCCTACTCTTATTACATTAACAATTATCCTCTTATTCTAATATTCAATTTATATAGAAATAAATTTCATCCACTTACAAATAAATGCAATTATTACATATTTCCTTCCAATTAATTTAAAATTTAATTCTATAGATTGATTTGATTTAATCGCCAAATATATATTCATAAATTACTTTATATTCACACTTTCGTTACGTTATTAATCACCATTAAAGAAACGTTTATTAATTACAACAACATTGTAATAACTTACCTACATTGATTGTATACGTTTTTCATTATTATCATTCATTAGAATTTTATTCAACTTTCCATTAATATACAAATTTGAATCCCATTCTAGTTATTCTTTATTAAAAATTCACACAATATTATAACTTCGTACAAGACATCCAATTACTATTTATCATTATAACTTTACAATCTATATAAATTCATTGATTGATTTACTATTTGCCTTTGTTTCCTTATATTCAATTCTTAGCTTAGTATGACAATTTATAGTACTCCATTTAAAGGACATTTCATTTCAATTGTTAATCCTTAGCTTAAGTTTCTACGCTTGCATTTCATTTACTCTTCCGTTACTATATTAATAATTAGTAACGCTTATTATCAATAATAACATCATAATTACTTAATATTTATATGAACTTTAATTCCAAATATATTCATTGACCAATTAATTTGGTAATTTATAATAGTTGTTATTCTACCATTAATTCTATTTCCAAATAACGTACTACCTTATTACCTAAATTTATGAACAATTACCGTAAAAATGTTTTATTGCATAAATCAATTAAATTAACAAATTATAATGGTTTCTACTATTCCTTCAATTGGATTTCATTCCAATTTGTCAAGAATTTATTATATTTACCTATGCAACACTTAATTTCCAACATTCGCTCCAATATACATTATAAGATTTTCATTTCTTTTTACATTAAATTACAAAAATCAATTTAAATCAACATATTTAAATGGTCGAAATTTACGGGTCGTTACAGTTCTTCATCAATCTGGTGCAAGCAGGAACTGCCGTAGGAGTAGTTGGGGGTAATGTTGGGAGTGTTGGAGGAGCTAATCTCCTGGCCCCATTTGGCAACAACTATGCCGAAATAAGCAGGGATTATACCATTGGTGGGAAGCCATTTTTGGGAACGGAGGATGCTATAAAAGTTGTGAATTGACTTTTGCATTGTGAGAGAATCTTTGCTGACTTGGGGTTGAATGATGAGCAGAAAAAGAGGATTGCTTCTAAGCAGTTGCAGGGAGCAGCGCTTCATTGGTGGAATAGTGTTACAGCTTGAGTTCTTAAGGAAGAGTTGACTTGGGTAGAATTTTGAAGGAGATTCGAAGAGAGGATTTTGTCTGATGTTGCCAAGTCAGTATTGTTGAGGAAGTTCATGGACTTAGTGCAAGGCAAGATGTTGGTGATTGAGTATGCCACGAAGTTTGATGAGTTATCCAGATATGGACATGCTACCATTGACACCGTCATCAAGAGGAACGAGAAGTTTATTCGGGGATTGAGACCTGAGATTGCTTGGGCGATCCTGCCACATCTTCATGATCCTTGTAATGTTGTTGTGGAAATGGCAATCTGACATAAGGAGATGAAAGTGTAGGATCGATTTCACCCTAGAGGGGGGGTGAATAGGGTGATACTATCAATTATATAAATTAATTGCGGAAGCTAATAAATATCAACACAGATTTCAACACAGCAGAATAACAGCACAGATATTGCAGAATAACAGAACAGAACAACACAGAATTTACCCAGCTTCGGCAAAACCCTGCCTACGTGCTGCCCCCAAGGTTTCTACTAGAAATTAGATAGTCAGACGCTTACACACGTAAACTCGCGACACCCGCTACCGACTAATCCTAACTCTACGCTCAAAACCCTGCCACAACTCAGCCACTGAGTTGCGAATTCTCAATCTACGCCCCGTAGATTGTCCCCTAGTCACACGACTAGAAAAATAGCAATTTGAGATTTAAATACAAATTTAAAAACGATTTAAAAAACAAATTATAAACAAAGCCCTATTTAAAAACAAAAACCCTTTTATAACTAAAACCCCCTTTCTTCTTTAATAATTTAGCCGGCCCTTTATTTTATTAGTCCCGATCTTTTTCTTTGCTCTGAGAAAATAAATGGCGGCTGCGATTCTTCCTTTGTTCCTCTTTACCCAAATTAGGGTTTTGCGTTTATGAAAGATTGGGGCTTTTGTTCCTCTTGCGCTCTGGTCTTTGGGCTTTGCGAAGCGCCTATTTTCTTCGATCGATTCTCTGGTTGTTTCAAGAGATGCCTTGGTCGATCGATACTTGTTGCTCTCTTCTGACTACTTCGACGTTGATCGAGTTTGAGATGGCTCCGGTATGTTATTTTCCTTTTTGTGCTTATCTGATTTTCGTATTTGAACTCGATGCATCTTTGCCGATGATGTATAGGGTATTTATATAGGATTCCATCTCCTTGTTTTTCGTTCGTCTGATAGTTATTTGATTTCGTCAATCACTCTTGCTTGCCGTTCGATTTTACTTGAATGATGATGATATGCACTGACTTGTTCATGCGCGTATATTCGATTCACACGTCATTGATCGATTTCGTGATGACCACGGTTTCGATTCTGGTCTTGGTCAAGTTGCTTGGTCATCACGGCATTGAATTGTATTGACGATGTTTATTTTTGATTCCGTGTTCTGACTTGTTCATTGCGGCTTTTAGTTTGCTGTGTTGCCATCTCTTTGTTGTTCATATATGCTCGACTATTTTAGAACAGCTTTGACTTGATTTATTAAAACTGTTTTGTCTTCAATTTGGTCTCTCGGCTATGTAGTCTCAGGCAATGGCTTTGCTTGTTCACTGAAGTGATGTATATTGGTTGAACTTTGCACTTGATATTTGTGGCCAGTTTGAACTGCAGTTAGTCTTCGATACTTGATACTGCATAATGCTTGACTTGACTTAGTTTGTGATAATGTTCGACTTGATTCAAACTTGTTGCCTCCTTACTAGAACTTGTTTCACTGTTGCATTGGTTTTGTATCTTTGAGTCTTGTACATGCAGTACATATGCTGTTGAGTTTGTAGCCATCCTGCTTTGCCTGGATTGTGTACATTTGTGCACTTGTTTTGGTTGCTGCATTGAGTACATGTCTGATTCATGTAGTCGAGCTGCTTCACTTGGGCCTGGGCAGTTTAGTTCATGTGTACTCAAGTGTGTGCTTGATTTCTGGTTGACACTGTTTTGATACTACTGTTGAGTCTGATTTGCTTTCGACTGTTATTGCATTTGTACATTTGAATTTTGATTGAGGCTGTGATTTATGTGTCTTGACCATTTCATTTGATTTGCACTTGTGTTGAATCCGATAATCTGGGTTTGACCTGTGCTCACCTGTCCCTGTAAATTTATCAAGTGTATATATATATTGGTGTGCACGGCCTTGTGGCATGTACAGTGGTACACTGTGCATGTCACAATGTTCGTGTGTGATGAATTCACATATAAATGATGACGAACAACCCAAATAACTGAGGCAAATAATATTTTCAAAATCATCTTTTATTTCAAATTTCAAAAATATTTCTCTTTCAATTTTACTGCGTTTGAAAATATTTTTGCAGATTACTCGGATGCTGGAATCAGACTGGAATGCAGTTGTAGACAAAATACGAGTGTGAGTGATATGTAGTGAGGTTATTAATGTAAAAATGAATTGTGATGTATTCAGAAATTGTATAGATATAGTGAGAGCCTGAATGTGTACTATTCAAAAATTGTAATAAAAATTTGTTTGAATAAAATTTCTGTTTGAATTCAAATTCTGTGTAATTTAATCTTATTCATCATATTGTCATTTAATCTGTGAAAAATGAAATAGTACATTATCAAATACATTTAAATAAATGCATATATGTTTATTATCATCAAACAAAAATCATATAGACGCATATTCAACAATCTCCCCCTTTTGATGATAACAAACATATATTTAAGATTTTGACTATTTTAAATGTATTTGAATATTCAGTTTGCTCCCCCTATTTAAATGCTCCCTCTCTACACATTACTCCCCCTACATATATGCATGAGAATAAAATATTCAAATGAGCTTTGATGCAATTAGAAAATATTTGACCTTTATTTTCAAAATCTTAACTTTTCTCTCCCCCTTTTGTTATCAGCAAAAGAATAATAGTGCTAGAAAAAATAGAGATAAAGTGATTAACATTAAAATAATATTAATTCCCAATCGAGTATAAATATTAAATTTCAATAGAAAAATCAAACAAAAATCATAAATACTCTGTTTGACGCATATTCCACTTTAGAATGATAGGAATAATATCATCATATAAAACCATATAGTTGGGTCTATTTGTGGTATATTTATAACAGGAATTTGAATATCTACTAACCATGCATAACCGTTAGGACTTTTAAATGAGATTAGTAGTATTCCAAAATTTTAAAAAATGAATTCAAGTATCTTCTAACCACGCATAACCGTTAGGACTTTTAAATGGGATTAGAATCAACTTGTTTATTTAATCAATTAATTTTTGATATGTGTTCCATACATGCATAACCGTGAGGACTTTTAAATGAGTATGAAAGCACATAACAAATTCAAAGTAATTCACCCATGCATAACCGTGAGGACTTTTAAATGAGAGTGAATTCTTTGGATGTTTTCATTTGTTAAAAAATATAATAGAATGAAAAATGAATGATTCCCGTTTAAAATACCACATATTGACTTACTATATTGGATTTTGATGAGTGATGGTTGATAGAAAAATGATAGATATAGAAATGGTCGTGAAATTTTTGCCAAACAAAATTTTTATAACTCTTGTTTAAATTTTCTAAAGAATTTTATTAAATATACCGTCTTGAGTTATAATATACGATTAATATCAACACTCATTACTTTTTCAATCACTATTTATCTTTTCGATAATTAGTAGGGGATCAGATTAGTTAAAGTAGTGATTCAAAATCAATTTCAAAAATAATTATAAAATCAATTTCTCTGATATAACTAATCTGAAATAAGGTCAAAAATGATTTTCTTGAAGGGTGTATCTAAGAAAAATATCTGTTAATTGAAAATTATTTGAAATGAAAAATATGCAGATATTTTCTTTGAAAAATGATGCAATTACTGAATGTTAAATCACGTTCCACTAGTAATTTTTCATCAACTAGATTGCCAGTGTAATCTGCATCTAAATTTTTCTTTCACTCATCATTTTCAATGTTATAGACCAGACTGTGAAAATTCAACAAATTTCATAAAATCATTTGTAACATCCCTTTTGAATTGAAGCCGTTGAAATATACAAGCAATAATCATAGTGTCAGAACAGATAAGCAAATATATCCACTTGTAGCATGAGTAATCAGTAATCAATCAATTAATTAATCCAAGCAATTTCTATTCAATGATAATTGGTCAACATTTTGAATAAGTCGGAATTATCATCATCAATTATTTCATATAACTGGCTGATTTAATTCAGATTATGGTGCAGATTATCACATTTAATTTATCGTTTGATAATAAATACAATTACCTGTTTTACCTGTACGATAATCTTTCGTTGTTGTCCTTGTGAATCTGTCACCTTTATACTAGGCTAAGGAACTTTGAATTGTCGCCTGTTGTGTTTCTGGAACAGCCAGAATCCAGATAACACCGATGTTGTTCCTTAGCCTGCCACCACACCTACACGGTAGAATATTTTTGTGACCTATTTGTTTTTATAGGTCCATGATTGTTAGTGGCAGAATAATTTGAAAAATAATTTTGTGGAGACCCATAACTATTTGTATATGTTCCTTTTGGCACCCAGATTTGTTTAATTTTGAGAGATTCTATTTTTGTGCCTTTTGGAACCCAAATTGAAATTGTTTTCTTGTGTTTGGGTCTATACCAACAATTATTTTGATCATGTCCAGTTTTTCTACAAATATTGCACATCGAATTGACTTGTTTAGTTTCCCTTCTATACCGTTCAGTTTGAGTATAACCAAGTCCTTGTCTATCAATATTGACAGTTTGTTTTCCTAATAGCATATTCAACGATCTTTCACTTTTGGAAAATTTTCCTAAAGTCGTTGACAGTTGTTGGACTTGTGCTTTGAGAGATTCATTTTCGTTTAATAATTGGGTGCACTTTTTAATAGAATTCTCTCTTCTAGTATTTTCACTTTGTTTTAAAATCAGAATTTCATTTTCAAGCGATTTAATTTTAACTTCTGATTTTTTAATCTCATCTTCGAATGTTGGACACTTATCACACTTAGGGATTCTACTTTGATAGTTTTTAACTAACTGCTCAAGTTGTTCATTTGATTCTATTAAACTATCTCTTTGTGATTCAAGTTTAGCGTATCTTTCCCTAAGTCGTTCAAAACAGCCGTTTACTTCATGGAAATAAATAAGCAACTCAGAATGGGTAAGTTTTGATACCTCACTTGGCTCGTCATCGTCACTGTCAGTTATATTACCTTGAAGGCACAAATCCGCTTTTTCGCTTTCACTGCCAGTGCTTTTATCATCCTCATCCGTTTCATCCCAAGGGCTGCAAAACTTTTCTTTTTCTGTTTCTTTCCACGGCTGAATTTATTTTGTGGACAGTCGGGACTGATATGACCGGGTTTGTTGCACTCGTAACAGATGATCTTCTGTTTGTCTGGGCTGTCAAATACTTTTGCTATTCTGCTTTTTAACTTTTGGTTTAGAGCTGGATTTCCGTGTTTCTGATTCCACTTTTTGAATTTTCTTATTAACAGCTCTAGTTCTTTTGCACCATCATCATCGTCATCATCATCACTTTCAGTTGTTCCTTTAAGAGCTATCGATTTCTTCCGAGTATCTCCTTCTTCACGCTCTTCTTTGAATTTTATCTCTAGCTCATATGTGGTGAGATTTCCGATGAGTTCTTCAACTTTCAACTGTTTCAAATCTTTTGATTCTTGAATTGCAGTCACTTTGGCTTCAAAGCTTCGTGGAAGGACTCTGAGGATTTTTCGGACTATTTCCAGTTCGGCGTATGATTTTCCGAGAGCTTTCGATTTGTATACGATATTGGAAAGTCGTCCGTACATCTCTTTGACATTTTCTTCCTTCGCCATTTTAAAGTTCTCATATTCGCTGCTTAGCATAGCAAGGCGAGATTCTTTGACTTGAGATGTTCCTTCGTGAGTCACTTCGAGAGTGTGCCATATTTCCTGCGCAGATGAACAATGTGAAACACGATTAAATTCAATTTGATCTAATGAACAAATAATAGAATTCATTGCTTTGGCGTTAGTAATTTGTAATTTGTTTTCTAACTCTGTCCATTGATCCTTTGGTTTTTCTATTTCCTGATTGTTCACTGTTATAGTTGGTTTGTTATATCCAGTCTCAACTATATTCCAAGCGTCAATGGTTTCTAGAAAAATTTTCATCCTATTTTTCCAATAAGCATATTCACCATTGAACATTGGTGGTCTAACTATCGACTGACCCTCAGCAAAAGCATTATTAAAAGACGCCATTTTAAAAATTCAAATTTTTTAAAAAAATTGATTTTTGAAAAGAAATCGAATTTTTTAAATCAAAAATTTGACTCTATTCCCTAGCTCTGATACCACTTGTAGGATCGATTTCACCCTAGAGGGGGGGTGAATAGGGTGATACTATCAATTATATAAATTAATTGCGGAAGCTAATAAATATCAACACAGATTTCAACACAGCAGAATAACAACACAGATATTGCAGAATAACAGAACAGAACAACACAGAATTTACCCAGCTTCGGCAAAACCCTGCCTACGTGCTGCCCCCAAGGTTTCTACTAGAAATTAGATAGTCAGACGCTTACACACGTAAACTCGCGACACCCGCTACCGACTAATCCTAACTCTACGCTCAAAACCCTGCCACAACTCAGCCACTGAGTTGCGAATTCTCAATCTACGCCCCGTAGATTGTCCCCTAGTCACACGACTAGAAAAATAGCAATTTGAGATTTAAATACAAATTTAAAAACGATTTAAAAAACAAATTATAAACAAAGCCCTATTTAAAAACAAAAACCCTTTTATAACTAAAACCCCCTTTCTTCTTTAATAATTTAGCCGGCCCTTTATTTTATTAGTCCCGATCTTTTTCTTTGCTCTGAGAAAATAAATGGCGGCTGCGATTCTTCCTTTGTTCCTCTTTACCCAAATTAGGGTTTTGCGTTTATGAAAGATTGGGGCTTTTGTTCCTCTTGCGCTCTGGTCTTTGGGCTTTGCGAAGCGCCTATTTTCTTCGATCGATTCTCTGGTTGTTTCAAGAGATGCCTTGGTCGATCGATACTTGTTGCTCTCTTCTGACTACTTCGACGTTGATCGAGTTTGAGATGGCTCCGGTATGTTATTTTCCTTTTTGTGCTTATCTGATTTTCGTATTTGAACTCGATGCATCTTTGCCGATGATGTATAGGGTATTTATATAGGATTCCATCTCCTTGTTTTTCGTTCGTCTGATAGTTATTTGATTTCGTCAATCACTCTTGCTTGCCGTTCGATTTTACTTGAATGATGATGATATGCACTGACTTGTTCATGCGCGTATATTCGATTCACACGTCATTGATCGATTTCGTGATGACCACGGTTTCGATTCTGGTCTTGGTCAAGTTGCTTGGTCATCACGGCATTGAATTGTATTGACGATGTTTATTTTTGATTCCGTGTTCTGACTTGTTCATTGCGGCTTTTAGTTTGCTGTGTTGCCATCTCTTTGTTGTTCATATATGCTCGACTATTTTAGAACAGCTTTGACTTGATTTATTAAAACTGTTTTGTCTTCAATTTGGTCTCTCGGCTATGTAGTCTCAGGCAATGGCTTTGCTTGTTCACTGAAGTGATGTATATTGGTTGAACTTTGCACTTGATATTTGTGGCCAGTTTGAACTGCAGTTAGTCTTCGATACTTGATACTGCATAATGCTTGACTTGACTTAGTTTGTGATAATGTTCGACTTGATTCAAACTTGTTGCCTCCTTACTAGAACTTGTTTCACTGTTGCATTGGTTTTGTATCTTTGAGTCTTGTACATGCAGTACATATGCTGTTGAGTTTGTAGCCATCCTGCTTTGCCTGGATTGTGTACATTTGTGCACTTGTTTTGGTTGCTGCATTGAGTACATGTCTGATTCATGTAGTCGAGCTGCTTCACTTGGGCCTGGGCAGTTTAGTTCATGTGTACTCAAGTGTGTGCTTGATTTCTGGTTGACACTGTTTTGATACTACTGTTGAGTCTGATTTGCTTTCGACTGTTATTGCATTTGTACATTTGAATTTTGATTGAGGCTGTGATTTATGTGTCTTGACCATTTCATTTGATTTGCACTTGTGTTGAATCCGATAATCTGGGTTTGACCTGTGCTCACCTGTCCCTGTAAATTTATCAAGTGTATATATATATTGGTGTGCACGGCCTTGTGGCATGTACAGTGGTACACTGTGCATGTCACAATGTTCGTGTGTGATGAATTCACATATAAATGATGACGAACAACCCAAATAACTGAGGCAAATAATATTTTCAAAATCATCTTTTATTTCAAATTTCAAAAATATTTCTCTTTCAATTTTACTGCGTTTGAAAATATTTTTGCAGATTACTCGGATGCTGGAATCAGACTGGAATGCAGTTGTAGACAAAATACGAGTGTGAGTGATATGTAGTGAGGTTATTAATGTAAAAATGAATTGTGATGTATTCAGAAATTGTATAGATATAGTGAGAGCCTGAATGTGTACTATTCAAAAATTGTAATAAAAATTTGTTTGAATAAAATTTCTGTTTGAATTCAAATTCTGTGTAATTTAATCTTATTCATCATATTGTCATTTAATCTGTGAAAAATGAAATAGTACATTATCAAATACATTTAAATAAATGCATATATGTTTATTATCATCAAACAAAAATCATATAGACGCATATTCAACAGAAAGTGTGTGTACGCTTGTGCACACTGATTACGGATCGTGTAATATGGACTAATATATGCGGAATGTTATTTACAATTGCTATATAAGTAAATATTCAATAAACTAACTATATAGCAATTCACAGATATAGAATAGTAAATGCAGTAAATAGTAAAATCACACCAGGGATTTTTATACTGGTTCGGACCTCCCGTCCTACGTCCAGTCCCAGACTTCTATCTGGATTTCACTACCAACTACCTCGCTTCACCCGGAGGAACAGGTTTATAACACCCGAACAGCCGAACGGGATTTCGTGCCTCTTACAACACCGAGGACTTCAACAAAAATAAATACAATTGTCGTTGACAACTTGTGCTCTTGATAACACGGATTTGCCACTTGTAATACACCCTTCCTATAATCTTATCCTCAAAATATGTGAATGATGTTTGTGAAGATTGAAGGAAGTATATTACTTATAGAATCAAAAGATATGAAATGATTTCAATGATTCAATAAGCAATTGAAATGTTTGAGAGCTCAAGACAGAGATCAATAGAATAGAGATTAGAATAATAGAATTGGTTAATTGGAATAATGATTTCATGATGTTTATATAAGAAATAAACAGTTGTAACCCTTTGTGAAAAGATACAAACAAAGGTCATGATCATTGGTGAAGAGAAAGAGAAGCAACCGTTGAAGAAAAGGAAGTGTCTGTACGAAAGGTTGCTTTCTGTTTGAAAACGGTCGACAGGTCAAAATGGACCAGTAGACAAGAATTTGAATATATATACGTTATGTACACTTGTGCACGTTATCTGTGCATTCTGGGTAAAAACGGTCGACCGCCTTGTTTTAAACCGGTCGACCGGTTTAGCCCAGACTGCACAGTTAATGTGCACTCATACATATATACATTTATATTCAAAGATTGAAGGTATGAGATTATTTGAGGATATATTTTAACATAAATAACACTACTAACATACCAAATAATCAACCTCTAATGTATGGAGCTCTTTGTGTCTCTTTAAAACAATGAATAACTTCTTTTTGTCGATCACGGCTTATCCCTTTGTCAGAAATCAAAACTCTATAAAAATCTTGACTCAACAGGAGATGCTTGCCACTTATGGGGAGGAAAAACAGGTTGAAACCCAGAGTTCTCTTGGCAAGTAGAGGAAGTTCTTCAAGAAGAAGGGAACCCAGAAGGGAGAAGCTACCAAGAAGGCAAAGGCTAATCTGGTTTGCTTTAAGTGTGATAAGAAGGGTCGTTATGCTCATGAATGACGAACCGGCAAATGGAAGAAGGCCACAGACAAGAAGGGTGTGAAGTGCTTTAATTGCAACTAGGTTTGGCATTACAAGAATTAGTGTCCAGAACCGGTCAGGGCGGACAGGGGAAAAGTTTTGCTGTTAGACCATCGTCTACTAGGTCAACTGCTGCTGAGAAAGGAAAGACTGTGATGGAAGGTTTACTTTTGATTTAGGGTATTCTAGTTAGGGTATATTTGATACCGGTGCATCGCATTCATTTATATCTCAGAGGTTATGTTTAGAATCCACATACCTTGTTACTTCCTTAAGGGTTGTGAATCCGATAGGAGGGTATGTAACTCTGGGAATGAGATGTGACCAATTAGAACTTGATTTGCTAGGTCATAAGTTTGCACACAGTTTGTATGATTTCGATTTCGTAGATTTCGGAATCATTTTGGGTATGGATTGGTTGGGTAGATACGAGGCTAGGATATTTTGCTAGGATAGGCAAATATCGTTGAAACACCTTGATAGTCATAACCGAATTATATTCTCAATGAAGGATTCTGACCGGAGTGCTTGTACTTTGTTGAGTGCTATGGAAGTAGAAGGAGAGTTAAGTTAGGTTCGAGTAGCAAGAGAATTTGCATATGTCTTTGAGCCGGTTACAGGACTACCATTGAAATGAGCTGTTAAGTTTCAGATAGGTCTTGTGCCAGAAGCTGAACCTGTAAGTAGACCACTTAGCAGGATGACACCGACCGAGACGAAGGAATTGAAGGTGAAGCTAGTGGATCTGGAAGGGAGAAATTTTATTAGACCAAGCAGTTCGCCTTGGGGTGTGGCCGCGATGTTCGTGAAGAAACCAGATGGGTCGTTAAGGATGTGTATCGACTATCGTAAGTTGAATGAGAAGATGATCAAGAATAAGTATCCTTTGCCGAGAATCGATGATCTATTTGATCAGTTGTGTGGAGCCAGAATATTTTCCCAATTGGATTTGGCGACAGGTTTCCATCTATTAAGAGTGGCAGAGGACAATATCTCGTTGACAGCGTTTTGAACTAAGTATGGTTCGTACGAATGGTTAGTAATGTCATTCGGGTTAACGAATGCACCAGCTTTCTTCGTGGATTTGATGAACCGAGTTTTCCAAGAGTTCTTGGATAGGTTCGTATTGGTATTTATAGATGACATTTTAGTGTACTCTAAAGATGAAAGAGAGCATGATGATCATCTTATAGTAGTGCTTGAGACGTTGAGGCAGCTTTAGCTGAAAACGAAGTTTTCCAAGTGTGATTTTTGGAAGAAAGAGGTTAAGTTTCTTCGTCACGTGATGTCAGAGAAGGAATTTCCAATCGATCCAGATAAGATCGAAGCTGTTAATAACTGGAAGAGACTAGAGACGGTGGCTGAGATTAGAAATTTTCTTGGACTTGCTGGCTATTACCGCAGATTCACTAAGGATTTCTCGCAGATAGCGGCGCCTTTGATTAAATTAACCGGGAAGGACGTGAAGTTTACTTGGTCCGTAAAATATAAGGAAGCATTCCTTAACTTAAAGCATTTGTTAACCAACGCGCCTGTGTAAGTGGTTCCAAACGAAAACCAAAGGTTGGTGATGTATACCGATGCATGTGGAACTGGATTAGGAGCTGTGTTGATGTAGAAAGGTAAATTCATTGCCTACGCTTCACTACAGCTTAGACCGCATGAGGTGAGATATCCTACTCATGATTTTAAGTTGGCTGCAGTGATCTTTGCATTGAAGATATGGAGACATTATCTCTTAGGGGAGATTCGAGCTATATACAGATCATAAGTCCTTAAGATATTTACTCTCTCAAAAGGAGTTAAATATGAGACAGCAGAGGTGGTTGGATTTTTTAGCAGCTTATGATTTTGGTATAGAGTATACACCTGGGAAAGGAAATAAAGTAGCAGATGCTCTTAAAAAACATCAGAATGTGGTGTTAGCTATGTTGGCAGAATGGAAAGATTTAGAAGCTTTGATTACTTGTAGTGTGCACATAAGATCGACTGCTAGTTCTAGTCAGAGCACCACCATGTTGTCATGTTTCGAAGTTCGACCCATACTGATCGAAAGGATCACATCTAAGCAGAAAGAGGATTCATTATTAGCCGAGAAGATTAAAAGGCTTGAGGTTGGGTAAGAGATCGATGATCTAAATGATTTTAGTCTTGACCAAAGGGAATGGTGGAGAAAGAAGGGACGGTTGTGCGTTCTGAATATTGCGGACTTAAGGAAAGAAGTTCTTAGGGAGTGTCATCGATCTAAATTTATGATTCATCCCGAAGGGACCAAGATTTATCGGGATATGAAGAGGATTTTCTACTGGGAAGGTATGAAGAAGGATGTTGGCTTGTGGGTTAGGCAGAGTGCGAACTGTCAACAAGTGAAGGCCGAACATCAGAAGCCGAGTGGATTGCTTCAACCTTTGGAAATACCAGTTTGGAAATGGGATTCGATATCCATGGATTTTATAGATGGGTTGCCAAGGTCAAATAGAGGAAATTAAAGCATATGGGTCATAGTGGACAGGTTGACGAAGAGTGCCCATTTCATTCCAGTTAATTCAACCAGGATGACACCTGTTTTAGCTAAGTTGTTCATGAAGAACATAGTTAGACTGCATGGAATTCCTATCAGTATAGTAAGCGACAGAGATGCTTTGTTTACTATTGAATTCTGGAAGATTCTACAGGATGTGTTAGGTACCAAGCTCAAGATGAGTACCGCATATCACCCTTAGACGGATGGGCAGACAAAGAGAGTCAATAAGGTACTCGAGTATTTGTTAAGAGCTTATGTATTGGACTTTGGTGGATCTTGGGAAGATCACCTACACTTATTTGAGTTTTCCTATAATAATAGTTACCAGACTATTATAGGAATGACGCCTTTTGAAGCTTTGTATGGAAGGCCATGCAAATCATCAGCATGTTGGTTGGAGATTGGAGACAGATTAGTCTTGGGTCAAGATCTGGTTAGAGAGGCGACAGAGAAGATTGAGTTGATCCGAGAAAGGATGAAGGAAGCTTAGCCTAGATAGAAAAGTTACGCAGATAAGAGGCGTAAAGATCTAGAATTCTCAATTGGAGATTGAGTCTTCATTAAGGTATCACCACTGAAGGGTATGGTACGATTTGGAAAGTCGAGGAAACTGGCACTGAGGTATGTTGGTCTGTACTTAATTATAGAGAGGATTGGGAAACTCGGATATAGAGTAGAGTTGCCGAGCAGTTTGGCAAGTATCCATAATGTGTTTCATGTATCCCATCTTCGTAAGTATGTGCATGATCCAGAGACTACTATTCCTCCGACGGAGTTGGAAGATTTGATAGTAGAACCGAATTTGACTTTATTTAGACAACCAGTTCGGGTTGTAGCGAGAGATGAGAAGAGGTTAAGAAATAAGACAGTCACGCTGGTGAAAGTTCAGTGGAGCGACAACGAGAAGGACTGTACTTGGGAGACATAAGATAGGATTGAAGATACTTATCCTGATCTGCTGTGAGGGTATCTTCTATATTTTCTTTATATAGACTATTGCTAGTCAGGTAGGCTAGTATGGTAGTTAGGAGATGTTACAAATGATAGTTATGCTTAGTATTTAGTCCTTACTGAATTTTGAGGATGAAATTCTTTAAGGAGGGAAGCCTGTAACACCCCTAATTTTAAATAACATTATTCGGGAGATTTAATTAGATAAATTAAATAGAATACTGTAAAGATTAGAGTGATAAGAGGATTGAGATTTGAAAACTAAATAGAGGCCGTGCTCAACTAAATAAAAATTTAAAAGAATGGGTTTATGGAAATGGTTTTATAAGCTAACCAATAAGAGAATAAGGCAAGGTATTATGGGGAATAGCTGTCCATCATAACCCTTAACCTCTAAAACCTTATTCCCATTTCATTTCACAAGTTCATAATTCTAAAATATAAACCAAAGAGCTCAAGTCGCCCATAACCTAAAGGAAAAGAGGAGAAAATCAATTAAAAGCTAAGGAATCAAGCAAGGAGAATTAAGCAAGATCAAATCTCAAGTTCCTTATCCAAAACAAGTAGAATAATAATCAAAACCATTTCATTTTTTATCATGAACATTTGATTTTGGATTTATATTTAAATCTGTTTTGATGATTTTAATGATGATATGCTTGGGTTATAAGCCATGTTTGTTTTAAACAAGAATGTTTGATAAATGTTTTATTTGATTTTAAGGTTAAAATCATATATATTGGGTTTCGAAGGCCATGAGGATTTAATATGTTATGTAAAACATTATTTTGGAGGTGGGTTTAAATTTTCATAATTTTCCAAGCTATGGATAATTTATTATGAATTTTTGAAGAAAGAAAGAAACAATTGGGTTTAAAATTTTATTTCGGCTATTATATGAAGGATTTTGGGTCTAAAATTTATATATGCTAGATAACATATTAAAAGTGATTTTTGATGATTTTTGAGGATTTTTCCTAAGTAATTTACTATGAAAATTAAATTAACTTAGTTAGAGGACTTGAATGTCTTAATTTTTTTGCTAAAGGGAATGGCTTTTTTGCTAATTATCTTTAATTAATTATGGATGAATTCGACAGTGTTTTAGAAAAGATTTTTGTACAAGTTATGATAACTAATTATATTTTTACAAATAGGCAAGTTAGTTGAAAAGCATTTACCTAAAAGGATGCAAAACAGTTTTGTAAAGATTTATTGTTTCGCCAATTCCAGTAGCAACCTTTCGACCCATACCTCCGCCTCTAACCAAGTCAAAACTAATACACATGGTATCAATGCTTTGGTATATAGTGGATTGGAGAAAGGTGGAAGGTATACAGTCGAAACAATGCTTTTGAAGGGTTCAAGGCCGTTTTAAATAGCTTTCGAAGGTCTTTGTTTTGCTTTCAAAAGAGATGCCACTTGCCTTGCTTTTAATGAATGCTTTCGAAAGGGGTGAATCACTTTTATATAGCTTTCGAAGGGGTTGCTACCTTTTAGTTTAAAGGGTAGCTTTCGAATGAGTTGTCGTATATTATGTTTTAAAGAGAGACTTTCGAAAGGGTAGTTTTGAACTAAGTCGAAGCCTTGTTGTCGTCTTCATACCTTTCGAATAGGTTGGAAGTTTCTAATGAGTTCGAAAGGCAAGCTTTGTTTTATAAATATAATAAGTCGCTTCCCAATGCTTTTGAAAGGGTTCCAATAGCCATTTAAACTAAAGGTTTTGAAGGAAATGGCTTCGAAAGGTGTTTCGGAGCCATCCTTCCAATTATTTTACTTAAAAGATTAAAGCTTTCGAAAGGATGGTTTCGAAGCCATCTTTTTTCCCCAAACTCTTTTATTTCAAGGTTAATGGTTTCGAAAGGGTTACTTTCGTTTATATTCACTTTGACCCAAAAGGTATTTTAAGGATAAACTCAATGGTTTTGAAAGAGGTACTTTCAAATGGTTTTGAAACTATGCTTCTACGAGTTGGAAAGATATGCTTTACTACTTTCGAAAGGAACGTTTTGATGGTTTCGAAAGTAAGGTTTGATGCTTTCAAAAGAGATATTTTAAAGTGTTTCGAAAGGCGTATATTTAAGTGTTTTGAAAAGAAGATTTGAATGCATTCGAAAGATACGTTTTAATGGTTTCGAAAGTAAAGGTCTAAGGTTTCGAAAGCCTTAGTTTTCAAAACAAAGCACCCAATCTTATTTTTAAAGGAAAATCCCATGGCACTATAAAAGAGCTTTGAAATTGCTTTTAATTTTGGAGTTTTTAAAGAAGCTTTCCTTGATAAAAATAATGGGTTAAAGGTATTAACCAAATTTCATGTGGAAATGATTTCAAGGATATTAAACCATAAATGTTGGAATTGTAATGTTAATGTATATGCTTCTTCTATATGTATATATTCACTATATAATGGACTCATAACTACATTTTGGGGAGGAAGGGCATAATTACCAGCTAGATTGACCCAGTATTGAATATAAATTGAGTTAACTCCTGTACGAGAAGAATTGCATCTAGGAGGTCAGGTAGATCAAGATATAAGATGCCCAAAGACTGATCAAGAAGTTGTCAGTTTAGACAGGTTCATAGTCAGTTTAGACAGGTTCATAGTAAACCCATGAAAACTATGTTTGGAGAGAGTTATTGACAGAGATCAATAGGTTCATAGTGATCCCATGAAAACTATATCCGGATAAAGTTATTGACTGAGATCGATAGGTTCATAGTCAACCCATTAAAACTATGATATAAGAGAAGTTATTGGAGACACCAATAGGTTTAGGGAGAAACCATGAAATAATTGAATGAAATTATTAGCAGGGGCCAATAGGTTCTCAGTGATCCCATGAAAACTATGAGATCGGACAGATAGTCCATAAGCTTTGAACATGTTATTAGTCATCCCATGAAAACTAATAGATTAATAGTGACCCTAGAAACTATAACTATGGCAGATAGTCAAATGAATGGGGATGGGAAATCCAGGATATTTTGTTTGCATATCATCATGATATTTTAAATTGCTATGTTTTTAACCATTTTGGATACAAGAGCACAGTATATGGTTATTATAAACTTTTGAGTAAGATACTAGTAAAGGGAAATCTCGTTCCACTAAGTGGTGTGGTCTCACTATATATCTAAATGGTTCGAGATGGTATGTTATTATTCATACTAGGCTTTATGTCTGACTCGAAGTTTATGTTTACCCCTTAAACTCTTGGGTGCTCAGTTGACTTTGAGTAGTTTGAGAGTTGAGGTTTTCAGGTTTTTCTTTAGACGAATAAGCTTCCGGAGACGTGTAGAAAGCAAGCTAGCTAATAGGAGTTCTTTTCTATTTGATTACATTGTGTTTTGATGTAAAGGCAAAGTTGTTTAATTTCATATATATATAGACTCTGATCATCCAAGGGGGCATCTTTATATGTTGCTCTTGGCGTATTTTGTAATAATTATATTTTCTCTAAATGTGGTTCTTGAATTTGAGATTATGCAATGAATCATAAATATGATTAAAATGGAATGAGAAATTTGTTTAATGGTTTTAATTTTTTTCATATCCATGTCTTTCTGTTATATCAATGTATCTAACAGTATCACATTTGGTCATTGAGAATTAATAACTATGGACGATTGCAACATCCGTACCCGTTAGTTTTGGACCTCCAAGTAGGGGATGTTACACACACACAAATATATCCTATTTTAAATTTAACTTTTAAATATAAAATCTTATATTTTAACATTTCAGAATTTTTTGAAATTAGTCCAAGGCCTAATTCAAATTAGGCATTTTTTACTAAGTACAACCTTTAGCTTCACATATATGTTCGAGCAAAGCTGGTAACCAGGTAAGGTAAGGTAGTTGATTACCCAAAATCAATCCTTCAATGCTACCTTTCTTAGACACCCTACTAATTAGGTTGTAAGCTTAATTGGTTAACTCTAACATGACAAATTTAGACCTCATGGGCTATTGGGCCGTTATACCATTGTTGGAACTAGGTCATCTTGCAGTGGAAGAAATGGGTGAATTTCATTTTTTAAATCATTTTATATCTTTATTGGGCCTATGTAGTCTAATTTATTTAGGACATTTCCAAATTACTTTTAAATAAAATCATTATTCTATTTGAATTTATAATAGAGTTTTATATTATGTAATTTAATATTATATATATATATGTCTACGTGTGTGTGCATCATATATGTGTGTGTGTGTGTGCGCGCGTGCACGCACGCATGTGTAACATAGCAATCCGTGCAAGGTATAACCTTCTTGTATATAAGTGCTAGGATTTACACTACAACAGATATGTAAGCTCGTCTAATATACTAATATTGTCCAAATGTATGTTTATATAATTTAATTTATGTATATAAAATATTGCAATACATATATATATACACTAATATAATTTCATGGGTATATATATATATATATATATTATAAACATGTTTATGTATATTGAAAATCATTTAAAATTATATTAAAATTTATCTATTTATTTTAATGGAAATTCGAAATCAAAATCATAAATAATTATTTTATTAAACGTATATAATATACATATATATTAATATCTTATAAAATTAATAATATATATACACTTAAATATAATATATGAAATAATATATATGCATGCTTATTATATAGCTCATGACAAAAGGTGTTTTTTCTTAAATCTACAAATAGATATTTCTGTAAGAAAATTTAATATAAATTAATAAATAAATTATTTTTTACAATATAATTTCAAATCTAAATACCTATTATGATATATAAATATTATAGTTTAAAATCAATTTATTAGTTTTCAGCCATTATTAAAAATGTTTAAACTATATAAAAAGTTTAATTTTTTTTGTTGAAAGTGATTTAGATGTAAATTTAATTTAAAGAAATATAAAATGTATTTTATAACATGTATATATATTAATATTATTTGGATCTGGAGGCTTCAAAAAGATTAAAAATAAGAGTGGGTTGAGATGCTTTTATAGAGGAGGAAATAGAGAGCGAAGTTAGGATCAAGATACACAATTCTCTCTTACTCTTTCTTTCCTCTTTTCCACTCAAACCTAGCCCCTTTAGCCATTGGCTGCCCCATATGCTGATTTGTAGTGGCCAAAGATCATAATGCCCTATATGGGCTTCAAACCCATTTAAAGCCCAAACAAATTATATTGCATTTTAATAAAATTTAAATGCGTATCGATTTCGTATATCGATTAATATATTTATAACTATTATAAATAATTTATTAATATTGTTTAACAAATCAAAATAAAAGTTTATAACTAATATTTCATAAATATTAATTAATTTAATTAAGTTATAACAATTAAAAATTAATTAAATCATTTGGTCAAATGAGTATTTAACATTTCAGTTGTGTGGCCCGTTAGGTGTAAATTTGGTCAGCGATTAATATTGATCTATTCAAATATTAACATTCCACGTCACTTAGCAGGTTGTGTGAGATTTTGGCCAAATTTATTGCTTGCTTGGTTTTGGTAAAATCCAATTTTACTTTGTTAAGAGTTACCCGATTGTGATTATTATTTACACTAATTCTCTTCGTCTAAAATACATCATTTTGGACTTATGAAATTTGGTAACGGTCAATACCAAATTTCAATATCATCCATATTCAACTCTATAGGCCAAATACAAAGTTCTTGGTTCAATAATAACAATTATTATTAAACAAACTACTATAGCCAGAGACTTTGAGTTTGAGTTGACTTTAGTTATAGTGGTAGAGGACAGTGTTAACTAAAAATTTAGCCAACCTTGGAATTATGATTAAGAGTTTCTATTAGCGAAGGTTGCTCACTAAATTTACACCTAATAAAGTGTAGTAAGTACAAGACTCAAGATTTCGAGTGGTTTGATCAATGTTGATCTGCGTCCACTATGAGGATTTTTTTATTACTTTTCTTTTCTTATAATAGTTGGATTACAAGAGAAAATAATAAGAAATTAAATGCTCAAGAGCTTGTATTGTTCAACCCTTGTTCAAATGCATTTCTTGATGTATTTATAGCTGCTAAAATATGTGATGAACGATAAGATGGTGCAGATTGTACAGGCAGGCCAAGATCTTGATCGGACACTATTATCACCTCCAAAGGATTGATAAGCCCTCCCCCACTTCTTTGGCCTCTTACGAAAAGTGTTGACATACCAGAATCACTTCTTCTTCATTCCGGCTATGGTCAACCCGACACTTACTACGCAAATATTCCAAACCCCGGGTATGCTCTCCCTTGGATCCCCTTTCTAGTAAATTGAACTTTATCTTTGATAGCAACTCATTCTTTTTTTGCAGCAACTCCTACTGGCTTAGCATAGGCGCGAAAGTTTATTAGGGACATCTTCAATGGATAATGGAGACATCCGACAATGTCAGGAACTTTGCCTTGACTTTGACGGATGAGAACCTTCGTCACGTGGGGCTATTTGTGTTGAGGAAAACAAGATAGGTGGGTAAACTATGGCTCAAGCCCCATTCATGCAGCCATCCAGGCCTGCGAGGGTGGTTATCAATGAGTCAACAATTATAGGATTGTGGTGGACATCGAGGATGAGGCTGATCTGGGTCACAATGTTGAGTGGGAGGCTTATGATCTGGCACTTTTGGGGGCATGGTGGTTCCTGACCATGTTATCATATGGCCTTTGAGTTATTCTTGATCATATGTGACCTTTGAAGAGGAGAGGATGGGCAGGTGGACACAGGAGCTGGATACGCCAACAAGCTCGGGTTCCTCTTCTGAGACCACTCCCGCCTATGGATTTCCTAATCCAATAACATGTGCCACACCTCCCAACATATAGAGCTTCGGGGGGCATGATTTAGTAACAACGACACAGGGTCCCCTTGCCTGCCTTTAGTTAGAAGGCAGCATGGGGACTAGTCCGATGATGGTAGCTTTAACTGCGTTGCGTTGCTTTTTTGCTTCTCTTCTTTATGCTTATTTTGTAGTGGTATGCTTTAACTTGAGCAGTTGGTGGATATGGCAAGTTGTGGGGGGGCTTTATAGCATATGTCTTCACAAGAGGCATCCTTGACCTATCATTTCAGCCTCTCTTAGGGGCGTGTCTTCCCCATCACAGATCTTACACTTCAGCAGCAGCCTTTGGCAGATGCCACCTGCTCGACTAAGGCCGATGTGGGTGCATAAAGGATATAATTCTAGAGCTTCGCATTAAGGAGTCAGAGAACTTTGGAGGTGGTCCATCTTTCAAGTTTTCGAGAGAGATGGATGTTATCAGGCCCCTACCAGAGGCTCATATTTTGGGGTTGTAGGGTCGATCATATTGAACATGGTCAAGGAGGGAGATGAGGCGAGCATACAGATTCTGCTAAAGTCTTTGGTCAGAGTGGACTCGAAGGTCTTGGCTAATATAGGCTGTCCTAGGTTCGATTGAGGTCCTCACTCCTTGAAGGCAGTGGTGGACGCCCAGTTAAAGGATGCCTATCTAGCAAGGGTTCCCAAACTTTATTCTCTCTCCTATACATGTATGCATCCCTTGTTACACTCAGCTCATTGTACGGGAAGAACCCGATAATGTAATCCCCCGTAATTTTAAAGATAATTAATTAAAAAGAAATTAATTAATCAATAATATCACCGAAAGTAGAATTTTTACAGATGTCAGAATTTGACTATGAAACTTATACCGTTGAATTCATGGTGATTTTCTTACTAGTTTCATATATAAAGTTTTACGATCGTCGTTCAAACGAAAAAGTTATCAACGTTTGAATATTTCAGATCGTAAATAAATATATATGTAACTAAGGAAATAAATATAATTAAACAATGTTGATTAACATTAATAGTCAGTTAATGTTTACTTAACATTTGAGTATAATTAACGTTAATCAATTATCTCGATCAGCTAAATAAAGAATTAAATTAACAAATAAAATGTCGCATAATTAAGAAAAATAATTAAGGCCGACCCATCGACTCCTAACCTTAGTTGGTCGACCGCTAATGGTCGACCGGTAGGGGGATGATGGTTGACTAGTTAGTATGTCAATTGTGAAATTTGATGTGCCCTAACAACTAGCATTGCTTCGAACCCGTATAAATACGAGCCTAAACCCTCACTTTTCTTCTCATATTTTCTAAAGCGACAATGAAGCTCCACCATTTTCTCTCTGACACAAATTATTGATTATAAATAAAATTATAGTTTATATACACAAGTGGAGGATAGCAGAGGATAACTGAGAAGAAGAATAGGGTTAAATCAAATCGTTAAAGCCAAGGTAAATTAATAAATCCAGATCCAACCCTACTCTTCTTCTCGGTTATCCTTTAGCTTTTAATAGGGAATCAACCCTATTTTATAGAGAAGAATAGGGGGACGATGGTCGAATGATTTATTAATTTATTAAAGCTAAAGGAAATTGGGTTAATAAATCTAAACGATTAGCTGAGAGTCACTATAGATGTGTATGGACTTTATCCCGGGTACCTTTACAACTTTCAGCATAGCTATCAACGCTTCGTATTCCGCTTCGTTATTTGTTGCAGGGAATTCCAAGCGCAAGACATATCAAATCGATCGCCCTTTTGGGAGTTTCGAGCACTACTCCTGCCCCCGAGAAAATGTCATTAGGTGCACCATCGACGAACAACTTCCTAAGTGTCTCCACTTCCGGAGTCATTTCTTCCTCTTTATCTCGTATTGTAAACTCGGTAATGAAATCTGCCAGATGCTGCCCATTGGTCACCTTTCGAGGATGGTATGTGATTTCATACTGACTTAATTTGATGTTCCATTTTATAAGTCGTCCAGAGGTCTCGGGGCGGTACAACACTTGCTTCAAGGGTTGATCTATCAGCACTTTGATCGGGTGTGCCTGGAAGTATGGTCGTAACTTTCTGGATGCGATCAAGAGGCAATGTGCTAGTTTTTCCAATTTCGGATAGTTCTTCTCTACTCCAGTGAACCGTTTACTGGTGTAATATACGGGTCGTTGGATCTTAGCTTCTTCTCATACGAGCCCTGCACTTAATGAATGGGGCGAGACTGCTAAGTAGACGTATAAATCTTCTTTATCTACCGGCTTGGACAGGATTAGCGGGGTTTCCATATGTCGCGGCAGCTCTTCGAATGCAATTTGACAAGCTTGATTCCATTCGAAGTTCTTCTTCTCCTTCTTTAGCGCATCAAAGAATAGTATACATTTGTCGGTTTCTTTTGAGATGAACCGGCTCAGCGCTACAACCATTCCATTCAAACTTTGTAACTCTTTCCTGTTCCTTGGGGCCTTGACTTCTTGTAAAGCGGTAATTTGTTCGAGATTTGCTTTGATGCCTCTGGCGCTTACTATGAATCCTAAGAACTTTCCAAAGGCTACCCCGAAAGTGACATTTAAGTGGATTGAGTTTCATTCCATATTTCCGGAGTATCTCAAACATTTCGATGAGGTTGTCTAAGTGATTTGCAGCTACGTGCAATTTAACCAACATATCGTCTATATAAACTTCCATAGTCTTCCCAATCTGATATTTAAATATGGCATTCACTAGTCGTTGGTAGGTTGCCCCAGCATTCTTTAACCAAAATGGCATCACTTTGTAGCAGTATAGTCCAAGATCAGTAATGAAACTGGTATTTTCCTGGTCGGGTTCATGCATCATGATCTGGTTGTACCCCGAATAAGCATCCATAAATGATAGTAGTTCATGTCCAACTGTCCCATCCATAAGTTGGTCGATTCTAGGCAAAGGAAAGCTGTCTTTTGGGAAAGTATTATTTAGGTCCTAGTAGTCGATACGAGTTCACTATTTTCCATTAGACTTCTTGACCAAGACCGGGTTGGATACCCATCCGGGGTAAGATGCATCGTGGATAAAACCATTCGCCATCAGCTTATCCACTTCTTCTTTCACCCTTTGAACTATTCGGACCCTAGGCTACGTCTCTTCTGCTTCACTGGTGTATACTTAGGATCAATATTAAGTGCGTGGCATATAATCTCTAGTAAAACCCCGCACATATCGGGATGTGTCTAAGTGAATACGTCCAGGTTGGCATGTAGAAATTTGATGAGTTTAAGTGTGATCCAATTTTCAGGACCCATATTGGGTCATCTATGTTGACTAGGACAAACACCATCAATTCTGTCGGTGCCGCCCATTCCTCCCCTAAGCTCTTCTTTCTAGGGTCCAAAGCCTTGTCGAATCGGCTATGGTCCCTAAGCCAGGGGCGGCTTTGTAGTTGCAATTCGGTAGGTTCATGAATGTGGAGAGTTCTCCCCACATTCTTTCCCTTTTCTTTTCTTCTAGACTCACGTAGTTCTATGATGTAGCATTCTCTAGCGACACTTTGGTCTCATTTGATCATACCAACTCCATTCTATGTCGGAAATTTCATGGCGAGACACCACTGAGCTAAAGCAATCCTGAAATCTGCCAAAGTAGGGCGACCAAAGAAAGCATTGTAAGCAGCTATTTCATCTACAATCACAAAGGTTTGGACGAGGACGACCCTTCACTCACCTTCTCCGAGTTCTACGGGTAAATGGATTGTTCCAATGGGTTGCTTAGGTTCACCGCAGAATCCCTAGATCTTAGTTCGGCAAGCGGATATGTCTTTCATATTGATATTCATCTAGTAAAATGTGTATTTAAAAAGGATATTCATTGAACTTCCACTGTCCAACAATACTCGTCGAACCACAGCTGATCTGATTCTTATTGTCACGACTATGAGGTCGAGGGTCGGAGCTTCTATTCCTTCAATGTCTCGATTTCGAAACACTATGTCATCGTTCAGGGTTCTCTACTGCTTGGCAGGAGTTCCATCTTCAATCACGAAGCACGAATCTTTCGGAGTGCGTCTTAGTGAGCTCGCGTATCGGTCCATTTCTCTCTAACTCTTTTGTATGGGATGAGGTCCTCCAGCTATTGTTCCAATAATAAGTCTCTGATCGGTCCGTGTGAATCCCTCTTCGCTGGTTCCAGCTTGGTTTCCCCGATCTCTAAGAGCTTGGAGTGCTACAGGCTGGTCAGAATTTTGTGGCTTCCTCGCATACTACTGAAGCTTGTTTTCCCGAATCAGTTCCTCAATCAGATTCTTCAAGTGACGACACTCATTCGTGTTATGACCATGTGTTTCATGGAAGCAGCGGTACTTTCCAGAACGCTTTTGTTGTTCAGTCGCTTCCTTTTTAGGTGGCTTCTTGTACTCTTCCGTCCCTTGTGTCGTGAGGTAAATGTTCTTTGGACTATCATTGAGTGAACTGTAGTCTTCGGGCCTAAGGCCTTTAAGTCGCTCACTACTCCTATTTCGCTTGTTGGAATTCTGATTCTTCTGTTTTTAATTCCCCTCCTTTCCCGCAACAGTCCTGGAGGTTTTTGCATCTTGGTTCGGCGCCATACCATTCTGCCCAAAGTTGGTCGGTTGTAGGTTAGCAGGCTTTCCTCCTAGCACTTTTACCTCTTCCAATCTCACGTACTGGCTCGCCTTTCGATTAAAGTCCTTCTTGGTGGTAGGTTGTTTCATCTTTGATCCATTTTCTGAATTCGGTGTCAGGATGGATGGGCATGGACCAGGGCCATGAAGACCATATCTTCATTTCGGTTACTTACTTTAGTGATCACGGTGTTTAACAGACTCATGAAGGATTTCAAAGATTCATTTCGTCTATGGAATAGGCCTGGTAAGGACATTACTTTTTTCGGTTGTGTCGTGTAAAGCCTAAACTGATTAAGGAACTTCATTGCTAATTCATCGAAAGTGGAGATGGATTTAGGTGGGAGCCTGGTGAACCGCATGGAAGCAATTCCCTCCAAAAAGATTGGAAAACATCTACACTGAACAATATTTGAAGCATTCGCTCCGTCCATGTACCAACTGTACTTATACAAGTGAGGTTTTGGATCTCTAGTTCCATCGTAGGATGGAATAGTTGGCGTAGTGAACTTTTTAGAATATCATTCATTCAGAATGTCATCAGTAAAGGGAGTCTGGCTTGGAGCGGATCCCCATTCATCATCTTTCCTATTCTTACTTTCGTCCATTAGGCGCTTGATCATGTCCGCGATATATGCCTCGGATGTCCGATAATCCATGGGATGGATGTCAGTGACTATATCAAGTGTTTGGTTTTGCAAATGGTCTTGGTAAGCGGGCTGAAGCCTAAGCTCTCCGTCTTCGGAAGAGCCACTCCCTCAGAGTTCTGTTGGCTTGCGGTTGGTCGTATAGGAGCAGTTTGGACCTCTGTGCTGGTATTGAGTGTGCTAGTGTTTTCTTTCAAGTTGTCATCGTCAAGTTGTTCTCCATCTTCATAGTCAAATAGATCCACTACTATATCTTCTTGTGGGATTTTCGTCCCCAGATTCAAGTTTATGGCGGCTGCTTTGCCGTTGGTGGAGTGTTTGCATTTCCTTCTATGGTGATTCCTGTAGCTTCACCTACTACTCTTTTTTTGCTGTTGCTTTCCGTTTCTCCTGTTTAGGCCAGAAATGGAAGAGCTTTCCTGCTCCGCGGCAGCCACAGGCTCTGGCATGGTTCTCGAAACAGCCAGTGATTGCAAGGTTAGGAGGGCATTTAGTTTTTCCATAAGAGCTTTTTGGCTATTCTCCATCTTTTGATTGATTTCATCAACCATCTTGTTTAACTCACCTCTAGTGACTACTTCATGCTGGATAGAAGATCCTAATATCTGATCTCCTATGTTGGCGTCGTTAGCTTCAACTTATTTAGAATTAGTTTCCTCTCCAGCTATTACCGCTTTTATGGATCTTCTTAAAGCGGTTCTCTTTCTTCCTAGTGCCATTGATTCTCAACAACAAATTTTTTAAGAAGACATTGAGGATCTAACTTCTGAACCTATCTGATCCAGAGTAGATAGTTAGATCTGAACCCGAGTTGGCTTCTCAGTGAAGGCACTAAAAAGCTAACCCAAAAAATGGATCAACACCCTGGCTTGAGTGTGAAAGCACCAACCCTATTTATCAAGGCAAATAAAATAGGAATATCAATAGTAAATCGTAGAAAAAGTAAAGAGACAAATTTTTTATATAATGGTTCATCTATTAACGAAGCCTCCATCCACTTTATAGCTTTTATTGATCAACTACCATTACAAGAGAGTTTTAATTACAACATGATTCCCCTTTTTCATGTTAGATTAAGCCACCATTATTAGAAACAAAAGGAGGATCTCAATTGTCTATTAATGACTGTTAGGTGGGAGAAGAGGAGTAAAGAAATAATAGCAAAACTTCGGCAGAGATCTAGTTATGAAACCCCTTTCCATTGAAGGTAGGATGGTACTTATAGGATTTAGAGAGCACTTAGATCGAGAATCATTGCACCAGAAGCCTGTAGTTGTCCATAGGAAGAAGCATGAAAAATTTAAAGTGATTCTAAGCTAACTTTTTGATCGGATGGGTACCAATCCAAAGAGTTATCTAATTTTTGCACATATTCTTTCCGGTTGGCTTCCCTGCTTGCTTATGATGCTCTCCATGTAATTTTATAGCTTGTTGACTTGTTTTGATGATGGTTCACCCATGGCTTTGACTAAACTTTAGTTTGAATCTGATAATTCTTTATTTCTTGAAATTTGGATGCTTAGACTGTTAACAAACTTGGTAGACAGGCTTAGTAGAGAAGGAGGAACATGACGCAAGTGGTTTGGAGGAACCTCAAGCAAAACTTTTGGATTGATACCGATCCAATTGCATTGGATCGGCACCGATCCAAAGTGTTGCCGTATTTTTGGGTCAAATTTTCAAGGTTCCTTTGTCCCATACTTTTAGGCCTTCCAATCAAGTCTTGAATTGTTCTGGCTTAATCTGAATGTTCTAACTCCTTTTGAATTCTACCGAGTTAAAAACCCAGTTAACATTTTCCCTCCAGAGTATGCCTTCATTGGAAACAAGGTGTGCTTAAGAAGTAACTGCCTTTGAATCTCTTCTTTAAGGAGTTTTTCAATCGTCGTAACTTGTCACCTTGAAGAACTCCCTTTGACGCACTGGATAATTATTAAGTCCTTACTGGGAACCTCCATTATTCGTACTTCCGAAGTGATCTTGATTTGATAATTTCCAGAATGAATACAAACGTCTAGTAGGTTGCATGAGGAAGATTTGAGATTATCTGGAAAAGTAAATTTGGATCGGTACCTATCCGATTGGATCGGATCTGTATCGATCTAAGTACTTGAAACTTTTGGCGACAAACTTTTCTCCTTTTTATATGAGCCGACCCCCCCTTCCAATTCATATCATTCCTATACGATCCAATTTCTAGCCTTCTAGCCAATCCAAAGTGTTCATACCCTAATTTGCCGATCTAGTCGCTTCATCCACTCAAGAGCCGCCGCCGTCGATCCTTGCTTCTAGTGCCATCGGCCGTCGCCTCTAGAAGTTGATGCCGCCACTCTATTATTGTGATTTTCTATGATTTAAGGTGTTACCAATCCATCAATACCCTAGTTTGGGTTGTCTTGCATCAGAGGCCAGATCGCTTTTCTCCATTTCGAAGGTTGGAGATTGGGATTTTGGCACATTATCAGCGATTGGTGATGAAGTCCTGTGGGTTACAGATATAGTGGAAGATTCAAGCTGATTGTGACTTTATGGAAGAAGATAGTAAATTGAGCCTTAATTTCTTCCCGGAACGAAGCTAGGGTTTTGTCCCGGTGCTCGGCATGTTTTGCTATCTTCATCCACAAAGTCAGAATTAACTTGTACCGAGTTTTACAATCGATCTCGTCACGACACCCTATAGATTTATTTTGGTTTTTCTAGGAGGTGATAACTTGCTTAGGGTAATGCCTTGTATGTAGCTCAGGCTGTTATCACTTCCCAAAGAACTAAAATCGACTTTTGCTGAAAATCCTCCTCCCGATTCAGACCCATCGATCTATAGTTGCTTGCTTTGGACTGGTCCTATCGGTATACCTGAAATAGGAAGAGCTTTCTGTGTCGCTTCGGAAAATAGATCCGTTATTGATTGTTAATCGATAACGGGTAAATATAGAAGAAAAGAAATTAACATGTGATACAGATCGCTCTTTCCGGTGTGAGTGAGCCATCTACACGGAATGGTTCGTTCACAGTGCTCAGGATGTCGGACTCCTTCTCACTTAGATTACACATCACACACACCCATAGTTAATACTTGGAATTCGGTCAGTGGTTGGTACACGTCAATTACCTTTCGAATTTCAAGTATAAACTATGCTAGGGTCTATAGTTTAGAGATTTGGTGCACTCGACTATTTTGAACACAAGATTTCTTATATAGAATGACGCACAAATCTTCTCGGTGCAAATCAGTTGAGGAAGGCTCATCAACTTCTAAAGCGGAATCTTCGTCGATCCCAGCGGGGTCTGCTGCTTCCATAACTTCTGGTCAATATGGTCGTCTGATTTCAGTTGGCCTTATAGTCGATCGCACTCCTTCTAACTTCAGAGTCTTGCTTGATCCTCTGGAGAAAGCTCATTCTATCCTTATACACAGGATGTTGCAAAGCATCTGCTCGCAATATGGTATCCCAGAGGATGACATGCTTCTTCTGTCGAGAGGGGAATTCACTTATAGGCCACCTTCGGGATATGTGGCTTATCACCGCTATATGTGTATGTACGGTGTAGTGCCCATGTTCAATCATTTCTTAATGACAATGCTTTGGAATATAGGGTTGGCTCCATTCCAAATTCTTCCAAATGGGTATGCCAGGCTGATGTGCTTATATGTTCTGTTCATGCGGGTGCTTAATCGTGCCCCGAGCTTTACCAAGTTGAAGTATCTCTTATTATTCAAAAAGAGAGAGACTAACTCGTTACTCGTTTATATTGAGGTGCAACACCGTCGAAAACTCATACTTGATCTTCCCAGCAAGGTTCCCTCATTCAAGAATCAGTTCTTTTTGGGGGTATTAAGTAACAAGTAGAGTCTGCTTCAACCATTTTAGGGGTTTTAAGTAACAAGTGGGTATTACCTTGATTGCGTTAGGCAGTCTAAATATGAACGATGAGTAAGGCTTGGCACTATGTTAGTGAGTGATGGATACCATATTAGGGAGTAGGAGCAGTACATAGGTCGAGAACGTCATCGGTCCTGAGTGGTCGGTGAAAAGACAAGGTTATGCCTAAACTGCTACACCTCCTACTAGTGTAGATCACGTTTAGGTCATGAACCACCACAATTGTTTGCTAAATTGTTTGTTAGGATCAAGGCTGGATAAACCTTTATGGAAGTCTTTCAAAACAGATAGAATATGGCTAACTATTATAATGTTGTTATTAGGTACCATGGGAGTTCTTTGGTATGCACAATGCCGAAGATGTGATACTATGTTTATGTTGGATTCTAACGAGGTGCTGGGTTCTGGATACTAGTTGGGATTGTATCTTGATCCAAAGAGGTACTGTGGTACTTATATATATATATATATATATATGCATGTAGTTATGGTTTACTTGGGTATATAGGGCATATTGTACGCGACGTGGAGTCAAGACGACTAAGTAAAAATAAAACAAGAGACATAACATGTAATGGAAGTCAATTGGTATAAATTAGTGTTATGTGTAATGTGTGTAATTTACCAGTCACTAGAATGTTGTTCTGACCCCTCCTCATTACAACCCACATAATAGTTTAGAGGGACAGCTACTGGTACAAGGCAGGAACAGTGGAAAGACAAGTTTCCTTATTCATACTCGACAATGACAAGGATACTTGACCTCAGAAGTGTCAACCTTGGTCAGTAACTATATGTTTTATTATACTTCACTATTCAACTATGAGTTTATATCGATAGTGCTCTAATATGCATTTTATTATTTGCAGGATACCAAACCAACGATCTGTACTTTGGTGACCTAGGTTTTCGATTTAGCTAAAATTAAGGCACACTAGGGTGCGAGTTGTCATAGGCACCCTCCATATTCAATTGGGCTTGAACAAATTAAGGAAGCAGGTCAAGGACGAGGCTATGACTCATCGTTGGGTAGAGAGGCGGACTCTTAAGGCAGAAGAGGCCAAGCACGGAGTGGAGACAGTCAGAGACTTCACCATTAGGAGATGGGTGGAGGAGGAGAAGCTTGAAGGGGATCTGAACTGGGTATGTGCAGATTTGGAAGCCAGCCGCAAGGAGGCCGATGAGATGAGGGGTTTACTTCAGTAGCTCTTGACTTGTGTGACCATGAACAATAGGCGACGGTGAAGACGTCCCTATGGGAGGAATGGAACAACAGGTTGATGGTCATGTTGTAGATGACTTTTGATGCCAAAAATCATCTTCCATTGATTGTCAGCATTCCCCTCCCAGAGGATTACAATGAAGTCCATTGAAAAGCAGCGATTGAGATTGCGGCCAAATAGACCCCCTTGATGATACTGACTTCAGAGCAGTTCACCTCTCTGACCAGTGCCCACAGTGATTTACCCACCGATGATGCCCTGGTGGTGGAGAATTAGATGCCACTCCTCTTGCTTTCTTTTTGTTCAAGTTTGCATGTCAGATGCAGTGTCAAACTTTTATAACGAACTTTATGTAAAATTCGCATAGTTAGCTTTCTTGTTTGTCTATTTATTTCTTTTTTGTCAATATTTTACATACATACATGTCATCGTGTTTGTTTTTATATGTCGGGTGGCTCAAGTGACCCCTAACTTTGATAAACACACACTTTAGACGTAGGCATTTATGCACCATATAGAAAATAAGTAAAGGAAAGAAAAAAAGAACAAGTCGCAAAACAGACTTATATATTTTAGTTGGGCGAGCAGTCCTCCGTCAGAATGTATTGTCGAGCATGAGTTAATGATGGTCGCCCTTTGGTGGTTGTTGGGTACATTTGTTGGTTTTCCTTTTCTTTATTTACGGGCCATTGGGAGGGGCCCGACTCTGCTATGATAAAGCCACCTTGGTTGTTTGAGGCGATCAGTACTACAAATGCTAGATTCGAGGTTATTACATGGGTAGTTGCGCCCATCTTGGAAACAGAGCCCCTCTATGGGATGGACCACATAATGGGAGTAAGAATCGAGACCATGTCATGCGTGGTCGTGCCATATGTTCGCCACTGCCTTTGGTAGGGAAGGTATCGTTGGTTAGCTAGCACGTCCTACGGGGTTGGTTAGAATGTTCATAGCTTCATAACTTCCTCCTAATGTGGGCAGAGGCTTTAAGCGCTCATACACCCCTAGGATGGCTAATTGGATGTAGTAGCTTCCCCCCGAGATAGGTAGAGGTGTTACGTGCTTGTACACCCACCTATGATGGCTGGTTAAATGAGTAACTTCCCCCTAAAGCGGGCAGAGGTATTGTGCCCTCATACACCCATGCAGGATGGCTAGTTGAATGAGTAGCCATCTCTCGAAGTGGGCAGAGATGTCGCGTGCTCATACACCCAGCCAGGAAGGCTGGTTAAAGCTGATAGCTTCCATCTCAAAGCGATAGAGGCATTGTATGCTCGTACACCCGCTCGAATGGCTAGATGAATGCTAGTAGCTTCCAATCGAAATGGGCAGGGGCATTGCATGCTCATACACCTACCCAGGATGACTAGTTCAATGATAGTAGCTCGTATGATTGACAAGAGTTATGGAGATGAAGTAGCCTATTCATGCATATAAAACAATATATTTTACAAAAAGGCGACAACCTTATAAGTTAGAACACGTAGCCTACCTTGCCTCATACTTTTGGCTTACAAAATCTTGGTGTTGATGGTAGCTATGTTCTTGATCTATAACAAGAATGATCAGTTTCTCAAAAGGACAATTGTATCAATGATATTCGTGTGTGCATTTGACTTAACTATACTACTATATACATTTGAAAACCAAAATATATAACAAGTACACACACTCTCTCATATGTATATTCTCAGTCCAATCTAGGATGATAACTCCTTCCCTATCTCTACTGGACTATGGTATCACCTCAGGTTAATCGTGTAACCTAAGCTCTAATACCAAATGTGATGACTGCTCTACACCATCGCCACCCAATATACATAAGATAGTGCGCTGTTGACGTGCCCTACCAATGTAGAACGATCAACAAGGTTTTAAAATGAAGTAAGCATCACATAACTTGTCGTATATCTCACAGTGCATGAAATATAATATAATATACATCATAGATATAACATAGGAGAGATAGTTTTAACCAAGTGATCCAAATATTAGAGTATAGATTCACGGACTTATACAATAAGTATTAGAGTTTATACAACGGGAATAAACTCAAATAACTATTTCATAATAATAAGAAAGCATCGTTAAGGCTCCACAATATTGTATAGCAGAATAAGCATATATATCCATATATAATACAAAATAACTCCCTCCAGTTCGTCCGCTGCACAGCTACTGTGTCACACCTAGACCTGCTATCTAATCTACTCATTTAAGAGTACCGGAGATAATAAGAAGCAAAGTATAGAACCTCGAGTTAGACAATAGCCTGGTGTGAGTGGTATATGAATCTTAAAATACTATACAAGTTGATATAGTAAGGAACAAGGGTATATAAACCATACCCGATATGTTCCTACAACCAAAGAGTTAGCACATAATGAACATAATATGCTACTCTACAGATATAGTAAAGGTACATTGCAAACCAAGTGTGTTGATGGGTGTTCAGGTATCCTTATCTCCAATACCTATCTATAATGACATCCCTAGAGTGATAGCCTATGGAAAAACAATCAAGACAACCATAGCATCCATCAAACAATCCTCACTATTACTCAGTGTGCTCTGGATATATGATAACTCGTATGACCATTTAACTTCTAGGGACTAATGGAAATACTGATTTTCAGCTTACACTCTTTAGCTCGAAGCTGGTAGTAAAATCATTCAACCAGTCCAGGGTACATGAATTCATTCAACTGATCCGGGGTAGCCTCTCAACGTACCCATGAGCGTCCTCACAATATCTCTACTTTGCCTTTGAGTAGATCAGAAAACACTTCAAGTATCAACGATCCCTTAGCACGCGTATCCGAGCATTTTCCTTGCTCCATACATTTTCCATTATCTTCGTGGAACAATTCTACATTCCTCCATTCCATGATAGAACCATTCAACCGTTCTATCTATAGGTCACCTTCTTAGAACTGACCTATTTGTGGATAACCATTTTCACGACTCCGTTTAACATCAAACCACCATCATCAAAGCCTAACTCCTTTCATCATCGAGTTGTCACCAAAGTTCCGAAACTATCATTATGCCTCCATGTTGCCATCAGACCCTAAACGAGCAAACAAACACCTTCAACACGATCTTCAGAGCTTCTATTTCCTCTCTAGGAAGTTTCATTCCTATCCAATCAATAGAGATAACTCGGTACTGAGCTATCATAGCTCGACACCAAGCTACATACTTGGCCAATTTTGTCCAAGACTTCTCCCATGACCCTAATACTTTCTTCCCTATGTACTTTAGACCCCGAACCATCCTTCAACATAGCTCGGCCCCAATCTAAAACTTCCATTTCCAAGTTCTAGAGATAGCTCGGCATAGCACCCAATACTTAGCCATTTTCCAACATCTTGACTTGGTGCACCTCTTCTAGCCATTCTCCACCAAACCATCAACTTGCCGGCCTATTTTGGCTACCAAACATAGCTTAGTACCGACCTATAATTTCCTGGTACCGACCTATGTACTTAGCTCTGTTTCAGCTGCGATTTGAAACTTAGACTCCTTCTATACTCCGAGCCTCTCCTCCAAGTTTCATCCAACTTCGACCATCGTTGCGTTTGATTTGTCGAATTCGCTAACCTATCCACCAATTTCCTAAAACACTAGCAAACAACACCAAAGCACAAAATACAACCCCATAAAATCATGTATGTACATTTATTTATACATACAATACACGAGATTGTGATAATCGAGCAAATTTAAATCTGGATCTAACTTTTACACTGACATATGTATGTGGATACAAAGGATTTCAAAACCATTTTAAAACCTTTATAATTTGTCCATAAACATGTATAAAAGTATGACTAATGTTAGAAAATGTTTTAGGGTCAAAAATCATGTCGAAAACAACATTTTTAACTATATAAACATGCATAATAGAGTGTGAGGTCAAGAACCACTCACCAAATACCCAAAATACCAATTTCTCCTTAAATCTGAAATAGACAACAAAGGAGATGAACACAAATTAACAAAAATGATAACCTAAAGCTTTCCTATGCTAATCATCTCCCTAGTCAATGATTTGGCAAGATTAGTAAGAAAAATGTGTGATTTTTGCTGAAATTAGGTTTAATGGAGGTAGAGGTACTTTGAGAAAGATGAAAATGACTTAGATCAGTTCCTACAGCCTTTCCTTAGCACAATTTTCGAGATGGGTTAATGGTCCTAAGCACGGGCTGGGTTAATTATCCACTAAAACTAGCCAACAACAGCCCAAAAATAAAATCGCTATAACATTCAAATAATAAGCCCCTTTCTCTATTATGACCACTCTATGGAACGTGAAACCATCATCTTGAAGCAATGGAAGTGGTTTGAGACCCTAATTCAGCTCCTATCAAAATTTATAGTCAAAACAAGGTTTTCAGGCTCAAAATGATCACATAGAAAATCGACAAGAATCACAAATATGGAAAATGCCCATAAGAGCCACTTTCCAAAATTTTAGTGCCATACGACCTCATATAAATAAAACAAAAATATTTTACGATCATCTGATACGTAAAACACGGGTTGTAACACCTCAAAACCAAGAACATATGCATTATATATAAAATTGATGTTACATATATATCCATAATTAGGTATTTACAAATTAAAGAAAATTGTGTCGACCCCATAATAGGATTTGACAAGGCTATTGGGTTGGTGACAACCTGGGTTTTAGACTCAAGGAGTTCACAACATTTCTAGCTATGAATGAATATGATGCTCCCGAGTCAACTAAGGTGCGAATAGTATTCCTAAAAATAACAGTTGTTCTTTCAGATTTCAGCATTTCCTTGGTCTTTAGGAGGAGGAGGTCTACTTGAGATAGGTACAGCCTAAAAGGCATAAGCTTGTCCACTTTGTCTTTCCTTTGCTAGCTTTGGACACCAATTCTTGTAGTGTCCCTCCTTATGGTAGTGGTAGCATCTCACTTTGAACTCCTTCCTCATTGAGCTCACCTTGCAACCACTAGCAACATGCTCCTTCATCTGACATCTATGGCATGTCACACCTCCTTTCTTGGTCTTTCCCTTGGCCTTCTTGTCCTTCCAAAATCCTCATTTCTTAGCTCCACCTTGATTTTGCATCGGACCCACCTTCTCCTTCCCCTCAATACTAGTAGTCTGCAACACGACCATTTCAACTATCATCTCATAAGTGGCGTTCATGGGTACTTGGGTCCAAAGCAGCTCCCTAAGTGGAGAATTTAGGCCTGTAACAAACTTCATAGCATTCTTCATGGGGTGTCGATCAAACTCAATCCAAACTTAATCAATTCTGTTAACTTACTTATATAATCCTTCAACATGGAGTCTCCTTGCCTAAGTTGTATAAACTTTTCTAATTGCAAACTTACTTTAGCTCTAGACCTGAATCGCAACTAAAAGCGAGTCTTGAATTCAGTCCAAGTGATTCCCTCCTCAGCATTCTCCTCAACCACTACAGTCCACCAATCTTGCGCCTCCCCTTTTAGATGCCATGTAGCTATCCTCCTCTTGATCCAATCTTTCCATCCAAGCTCCTGAAATATAATTCACGGTCGTTAATCTAAGCCTTTGTTTCCATAAAACCTTAAGCTCTTGTATACACCCATCCTCCTAAAATCTAGAAGTTTTTACACGGTTTAGGGAAGTCCAGTGCAAGGTGATGCTTCAGCAAGCGAAGTAGCGGTGCCACTGATGTAGCTTGTTAAGGAATGTGAACTTGCACTACATGCCTTAAGTACAACTTGAACCATTCTGGCATCCCCCTAATTGTGGGTATCTCTTAACTGGTGGAGTTCCTAGCCTCAGAGGAATGATTTTCAGTTATAATCAACTATCTATAGGTTTAATCTTTTAGTTACAACTTTCTAAGTAGTATTATTCGCTAAAATAAAGATTTGTGTACCGTGTTTGCATATATTCACAAAAGTATATATATAGTTTAGTTTTGAAAAATAATTTCAAAATAAAAAATACACACTCTTACGTATGTCTATTCCTGTTGATCGGGTAACCTAAGCTCTGATACCAAATGTAACAACCCTCTCTGAAACAGGCTTAATTTTCGACCCAATAAAAGCCCATCAAGCCTTAGGCCCATACCAAAGCTAGCCGTTGGTTGGTAAAATTGATACAATGAACAATATACATAACTATCTATCCATGCTTTTAGAATCTCATAGTGGAAATGAAAAAATATAATAACAAAAATAAGCACCCATTTCATAAAATTTCAAATCTCAGAAAAACAACATATCATCCCAAATATCCAAAATACAATAATCCAAAAACAACATTAACATGTTTGAAACTGGATACATCAAAAAATATTAAAAACCTAAATAGATAGATAAACTACCACGAGTCTTCGCCACTGCCTTCATCTCCTCTATCAACATTATTTCCATAACCTACGTGTTGTAATAAGGAGAGGGTCAAACAACAATGTCCGGTGAATAAAAATCTCAAGTTTTATCATAATAATATTTGGACAGTATCATTTAGATAAGTAATATGTCTTACACATCCTATACTATCCTACCAAGAACACTTCCAATTGTAAGCCCGAAGGCTCTTCCAGTATAACTCCATAACATACCTTCAACTTTAGGCCAAAGGCCCTTTCCAATCCAACGCAACTACCGTCGGTCATGTCCTAACAATGTGAGAGAAAATACCTGAGCCACTTAATACCTCTTTAAATGGAATTAGACAACCTCTGACCATTTAATACCTATACTTTAGGTAGATCCTCATCATTTAATACATAAACCCAAGGCAGACCCCTCCATGATACTTCCTAACTGATATTATAAGAAATCCCATACAGCCACTTAATACTTTATATATTGAAAGAGGCGGACCCTACAATATCCACTTAATACCTCAACCCCGAGTCTGACCATAATTAGATTTTTAAATTTAAATTCGTTCAAATTATTTTAAATTCAAAAATTTCAAACATCGGTAACTTTTTTCATTTGAGCTCCACTTACTAAACTTTATATATGAAAGTTGATCAGAAAATCGTCACGAACGTAATGATGTAACTTTCGTGCCAAATTCCAAAATTTATAAATTTTCCACTTTTAACCATGTTATTAATAATTAATTTCCTATTAATTTTTATGGGGTGTTATAATATTACATGAATTAAATCTTACTTAATTAATTAACATTTTGATTAAATTTATATTATTCAATTATAACATTTTATATTGAAATGTATACCATTACATTTATAGTTTACATGTATATCTTTATATATACGTATTTTATTTATTGATTAACTTTTAATTAATTTATCTAATTAAACTATTTTAGTTAAATTGTATTAATTTTGAAAATTCTTTTATACATATATACTTATATTGTCTTAAACATTTTAGCAAAACTAGCAGGGTTGATTGAGCCCTTTCCAGTTTTATCAAACAGTTAAAAAAAATAGGATTCAGCGAGCTTAACCCCATGAAAGAAAAAAATACAAAGCAACACTAAGAATAAAAAAGAAAACATAACATATATCTTATATATATATATATATAGAAATAGAAAATGGGATTAAACATTTTAAAACACTATAACAAATATCTTATATATATTACATGTATACATATTTTTAATTAATTATACTTTTAATTAATTTATTTACATTAATCTTATTGGTATTTGTAATTTTCGAAATTTTATTTATTTTATTTTCAAATTTTTTTTGAAAAATGATATTATAACATTTATAATATATTTCTTATTTTAAATTTAACTTCATTTTAATTTATTTTAATTTCAAAACAATTTTGAAAATTAGCCAAAGGCCTAATTAAAATTGGGTCTTTTCTATTAAGGGCAACCTTTAGTTTACATAACATTTCGGGCCAGGCCGATAGCCAGGTAGCGTTGGGTACTTGATTACCCAAACTCAATCCTTTGACACTACCTTTCTAGACGCTATGCTAATTGGGTTCTGATACATTGTTGGAACTGGGCTTGTAAAGTCTAATTTGGAACTTATTCGGCCTACAAAGTCTAATTTTATTCAGATCTAATCTAATTTCATTCAAACGAAATCAATATTTTATTTAATTTTATAAATAAGATTTATTTATAATTTGGTTTGTACTATATTATATGATATGTGTATCATGTACATATATGTGTGTACGTGCATTTGCAACATAACAAGGTGTACGTAGTTTGGCATGTGCGTGTATAGATGTTGGGATTTACAACGCAAATGACATGTTAGCCCATCTGTATAGAGATGTGTTGTCTACACACACACATATAAATAATATATATAAGCACCATGGCACGCGCTTCACACGTGATGAAGGCACCTGAATTGTTTTTGTACATATTGTATTTGTTTAATACGTTTAAAAGAAAATGTTTTCCATAAATATTTAGCCATATGTTTATGTTGAATCATACGTAGTTAAGTTGAATTTTTATTTCTAAGTTGTAATATCTAATTTTTTTGTTAGTTTAAATTTTTATTGATATTGTTAATTTATAAAAAACAAATTCATAGAATAGTTTATTTACTAGATCTCATTTTTAAGTAATATGAAGATTTGGTAAATATTTATAGAGGAAAATTTGAATTTGTAAAGGAAGCTTAATTGTTAGATCCTATTTTTGAGTTATACTAAATTTTGATAATATCTATAGAGAGACATTTTTGGTATTTCACACCGACATCAAAAGAGTCTGACACCAAATGTATTAGAACCTTTAATAAAGAAATACATATAAGGATAATTTTGGAAGTTTGCGGTCGGACCAAAAGTTTGCGCTTCCAAGCCAACTATTAATAAAGATATATGTATAATTATTTATATTATAAAGTACTACTTATTAAATAAAACTTACATAATATACATATATAAACATATACATATATAAGAATATAATTAGATTGCAAAATATTTTGAATATATAAATACACAAAGTAGTTTTGAATAAACATATGTAATATTACGTATAACTCAAATTATATATATATATTAAATGAATATATATATATTATTAATGTAAATAATAATAATAAAACATATGTATACATATAATAAATGCTGGCCTAAAAATTTGTTTTTTGTTTCAGTTTATTTAACAATTAAAAAAATATTTTTTTATTTCCGTTTGGAATAAGTTAAAAATAATTATTTTTAATGATTTTCGAAAATAAAATGATAGCATATTTTGTATTACAATTATGCACTTACATTTTACATTATTTATATATATATATGAATTTATTTATTATTTGTATAAATTAATTTTAAATAAAATAATGTATGGATAATATGAATGCGAATTAAGTAAATATAATGTTTTTTAATTTCCAAAATCTTATAAATAAATAAAATTTTATGAAATATAGATTATACTTAATACAATATTGTTTCTTATGAATTAATTATTTTAATTAAACAAAAACATTTAATAATATATATATATATATATATATTTCATCTTCAAAAAAATAATTAATCGAGGTCGTGAGCATCTATGTATGATTACAAAAAATATATATTATATATACGCGCGCGCACACGGACAAATGTATATAACCATCCAATATGTGACAACACAAAGATAAAGAGATTCATGATAAATGATTCTATCTACACCAATACATTATAGGCTAAATTTGATAAGTATAATTGTAATCAAGTAAAATTACCTTTGCCTTATGCCTAGAATTCGCACCTTGAAATGAAGAACTAAGCTCCGTGATCCAATTCTGAATCCAGAAGTTGCTAGCTATCGAATACATCTACCATTGATAATCGAATTGTATTTAATTTGGCTTTATTAAGCGTCACCCGATAACGACAATTATTTACACCAATTCTCTTTGTCAAAACTATATCACTTAGGACTTATAGAATTTGGTAATGGTCAAAATTCGAATATCGTCTATATTTAACATTATAATCCAAACATGAAGTTCTTGGTTCAATAATAACAATTATTATTAACCGAACTACTCTAACTAGAGATTTTGACTTTGAGTTGACTTCACTTGATTGTGATATTAACCTCATATAACCGAGGAGACGAATCCTCCCTTGAATACTATTTCACTTCCAATATTTCCACTCGAACCAATTATAATTATTCGATGGACATCGAGCCATAATTTGACTATAATCAAAGTAGAGCTTTCATATTGAAGATCAATAGTATTCTCAAGTCAGAAGAAATGTGTAAATTTATCACATCGATATTTTCTGTTTGACCTTGGTTATATCAACCAACAATAAACTATCGAGTGAGGCATTCTATAGTTATCCAATAACAATTAGTACTTAACCCTATGGTGCCTACAGCCATCATGAGTAATACACTGTCCAAAATTTAGAGAGCATTACATACTCTAGTCTTAACGGATGCATCGATATTCAATCTCGATACATCTTGACTAGGAATATTTAAAATAATATGTATATTATATTGTGATAAAATACTCATGATTACAACTATTTGTAATTACTATCATAAACACAACATTTATGGATTTATTGTTAAATATACTTAAATTAAACTACTAATTAATTATAACATGTTATAATAAGCATATAACAGAAAGAAAACATTTTTTATTACAAACGAGAATCGATCACAAAGTTAATAATTTACAATAAATTATAGAATTTCCCCTAGAGCATACCTCTAACTCTACCACACACACACACATATTGCTCAACCAAAAATTGAATAAAATAATATAATCGTAAAACCAAGATTTTATATTCTCTTACACTAATGTTTCTAAACCATTTAGATCTACCCATATCATTCATAAAAATAACTATACATCTAAGATCCAAATTAATTCTTCCAAAAAGATAACTCCACAATTATTTACAAAATGTATCGAAATAGACATGCAGATCTTTAAACTAACGAAAGCTGTTTTTGAAATTTAGGGGATTAAGATTGTTTACCAAAAAAATAAAATCATATCAAATTTTATTTTATTTCATAAACCACATACAAATAATTTAGATCCATCTTTCTTCATCAAAATAGATTTCAATGTTTTAATTTAGGAAAAAAAACTTCGATACCAGACCAAATCCAAAATTAACACACACAAAATCCATCATACATAGATCAAGTAGATCTGTAATTTGAATAAGATATTACATGAATTCAATGATTTATAAATAAAGTTCAATTCAAAGCTTACTCAAATATAGAAAAATAAAAGTTTTCAATAAAATCAATGATGTGCGCTTCATTGGCGGTTGTTAGAAATTTTTAATCAATTCAAATGAGCCATTGGTCTAATTATAAATTTGAAAGAATAAACAATATTTATTTCGATGAGAAGAAATATAAATAATTTCAGAAGTCATAAATGATTTCATTAATAAATTAAAAGAAAGGGATGGATCTAAATGAATGCAAGATAGATCTAATCTTCTTAATCTTCACAACTTTGTATCTATAATTTTTATTTAAAGATCATGCTGAAAATATAAGTAGACAAGAAGCCGTTAGAGAAAGAGAGAGGATATATTTCATTCATTTCAGATATCTACATACAATACAATGAAACTCTATTTATTGGCTTGTCATGGAAAATGAAGATTACAATAATGCCCACGTAACATTTATCATATTCACCCTTATAATTTACATATATTATAACACTAACTGATGTGCATGTAAGAATGTATATTTTTATTCTCATGCTCGATCTTCATTTATTAAAATAAAGGATATATTAGGGTATTTTTACATCTTTTAATCAAAATACAAAAGTGTTTTCAAATCATCATTCACTTATCTGTTAGGTGTGGCTCGCATTGTAAATGGAGTGGGTGCATGGATTGAATGGAAAAGTCACACATCGTAGGATATTTGTAATAATCGTGGTATATATATGGGATTGGTGGCACGTAACATTGGGGATTCCTTTTGTTACAATGTGTTGCCAAGACCAGATTATATGCTCGATGGAGGCGATAGAGGGATGTTCAATCGGGACGCCGATATGGGAGACTTCGACCATTGACTCCGGCTAGACACGGTGAAGCGAACGCGTACGGTATGCGGGAATGCCGAAACTCAACATGGTATCAGAGCTCCATGGTTCGATGGGACTGGTATGATGCAGCGTGACCAAAGCATGGATCCAAAGGGGCTTGAGCATGGGATGCTCTTCAAGGTGGAGATATGGTTAAGCAATCGCTCCTTCTTGCTTATGAGAACTTGGAGTAGCAGCCTCATCCAACTACGAAGAGGACTCAGTATAACTCCAAGGTAACTTGAGCAATGCTCACCAAGGTGGAGATAAATGTTGGGACGGGATTCCAACTAGAGACCACTCAAATCGAAACTCCACAAGCACAGTGGAAGACGAAATCGTGGTAAGAAGTGTAAGAACAGCCAATCAATAACACAGTTCTAATCTCAACCAATCCAAAAGCAATCACAATCCCAAACAAGCAATTCAGAAATCAAAGCAATAATGAAAAATAAATCACACAGCGGTTTATAGTGGTTCCACTAACGTTGTGTTAGTGTACATCCACTTTAAGAGAGAGGTTTTATTAATATTGATGAGAAGAGTACAAGAGATTGAATACAATGATCAAAATTATAATTAGAAATTGATTTGTGGAGAAGAGAATTGAAGAAAATTAGGTTTTGATAAACCCTAATTAGTGGAGGCTAATCTCTTGCAGCCGCTTGCACGCACACCCAGATCTGAAACCTGAAGCTAGCTTATATAGGAGAATAGAAACCCTAGGCGATGTTCAGAAATTGCCCCTGCAGATATCACAAATCTTCACGCCAAGTCCACACGTAAATAACAGGCGGAAGTCGCCTCAGACGTCTGACCAAAGTGGTCAGACGTCTGACTTAAGTTACTAGAAAATTTTCTCTTCAGCTCAAACGTCCGACCATTTGGTCAGACGTCTGACTAAAGGCTCTGGAATCAATTCTGCATAGACTCAGACATCTGACCATTTTGGTCAGACGTCCGACCTCTGTCAATTCAGCACACTTCACCTTTTCCCTTATAACTTCCACCTCCGAACTCCGATTTGCAAACCGTTTTCTCCGTTATGAAGCTACTTCCGACCTCTACAATTCTCCCTATAGTGTCGCCAAAATTTAACACTCCACCTCGACACTATATCCATTTCCAACTCCAATGGTACCATACCATCAACGACAACCGATAGCACCAACTATCACTTCCTCTACCTTCAGCCAAGCATGAATACTTTCCCAATGAGCTCCGACAAAGCCACCGCCCATTGCACTCCACCAACGAGCTTAGGCAAAGCCCCCGCCCGCTCATGAAATGTTGAAAACATCCAAATCCTAAGCTATCCCACCAAAGACTAGCACTTACCAAGAAGATAGAACCTCAATCTCTTACCGATACTCTTCCTCATCTACCACCAAGCTCCTCCCTTAACCGTGCCACCTTGTGGCACCTAGCACTTCTCCAAGCGAATTAAGTTCGAGCAATGCTCGAACTTCCCAACCGGCAATTCCTTAGTGAACATGTCAGCCGCGTTATCCTTTGTGTGCACTTTCCGAAGATATACTTGCTTATCCTCATCCATGGCTACTAGAAATGACTCTCTCAACTCAATATGCTTAGTCCGTGAGCTAAACGCTAAATTCTCTGCCAAGTGAATAACACTATGGCTATCACATCGAACATCAATACTATCATGCCCGAATCCTAAGTCACACAACAATCGCTTCAAATAGAGTGCCTCCTTTGCCGCCCCCACTACGGCTATCAACTTCGCCTCCGTAGTGGATAAAGCAACTACGGTCTGCAATCTCGATCTCCAACTTATGGTTGTACCCCCAAGTGTGAAGACATATCCGAAAGTTGATTTTCTTCAATCCCTATCACCGGCGTAGTCCGAATCACAATAACCAACCAACTTGCAATCCATCGTCTTACTACCACCAAAAACAAGACCATGAGATGATGTGCCTCTAAGGTATCTCAAAATAAGCTTCACAGCTTCCCAATGTGATTTCCCCGGATTAGCCATATATCGACTAACCATCCCGACGGCATTTGCAATATCGGGCCTTGTACACACCATAGCATACATAAGACTTCCAATCGCACTAGCATATGGCACCTTTGCCATATAAGCCTTGTCTTCCTCTAAGATAGGTGATCCATTACTCGAAAGCTTCATATGCAAAGGTAAAGGTGTATTTGACGCCTTTGCATTCTCCATGCTAAACCGGCAAAGCACTTTCTCCATGTACTCCTTTTGAGTTAGTTTCAACTCAAAATGCTTTTGATCCCTTACAATTTCCATGCCCAGTATCCTTCTTGCTTCTCTAAGATCCTTCATTTTGAACTCCGATTTCAAACTCAGTTTTAGCTTGTTGATTTCATTCTTATCCTTAGAAGCAATGAGCATGTCGTCCACATACAAGAGTAAATACACCCAACAATCATTTCTCAACTTCTTGAAATAAACACAAGCATCCTTGCTGCTTCTATCAAAACCATTATCAAGCATAAAATGATCAAACCTCTTGTACCATTGTCTAGGTGATTGCTTTAATCCATATAGTGATTTCTTCAACTTGCAAACCAAATTTGACTTACCATCCACAACAAAACTTTCCGGTTGCTCCATGTAGATGTCTTCATCCAAGTCACCATGTAAGAAGGCGGTTTTCACATCAAGTTGCTCCAACTCCAAGTCGTGAATAGCAACTATAGCAAGAAATATCTGGATAGAAGTATGGCGCACAACCGGCTCGAATATCTCATCATACTCCTTTCCCTTCCTTTGTGCAAACCCCTTAGCCACTAGTCCAGCTTTGTGTTTGTACCTAAATTGGGCACAACACTCTTCCGAAGTGTTTGAAGAGATAAAAATGAAGAAAATAAATGTAAAAAGTGGATTATCTAACAAACACTCCAGAAAATAATCAAAAAAACAGCAAAAGAACACAGAGATTTAGAGTGGTTCGACATTTTGCCTACGTCCACTATGAAATGATTGACTTTTATTAACTTTTGCTTGTTGGTTACAGCGGATTACAGCAGTAAATTTCGAGTAAAATAGTGGTTTTTGAGTACAACAATGATTTCGGCAGAGTCTGGACGTCAAAGAGCCAAAAGGTCCCTTTTTTGTAGGTTCTGGGCTGTTATTTATAGGCGTAGGCTGCAAATATCTCACTCAAATCTCGGGAGACCTCTTTTGGCACGTGGGTGGGCCCACGCAATCGATCCCATGCGGTGCGCGCTTGATCTGTGATCGATACGAACAAATTTCATATCGATCGTAATTTGGTCCAATCGAGTCGAAATCGATCACGAACGTTCTTGAGGATGTACGCAAGCTCCTCTGAAAATTTAGTGGCATTTGGACTTGTAGATTTTGAGTTATGATCGATGCAAGCTCGAATTTATCAAAGGCTGTTTTCTTCGTATCGATGCCCTTCGTATCGCTTTTTGGGCATGTGCTTGCAAGTTGACGTGGCGCTAACTCCTCGGATCGATCCACTTTTCATGCCGAGTGACTAAGTCTTTCATTGGAGTGCATCTTGTTCGCATCAATTGCCTCTGCCTTGTTCATATCGATTGTCATTGTATTGTTCGTATCGATCGCTTAATAGCTTTCTTCATATCGATAGTTGGGGGCCATTTTGTATCGATCGTTTGATGTTTTACTCGTATCGATCGTTGATCGATCGATATGAGCTGTGCAATTGGGATCGATATGAATTGACTCCAATTGATGGATACGAAGTTGAGTGTACGTGATGGATACGAACAACAGATGACTGATGGATACAAACAGATGAAGCTTGATGGATGCGAATAGATGGCTACGAATAGATGGAGGCGAACACATGGATGCGAACAGATGGAGAGGAACGAATTGATTCCCTTGGTTTGCATCGATCATATCTTGAGCATACGACCTCAGATTGACTTGAAAATTGGAACGTAGGTTTCCATAGCTTTGCATGTCGCGGCATGTTAACTGTAGCTTGATCCGGATTTGGACAAAATTCGTCGATATTCATAGTGAGCCTGCATATAACCGATCTTCGGGACGGGCTGTCCTCAGTTTCCAGTTAAGTTCTTGGTATCACGGCCTTGCCAAAAGGCGGGATAACACTTTTTATCTCCCATCGTCCTTCACCTTGTATATCCATTTGCACCCAATAGCACGGTTTCCTTTAGGAAGTGGAACCAAATCCCAATTTTGATTCTTCAACAATAATTGCATCTCTTCCTCCATGGCACAAATCCATTTCGAGCTATCACTCGACTCCATGACGTCATCAAGGTCCATCGGCTCATCTTGGACTACATGAAGAGCATAGTCCAAATTATCACAAAAGTTAAGATAGTTCCAATCACCATATCTTTCGGGTGGCCTTATAGTACGACGACCAACCCGAGTAGCAATACCATCACCCAAACTCCCTTCAACTCCACCTTGAACCGAAGCTTCTCTAGAATCATGCACATCACCATACTAGAGGCACCCTGTGGACTATGTGATGTAACATCAACCGCTACTTCCTCGCAAGCATCTCCAACTACTCTACTCTCTCTACTCCTTGGACAAAATGTGGAAATAATTTCCTTCTCCTTTGATTCACCATGAACCAAATCCGGAACATCCGATGAGCTTCTATTCTCCTTGAACAATGTTGACTCATCAAAAGTAACATGACGAGAATTTACTACCTTCTTCGTTTCCGAATTCCAAATCCGATAGCCTTTTACTCCATCCGTATAACCAAGCAAAATCCCCTTGAAAGCTCTAGGTTCAAGCTTATCATTTCCCGGACCATGCACATAAATAGGACTACCAAACACACGAAGATAACTCAAGTCAATGCTCTTTCCCTTCCACACTTCCTCTGGAATTTTGTTACCAATAGATGAGCATGGAATTCGATTAATAATATGCACTGCGATTGACAAAGCTTCAGCCCAAAATCCCTTCGCCAAACCCGATGTCAATCTCAAGCATCGAGCATTCTCAAGTAGAGTACGATTCATCCTTTCCGCAACACCAGTCGACTGCGGATCTCCAGGTGTAGTAAAATGCCTCAGAATACCATGATGCTTGCAAAAGTCCAAAAAATCTCCGAAAACATACTCTCCACCATTGTCGGACCTTAGAACCTTCAAAGACTTGCCACTCTCATTCTAAACAAGAGCCTTCCATGCTTTGAACTTTGCAAATGCCTCTGACTCGGCTTTCATTACATACACCCAAACTTTCTGAGAAAAATCATCTATAAAAGAAATATAATAGCGAGCTCTACCTAAAGAAGCTACTGGTGCAGGTCCCCAAACATCCGTGTGAACATACTCAAGAACCCTTCTCGAATCATGCTTTGCCTCACTAAATGAAACTTTAGTTTGCTTCCCCATGACGCATTCTTCGCAAAACTCTAACTTGTTGAAACTGTCTGCATCGATCATCTCTCTCTTCCGAAGAACATCCAAACTCCTCTCTGAGACATGACCTAACCTCAAATGCCACAACCTAGTCGCATCCAAGCCATGAGAACTATCAACTCCTATACAAGTTTCACCTTCTATAGTCACTCCTTAAAGCAAATAAATACCATGACTCCTAGCACCCTTCATCACCACAAGCGCCCCCTTCGAAACCCGCAAGCTATCACTCTCAATGGTGATCTTACAACCTAAAGAATCCAGCTGCCCCCAAAGAGATAAGAGACTTCCTAAGTCTCGGAACATAGCGCACATTAGTGAGAGTACGAACCACTCCGTCAAACATCCGAATTTGCACGGAACCAATGCCTTTCGACTTGCAAATAGCACCATTTCCCATAACAATTGAATTTCCTTCTTTGTCGATGTAAGAAGAAAAAAAATTCCTATTTGGCGTCATATGATAGGATGCCCCCGAATTGAGCACCCATTCGCTACCCGAAACATCCGATGCTACCGCCGACAAAACATCTACATCTCCCTCACTGACTCCACTCTCCACCGCTACTGATGAAGATGCTACTTCCTTCTTTGCCTTCTCCTTGTCCGGACACTCATTCTTCCAATGACCGGGCTTCTTACAAATATAGCACTTGCTTTTTCTTTCCTTCGACTTTCCTCTCCAACCGGGGTTCCTTGATTTAGAACGCCCCCGGTTCTCCTTCTTCACATACCTCTCCTTCTCCACAAATAAACCATGACCATTACTAGCACCACTACTTCCATCACCTAACTCCTTCATTTGATCCCGCAACTTCTCGCTAAGAAGAGCCGTCTTGACATCATCAAGAGTCAATGTATCCTGGCTATAGATCAAACTATTTGAGAAACCTGTATAGCGATTTGGCAATGAACACAACAATATCATCGCCTTTTGCTCTTCCTCAATCTTCAAATCTACCGCCTTCATCTTCATTAGCAAATCATCAAAAGTATTCAAGTGCGCCTTTAGCGAAGTACCTTCCTTCATCTTATAGGTGAAGAACGTTCGCAATAAGATCAAACGATTTGTCAGTGACTTCTTCATATATAACTCCTCCAACTTGTCCCAAATACCCTTAGCGGTGGTCTCACCACTAATTTCAGAGATAACATTCTCTCCCATAGCAAGTTGAAGTGTAGTGAATGCCCACTCTTCCATCTCCTCTCTATCAACATCCAAGATGTCCGCTGGCAACAAACGTGTGTCAAACACTACCCGATGCACCCGATTCCTCCTTAGAACCGCTTTCATCTTCCATTGCCATTTTTCAAAATCATTATCGCCATTGCACTTGTCTATCACTGATTGTGATCCTGAAGCTGCATACGATCTATGTACATAAGGCGCTACACCACTTGGATTACCCATTGAGGAATTACTTGAGGTATTATCTGATTTCGGCATTTCTACAACCATCTACCAACACCAATGCTCCGATACCAAATGTTGGTAGGGGTGGGCATTTAACCGATCAAACCGACTTAACCGATCCAACCGACCATAACCGAACCACATTAACTGATAAATTCGGTTACCCGAACATTCGGTTAACCGATCGACGTTAACCGATAAAAGTCGGTTCGGTTAACGGTTAACCAAATGTTATTTGACGGTTAACAGTTAACTGAAAATAATTTGCATGTTTAAACTTTAAACTAAAGGCTGTAGTGAACTACGAAGCCAAGCCACCCGGCCCATCATTAATATCGCGTAATGAAAAATAATAGAAACCCTAGTGAGTGTCCACCGCTTTCACAATTCATTCCTACAAACTACAGAGCTTCAGCGACAGCTTATCGATCTTGTTCCCAAATTTCTTAAACCTACCAATTTCTCAAATCTATCGAATATCGATTTCTCAATCCCTGGTCGTTCTTGGAAAAACCCAGATTAACACAAAACCTCTCCACCCATCAATTACCTAGCCGATCAACACAAATTCAGATCGATCTACTGATCTACAAATTCAGATATGGTGAATACTAGCAAGAAAAGAAAAATGTAAGCTTGTATTCATCATTTGATTATGTTTATTTTTAGTTTTTATATGTTTTATTTAGTTTGTATGGACTGTATAATTCATTATACTCAATAAACTGAAAATATGACCAAGTTGAACTTCTTTATAATTGATATTAAGTTCATATTAAACTACTTTTAAAATATACAAATTCAGATCGATCCATACAAAGTCTCAAAACTTATTTGTAGTTGATATTAAGTTATATATTTCTATACTTGAAACTAAGTTTATTAAACCGTGTAACTGTTATTTACATTTAATAAACAGCTTGAATTTTTATTTAAAATGCTAATTGTTATCAATTTTGAAGTTAGCTTGCTGTTGAAATGAATAATTGAGATGATAAACTAACTATTAAACTGATATTGATTAGCTTGTAGTTAATTAAAGGCTGTCAGTTATACAATAATTTTGATGATTAACTGATATTGATTATAACTGATATTGATTATATGCTTATTTTTAGTTGATATTAAGTTCGATTAAATTGTGTAATTGTTATATATTTCTATACTTGAAACTAAGTTTATTAAACTGTGTAATTGTTATTTACATTTAATTAAACAGCTTGAATTTTAGTTAAAATGCTAATTGTTATCAATTTTGAAGTTAGCTTGCTGCTGAAATGAATAATTGAGATGATAAACTAACTATTAAACTGATATTGATTAGCTTGTAGTTAATTAAAGGCTGTCAGTTATACAATAATTTTGAAGATTAACTGATATTGATTATAACTGATATTGATTATATGCTTATTTTTAGTTAATATTAAGTTCGATTAAATTGTGTAATTGTTATATATTTCTATACTTGAAACTAAGTTTATTAAACTGTGTAACTATTATTTACATTTAATTAAGTGGAAATTAGCCACAAGGGCTTCTTTAGCTAGTGTAATTAGTTTCTAGGACGCACAACTGAAATAATTACTTTCAAGGACAAAATGCAAAATAATTAGTTTCTAGGGCCTAAAAACCTATGAAATTATGTCCTTGAAAGTAATTGGACTGCTATCTTTGTCCTTGAAAGTAATTATTCTGCCGACTTTGGCCTTGAAAGTAATTTCTTTGAATGGGTGTCCTAGAAACTAATTGGACTGCAAAGTTTGTCCTTCTGGTGAAATGCCCCTTTAATTAAAAAACTTGAATTTTTATTTAAAATGCTAATTGTTATCAATTTTGAAGTTAGGTTGCTGCTGAAGAATGGAGATGATAAACTAACTATTAAACTGATATTGATTAGCTTGTAGTTAATTAAAGGCTGTTAGTTATACAATAATTTTGATGATGAACTGATATTGATTATATGCGTATAATAGTTAATATTAAGTTCGATTAAATTGTGTAATTGTTATATATTTCTATACTTGAAACTAAGTTTATTAAACTGTGTAATTGCTATTTACATTTAATTAAACAACTTGAATTTGTATTTAAAATGCTAATTGTTATCAATTTTGAAGTTAGCTTGCATAACTGATTTCATTTCTTATATTACATTTGTGCTATCATTTTAACCTGACTGTATAACCAGACTGTGTCATATTTGTGCTATTATTTTAACCTGACTGTATAATCATTTTACAGTGATTGCAATTGCAACTGATACACGCAGATATGAACCGTATATTTCTAATCTAAAATGTATTTTTGTTTTTCATGCACTATAACAGGTACAAATAGGTAGTTTTAGAGAAACAAGAGATGACGATGAGTTTGTGGAAGAAGCGGATGATGAGGAAACTGGCGAAGATGGCATCAATATTAGAAAACCTCCTCTACACCCAGTGCGCAAGCCTTCTTCTAGAAAGCCTTCTGCGGTATGGGAACATTTTACTAAAGACGGTAATTTCAATTTTCAGAAATGTATATGCAACTATTGTGGTCAACAATTTGCATGTGATTCTAAATCAAATGGCACTACACATTTAAATTACCATATAAAACATTCATGTAAGTCATTCCACGTGATAGTGATAAGAGACAAAAACTTTAGCTTTTGGAACAAATAGCGATAGTGAAGGTAGTTGCAATCTTATCGCATGGTCATTCAATAAAGAGGAATGTAGAAAAGCATTAGCTCGAATGCTAGTTATTGATGAACTCCCTTTTAGTTTTGTGGAGGGTGAAGGTTTTCTTCAATTTTGTCGGGAATTGTGTCCTAGTTTTGAAGTTCCTTCACGTAGAACAATTTGTAGGGATGTGCTTCAATTATATTGGGATTCGTTAGAATCTCTTAAAAAATGTTCTCAAAATCATTGCATGGTGTTTGTCTAACTACTGATACATGGACATCTATTCAGAATGTGAATTATATGGTTTTAACTAAACACTTTATCGACGGAGATTGGAAGTTACATAAAAGGATTATAAATTTTTGTGTGATTACTAGTCATAAAGGAGAAAATATTGGAAAAGTTATTGTCCACTGTATCAAAAAATGGGAACTCAAAAGAATAGTGTCTATCACGGTCAATAATGCTAGTGCAAATGAAGTGGCAATTAATTATTTGAAAAGCAAATTAAATGATTATAATGGTGGTTGTGTTTTGAATGGTGATTTCATGCATATTCGTTGTTGTGCTCATATAACCAATTTAATCGTCAATGACGGGCTAAAAGAAATTAGTAGTACTATAGCTGGAATCGTACTGCGGTCAGTTTTGTGAGATCATCTCCATCACGATTGAGTAAATTTAGAGAGTTATGTTTAAGTTTGGGAATTGAGAATAAATCTATGCTTATTTTAGATGTACCGACTAGGTGGAATTCAACGTATTTGATGTAGGAAGCGGCTTTAAAATACAAAAAAGTTTTTGATGATATGAGAGAAAATGATGGTATTTTTGTTGCTTACTTTGATGATGAAATTCATCCTCCAAGGTCTATAGAATGAAAAATTGCTGAATTATTTGTTAAATTCTTAAAGTATTTTTATGATATTACTTTAAAATTTAGCAAAACTTTGTCCATTACTGCAAATGTTTGTTTTGCCGAGCTTAGTGGAATTCAAGAAGAACTTAAAGGATTGGTTGATAAAATGAATCCTTATCTTGCTAAAATGGCATCTAGTATGAAAATGAAGTTTGATAAATATTGGGGAAGCGAAGGTAATATGAACAAAATTTTATTTGTTACGTGTGTGCTTGACCCAAGGTATAAATTCCAATTTTTGAAGTTATGTGTTGAAGACATGTATGAAAAAAATATTGCGGAAAACATATTAAAAGTGTGAAGAATATTTTGATAAGGTTGTTTGACTTTTATGTTAACGATTCTATATTTGGAACACAAACGCGTGAGGAACCATAACCTAGTACGCTCGTTGCTAGTGAACGTGTTGAGGATGTTAGTGATGTTCTTTCTAGAAGAATGAACACTTTTCTAAGACAGGTTCAACAACACGATAACGAAGGCAACGAACTAGAAAATTATTTAAATGCACCGATTGAGGGTACACCAAATAATATTTATGTTTTACTATGGTGGAAGGTAAATAGTTCCAAATATCATGTTTTATCTTTATACGCTCGAGATCTTCTTGTTATTCCGGTATCCACGGTTGCTTTCGATGCGCTTTTAGCACCAGAGGAAGAATTATAGATCCTTTTCGTAGTACTTTGAGTCCACGGATGGTTGAGGCATTGGTTTGTACTCAGAATTGGTTAAGGTCCAAACCAATTTTTGTCGATCATTGGATTGAGGTTCCTATCGGTGATGTTTTTTATTACGATGAACTCCTATCAGGTGATATTTGCATTTGTAAAATAATATAGTTCTTCATTTGTTGGATTTGAAATACAATGCTCTAATTAACTTGTTTGCCATGTATATTTTGTACATGGATGTGAACGTGAGTCGCCATCAGATTTTATGTTCACCATGGATGGTCCATGTTCGTCATCGTTGTATTCACCTTCACCGCGGTTAGTTTCATTTAGTAGAAATGTTCATATAGTTTAGTGTTTACACTTTCAAAACAATAATATACTTTCAAAACAATCATATACTTTCATATACAATCATATAACTTTATAATGACAGTTAATAGTTCCACGAATATAGTAATGGTGTATTTGATATTGTAACATTCAATGTTGTTTGATTTTTATTTATTCACTAATTGGATTGTTTGACTGTTTGATTTCAGGTGATAAGTGGATGCTATATCAACGATGACCTATAATTCAGAATTAATAATTATTGTTATTTTAGGTATGAGAAAGAGAAATTAAATAGTCTGTGCTTCCATAGTTTTAACTTTTAATTTATCGGTTTTAATTTATAGTTTTAAACTGTGTATTGCATATTCGCATATGAACTGTGTAGTGTGTACATATAAACCAAATTATAGTTGGTATAGACTCCGACTTACACACACATATATGCAACTGATATATTGCATTTTAATGTTTTAAACTGTATTATATTTGCAACTGATATACTATTAAGTAGAAACTGTTATATAGTAAATATGGTATAGACTCAGACTGATACCCACACGCATGCAACTGATACACACAAACACAAACACATGCAACTGATAAATGGTTAGTTCAACTGAAATACGAACTAAGTTTCTTTTTCATTGTTGCTTTTTCATTAGGTTTTTAACAAATAGAAGTGATGATGAATCAATAACTACATTATTTTTCATAAGGGCCTAAACTACCCAATCTCATCCATATAGATTTCTACATCTTCATATTAGTATCGGTTCTCGTTTTGGAACACCTTCGGTTCCATCTTTGTCACCTTTCATTTTTCTATTTGTATTTTTATTTTACAGTAAGTATTCTACAATCCTAGATTTGAATGATTTTGTTTTAGAATTAGTTTTGAATACACTTAGTTTCATGTCATACACACTCGTACACACTCTCTTTCAACTGATTTTACCGTAAGTATTTTCATTTTTTAGTCACACATACTCTCTTTTAAATGATTTTGATTTAGAATTCATTTTGAATAAACTTAATTTCATGTCCTTGATTTTCTAAGTACACAGTCATACACACTATAACTAGATTTCCAAATAAATAGATTTCCAGTTCAAATGGTATTTCAGATGATAGGTGGATGTACAGTCATACACAGTCACATATAATCCATTTGATGCTTTGATTAATATTGAGGATGAGCTGATTTACAGTCCATATAGTCCATTATAATCCATATAATCCATACACAGTCACAGTCATACACAGTTATCATGAATGTCATCAACTGATTTACACGGATAAATGATTATGATGTGTCCATGTAACATGCATTGATTAACTGATTCAACACCTCATATTTTAAGTTGCATTTTGCGTTTTGCAGTGAAAAATGGATTGGTTTTAATGTTTTGACTAGTTTTCATTTTCTAGAGGAAAATTGATGGACTTGGTCACTTGAAGCACAGGCACAGCTATGGAAATTGGAATTTTTTTTTTTTGAGATCATGGGGAACCTTAAGATCATGGTATTCATTGATACTCACTTAAGTAAACCCCACGCCGTGTGTCTACCCCGCTTTTATTTAGTCGTCGCACACGGATGCGTAACGTTGAAACTCCCACTGATGGTTAGGCGCTGGGATTCGAACCTGCCCGGACACAGTCCTTTGGTTCCATTAAGTTAATCTCCATATTATTTGCATTAAGTTATTAATGTATTATTAAACTATGAATGTAATCAATGATTTAATAATCATTGTAGTATTGTATTAATATCAACTATGAATTGTTGACTACTGGACTGTAAACTAGCTAAACTATGTTAGGATTGCAAACTAGCAGAACTGTGCACTATTGGATTGTGGATTAATGTTGCAATGTGTGATCTTTGCTGTGCTCTTAGTATGCCTATACATGCAGAATATACGGTTAACCAACAATTAACCACTCAACGGTTAACCACTCAACGGTTAACCGTTTGGTTCGAACGGTTAACCGAACCGTTAAATTTAATCGGTTAACCACGGTTAAATTTAACCGGTACGGTTGGTATGACCAACCATTTTTAACCGATGTATCGGTTAACCGAACCTTTAATTTTCACTGGTTAACCGTTCAAATAAACCGATCGGTTCGGTTAACCGACCGTGCCCACCCCTAAATGTTGGGATGGGATTCCAACTGGAGACCACTCAAATCAAAACCCCACAAGCACAGTAGAAGGTGGGATCGTGGTAAGAAGTGTAAAAACAACCAATCAATAACACAGTTCCAATCTCAACCAATCTAAACGCAATCACAATCCCAAACAAGCAATTCAGAAATCAAAGCAATAATGAAAAATAAATCACACAGTGATTTATAGTGGTTCCACTAACGTTGTGTTAGTGTACATCCACGTTAAGAGAGAGCTTTTATTAATATTGATGAGAAGAGTACAAGATATTGAATACAATGATCAAAATTCTAATTAGAAATTGATTTGTGGAGAAGAGAATTGAAGAAAATTAGGTTTTGATAAACCCTAATTAGTGGAGGCTAATCTCTTGCAATCGCTTACACGCACATCCAGATCTGAAACCTGAAGCTAGCTTATATAAGAGAATAGAAACCCTGGGTGATGTTCCGAAATTGCCCCTGTAGATATCACAAATCTTCATGCCAAGTCCACACGTGAAAAACAGGCGGAAGTCGCCTCAGACGTCTGACCAAAGTGGTCTTACGTCTGACTTAAGTTACTGGAAAATTTTCTCTTCAGCCCAGACGTCTGACTAAAGGCTCTGGAATCAATTCTGCACAGACTTAGACGTCTGACCATTTTGGTCAAACGTCCGATCTCTGTCAATTCAGCCCACTTCACATTTTCCCTTATAACTTCCACCTTCAAACTCCAATTTGCGAACCATTTTCTCCGTTACGAAGCTACTTTCGACCTCTACAATTCTCCATATAGTGTCGCCAAAATTTAACATTATCTATGGGAAAAATAGTCATTTTGTGCTTGCATTTATTTTGAAAAAAATTATTTGCACAATTTAATTTGATAGGAAATCGAGTGCAAATTAGAAAAGGATTCATGGATATATGCATGTACAAGTAGTGAAAGCCAAAAGATTAAAGAAAATAAGGAATGAAAGCAACATGGAGGAGCCCATATATCCACTTGCTAATAGACAACGTTTAAAAGCAAAAGAACATGTCAGTGAAAAATTAATTAGATATTAATGATGAGTTGAAGGCCATACAAAGTCAAGGGCATTTTTGGTGGCCCTAAAAAGAGATTAGGTTTTAGACTTGTGTAAATACCCTTTTATGTTTCATGTAATAGATCTCATCTTTTATGCATAGTTGTAGCTACCAAATAGAAATAAACGTTCTCTTATCTTTAATGGTTTCCTAGTGTTCTCTTTTATTTTATGCACTCTTATTTCATGCTCTTTTTCTATGCTATTTTATTTCATATCTCTTTCTCTCTCATGTTAGTACATTAGATTTATCTCATGCACTTAGTGTAGATTTATTTTTATGCAATTAGTTAGCTCTCTACTTTATTTAATTAGCTCTCTTACCTTTTTATTAGTTTTTCCTTTAATTTTCATTTTAATGTTGAAATCGATTATGTTAAAATGAATTCAAGTATAAAAAGCTAAACCCTTCAATTTAGGGGTAATGAAGCTCTCATGAATCATATAAAATCAACATGATGATTTCATTTAAGATCTTTTCTTTGATGCTTAATGTAAATTTTGATGTTAACGAAAATTTGTTGTTTATTAGTGAATTTGATAGCCTATGTTGTTGAAATGACCCTCTCTTCTCTACCTTCAGTTTGTAAGGATTTTTTTTTAGAGATGATATATGTATATATCATTTATTAACAAATATATTTTTCCAGGGTCATTTTTTTTTCCAATAAGCGAACTTTATCCAGGATCAAAAATTTTACCAATATAGATATATCAGTGCAACCACAAAAATATGCACACACATATGAAGATGCATGTGCCCCTCTGGTTTAATCAGGTTATGGCAAACAAGAGGTTACAGTGATTGATTAAATTTAATCAATCCCCACATAGCTTAATTTCATTTTATTATTTAAGTAATGAAAATCTTATTCATATAGGTAATAGTATGGTTTTTATTCTTTGATAGCTTGCTGGATTCTCCATGAAATATGATTCATAAAACCCAGATAATTATGTTATGATTATCTGTAAAATCAATTGTATAATGTCTGTGCTTTGAAAATGATATAAGCTTATATCATTTCCTATGTTTGCTTTCTTATAATATCTACCTTATGTGCAAACTCATGTCTGGGATATTCTTAAGTGAATCATCATATTCCAGAAGCTTGATTCCTTGCTACCAAGGTACTAGACTAAATGAAATGCAGTCCGGGGTGAGTTTCCTCACACATGGATACTTAGAAAATAAAATATGGATTAAACAGACTCTCTACTCAGACATATTTCAGAAGGTCTTAAAATGCATTTTGCCCAAAGCTTTAGTAAAGAGGGATTCAGATTTTATGTTAAAATTACTAAGGTACTGGTGTGACAGTGTCTGAGCAAATCATATCTGAACATGTAAATAATTTACTAATATGGATCTAACATCACTATCTTATAAAATCCCTACTGGTGATCTAACTTACAAAATTATAGCTAAAACTTTTCAACATTCCAGATAATAAAACTCAGATATTTTAAATACCAGTTCCAAGTCAAATTCTCAAAATACTTAACCAAATATCCAACATCACTCTGTACTTAGTACAATGGAAATTTCTTTTTAAAATATCATACATGCAAATTTCATCTTGTAAGCTCTTATCTATCTAATTCTAGCATGCTATAATCTTCTTCTCAATGCTTTGCTTCTACTCCTATCTAGAGGCTGCTATCCCTGAAAAAGCATTTGAAGCTGCCTCATTTTAAATGAGACACCCCAGATGCCATTAGCACACCAGGGTCAGACACATGTCTGGTATGAGAAAATTCACAAAAGCAATTAATTAATTAGGTTAAAATCAAGTTAAGTACATATACATAAAGTTCTACCCTTTGGAAACAGGTAATACTTGTGTGCATGCTCTGTGTCATTGTGCATGTGCATATTATAATCTTTCTTTCCAAAGACTACATATATAAATATGGTACATACATTCAAGCATACAATTCAGTCATAGTCAAACAATCATTCACACCAAACAGGAAAATAACCAATATGAGTTAAATCATTTATTCCATCCTCATATTTCAATTCTGGGAAAAACTCTAGTTTCCACATCATATCAAATATTTTTCCCTTGGTATATTTATCTATCCTGGTCTCATCTGCAATTTTATGAATCAATGGACACACTGTAATGAACTAATTCACTCCATTACACAAAGATCTCAGGACTTGAACAAGCCATGTGTCAACTTGCATTACTCAAGAACACAAGTCATTCCTGCAGTAATCTTGACCCCATTTCCTAATCAAATTTTTAGGTACTTTCTCTTTTTAAATTTTTCAGAGCAAACCCAATCAGTGAGTTATTTTACAAAAACAAGCATTCACCTCATAGCATTCCTTATCATTCTCATAAACAAACAGAGACAACCAAGCAATTTTAATATTGGTACTTATTAAAACATGTTCTTGCAATTTTAAAGAGATATAGACAACTAACATTGGTTTATGGCTCTATGGGAAGATTTTATTGCAAACATCTGTGCTTTAGTTAACTCAGATTGACCAAGCTTCCTAAATCACAAAATATATTTGCTGGGTGGATATTGTATATTTTCTTTGAATCAGGAGTGTCAGCACATAGGCAAGCCTATTGCACTCCTAATTCCTTTTCATTTTAAGCCTCAGCACATATACATATGTATATTGCAGCCATAAGTTTATCAATTCTTCTGGGTTGAGCCAAAACCAACACTACTTGCTTATATCCAACATTTTATTTTTTTCTGGGTATTTTTTTTTAACCAGTATCATAATAAAAAGAGATCTGGGTTTCAAAGATACTTATGTATGCATGCAGATCATATTTAGAATATTCATAAAATAAAACAACCAGAACAACCATTTAGCATTAAAGCATCCTTAACTTCTGAAGAACAATCACATATACTTTTAAGAAAAATTCATTTATAACTGGCTGCCTTCATTAGGACTTAGTGCCTTAAGTTGTTGAGTGAGTTTTCTCACCTAGCTCTCTTCTCTGCTTCCTTAATTAATTGATGAACTTCTGCCTTTAGCCTCAAGCTCTTTTCCTTTCCTTGCCTTATGATTTCTATGGTGTTGTTTCTTTTTTTTTTCAAAGTTCTTTTCTGAGAAGGAGAGGAGGCTGCTGCATATGCATATATATATATACAGGGTCCTCCTTAGGGTTTTGGGTATTGGCTAAAGCCATTTTTGCCCACCAGAAAAATTATGTTATCTGCATTTTATTTGAACCCAAAATTCTACCCTTCCCGGCTTAATTTAGGTGAAGAGAAAAGTGGTTATATTCTTTTTGGTTAATTTCAGAAAATACTTTTTCCTTTGTCTACAATCATGCTAAAAATGTGACTTGATTTGTTATTTATCAAATACTCTTCCTAATTCTGCCTATACCAAGCATTTCCCTGTTTTGTCTTATTTTTCCTATTTTTAGCTTTCATGTAAATGGTATGTACTTCCTTTATTTATTTACAAGAGGACTACTCCTTTTTATATCCTCATTTTTTTTCTCTTTCTGCCTATATACTAAAATATGTCTGTATATTTTATTTTACTAATTTGAACTCTAGTATTTTATTAACATATATATATATAAGTTTTACTGAAATAATTAGTACACCCATATATATATTTATACATCATTCTGTATTGACACATACATGCACATGTACACTCAAAAATATTCAGTAGCATCCATATATGTATATTTACTTATGCATACAGCTTTTAAGGATTTAATCTATATATATATATATATATTCCCATACATATCAATATGTATTTATTCTTAGAGTTTAGGGATTTTAGCTTTAGTTCGTGTGCATTTCCTGTGCATACATGTACACACATACTGATACACTATCAAGCTATATCAATTCCCTTTCAAAATTTATAAATAAATTATTTTGAATTTATTTATATTTTTCAGAATAAATTCCTAAAATCTTGGGTCATTACATACACCCCTCCTTTTAGAAATTGTGTCCCACAATTTTCCTAAGCTTAAAATGAATTTTAAACTTAATTCAGAGAACAAGTACATTCTCAACCAAATAGATTTTTAGTTCTATAATAACTAAAAATATATGCATCTAAAACAATCAAAAATCAGAATTACCTTTAATCTGAAAATAACTTAGGATAATTCATCCTAACTTTGTCTTCTAATTCCCATGTGCAATCACTAGGATCAAGACTCCACTGTACCTTTACAAGTTTCAGAGATTTATTCCTCAACTTCTTCACATCTTTTGCCAAAATTCCCACTGGATCCTTTTCATAAATCAAATTAGGATTTATCTGCACTTGGGTTGGGGTCTCAAGAATTTCTGCCTTGTCATGGACCCATCTTCTCAATTGTGATACATGAAAAACATCATGTATACCTTGCATGTTTTCTGGTAATTCCAACTTATATGCCAAGGGACCAATTCTTTCCAGAATTTTGTATGGTCCAATATATCTTGGGGTTAACTTGCCTTGTTTCCCAAACCTCAGCACATTTTTCATAGGTGAGATTTTGATGAAAACAAAATTTCCCACTTCATATTCCACCTGCCTCCTTTTCATGTCTACAAATTTCTTCTGCCTTTCTTGTGCTGCTGTCATTCTTCGTCTTATCAACTCAATTTTCTCCTTAGTTTCTTGTATGTACTCAGGTCCTAAAATAGACCTTTCTCCTGCTTCGACCCAACAAACAGGTGACAAACAGGGTTTACCATATAAGGCTTCAAATGGAGCCATTCCTATGGTGCTTTGATAGCTGTTGTTGTATGTAAATTCAACTAGATGAAGATAATCTTCCCAGTTGCCCCCAAAGTCCAGTACACATGCTCTCAACATGTCCTCCAAAACCTTGTTTACTACCTCGGTCTGCCCATCTGATTGAGGATGGTAGGCTGTACTTAGGCATAGTTCACTTCCCATTGCTTCTTGAAAGCTTCTCCAGAATTTTGAGCTGAAGATGGTATCCCTATCACTCACAATGGTTTTGGGAATACCATGTAACTTTACCACTTCCTTTATAAAAATTTGAGCTAATTTTGGTGCTGTCCTTTCTGACTTGACTGGGATGAAGTGTGCTACCTTGGTTAGCCTATCAACTATCACCCATATGCTTGTATTGCCTCTCTTAGATCTAGGCAGTCCATCTATGAAGTCCATAGATACGTCTTCCCACTTCCACTGTGGTACACTAAGAGGCTGCATCAACCCTGATGGCCTTTGGGTTTCAGCCTTGACTTGTTGGCAAGTCATACATTTGGCAATGTATTTAGCTACCTCAGATTTCATCCCCTTCCACCAGAAGTCTCTTTTCAAATTTTGGTACATTTTTGTGTTGCCTGGGTGTATGGAGTATTTACTTCTGTGATATTCATTCAATATCTCTTTCTTCAATTCTGTGTCCTCTGGTACACACATCCTATTTTGGTATCTCATATAACAATTTTTATCAATATGGTGATTCATCACTTCCTCCCCTTTTGAGAGGAGCATTTTCTTCTCTAATAAGTTGGCATCCTGTTCTTGCATTTTTCCTACCTTCAGAATTAAATCTGGTTGAAGTGTCATTAAGCTTAACTTCCCTTTATCTTCTTGTGCACCATGCATCTTCTCATCAATGTGCACACAACCATTCTCCCCAATTTCTAACTCAGTTAGCAAAGACAAGTCCTTAAATTCTTCTATCATCATCATAGCCAATTTAGCATGCTGTCTACTTAGAGCATCTGCAACTTTGTTTGCTTTGCCTGGTGTATAGAGTATGTCAAAGTCATAGGCAGCTAAGAATTCCACCCATCTATGTTGCCTCATGTTCAGATCTTTTTGTGAAAATAAATATTTTAGAGACTTGTGGTCAATGTAAAGTTCAAACTTAGTGCCTAACAAATAATGTCTCCAAAGTTTCAAAGCATAGATCACAGCTGCTAATTCAAGGTCATGTGTGGCATACCTTACTTCATGGGGTTTAAGTTGTCTGGATGCATATGCAATGACTTGGCCTTGTTGCATCAACACTGCACCCAAGCCAAATCCACTAGCATCAGTGTATACAACTAATTCTTCATTTCCATGAGGTACCTTTAAAATTGGAGCATTCACCAATGCCTCCTTCAACTGTTCAAAAGACTTTTCACATTTTTCTGACCAAACAAAAGCTTGGTTCTTCCTGGTTAGGTTAGTGAGTGGTGTAGAAATTTTTGAAAAATCTTTTATAAATCTCCTATAATACCCTGCCATCCCCATAAATGACCTTACTTCACTCACAGTGCTTGGCCTCTTCCATGCTTGAATAGCCACTACTTTATTGGGGTTCACAGAAATTCCTTGGGCAGAGATAACATGGCCAAGAAAATGCACTTCCTCTTTCCAAAATTCACATTTTGAGTATTTTGCCTTTAAGTCTTTTTCTCTTAGTCTAGACAAAACCATATGCAGATGGCTCTCATGCTCTTCCATTGTTTTGGAATAAATTAAAATGTCATCTATAAAAATGAGCACAAACTTGTCTAAATAATCTCTAAAGGTTCTGTTCATTAAATCTACAAAGTATGATGGTGCATTGGTCAAGCCAAATGGCATAACCAAAAATTCATACAACCCATATCTAGTGTTAAAGGCAGTGTACTTGATGCTTGATTCTTCCACCTTCATTTGATGAAAACCAGATGCTAAATCTAGCCTAGAGAATACTCTTGCTCCAGCCAATTGATCAAAAAGATCATCTATTCTTGGTAGTGGGTATTTATTTTTAATGGTTACCATGTTTAATTCCCTATAATCTATGCAGAGTCTCAAAGTACCATCTTGTTTCTTAACAAACACCACTGGTGTCCCCCAGCAAGAATTACTGGGTCTTATAAAACCCTTATTTTCTAATTCCTCCAATTGTTTCTTTAATTCTTTTAGTTCATTTGGCCCCATTCTTGTTGGCTTTTTAATCACTGGGCTTGCTCCTGGAACTAAATGAATTTGGAATTCCACTGGCCTATGGTTTGGAACACCATTAACCTCCTCAAAAACATCCAAGTATTCATTGACTATGGGAATTTTCTCAATAATATGTTTACTGGAATCCTTACCCAAATCAATCAAATGACACAATTTTCTTCCTTTGGACACTTCACACAAAATTGTGATCCTCTGGCTTCCATGGTTTTGCAATGATATGGTGGATGAGTCTAAGTTAATTATGGCCTTGAATTGCCTTAAGCAGTCTACTCCCAAAATAACTCCTATATTTGGGTAATTTAAAACATATAAATTGGAAATAAAAGTATCTCCTACTATGTTTAATCCCACATCCACACAGATCATGTTTAAAACACTAGAACTTCCCAGTGGACTTTGTATATGTAAAGGGGTTTCAACCAATATGCAACTTAATTTCAGCATTTTAACTAATTCATAGGAAATTAAAGAATGAGTTGCTCCTGTATCATATACTACTGCTATGGGTACTTTACAAATAAATAGTGTACCTTCCACTTGACTGTGCTTCTCAGCATTGATCTCCACTGTTTTGCCTTTTTCTTCCAAGTTTGCTAATTTTCCTTGCTGCCTATTCTCAGGACAATTTCTTTTCATGTGCCATTCTTTCCCACATAAATAACACTTGAAAGCTCCTCCTTTCAATTCTGGACATCTTGGTTTGATATGTCCTTCTTTTCCACACTGATGGCACACAATCTTCTTGGTTTCCTTAGCTTTGACATCTCCAGTGCCTTTGTTACTGGCCTCTTCCTTCTTCTTATCATAAGGGTGATACCTCCTCTTACCTTTCTTGGTGTTATTGTTCTTAAAATTTCTGAACTTCTCCCTTTCCTTGTCATGCTGCTCCAACCTCAAAGCTAAGTCTATCACATGGTCAAAAGTCCTGTCAGCATAGGGTAACATGGCTCTGCTAAGTCCTGGGTTCAAACCTTTTATGTACCTATCATTTTTGGATGCCTCATCTGCCACAAGCATTGCTCCATATGTGGAAAGCCCCTCAAACTTTTGAGTGTACTCTGTGACAGTCATGGTTCCTTGTCTAAGTCTAATAAATTCTTCTAGCAAGGTAGTCTTAGCTGATGCTGGTACAAACCTTGCTTCCAACATCTCTTTGAATTGATTCCAAGTGATTTCATTCTCACCTCTCCCTGCAATGATTACTTCCCACCAGCTTAAAGCTACTCCTTTTAGCTGTCTTGAAGCCACTTGCCTCTTTCTTTGATCATCCAGTTGCATGTCATTGAAAATTCTTTCCAATGTTCTCAACCATGTTTGAATTTCCATGATACCCTCTGTCCCTTCAAAGCTTTTGCCTCCTAAATGAGTATATGTCTTAAGTAATTTTGAGAGTTCTTCATAGGGATTTTCTTGCCTTTGTCCTGCCCCATCCCTAAATGCTCTCACCAAGTCTTGCAGATTGACCATTGGTGGTGCATGGGAAGATCCTGCTCCCTGATTTGGTGGTCTCCCTACCATAGTTTGCTAATAATAATTTACATAGATGGTTAGTTTGATTGGTAATTTTATTATTTCAGTGGTTTTTATTCACACTGAAAACATTGATATATATTTAGTTCCTTTAAATTTTATTTCTATCTAAGAACTTGATCTTTACTTCTACTGTGTTGAATAACATAGCTCTGATACCAAATGAAATGACCCTCTCTTCTCTACCTTCAGTTTGTAAGGATTTTTTTTTAGAGATGATATATGTATATATCATTTATTAACAAATATATTTTTCCAGGGTCATTTTTTTTTTCCAATAAACGAACTTTATCCAGGATCAAAAATTTTACCAATATAGATATATCAGTGCAACCACAAAAATATGCACACACATATGAAGATGCATGTGCCCCTCTGGTTTAATCAGGTTATGGCAAACAAGAGGTTACAGTGATTGATTAAATTTAATCAATCCCCACATAGCTTAATTTCATTTTATTATTTAAGTAATGAAAATCTTATTCATATAGGTAATAGTATGGTTTTTATTCTTTGATAGCTTGCTGGATTCTCCATGAAATATGATTCATAGAACCCAGATAATTATGTTATGATTATCTGTAAAATCAATTGTATAGTGTCTGTGCTTTGAAAATGATATAAGCTTATATCATTTCCTATGTTTGCTTTCTTATAATATCTACCTTATGTGCAAACTCATGTCTGGGATATTCTTAAGTGAATCATCATATTCCAGAAGCTTGATTCCTTGCTACCAAGGTACTAGACTAAATGAAATGCAGTCCGGGGTGAGTTTCCTCACACATGGATACTTAGAAAATAAAATATGGATTAAACAGACTCTCTACTCAGACATATTTCAGAAGGTCTTAAAATGCATTTTGCCCAAAGCTTTAGTAAAGAGGGATTCAGATTTTATGTTAAAATTACTAAGGTACTGGTGTGACAGTGTCTGAGCAAATCATATCTGAACATGTAAATAATTTACTAATATGGATCTAACATCACTATCTTATAAAATCCCTACTGGTGATCTAACTTACAAAATTATAGCTAAAACTTTTCAACATTCCAGATAATAAAACTCAGATATTTTAAATACCAGTTCCAAGTCAAATTCTCAAAATACTTAACCAAATATCCAACATCACTCTGTACTTAGTACAATGGAAATTTCTTTTTAAAATATCATACATGCAAATTTCATCTTGTAAGCTCTTATCTATCTAATTCTAGCATGTTATAATCTTCTTCTCAATGCTTTGCTTCTACTCCTATCTAGAGGCTGCTGTCCCTGAAAAAGCATTTGAAGCTGCCTCATTTTAAATGAGACACCACAAATGCCATTAGCACACTAGGGTCAGACACATGTCTGGTATGAGAAAATTCACAAAAGCAATTAATTAATTAGGTTAAAATCAAGTTAAGTACATATACATAAAGTTCTGCCCTTTGGAAACAGGTAATAATTGTGTGCATGCTCTGTGTCATTGTGCATGTGCATATTATAATCTTTCTTTCCAAAGACTACATATATAAATATGGTACATACATTCAAGCATACAATTCAGTCATAGTCAAACAATCATTCACACCAAACAAGAAAATAACCAATATGAGTTAAATCATTTATTCCATCCTCATATTTCAATTCTGGGAAAAACTCTAGTTTCCACATCATATCAAATATTTTTCCCTTGGTATATTTATCTATCCTGGTCTCATCTGCAATTTTATGAATCAATGGACAGTTGGACACACTGTAATGAACTAATTCACTCCATTACACAAAGATCTCAGGACTTGAACAAGCCATGTGTCAACTTGCATTACTCAAGAACACAAGTCATTCCTGCAGTAATCTTGACCCCATTTCCTAATCAAATTCTTAGGTACTTTCTCTTTTTAAATTTTTCAGAGCAAACCCAATCAGTGAGTTATTTTACAAAAACAAGCATTCACCTCATAGCATTCCTTATCATTCTCATAAACAAACAGAGACAACCAAGCAATTTTAATATTGGTACTTATTAAAACATGTTCTTGCAATTTTAAAGAGATATAGACAACTAACATTGGTTTATGGCTCTATGGGAAGATTTTATTGCAAACATCTGTGCTTTAGTTAACTCAGATTGACCAAGCTTCCTAAATCACAAAATATATTTGCTGGGTGGATATTGTATATTTTCTTTGAATCAGGAGTGTCAGCACATAGGCAAGCCTATTGCACTCCTAATTCCTTTTCATTTTAAGCCTCAGCACATATACATATGTATATTGCAGCCATAAGTTTATCAATTCTTCTGGGTTGAGCCAAAACCAACACTACTTGCTTATATCCAACATTTTATTTTTTTCTGGGTATTTTTTTTTCTAACCAGTATCATAATAAAAAGAGATCTGGGTTTCAAAGATACTTATGTATGCATGCAGATCATATTTAGAATATTCACAAAATAAAACAACCAGAACAACCATTTAGCATTAAAGCATCCTTAACTTCTGAAGAACAATCACATATACTTTTAAGAAAAATTCATTTATAACTGGCTGCCTTCATTAGGACTTAGTGCCTTAAGTTATTGAGTGAGTTTTCTCACCTAGCTCTCTTCTCAGCTTCCTTAATTAATTGATGAACTTCTGCCTTTAGCCTCAAGCTCTTTTCCTTCCCTTGCCTTATGATTTCTATGGTGTTGTTTCTTTTTTTTTCAAAGTTCTTTTCTGAGAAGGAGAGGAGGCTGCTGCATATGCATATATATATATACAGGGTCCTCCTTAGGGTTTTGGGTATTGGCTAAAGCCATTTTTGCCCACCAGAAAAATTATGTTATCTGCATTTTATTTGAACCCAAAATTCTACCCTTCCCGGCTTAATTTAGGTGAAGAGAAAAGTGGTTATATTCTTTTTGGTTAATTTCAGAAATTTGCTTTTCAGAAAATACTTTTTCCTTTGTCTACAATCATGCTAAAAATGTGACTTGATTTGTTATTTATCAAATACTCTTCCTAATTCTGCCTATACCAAGCATTTCCCTGTTTTGTCTTATTTTTCCTATTTTTAGCTTTCATGTAAATGGTATGTACTTCCTTTATTTATTTACAAGAGGACTACTCCTTTTTATACCCTCATTTTTTTTCTCTTTCTACCTATATACTAAAATATGTCTGTATATTTTATTTTACTAATTTGAACTCTAGTATTTTATTAACATATATATATATAAGTCTTACTGAAATAATTAGTACACCCATATATATATATTTATACATCATTCTGTATTGACACATACATGCACATGTACACTCAAAAATATTCAGTAGCATCCATATATGTATATTTACTTATGCATACAGCTTTTAAGGATTTAATCTATATATATATATATATTCCCATACATATCAATATGTATTTATTCTTAGAGTTTAGGGATTTTAGCTTTAGTTCATGTGCATTTCCTGTGCACACATGTACACACATACTGATACACTATCAAGCTATATCAATTCCCTTTCAAAATTTATAAATAAATTATTTTGAATTTATTTATATTTTTCAGAATAAATTCCTAAAATCTTGGGTCATTACAGTTGTTAATTACAAATAGACTATACTTGATCAAATATAAACACAAATGACATTTTCATCTAACTAATTGATTTTGATAATGAGTGAAAATAGAATCAAAATTTGATGTTCTATGTTACTTGATAAAAAGGGTAAATAGGTCATTCATAAATTAGATTTTATTTTTAATTTCATATTCATTTTCCTTAGATTGGACAAGTGGGTTTAGATGATATACTAAAGTTTGATGGTTTACGTTGTGTTAGTTAATATCATAAATAGATCGTATTTATAATAAATTCATCAACTAATTCTACACGTGATAGAAAAGAGAGATTATAAATTTACGTGGCTTTGATTTATATGAAAGTGAAAGTGGATTTATCTCTAAATTGTCCTTTAATCTTATAGTTTTTATTCCCATTTTTCTCTATTTTTTTTATACATTTTAGTTAACACATTTTCAAACTCTTGCGATAATTTGATTCAATAATTTTGAAATTAGTGCTTCCCTCGTGGGATCGACCCGTACTCGCATACGTACTACGATTGTACGCTATACGCTTGCTGTATTTTATTTATTAAATTCGGTGGTTTTCTAACTGACAAAAAATCCGTCCGAAGAAGTTTTTGGCCTCGTTGCCGGGGAAAACAATTTAATTTTAATTTTACTCTTTGAATTAATTTCTTTTCCTTTTATGTTGTGTTAGGTTTCATTAAAAAGAAAAAAGAGAAAAATTATTGTTTTGTTCACTTTTGTTTCCATTTCATTTTGTGCGTTTTGTTGTATTCATTTGTGTGCATTTTGTTGTTTTCATCTTGTGTTCCGCTCGTTTTTCTCTTCTTTAGTTTCCATTAGAAAAAATAATTACATTTTGTATTTTCATTTTGCATTTGTTCTAAAAAAAATTTGCATTGTGGTTTTATATTTTTACATTATGTTCATTGCATATGCATTCTTACTATTACATTATGTGCATTACAACTCATTTGCACTGTTACATTCATTGAAACAAACTTCATTTCTATTCATTTTCATTTTTGTTCCGTTGTGCATTTCTATTCTGTTTATTTCCAAAATAATAATAATAATGATATATTTGCTTTCATTAGGCATTAGTAAACGATAAAAAAAATTGCTTCTGTTTTCATACTATCTTTAAAAAAACAGAAAACAAAAAAATCGTTTTCAACACTTTTACAGGTTGCAAATTGTAGAAATTCAGAAGGAGAAGAATTGCTTGTTAAACTGCTCTTCTTTGCTTGCCAAGAAAAAAGAATTACGCTAAAAAAAATTTGTTGCTATTAGATAATTTACTAATAATTCCGCAAGCTCTGATATAGTGTTCTTATCTTCTTTTTTTATTTTTCTTGCATTGTTGCTTGCTTACATTTATAAAAAAACAAAAAAAAATCATTTGTAGTGCATTGTTGATGCATGTTTAATTTCAGTTTTACATCATTTCATATTGTTTTTATTTTCTAAGGGCAACACCCAACTTCACATAAGGTGAGAATTTTGTCACTCTTTCCTTGACCAATAAATTGCATTTTATTATATAAAATTTAATTAAGTAATAAAGATTAGACGTTGGACTTAAGGGTGTCGTAAGTTCATTTAGGGTAAATATGTATTTTGATAAGTTGATTCCTTTTAACAAACTATTTCTCGGTGTTTAAGGCAACGACAGAGCAATAATCATGTATAATTATTATGGTAATTCGTAAGGTATTATAGTGATTATTTCTCCGAAGATATTTAAACCTTCAGCTGCATTGCTACGGTGACTCGTAGTGCACTAATAACCTTTGTCCGTTACTTGGCTAAGAATTGTTTTGTTGAATTAAGTCAAAGTGTGATTATATAATTTTGGGTTAGGAGCTACCGAGGACAGAAAATTTCCGATTAAGTGTTCATTTATTTGCATTAGTTTCATGCATATATATAAACAAAAAGCAAAAAATCCAAAAACCCATTTTTCTTTAGAAAAAACAGTTTTCTTACCTTTTTCTCTTAAAAAAAAAGAAAAAGAATAAAAACACATTTTTTAAGTAAAAAAAATCCAAAAAAACATTTTTTCCAGCGGGAAAAAAACAAAATTTCAAAAAAAATCTCTCTCTCTCTCTCTTAATTTTTTTTTTCACTCTTATTCTCTTACCCTTGTTGTTCACCTCTTTCTCTCCTTAATATTTTTTCTTGTGCATGAGTATTTGGACTCGTGATAATTCAATAAACCGCTTAGCTCGAACTTACAAACTACGTCGAAAAATGGAATAAAACTTAGGTTAGTTCCATTTGCACTTACAAACTACGTCGAAAAATGGTTATATAACTTACCTTCAAATTCGATTAGAACTTGGGACGAATTAGTAAAAGTTTTCTTAAAAAAAAATTACCCCTTAGAAAAGACAACCAAAATGCAAAATAAAATTGTAAATTTTCATCAATATGGGGGTGAATCCTTTGAAAAATATTTTGAAAGATTTAAAGAACTTTTGATCAAATGTCTACATCATAATTTTGAAAAATGGACTTTTTGCCAAATTTTATACGATGTACTTGAAAATAGCTCTCGAACGATGCTTGAATCAATGTGTCAAGGTAATTTTTTAGCATAACATTACGATGCCACTCGAAAATTTCTTTAAAACCTAGTCGAAAAATCATCAATGAGAACGATCTAACGAGAAATCAATCTATTCAAGATTGAGCGCACATTCGATAGGATCATCATTTGCCTTAAAAATGAAAATCGATGCGATGATAAACAAATTTGATAATGTTCTTTCATCTAATCAAATGAACCAAGCTTCTCAACTCTTATGTTATAAATGTAATGATCCAAATCATATTGCTGATCATTATCCTCACTCGTTAGAACAAATCAACGCTTTTAACAAAGTTAGGAATGATCCGTTCTCTTCAACGTACAATCCTGATTGGAGAAATCATCCTAACTTCGCTTGAAACCAAAACAATTCAAACACGAATTTGGTTTGACCATCTTTTCAGGCATTTTGAACAATGCTTCAAATCCTTCTTTTCAACCAAATCAATTTCAACAAAACTTTGCGCCACCTTTTCAAAACCAAACACAACAATCTTTTGTTCCTCAAGATGACAAACGAATGACATCACTTGAGAAAAGTTTGGAAACTTTGGCTAAAGCAACCACTGAAAATCTTCAATCGAACAACAATTTGCAAAATTTGCTAACCCCGTACATACAAAATACGAGTCGGTCGATTGTTAAACTCAAAATGCAAACGAGTCAATTAGCCACTTCTGTGAGTGAACGAGAAAAAGGTACGTTCTCGAGTCAACCTATTCCAAACCTTAGAAATCAAAACACAAGCACAAATCAAGCTCATGTCATTCAAGATAGCAATTTGAATCAAATGAACGCTATCACCACTGTACGATCCGGTAAGTAAATCGATAACCAAATTATTAATCCTAATAACTTATCGGAATTTTCTTCCAAATCTCCAATATCCTTGATCGAGTCCAACCAGAACATTGAATCCAATTCTGAATCTCATCTTTCACCAACTCGAGTAGATAGATCTACTGAGTTGCGAGCTTCATTTCCCTATAGACTTCGCGCTAAGAAACATTAGGAACAAATGGAAAAAGTGTTAGAAATTTTTAAGCAAGTCAAGGTCAACATTTCTCTTTTAGACATAATTCAACAAGTTTCAACCTATGCCAAAATTTTGAAGGACCTATGTACTCAAAAATGGCACACTCAAGTGTTTAAAAAAGTCTTCTTAGCAGCCATCTAAGTGAAGTCTTGTCTCGATCCACTCCTATGAAATACAAAGATCCTGGTTGCTCCATAATTTCGTGTACGATAGGAGACAAAAAATCAATAAATGTCTTTTGGATCTAAGTGCTAGCGTAACCTTTCTCCCAGATTCAATTTACCAGCAACTAGGTCTAGATGAGCTTAAACCGACAAAAGTCACCTTTCAGTTGGTCGATCGTTCTGTAAAAAAACCAATAGGTGAGATTGAGGATGTGTTGATCAAAGTAGGAGAACTCATATTCCCTGTCGATTTCATTATCTTAAAAATACAACTAGTATATAATCTCACAAGTCAAATTTCTTTGATTTTAGGACGACCTTTTTTAGCCACTTTGAATGCTTTGATCAACTGTCGAAATGGTTAAATGAAAATTTCCTTTGGTAACATAATCATAGATCTTAACATCTTCAATCTAGAAATATCAATCAAACAAACCATTCGACCACACTTTGGAAGTTAGCGCAATTTACAAAAACTTTGAAAACGAGACAATTGACCCTAATAATGGAAACGAGGTGGAGCATGAACAATTGTTTCAAGACGTGCCAAATGAGATCATAGACACGCTTCCCTTCAAACCTTCTATGATTGAGTCCGAAACTCAACCAATTTCTTGATTAAGCAATCTCCCAAATTAGAGCTCAAACCTCTACCATCTCACCACACTTAGATGATAATGAAACTTTTCCACTCATAATTTCTTTGGATCTTTCTGTTGCTTAAGAAGCATCTCTTCCTTCAATTCTTTCAAAAAACAAAGAAGCAGTTGGGTGGTCCATTATCGATATTAAGGGAGTTGCCCTGCAATTGTTCAACATCGCATTCACTTAATTGACGAAGCTAAGCCTACTCGTGATGCACAATGAAGGCTTAAACCCAAAATGAAAAATGCGGTTCGAGAAGAAATTCTTAAGCTCTTTGATAACAGTATCATTTATCCTATATTCAACAGCTCATGGGTCAACCCAGTTCATGTCGTGCCTAAAAAATCCAGACTCATGAATGATGCTAATGAACTCATTCCAACTCGTAGTCAAATGGGTTGGCGTGTTTGCATTGATTATCGAAAATTAAATTCTACAACTCTTTTCAGTTTCCATCGATTCATGGTTTGCCAATATAGCGGACTATTTAGTCATTAAAGAAACTTCTTCATTTTGTTCCAAACAAGATAAATACAAATTTCTTTCCCAAGTGAAATACTTCTATTAGGATGATCCATACGTGTTTAAGTATTGTTCCGACCAAATCATTCGATGATGTGTCCCAAATAGCGAAATCAAAAGTGTTCTTTCATTTTGTCATGACCAAGCATGTGGTGGACATTTCGGTCCTAAGAAAACCACGAAAAAGATGCTTTAATGTGACTTTTATTGGCCTACGTTTTCAAAGATGCATTTGAGTTTTGTAAAACATGAGTTCGTTGTCAAATGTCAGGAAAAATCACAAAATGAAACATGATACCTTTAACCTCCATCCTTATAATCAAAATGTTTGACGTTTGGTGAATTGACTTTATGAGACCGTTTTCCTAACTCTTTTGGATATCTTTACATTCTCCTTGCCATCGATTACATTTCTAAATGGGTTGAACATGTTTCATGTAAAACAAATGATCACAAAGTAATTGTGAAATTCATAAAAGAAAACATCTTTGCTAGGTTTGGCACACTTCACACGATAATAAGTGACAACAGAACCTATTTTTGTAATCAAACTTTCTGATCTTTAATGAAGAAATACTCGATAACCCACAAGTTATCCACTCCTTATTATCCTCAAACTTGTGGCCAAGTCGAAATTTCAAATCGACAAATCAAATAAATTTTGAAGAAACTTCTAATAAAAATAGGAAAGATTAGTCTTAAAAATTGACATATGAGCTTTGGGGTTAGAGAACTTCTTTTAAAACTAATGTCCCCTTTTCGATTAGTATATGGTAAAGCGTGTCACTTAACAGTTGAGCTTGAAATAAAGTATCATGCGCAATAAAGAACGTAAACTTTGATCTTGAAAAGGCTGGAAAAAACAGAAAATTGCAACACAATGAATTAGAAGAGATTAGAAACGATGCGTATGAAAATGCGAAAATTTACAAGGAAAAAACAAGAGTTTTTCATTACAAGTCAATCCTAAGAAATTCATTTTCATCAAATCAGAAAGTTCTTTTGTATGACACCCGACTTCATTTATTCTCTGGGAAATTAAAATCGAATTGTACAGGACCAAACGTGGCACGTACTATTTTTCCACACGGTGCCATAGAAATAGAAAACCTTAGAAATGAATCGATTTTTAACATTAATGGTCATTGTTTAAAAATTTACTTGGATTTGGCAAGTGACCGAGAGGAGGAGCTCATGATTTTTCATGAGCCTCACTACGTTTGGTAAGGAATTTTAACCCTCTCTTGTAAATATGTATATATTTTTCTTCTTTACACTCATTATATCATTAATTGAGTGTGGGGCACAGTCAAAATCAAGTATGGGGGGAGTCTTGTGTATATTATGATTTTACATGCTTCGATTTTGCATTTTTCATTCCTGTTTTTTCAAGAAAGAAACTCAAAAAAATTGCATTTTAATTTTCTTAAAAAAATTCTTAAAGAAAAATTTTCATCATAATTTACTTTTGAATAAGCACGATAGAGTAAACATACAGTTTCGGTCATGAGATTGAAATTTTTGGAAAATTACTTAACTCAAATGAATAATAAAAGGAAAAGTTTAAATTACAAGCAACTATGATGTAACTAGTATACAGGGAGATTCATAGGTGTTGGTTATGAAGTTATTCTAAATTGTAGTCTTCATTTAAAAAGTGGTTGATTTAAAGTACGTGCGTTAACATTTTTAAAGTTAAGTGCTGCTAATATGATTTTGCATAACTCTCACTTCTCATTAAAAAAATTTAAAAAAAATTAGAAAAACCAAAATAAAAACAAAAACACCTAGAGTCATTGTACACTTGTAAGTGTGTACGCCCGCCACGTTGTGTAGTCTTCTCACGTAAACCCAAAAGACAATGCATGAATGGTGTATCTGACCTCAGTTTTTTGAGTTATGTGTATGTGTGTGTGTGTCTATATATATATATATATATATATATATAATAAACACCTAGAGTCAGGTGTTCACACATAAGTGTGTATACCGCCACCCTTTGTACTCTTTTCACATAAGTTCGCAAGGCAGTGCATTAATGGTATAGCTGGTCTCGGTTTTCAGAGTTAGGTGCATGTAAATAATAATAATATTGATATTTTTTTCACACAAGGAGAGAGTAAGCGATTGAATCCCAAGCATTATCCTAATTTTATCGATTTGACTTGTTTTACAAAAGGAAACGGAGATACCACTTTGCAGACTTTGACAGTGAATTAAAGAATTTATTTCATAGTTGCCCTATGTCATCAACCGAAACAACTAGCCAAGCTAGAGTCTAATTGTGATGATAACTTAATTTTTGTTGGAAGTTTTGATTAGTAAAAGACTGAAATTTCTTGATGATGACCGAGACTTATATATTACTATTTCATGTCAATTTTAAAAGTAAGTTTCATTTTGTAAATAAAAACTTGCATTCATATCTCTGTAAACAAAACTTACATTAGGAACTTTGCATATCCATTTGGATTTTGTAGGTAGTATTCACTGAAAATCCTCACGAGACAACACTCGTCCCACTAGGAACACCAAAAGATTTAACGGCTTGTTGCATACGCTCAATGCAATTGTGCTTCCTCCAAAAGTAGATTTATCTTAGTTTTAGTTAATTTGAGAATAAAAAAAAAGATAAGTATGTGGCATTTGATGTGCATGTAAAAATGTATATTTTTACTCTCCTGCTTAATTTTCATTAAAAAAAAGGACATATTAGGTTATTTTTACATGTTTTAACCAAAATACAAAAGTGTTTTCAAATCATTGTTCACTCATCTACATTCGGGCAAAACAATCATTTTGTGTGTGCAATTATTTTGAGAAAATTTATTTGCATAATTTAATTTAACTTCATAGGAAATTGAGTGCAAATTAGAAGATGATTCATGTATTTATGCATGCACAAGTAGTGGAAGCTAAAAGAATGAAGAAAAGGAATTAAAGCAACATGGGGGCGCCCATTTACCCACTTGCTAATGGACCACATTTAAAAGTAAAAGCACATGTTAGCGGGAGATTAATTAAACATTAATGATGACTTGAAGGCCACACAAAATCAAAAGCATTTTTGGTAGCTCCCTAAAAAGAATTTAAGGTTTTCGACTTGTATAAATATCCTCTTATGTTTCATGCAATGGATCTCATCTTTTATGCATAGTTGTAACCACTATATAGAAATAAACGTTCTATTATCTTTAATGCCTTCTTAGCCTTCTCTTTTATTTTATGCACTCTTATTTCATGTTTTTTTCTATGCTATTTTATTTCATGTTAGTATATTAGATTTATCTCATGCAATAAGTGTAGATTTATTTTTGTACAATTAATTAGCTCTCTACTTCTTTTTAATTAACTCCTTTTCCTTTTTATTAGTTTTTCTTTTCATTTTCATTTCAACGTTGAAATCAAATTATGTTGAAATGAATTCAAGTATGAAAAGCTAAACCCTTCAATTTTGGGTAATGAAATTTCATTTATGATCTCTTCTTTGATGCTTAATGTAAATTTTGATGTTAATGGAAGTTTATTGTTTATTAGTGAGTCTGATACCCTATGTTGTTAATTACAAATAGGCCATACTTAATCAAGTATAAATACAAGTTACATTTTCATCTAACTAATTGATTTTGATAATGAAATGAAAATAGAATTAAAATTTTATGTTCTATGTTACTTGATTAAAAAAAGGATAAACAGATCATGCTTAAATTAGATTTTTTTAATTTCATAGTCATTTTCATTAGATTTGACAAGGGGTTTAGATGATGTATTAAAGTTTGATGGTTTAAATTGTGTTATTTAATATCACAAATAGACTATACTTATAATAGTAGATCAACTAATTCTATATGTGATAGAAAAAGGAGATTATAAATTTATGTTGTCTTGATTTATATGAAAGTGAAAGTGGATTTATCTCTAAATTGTCTTTCAATCTCATAGTTTTTATTTTAATTTTTCTCTAATTTTTTTGTACTTTTTAGTTATCACATTTTCAAACTCTTGGGATAATTTGATTGAGTAATTTTGAAATCAGTGCTTTTCTTATGGGGTCGACCTGTACTACATACATACTACGATTGTACGCTGTGCGTTTGTGGTATTTTATTTTATTAAATTCGCCGGTTTTATAACCGATAGAAAATCCATCCGAACACTAACCTTATTCTTTATAACCTGGTATAAAGACATAATTATCCACCATATATGTTGTAAGAAAGGTAAATGCTAAAACATAGTCTCTCAAATGATAAATTTAATCAACTTGCTTGAAAGCTAAATTTGTTTAGGGATTTTTTTCCACAGCCGATGCCTGTAATTTGATAAGTCGAGTAATTAACACATAAAAACTAATAGTTAAGTTCATAAAAATAATTCATTAAACTTAATTATTAATAAAAATAATAATAGGAAATTTAATAAATACAATTCTATTATCAAGATTGAGATATATTCATTTGATTTTTTTAAAGAAAGATAAATTCACTATCATTTTTCATAAAATAACCGAATCACAAATTTTAGATATTAGATCATAGAAATGCTTCTTTATCCTTTCCAAAAATCCTCTCCTCAATACTAGACTCCTTGGTATCAACTAATTTTACTACTTTTTTCATGAACTCAACCATCTCTTTGCATCTCTATGCTTTATCTACTAGCTTTGACATGTATATGTTTTCCTCATGAGATGAAGACATTTTTTCTTATGTTGTTTGATTTAAAAATTTATTCTTTATTCTTTGTCTCATCCATCTCTTCGGATACAGCTCCCATGTATCCCAACACCATATAATATAAGAAAATTTAGCATTTAAAAAAAGATAAATAAATTTATCTTTTTTGTCAGAACTGTTATTGTGAATTTTATTAGAAATAGGCATGATAGGTCATTTGTTTGCTTTTGGCTTTTACATTACAAGAAAATTAAACTTTAAATAATATATGAATAAATTAGCTCTCAAGGTAAACAAAATTAGTTTTTAATAAAAATATAGATAGTGTGAAGCTAAGGGCGCCACCTTAATTGCTTGGGGAACCGCGGTCGGCGGTTGGCGCCAGCCAAACACTGTTTGGTTTGCAGTTGACCGCCGACCACAGTGTAAAGAAAAAACTGTTCGACGGTTAACCACCGAACGTGGTGCTCCAAGCACAAAACATGGTGCCCTAAGCACAAAACATTGTGCCTTTAGCACTACCATATAAATAAATTTTATCAAAAGTACTTTATAAGTTATATATTTTTTATTTAAATATGTTAGTCTGTTCATCTTGTCCACATTTACCTTAAATAACAAGACGAATAAATTATAGTTTGGAAAAAATTGAAACGATATTTAGCTTTTTAATAGTGAATGACAATTTATAGTTTTGTCAACACTATATTTTATAATTTCTCATTTTTTATGAGAAAGCTATGCTTTTGATCTTTTCTTTTTGTCTTACCTTATTTCGTAAAGAAAATGGTAAATCAACTTTTGAATAAACCGCTATATTTTATTATCTTTTTTTTCTTTCCAAACTATGTTTTCCATTCTCCATGTTAAAGCATGTGCATTGGCACTTTTATCATTTACTTTGTGTAACTTCATGTTTTCATTCATTGTAATAAAATAAATCATTTTATCTTTAAATATGGAACAATATATTATTTTATACTTTTACATGAAAAATGAAATGGTAGTCTTGTATGTTTTTGTTTAAAGTGGTAAATTGTTATAGCTTTTTGTAAAAGTTGAGGTTTTTTAATTTTTTTATTAAAAAATATCTTTGTATACATAATTATGATTCAAAAAGATATATAAAAATAAATTCTTCCATCTCCATAAAAAAAATCAATAAAAAGATGTATGCGTAACTTTATATAAAATGATGATTCTTATAATATTTTCATAAAAAATGATAATTTATTTATCTTTTTGTATGTTATCGTGAAAATGATCACCACTATCATTTTCAAAAAAATACAATATTATACTTTTATATTTAAAATGATAAAAGACAAAATATAAATAACTAATTGTCACTTATCTTTAAATTTGAAAAGAAAAACAATAAATTACTTAATAAACAATGATAATATAATATTATCATAATTAAAATGGTAAAAATAAAACAGTAAATATATATGATAATTTGATGATTACTTATCTTCAAATATAAAAAGATAAAGTATAACGGATAAATTGTTATATTGTTTCATTTAAAATAAAAACTTCTTATCATTTCGTATATAATAAAAATTTAATTTATTTAAGAAAAATGAATATCAAATTTTCTAATAGAAAAAAGAACATTTGATATATATATATATATATATATATATATTTATAAAAATATTAATTCTTATAACTTTTTATATGAATCGACATCTTTTTGTCTATTTTTTAAGAAAAATTACTTTTCAATGTTTATATTGAAAATGATAAAAGTTAATATGGAAAAGATAAACAAAAATTTTCTATGCAATGTTTAAAAGAATAAAAGATAAAAGTAGAATTAAAAGGTAAAAATAAATTATTTAATCATTTTGAGAGGACCAAAAGTATTTACATGTGTGATTACAATGTTACAATTAAATGATAAGTCAGTCTATTATTGTAAAATTTTTACATGTAAAACTAAACAAATTATCATAAAATAATAACCATTCCCACAAAGGTTTGAACCAACAAGGTATAAGACGGTTATGTACGTTCGTTGGATGTGTAGAAAGAAAACCGAGAGGACATTTATTTACTATGAAATAACGGTTATGTGCATAAATAAAGGCATTCTTGCTTACATATATTTGCAATCTTACTTCAGTAGCTTAGATTATTATCTATTTTATGATGAGGAAATTCAATTTTATTATGGTTAAGAACAAAACAACGAAGAGCCAAATTTTCAATGGATTTCATTTGTGTTCATTGATTGATTATTGAAATCTTTGTTCAGTAATTATTGATTTATTCTTTAATAAACTACGAAAGTTACACAAGAAGATAGAAAATACAATAAATCTGGGAATAAAGTGAAATGCGTTAATAAGGTGAAAATTGATGTCGTGGGATTGCATAAAGTGATTTATTTAATTTTCAAGTGTTAGTGGCAAGGACACTTTTGTAATATCGAATCTTTATTTTAAGGTACTCTCGCTATGCATAAAAACATGATAGATAATTAGCTTTTTAACTAGCATAACCATATGGTGTGCCTTGTCCCTAATTGAATGTGCATATAGCATAGCATATGCCAAGCCATTTATATGGATACTGAGGTTGTACAAAAGATCCATAGTTGATAAAACCCATACCCTTTAAGCTTGCAATATAAGTTCATTAAAAATGAATCAGTATATACGAATAGTTCTTCGAAAATGTCACATATAATATCAATATGCAGAATAATATCTTTACATATTGAATGAACTAGTATTTTAAAATTCAAGACAAGGAGAACCGTAAAACTATCTTCGTAGTATAAGCATTTAAAACTAATACTTATGAGATTAGTATACCAATCAGATTGAAAGGATTGAATTCTAATACGCAAGTTCAATCGTTGAATCATATCCAAGATAATCTGAGATGTTTTGCGGTCTTAATAGCTATCAGACTACTAATAAATATTACACTGTAAAGTCAAACCAACTAAACTGGCAATTAGCAATGATCGCGACCATAGTTGGATTTCAACTGCTAAACATACATAAAAAACATGTGAAAAAAATAAATATAAGTGGCTAATGAGTGGTAAAAAAAATACAACTCATCAACCAAAGGTCACTCTAAGTTACAAGGCATGTGCAAAATTAAATGAGCTTTTTGAGTACATGGTGCTAGCTGAAAAACAGTGATGTCGGATGATAGTAACAAAATTTGAAGTCCTTAACTCCTTACTATATTATCTGTCATGCATCTTATATTCTTGACATCAATGGACTGTAATCCATCCATTAGATAGACAAATAAATTACAAGCATATATAATCCCAATGCAGAATTACAGTTTAACACGCACAGACACATGTGCATATGTACATGTATATATCGACAAAAGGCCTTGGCAACTAGTGACTTGGTTAGTTAGTTGCATGCTATCTTTAATATCCATGCTTTCTTGTGCTCCGTCTTGTAGTAATATGGATGATACTGAATGAATGGCCACTAGGCACAGCTACAGGAATGTTCATTGCTTCTAACCTGTAGTTTTAAATGCAAGCAGTTTGATCCAACGCGTTTGTGTTGTTTATTGAATTAGTATCAATACCAAATTATGCGTGTTATATGTGGGTTTAGGTGGCGTTGTCATCAGGTTACGAGCAAGAGGAGTTGTAGAAGTGAGGCAGGCAAGCTTAACTACCAGGTAAGAGAATATTGGTACAAACAGCGTCTCAATTGGTAAGCACATGAGTACTAAGGTTTTTAGTCAGGTTAAGTATCTTAAGAATATATATAACTAACACAACATGTGATGTTTGATGGTGCTATTAAGTGACGTAAGATTGTGCATGTGTGGGATATGATTGAGATTATGAAGCGTTACCTGAGAAACCATGGCCTTACACCCCTGATCAAATTTCCCAGTGTCCACTTCAGTTTGTCACTTGATGAGGCATGCTCTTCTTTATTTTCTTTTTTCCTTGTTAGTCTTTTGCACTTGTTCTCTTGGCCATGACGAATTCAGCCCCATGGTCTCCCTTTGCAGTGGCTTCATAGAAGAATTTTGGTGTAGAAACACAGGAGCACTGTACTGATGCTCCAACTTATATAGATTTGTGGTGCATCGACGAACATGTGGTATGTACAATGCTCCTCTCCCTTGAAACTGGATTCATCAAGTCGAGCTGTAGATGATTCCATAGTTGGTAGAATCATACATCCAGTAATCAAACTCATGCATGACGATTGGGATGTGTTAGTGTTACCCTATCAAGTTAAAATACCAAAGTACATAGATTCTTGACACTAGTTGATAAGAATGACATAGGTTGATAAGAATGACATAGGTTGATAAGAATGACATATTTTAGTCCATTGAAGCTTTACAATTATACAGAAAACATGAAACTATACGGATGTGCATGGTGTAAAAAAGAAGGCAAAAAAATAGAATCAAAAGACAAATTCGTTATTTGAAATAGGCACACAGCATGCTCCTTTTATTATTTAATGTCTTTGACACAAAGAATAAAGCAAGAGCAGGGCATCCACTTTTCCAGTGTACAAACAAGTCATATTGATAGTGCAGGCAAAAGAAGGCGCATGCATGACCATAAATTGAAGCAATTCAGACAAAGTGGACTAGTGAAAAAAGATATATGAATTCATATCAGTAGGTTATATATGAATATATATATATATATATATATATATATATATATATATATATATATATATATATATAGATATATCAGGGGAGGAGATTAAGCAAAATCAATTACGTGTATAAACAAATTGGGACAAAGAAATGGCAGTAAGTGATAAAGAATGAAGGGTTATGGAATGGAAGGGACAAAGTTGGGTTAATTGATGAGAGAAATGGTGAGCAAGCTAAGCTGCAGATTCTGCATATAAAAGTAAGAGCTTGGCAATTAAAAACCATGGATGATGAGCATTGAGGTGAGATGTGCAAGTACCCTAATTTTAGTGATCAATAAAGGCATCTGCAGAGGATGCAGTGCGAATATTAGCAAGAAAACAGAGAGTGAATTTGAGATTTTACAATGGAGGGAGAAAGCAAGCAAACAAGCAGCAAAGCAAAGCAAGTGGGAGAAGAGAAGAGAAATAAACAAAAGCGCTTATTTGAGTCCCATACGGTGGAATTTGAGGAAAAGGTTAGAACCAACGAGGTATAAGAGGGTCATGTGGTGCAGCCTTGTTCCATACTTACCTGGACGGGGTCTATGGGTGATCATGAAGGCCCAGGCCTAGTCTAATGGTTCCCATTGCACTTTGGGAATGCGTTGGGCTACCATCTCCCCAAGTGGGAGAGTGGACGTCATTATTTGTTGCTTTGGGGGTACGCGTTCGCGCGGCCCCTGCCCATTTCTGAATGTAAAATTTATTTTGTTTCAATCTTTTCTGCCCAGCCCAGTGTAACCTACCCCATGTGGCTTCTCTTCGGGCCCCGGTGTAAAAGTTTTTCGTGCTGTTCGTCGGCAGGTTGTGTGTAATTAAAACTGTCTTTTCTGTTTTATAAATTTACCTTCTTATGTTATTTATTTATGTTTTAATTATGGTTCTAGTTTAGTCATATATTTTAGTTCAAAAGGGATTTGTATGTATGCAACATGCTACTGTCCTGTTATCTGCAACGTTACATTTCTCTTCTTTCAATCTAACATTTCCGTGTTTGGATAACACTCTTGATTTCCAGACAATGTTCAAAATCTTTACATACTTAATAGTCACTCAGTACGAAATCTAACATTTCTGTTCTTTTGGCTGCTTTTGCTTTTTCTCCTTTTCTCTTGCAAGTGTTTTGCTTACTGTTTGTCGGCTAACCAGTCTTTTTTGTTTGTTTATTTCTTTTGTTAAATTATGAATAAGCTGTAGCTTTTTGAATCATTTCTTTCAGTTCAAAAGGGATTTGGATTTATGCTTTTGTTATCTGCCACATTACATTTCCCTTCTTTCAATCTAACATTTCCCTTTCGATACAGCTGAGGTTTTTATTTTATTTTCCAGAGCTCTTTGATTTCCTAACAATGTTCAAAATCTTTATTACATTTCTTTTTGTTTTTATCCCAACAAAGCCTAATGCTATGAAGATTTCCGTCTCAAAATATTACATAAAGTGATAACTTTAATCAGATTTTGAATAGATATAATTGATTCATATATGTTATACATCAAATGTTCTATGTAGTTGCTATATCAATTAAGTAACTGGTATATATTGTACGTTCAAATTATTATAGATACCAATAATAAAGAACATCGAATCTTTAACAATTGAAGGCTGATTAGAAACAAATTAGTTCAACATTCGATTTGCTTTAAAAAATAAAAATTGTAACTTCTCCAAAACATTTCATATACCTTAAAAATAGTTTCTTTGGCTGTTCCGATGTCCTCCAGTTTGGCTGCACATAATGTAGCATGGATGATCGATATACTAATACAATGCGATTAGCATACAAAACGCTATCCATATAATGTAAAGTGATTTACTCATAAATGTAGGGGACGTTGATTGTGTACGTCTAATCGTTTACAACGATTTTAGAATGACTTCCCGAGTTTTTATAATATCTTAGTTAAACAGAATATCTCACTTTATGATGTGTAGTGGCCATTCAACTTGAGAGCGATGAGGATCTTATCAGTTTATACCTTAGTTTGATTATGTTTTATATAGAGATTTATTTTTGCCGAATATATATTTTGGCTATACAAAAAATTATTTTTTATGTATAATATTTTCGATAAGAAATGTTTTAATTAGTTTATTATACGCACACACATATACATATAAATACATACATACATACATATTAACAATTTCATTTTATAAAACTTCCTATTACAAATGCAATTGTATTTACATTTTGTAAATTATTTCAAATCGAACGATTAACCAAATTTCAGTAGCACTTCCCCTTATTCCCCATATCACACACAAAAGATCGTACACGGGGAACAAGGAAGTAAGGTTGAAATTTTATTAATAATACCATCTCAACGACAATGAATTATCGAACAATTTAAAAACAATACCAACGATATCTTAAATCATATACGAATTATCAAAACAACGAACTTATGTCACGATCCTATGCCAACGAATATAAACCAACGAATCTACATCATAATATTGAAAAAAAATCACACAATAAATCATATCGACGGAGAGTGGTGCTTGCGGCTGCTTAGAGGCTTGGGCTTGCGATGGTGGCTGGCTACCTGGCGGTGGCTTGGAACCTTGTGCGGCGACTTGGATAAGGCGCTGGGCTTTAGAGGTGGGGACTTGGGCTTATGGCGACGAGTTGGCGGCTTGGGCTTTCGAGGACGAGGTGGCTGCTGGGCGTGGGAGGTGGCGGCTTGGGAAAGGAATGACTTGCGGCAGGTTAGGGAAGGAGGAGGTGCTGGGCTTGTGGAGGGTTTTGGCTTGTGACGGCATAAAGGAAGGAGGAGCGGTCGTGTGGAGTCCTTTTTTTAATTCAAAAAATGATGGAAAAGAAGATGTAGGCTAGGTTAAGTATAAATGGGGGCGACATTATGCCGACGTCCCGCCGACGCCAAAACGTTAGCATCGGTAAAGTATCGGTAATTCTATATGACTTACCGATGCTACACCGACGCTATGAACAGAGGCGTCGACACAACGTCGGTAATGTCAAGTTGGTAAATAGAAAATTTTCTAGTAGTGATATCACCATGGTCGAATCCCTTTTACATCCATACAAGCTACTTACAACAACATCTAGTGGTGGTACTTCATTTGCTAGTAATTGTGGTGCAGATCTGGAAGAATTTGGATACCAAGCAGATTGACGTGAACTACCAAAAATACCCCTCTAATATCGCTTAAAAGTAGGATCTAATTATTAAACTTTTTTTACAAATTCAAACCGCATTTCTACATATATTAACAAATCTTAATAGCACTTAAAAATAGAATCTAAGAAATAAACTTCCATTACAAAATCGTTCTTTATTAATTAATAATACAAACAACAATTAAAACTAATAAAAAAATTAGATAATACAACTTAGAAATAAAAATTCAAACTAATTACACATGATTTCAACACAAAATATTCGTGCAAATCATTTTCCCTTAAATGTGCTAAATATATACAGGTTTTAGAAAATTAACTCACGTGCGAAGCACGTGCCATGATCATGCGCAAAGCGCGTGCCATAACGTTCTTTTAAATAATGTACTTTCAAAAACTTTAAAACAATCTCATTTTATAAAACTTCCTATTACAAACGTAACTGTAATTACGTTTTGTAAATTATTTCAAATCGAACGATTAACCAAATTTCAATAGCACTTTCCCTTATTCCCCATATCACACACAAAAGGTCGTACACGAGGAACGAGGATGTAACGTTGAAATTTTATTAATAATACCATATCAATGACAATGAATTATCGAAGGACTTAAAAACAATACCAACAATATTTTAAATCGTATACGAATTATCAAACCAACGAACCTATGTCACTATCTTATGCCAACGAATATAAACCAACGAATCTACATCATAACATTGAAAAAAAATCACACAATAAATCATATCGACGGAGAGTTGTGCTTGCGGCTGCTCAGAGCCTTGGGCTTGCAATGGTGGCTGGCTACCTAACGATGGCTTGGAACCTTGTGCGGCGACTTGGATAAGGCGTTGGGCTTGGGAGGTGGCGACTTGGGCTTACGGCGACGAGTTGGCGGTTAGGCTTAGGAGGTGGCGGCTTGGGCATTTGGGGACGAGGTGGCTGCTGGGCTTGGGAGGTTGCGGCTTGAGGAAGGAATGGCTTGCGGCAGGTTAGGGAAGGAGGAGGTGATGGGCCTGTGGAGGGGTTTTGGCTTGCGGCGACATAGAGGAAGGAGGAGCAGTGGTGTGGAATCTTTTTTTAATTCGAAAAGTGATGGAAAAGAAGACGTAGGCTGGGTTAAGTATAAATGGGGGCGACATCATGCCGACGCCCCACCGACGCTAAAACGTTAGCATCGGCAAAGCGTTAGTAATTTTCTATGACTTACAGGTGCTACACCGACGCCATGAACATAGGCGTCGACAGAATGTCAGTAATGTCAAGTTGGTAAATAGAAAATTTTCTAGTAGTGATGTAACGACCTGTAAATTTTCGATAATTAAAAATTGTTAATTTAATAACGTTTTATAAGAATAATGGGAGAAATAAAAATTTGTGAATTGTTAATGAAACATTAACTAGAATGGATGGTAATAATATCAATTTAAGTCAATTACTAACAATTTTAATGAAGGTTCAATTAATTGAAAATGATTTAAATGTTGTACTTGGTTATTAATTGAATATAAGGAAACAAGTGTAAATATTGAATCAATTAATGAAATAATATATAATTAATAGTAATTGAATAAAATCAGTGTTAGGTAAGTAATTGTAACATTTGGTTGTAAATATTTAATGTGACTAAAAGTAAATGGTGGCAAACTATTATATGTTACCTATTTATTTAGTCTGTTAAGTTAAATTGGAAATCAATTATAATTGAATGGAATTAAAATGTTACATTGATGTGGTTTAAGACAATAACTGCAATCTGTGAATGTAATAAAATATAGATAAATGTAAATTATATTCATAAGGGAATAATTGATTTAATAAAAGATTTGAATCAAGATAAATAAATCAATTGGGATCTTAAATTTTAATTAATGTACAAATTTGACAAAAATTCAATATAAATGGAAATATAGTAGTTAATACAAATAAAGATGGAAATTGGAGGATATTAATGAAATGAAAGACAAACAAATATTAACTATGTTATTTGAGTAATAATTGATTGAATATAAAGTCTGAAATCAAATTAAAACAATTTATTGGAATTAAATTTTAATTAATTGGATTTAATTACAGTTGAAATTGAACGTTGTAATTAGTAAAATTTTAAACACTAAATTGATGTGTAAACTTGTTTTGAATTATTATAAATGTCCAAGTAATCAAAAATGATGAAATTTGTTAGTTAATAAATATTGAATTAAAAAGTGAATTAATTAATTTAATATTAATTTATTTAATTAATGTGAAAATAGCCATTTTGGCCACTGTCTTGAATTTCGACGAAGCTAGTTTCATCAGATCCGTAACGGTTAATTATTGTAAAGTTTCAAGTTTCGTAGTGATCAGACTTGTCGTTTGATCGTACGGACTCGAAACGCCTAGAAATCAATTTAAATTGAAATCAATTTGAAATAAGCTGATTTTAACATAACTTCTTCATACGATGGAATTAGGACTTGAAACCTGTTCCATTGAGTTTAAAACTATTGAAAACATCTATTTTGATATATGGGATGACCCATTTTCGTTCCGAAGACAGAACGGGCTTTTCGGATCGTTTATCGTTTCAATCCAAATCGATCTGGTCCGTTCTTTTCTATTTCAGCTATACCTATAAATAGCTCGTTATAAACCCTAACTATTTCTTATTTCCATTTGTTTGTACGTACATTTCCTTCTCATCTCCTCAGTCCAATGGTAGACAAACCAAAAACAAATTCCCATTCCAGATTCAATTGCAAATCAAATTCAAGTCAAAAATCAAACTCCTCAAAGCCATATCAAATTATATATCGCTTTGAAGCTCTCGACGAGCGCAAGTCAAATCTGCAGTTTTTTTTTCGATTTGGGTTTCAGTGTGTCCAGAATTGAGCGATTTAATTTTGGCCGTTCATTGACGTTCGATGATCGTCGTCCGATTGACGAATCAGGGGTACGAGATTGTAGAGGGCGCTGAGCGTTGTCCATCTGTGCCATTCACCTGGTTGATAAACGGTTGGATGTGGCGTATAAATTGGATTAGGGTTGGGTATCGGCGGCGGCTGCTGCCCATCGTGAGCGTGACGGTGGCGCTGGGGCACGTGAGGGTGATCGCGTAGGGGGGCGGCGAGTCGTGGGTGGTGGTGGCCGAGGTCGGCGACGTCCAGGAGAGAGATGGCCATTGCGATTTGTCGGAGGCACGTGTTCAGGGTTGTGCGAACGAGGGTTGCCTAGGAGGTAGTGGTACGGTAAATATTTTGTTATTTTATATTTTTATTTTATTTTATAATTTTATCGTATAATGTTCTGAATTACATAACTTTTACATACGAGATCCGATTCACGCGCGGTTTGTTCCGCTAGGATCGTATCAAAATTTCGTACATTTTAACGTCAGTTTGGACGAATTCTGAGTTTGTTTGAATTTGGGCCATAAATTGGATTTCAAATCGATTTAAATTCAAAGGTGAGTGTTTTAACCCACTCACAATTACTAAATTATCTTATGTTAGTTAGATTAAATTTATGATGTGATTAGGAATTTATTTATAGCTGTTTGGTATATTTAAATTTCTATTCCTGTTAATTTGAATTTATTTTGAATTAAATTGTCATTGAATTTATTATTGAATTTAAATTGCCAGTTAATTACCTGTATATAATAATCTGTTAATTGTTGATATTTATTGGTTGAATTGGATGATGATTGTGATGGATGTTTAAATTTATTATTGGATGATTGGATGCTATATTTGATTTATGAAATGCCATCACTCTGCAAGTTCCCTTAGTTATTATTAAGAAATCACTATGGGTTGAAATGATATATACCCGAATGATCTATAGATTAGGAAAAATCGTTATGGGTTGAAATGATAGACTCGAGCGATTTTATGGATTTTTAATATTAAATCGAGATTGCGGTTTGAAATGATATATAACCGTAAAATTTTAAATTGCGGATTGAAATGATAAATATCTGTATCACTTGACCTTAGGGTAGAGAATTATATACGGACACTGGATTGGTTAAATTAAATGATTTTAAAATCTTTAATTTTTGAATTTAGTTAAATGATATTTTGAAATAAAATTTGATTCAAACAAATTGAATTATTATCGAGATTCGTGTTTTACATTAAAGTTGGAATTGTTTTAAAGGAACTGTTTAAAGGAATTAAATTGAAATTTTAAAGTTGAATCTTGAAGTATAATTAAAATTTATCAAAATTGGGTTATTTAAAATTGTTTGAAATATAACTTTGAAATATTTTGAAATTGGAATAATTAGAATTGATATTTTGAACATGGATTGAAAACGATATGAAATTCAATAGGTTGTTGAGAACTTAAATTGAAAGGTTTGAAATTGGGTTTTGTTGATTTGGAAATTTATATGGTTCAAATGTGTTGAAAAGAAATAAATGGTTTAAACTGATATAAATTTCAAATTCATGTTTTAATATAAACTATTTTAAAAATATATTATTTGAAAGATTCTAAATTTTAAGATTTTCAAATTATTAAACTATTTAAACCTATATTAACTATATAAATTATTTTAACCTATTTTAAAACCAATTTAATTTATTTTAAATCTAATTAATCTAGTTTAAAGCTATTCAATCTATTTTAATTATATTTAATCTAGTTTAAATCTATTTAACTATCTTAAATTAATTTAAAAACTATTTTTACTCTATTTTAAAAATATTTTTGAGTATTCTAATTATCCTAAAATTTCTTTTTAACTTTGTTAAACTATTTATAACTATCTAAACCATTTTTCAAAATTCCAAACTAAGTAAAGTAGATGGGTTTATATTCAAATCCTCGATTTTAAAGTGAATATGGTTAAATGACATTATAACCTAAGTTGAGATTTAAATGACATATTTGATTTAATATGATGATTTTGAAAATGGATTTAACCTGTTTTGAAATATGATTTTGGAAGTGAATATAATTTCGAAAGTGATATGGTTTGAATTGAATATGATATTTGATATCAAGTATGAAATGATTTTCGAAATTTTAAAAGAACCATCCGGTGTGTAATAAGCGATTGGTTGTTAAAGAGACCGGGATAAGATATTATCATACTCTCTGCTAATACCGAAAACCACTTTAATAACTGTGTACGTGGTGGAGATTCCAGAAATGAAGTAGGATGGTTTAGCGAACGATTTCTGTATAAGGTATGACGTGACCCTGACTCCCGTGAGTCAGCATAGATGTGACTAAAACAGGAGCCATGCCGGGCCAAGTGAGGTCATTCCTCCGATCGGACACATTTCTTCGGTACCATATTATGACTTTGTGATGATTTGGTGGCCACCCTTTGATTTTGATTATGAGAGTGTGTTTCGAGGTGGGCGGTAGTAGCTGCTATGCATTACCACCAGTCCGGATCCGCAATTGGTATATCTACCCTGGCATTGCCTCGAGTGCCGTGTTCACATGCCCTAGAGCGCCTTCTACGAGTTTTTTTTGTACCATACCAATGGGGTCCCCTCTGTGTAAACCTCCAGTTTATGGAGGAGCGTACGACACGATATAAACTATGGGAATATATAAGATGTGTTAAGGGGGATATGGGTAACGCCTTAACGCAATTTTAATACTTTTACTTTTCTATAGACATATTATAATACCGTATTGTACTACATAGTAGATAGTTTAACGGATCCTTAGGAGATGAGAATCCCAAACATCTCTTAAGTTACAGCACTCACGTTAGACATTGGATAGGAGATGTCAAACCCCGTAAACATCTCTGATGCCGTCACACTCATATTTACCGTTGATTTAACTTACATAAGATCTTTTAGTTCTGAATCGAGTGTTTTGTCTTTTCAATTCGCTCGGGTTAGCCTGAGCATTTCAGGTTTGAATACCTTATTTCTGGAGGACGAAGACGAAGATTGTACTAAATCTATTTATTATATTTATTCCACTACATCATGTTGTTCCGCTGCATTTATTGATTTATCCCTGGTTATGTAACTCTGATTTGTGTGTTGTAAAAGAATAACCAAATGTATTTATAAAACAGCTTCATGAACTGTTATTTGATTATTATATTTTTTCATTCTGTTGCGAGATTCTGTATTTGTTTTATTTCTTTCCCTTTTTCTTATTTACCCCATAACAATCTGCCCTTTTGATTGGTTTGAGTCTGGCGTGTGTGTCTGCTTAAAACGTCCAAAAAGGCAGGTCATTACAAGTGATATCACCATGGTCGAATCCCTTTTACATCCATACAAGCTACTTACAACAACATCTAGTGGTGGTACATAACTTGCTAGTAACTGCGGTGCTGATTTGGGAGATTTTGGAGACCAAGAAGATCAATGTGTGAATCTAGGGTTACTTCTATAGGTAAATTCTTATATATATTATATATATATATATATATTAATTATTTTGTGTCATATATGTTAGAATTGGGTTAGCACACAGTGGGGTAAATGAGTAAATTTCTAAAAATTTATTCCATTTTGGATCTTGTTTGAGCCTTTGAAGTCTAAACTTATTTAGATCTATCTTATCTAGTCTATTTTAAATAAAATCAATAATTTATTAAATTTATGAACGAAGTTTTATATTAATGTTATTTTTGATATATAGTATAATATGTGTATCATATACACAACGTGTGTACGTGCACGTGTAATATAAATGATGTACACAGTTTAACATGTTCACGTATAGATATCGGGATTTACCCCGCAACGAATATATTAGCCCCTTCGTATACTTATGTGCCGTCTAATGTAAAAGTATATATATGTTCGTGTATGTGTATGTATGTGTGAATTATAAAATGATATTTGTAATTACATATACTTTAATATATATATATATATGTATAGTTAATAATATGGGGCATTTCATCAGAAGGACAAACTTTGCAGTCCAATTAGTTTCTATGACACACATTCAAAGAAATTATTTTCAAGGCCAAAGTCAGCAGAATAATTACTTTCAAGGACAAAGTCAGCAGTCCAATTACTTTCAAGGACATAATTTCATAGGTTGTTAGGTCCTAGAAACTAATTATTTTATATTTTATCCTTGAAAGTAATTATTTCAGTTGTGTGTCCTAGAAACTAATTCCACTTACTAAAGAGGCCCTTGTGGCTAATTTCCACTAATAATATTATAATATGAAGTGATTGCAAACTTAATATACATAACTACAAAGTCAAATGCAAAATTTAAATCCTAAAATTTAGATCTAGATCTACATAGTAAATATCTAATAAATTTAAATTTAAATTAGTATATCAATTTTAAATATATATATATATGTATGTATGTATGTATGTTGCAAAACCAAGATTATATGTATACATATATATACACATAGTCGTATATATGCATATTAAATTAATATTAAGAATTAAATATATATACATATATGTATTTTGATGTAAATAAATAATTAAATTTATATTTATGTATATACATTTGGCCAAAATATTAATAATAATTTTTTTATTTGAATATTTCAGTTTTTTTTAAATTATTTTTTAAATTTCTTATTTCCGTATGGAAATCATTCATACACACACACATATATACACACATACGTATGTATATATTCACATATATACATACATACATACATAGACACACACACCCCCACACTTACACATATATATCGAGAGCAATTTAAAACATGTATAAATTTTATTAAATAAATATTTGCATGTTTTATATATATTATAAATATATAAATATTGGAGAACTTAGGTTTTTATATTTAAATAAATTATATATATAAATAAATATATACGGCTTTAAAAATAATTAATTCGAATAAATATTATGTGTATACATCGATAAAAATTATATGTACTATAATATATATATATATATATATTTACGTATGTATGTATATATATGTATGTATGTATTTTAAAATCAAACTTGTTTTAAGTATTATTTAATTATTATTTTTGAAAAGTAAAATAGACAAAATTATTTTTTTATTTGTCGAATGATATATGAATGTATAGATATATATGTATATATATACATATAATTTTTTATAATCAACATACATATAAACAAACATATTCATTTAATGTTGACGGCACTAACATATATGGATTTGCGATAGTACACATATAAATAAAGGCAACATAATGACATGGTAAATGATATATATATATATATGTATATGTATGTATATATGATAAATGATTATTACCTTTGTATGGCCTACAAGTAGCACCTTGTGATGTTGAATCGGTTCACTCCTTGAATTAGTATCCAATCCTTCAAAGAGAGCTACTAAACTGAAAACTACAACTACCGATCTTTGATTTGTATTTAAGTTATGTTTTAATGGCTTGAAAACTACGGAGAAGGAGGGGACAGGAGGTGGTCTTGACTGGTTTGGAGGAGCAAAATGAGAGCAAGCTAAAATGAGGGTTTGAAGTGAATAAATAGGTAAGATCATAAGGACAAAAATAGAGGATTCAGATCCTCCTTTTTCTCTTACCCCTTTCCCTCTTTTGGAATCTAAATTCCACTCCATTTCTTCTCATATGGCCGACCACCCTAGGCACATTGATATCTTGTATCGATACTTGTGTCTATAACTATTATTTACCCACCATTTAATATTAATCAACGCAAATTAAATAACTTTAATAATTAATATTTCATAAATCAATTAATCTATAACAATTATAATTAATTAAATTAGATGGTAGTACGAGTATTTAACATTTCTATTGTGTGACTCTTAGGTGTAAATTTGGTTAGCGATTGATATCGAGCAATTTCGAATATTAATATTCAAACGTCAATTTGCATATGGTGTGACATTATGGAAAAATTTATCGCTTACATAGCTCCGGTAAAATTCAATTTTACTTCTTTAAGCATTACCTAGTAGACAATTATTACACCAATTCTCTTAATCTAGACTCTATCACGTTACTGGTAATGGTCAAAATTCCAATATCGTTCGTATTCAACTTTATTGCCCAAACACAAAGTCCTTGGTTTAATAATAACCATTATTACTAATTGATCTGCTTCGGCCAAAGACTTTGACTTTAAATCAACTTCAGTTGACAATGATACTAACTCCATATAACTAAGGAGATGAAATCTCTCTTGAATAGTGTCTCACTTCCAACGTTTCCACTCGATCCAACTATATTCCTTTGATGGACCTCATGCCATGATTTAACTATAATCAAACAAAGTTTCCACATTGAAGACAATATTCTCAAATCGATGGATTTGTGTAACATTGTCACATCGGTATTTTCTATTGACCTTAATTATATTAACCAACAGACAATTATTGGGTGAACCATTCCATAGTTATCCAATAACTATAAGTACGTAACCCCTTGGTGCATCCAATAGCCATGAGTAATACACTGCTCAACATTTGAAGAGCGTTACGTACTCTAGTCTCAACGGATATATCGATATCCAGTCTTGATTAATCTTGACTAAAAATATTTATAACGGCGTGTTTACTTTTATTGTGATAAATTACTCTTGATTATGACACATTGTAATTATTATCACAAAACTTACCATTTATGGATTTTTTATTGAATATACTTTTAATTAATTAATATAACAAATTATATCAAGTATATAATAGAAAGAAAACACTTTTTATTTTGAACAAGACTGGTTATCGAGTTAGATATATGTAACAATTACATAATTGCCCCTAGGGCATACCCCTAATCCTATCAATCTACCACTTGTACTTACGGCCAATTATAGAATCTCTACCCTATTCTTTTAATTAGTTTGATGAGAAGTGATCGAGTTAGACCCTTCGTAAATGGATCTGCTATTTTGTTTTAATTATCTACTCTGTTAATTAACTCTCTCTGATGTTGATAAACTACCTTTATCATGTGGAACTAATTGGAATATTTTTTCAACTTCTAGTGAGCTCTTTTCATTACATTGTAATCATATAACAATAATGTAGTATTCTTAACACTTGGAATCACTCCTAACTGCTCTTGGTTCAATAATAATAATAATAATAATAATAATAATTAAACGAGCTGTTCTGACCAAAAACTTTGACTTTGAGTCGACCTCAATTGACCGTGATACTAACCTCATATAACTGAGGAGACGAATTCTCACTTGAATAGTGTTTCACTTCTGATGCTTCCACTCAACCGAACTGTAGTCGTTCGATGGACGTCATGCCAAAATTTAGCTATAACCAAAGCGAAGCTTTGATTATAGCTGATCAATGGTATTCTCAAGTCGAGAGAACTGTGTAATTTTTTCACATCGATATTTTTCATATGACCTTAGTTATATTAACAAACATAAAACTATCGAGTGATGTATTCCATAGTTATTCGATAACTATCAGAACGAAACCCCTTGGTTCCCCTAATAGTGATGAGTAATGCACTGCCCAAGATATGGAGAGGGTAACATACTCTAGTCTCAACGAATGCATCGATATCCAGTTTCAATACATCTTGACTAGGAATATTTAAAACGATATGTTTGTTTTATTACGATTCACTCATGGTTACGACACATTGTAATTACTAGCACAAAACATACCGTTTATGAATTTTCTACTAAATATAATTTTAGTTAAATTAACTAATTAATATAACATAATATATCAAGTATGTAATAGAAAGAAAACACTTTTTATTACGAACAAGATTGGTTATCGAGTTAGATATATGTAACAAGTTACATAATTGCCCCTAGGGCATACCTCTAACTCTACTAATCTCCCACTTGCACTTGTGGCCAATTATGGAATCTCAATCCCATTCTTACGATTAGTTTGATGAGAACTGATCGAGTTAGACCCTTCATGAATGGATCTGCTATGTTGTTTAATTATCTACTTTGTCAATCAACTCTCTCCGATACTGATAAACCACCTTTAGCATGTGGAACTATTCGGATTATGTTTCTTGACCTCTAGCGTGCTCTTATTTTTACATTGGTATCATATACAAGGATGTAGTATTCTCGATACTTGGAATCGCCACTACTCAGTAATAAATTTGTGCATTTGTATTTATACATTGCTTTTATTATGGTGCTATTCAAGGTAATGTACTTAACCTTTTCGTTGAATCAAACACAACCTTTTGTTCAGAACATTTCCAACTTAATGCTCCTTAACTAAGGTTTGAACATGAATTTAAATTTTACATATTATACTCAATATCACTCATGAAGTTTGAGTCTGTATACTCATTCATAAGAAGTTCGTTGTTCCTATAAACAGTTCTTTAGTATTTTATAAATATTCGAGAAAAATCTAAACTACTATTTAGTGATCTTAATTTGGATCTGATATTGCTTCATGTATGACATATATTAGAAAAATACGATATTGTAGACAATATAACATCTATGATAATTCCTATTGTTTATACATAAGGAATCCATCTTACATATTCCATATTAAACATTTTAATAGGGTGTCTTTGCATATCGTTTGGGACATTCCCATCATCCTTTATACTTATTATAAATGATATAATTTACAAATCCAATATTGAGTATGAACAACAAAACTATTATTGATTTTAACTCGAGTACAAATTGGTAATCATAAGTTTGTTGTTTACCTTTTAGAAATATTTTAGTACCTTTAATAGTTCTTTCGTATGGACACATGCTTCCTCTGCATTTTGATTGAAACTCAAACTATATGATATTTTTATCAAAATCTTACTCAATTCTGATGCTTATAGAAGATACTTTCATATCATTTCTTGGATCATATCCAAAAATTAATGAACTCAATATCGCTCCCACTGACTTGGAAACACTTTAGTTGTTATATGCAAACAATATATTCTACATCATTATTCATAATTTTCCATTTTGACACAAGTGTACCAAAACACAAAGTCATACCAAGCAATAATTTTATGAGTAAATCTAAATTGATTTAAGCACATTAAATAATCAATTACACTAATTACAGTATGGCATTATTGTTATCATACGTTTTTGTGATATCTTCTATCCTATCTCATTTTATATGATATTTATAGCTAAACTGATCCGTTTATTATTTTCTTCTTAAATAATACTCGGGTCAGACCGAGGTATTTTAGGTGCTTCTGCTTGACTTCTTATCAGGGTCCGTCACCTGACTTTTGGCTAACTACTTTAGCTTAGTAGTTTTTGTTGTTATACATTCGAGATATAGACTCCTTGATGTATACTTATTCTTTTGTCTAGCACTTGTATCTATTCTTTTGTGATGTAGTGGATCTAGTTTGACCACTACTTTGATGTACACTTCTATGTGTTATATTCATATCTGTTTCCGCCTTTGTGATATGAATATCTGTGACTGATTTGTGTTATGGTTATTTCTATATTTGTTTCCGAAGTCCTCATAGCCACTGTGTGGTAGCTTTGAGTTTGTATTTGATATGTTGGATTTCCTCTTGAAATGAAATGTAAGTTATATTATCTGACATATCAGTACTCGCACAAAGCAATTACAGAGATGGTCGCTCCTCAACAGCCTTATTCTTCATGCTAGTCGACGGTATTACCCCGTAGTGTCCTTGGCTGGTGTGAGTATAGAGGTGGGGCGTCACAGCTTGGTATCAGAGCCAAACTTCGAAACAATGTAGAATAATCTAGCAAGGATCATTGTCCTAAGTCTTTCTTAGGAATCGTGCCATAGGATTTAATTCAAGTCTTCGTACCGTTTTATCCTATTTCTTTTTATGATGCCTTGTTTTATCAATCAAGTTTGTTTGATATTCATTCTGTGAATAACCTTTTTCCTCTTTTTTCTTTCTTAAAGAAGAGAAATGGTTAGACCAGGCCATCCCAGCGCCGGTCAATCCAGTGCTACTCCTCAGGATGGAGTATTTATGTCTGCCCAGCAGCTCATAGATCTTGTGAAAAATGCTCAAGCTATCGGACCCATTCCAGAACCTACTCATCCTAAATCCGGGTTTGCACGCTTGTGCAGAGATTATACCGCTTTGGGTGGAAGGCCATTCAAGGGTTCCGAAAGCGTTATAGAAATCCAAGCTTGGCTTAGATCGTGCGATCGCCTCTTTTCTCGCATGAATCTGGTGGACATTCATCGAGTCCAAGTGGCTTCTAGCATGCTCCAGGAGAGAGCATTAGATTGCTATGAGCTTTTGGTTTCTGAGATTATTGACTTACTTGAGAGAAATTACGGGAAAGATTCGAATTGAAGTTTGTGCCGGAGGCTGAAAAAGTAACTTTAGCCCGACGCTTTATTGACCTTATTCAAGGTGAATCTTCTGTGGCAGATTATGTCGCATCTTTTGAATCTCTCTCTAAATATGGGGTCGATTATATTAATACCCCATTGAAGAAAAATCAGAGGTTTGTCTATGGGTTGAATAAGAACCTCAAAAGGCCTTTACTTCTGAAACTAGAAGTTTCTTTCGATCAACTTGTAGACATCGCTCTTCGACTTGAAGAGGCCTGTGATATCCCGGAAATTTGGGACAATATCAATTTAATAATCTGTTTAAATAATTAAATTGATTGATAATTTTTGATAATAAAATTTGAATTGGTTTAATAATCTAATTGAATAAATATTTAATTAGTGAAATTTATCTTTTAAAACTAATAAAATTATTTCTATTTATAATATGTATATATATGTGTGTACATATATTGTTAATAGATTAGCTTTGGTTTGAAATTTAATAAATAAAAACTTTTTTTTAAACTTCTAATGTACATTTTGATAATTGGGAAATTATGATTTATTTAATATGAAGCTTTTCAAAGCTATTTAAACAAATAATTATATGGTTTTCAATAAAGATTAATAATAAGGATTATTTTATTTTCTTTTTAAATATTGCTTAATAAATAAGATATAAGAGTATATATATATATAAGTTTAAAATACCATTTACATATGATATGTTGATTCATTTAATAATAGTAGTAATTTATAATCTCTTTTATAAATTATTTTAAAATAGATAAAGTATTATGTTAAACAATATTTTTGATATATTGTTTATATATAGAAATAAATAGATTTTAATAGAATTGTTATTTCAAATTGAATGTGTAGTTATATATGTATGTATATAACTTGATTTTAAATTGGATTTTAAATATAATTTGAATTTGAATGTAAATTAGTTTTGAAATTCAAAGATAGATATTTTAAATATTTGGATTTTAAAATATACGTATAAACTTTTACTTATAAATATAATTAGTTTTGTTTCTTTATAAGGAATATATATAAATAGATAAGTGTTTAATAAATAAAGAAAAAGGTTTTTACATTTAAAATAAATATAAATTAAATAAAAAGACAAGTGTAATTATATAAAGCTATATGGTAACAAGTGTTAACTAATTAACACATATAAAGACAAGTGTCATTTTGTTCTAATTTTTCTTTTTATTGTAAAATTAAATCATTTATACTTATAAAAAACATGTTTCCACCCTCTTCCTTTCTTTCTAGTCTTCATTTCTAAAACCTGAAATTCATATTTCACTTCTTAAAGCAATCAGAAAATCTGAAACAAGATTTCTCTCAAAATTTCTCAAAACAAAATTCCCAGAAAACAAATCTGTAATCAAAAACTCCTCAAACTATAATCTCAAACCAATAACCTGTGATTCATTTTCCAAAATCTTCAGCCTGCAAATGTTAACCTTTCCTCAATCTCGAAATAAGATCTGTGAAACCATTTTCAAATCTGAAGCTTACAACCATTTTTAAATCTGAGATTTTGCAAAAGCAATTTTCAACAAAAACAAAAGCCTGCAAATTTTCTTCTGTCTGAAATCTGAGAACAACAAACCTGCATCTTCTTCAAAGATCTAAAGCAACATCTCAACAATACAAGATTTTGGCAACATGCAAGTTTTAAATCAAAACAAAGTAGCAAGCAACCAAGTTTAAAATCAAGTAACATTCCAGATTTCAAGTATCTGTTTCAAGTTCTGTTCTCTGCTTTTAAAAAAAAAAGGTGAGTAACTTTCATTTTTAAAAACTTTAATATATGACATATGCTTGCATGTGATGATATTGCTTGTTTTGAAGTTCTTAATATGAATTTATATGAATTGGTTTAAATATGTTATATGACCCTGTCTGTTTACATAAATAAGCCTGTATCCTGTTCTTTCAAACAAGTGAGTAAACTATTTTATCAAGGCTTAAAACCGATTTAATCTGGGTTTGCATGTGATGGATATTTGAAATAATATTGTAAAAATGATTGCATGGATGTAAATATGTTTGAATATATATGAATAAGAAATTGATTTCATATGAAGGTCTGTATATATATATTGTAAGGCTCTGTTTAAGTTACAGTTTTTCAAATGATCAAAAAAATTCAATCTCTCTTTCCCTAATTTTCTATAGGGTTAGATGTATAAATGAAATATGCCTAAATTAACAAGATATTTGTTTTAAAAATGAGTTCCAGTGAAAAATATTGGATAAATGTTTCTGGAAGAAGAAATAGCAGAGATGAAATAATTTAAGTCAAAAAAAAAAAATTATCACCTTCGTTTCATGATTTGAATTCATAATCTGATACGTGGTGGAAAATAATGATTTTTGAAAATCGTTTCTTGATTTTTAAGTTTAAAAATTATGAGAGCTTGCGAGTTGAACGGAAAAGTGCTTTTTGGCAAATTCTACTGATCGGAGTAAAGATGAAGGTCGTGGTTAAGGCTGGAGGATGGTGGATGGTCGGGGATCATTGGAAAAATGATGAGACATTTTTCAATTCACCGTGGTGATCGAGGAACGATGATATAGGGTTTATGGAGTAGTTGGGTTCGTTGATGCTTTTGAATCGAATTCTCTGTCATGGATGATTTAGACCCGATCGCGATAGGGGGAAATCGGAGCTGGAGTCGAGGCGGAGTTCCAGTGAGGTCGGTGTGGGTCCTCGTGGTCGGAATCGACGGTGATTGGAAGTTTTCTGACGATGGGTTCTGTTCCAGGTTTGGTAGTAATGCTCGAATTCGATTGGGAAGATAGTTCGAGTCGTTGGTGATCGGGATCGTGAGGGGTGGTCAAAGTCGATATGCTGGCGATGGAAGCGATGGTCGGTGTCGTCGCGATCAAATGTGCACGTGTACAGGTGATGTTGTGTCAGTGTGCTAGTCTGGGTTTAAACAGGAAGGAAGGTATCAAGTCTTCTCGAGATTCTCGCGTAATAACTCGAAGCGTAGTGGGGTTTGACTCGGGGAAATTTGAGATGTGCTCGAGTAAATTTTGGTGATAACAGTTTATAACCTGGCAGTGTTTTCAAAATTTAAAATGAGTTTAAACTTTGAAAATAGGATTTAAATCCAGATTTAAATCAAGTTTAAGTATGGGTTCAAGTTTAAATGTGTATCTTAGAATTTGAGACAAATAAAGTTTTATAAAAATAATGTTTTAACAAATTTAAATTGTTAAAAGTATATTTTAAAAAGGTTTTGAATTTAAATAAATTGGTTTAAAAATCTTTTAAATGTTAAGTGTTTCTTAACATTTGGAATTTAAGAAGATTTTGTAAATTAGATTCAAATTATGGTTAAAGTTAAATTGTAATTTATTTTAAAGCATTAATTTAAGATAAATTAAAAGAAAGATTTTAATGTAAATGTTTTAAAGTCTTTGTTAGTAATAATTAAAGTAGTTAAAGGTTAATACTTTAATTTAGAAAGTGATTAAGGTTTAATGATAAAGAAGTCATTAAATTAATAAGGTAATTAAAGAATAATTAGGTAATTTAATTAATTAATGATTTAGTGTTAATTAATTAAATAATTAGGATTATAAGTTAATAAATTAAGGTTAATTAATTTGGGATTAATCATTTATTTAGATAAGTATAGATTTTAATAAATGATAAATCTTTTATAAATTGGTTAAGTATAATTACTTAATGAAAGTAATTAAAGGAATTAATTACTTAAGGTAATTAATTAAATAAATTTGATGAGTTAAATTAATTAATTAAATTAATTTAAGATAATCATTTAGAGATGTGATAAATATAATTACTTAAATGTAATTAATGAAGTATAATTACTTAGGAAAGTAATTAAAGTTAATTAATGGATATAATTAACTAAAGATGATTTTAATAATGAAAGTAATTTGAGTTTAATTACTTTTGAATAATTAATCAAAGGATTAATTAAAGGATAATTAATTAAGGAGTAATTATTTTATGAAGTGGAGTAATTAAGGGAAGTTAATTACTAAATGAGATTAATCAAAGGTGATTAATAAATGTGACTAATTAATTATTAAATGTAATTAATTTAAATAAGATAATTAATTAAGAATAATTAAGGATCATTAATTAATATAATTAATGATGTAATTAAGAATTGATTAATTAAGATTAATTAATAAATAATAAGTGATTAAAGTAATTAATTAATTGTAATTAATTAAGGATTAATGTAATTAAGTATGGTTAATTAATTAATGAAGTAATTTAAGATTAATTACTGAAATGGTTTAAGATAATTAATTTGTGAAATCAGTTAGGGATTAATTACTTAAAGTAATTAGAGTATAATTAATCAGGAATGATTAATTAAGATGGATATTTAGAGTAATGATTAATTCATTGGTTTAATTAATAATTAAGTAAGCAGGATTTATAGAATGAAGTAATTAGTTTAATTCACTTTAAATTAATTAGATGATATAAATCATTGCTTAAGAATGGATGAATGATATTGAATGCTTTGCATTGTTGATATCTCTGATAAGAGATGTGTGATCTATGATATAGATGTTTGGTTGGATTGAAATGATAATATGAATTACCTATGTTTGGATGATAATATGGATTATCTATTGTAAATTATCTATCTGTGTGTATATAGATAAGAATTGAATTGTTTTAACCTTAAAACAACTTGGCCCTTAAAAGATACGTTTTGGATTTCGATGAGACCGGGATCGGGTTTCCGTATACCGGAATTCCAGGTCTGGAGACCCGAATACCACATCGATCCAAATTTACGATAGGTCGTGAATCTCAAGTGAAGATGAAGATTCAGAGTGCAAGGGTTATTGTCGTTAACTCTGAGGGTGATTCCAAAACGAGTGTAACGAGATAATGCCTTCGGTTTCGTTCGAACCCGGAACGAACTTGTATGGATTGAATGCTTTCAGCACATCGTCAGGCGGACGATGAGCATTCTAAGTGATATGTTCTGATTAAAGGTAATTGTAACCTCAAGCCTCATCAACCGGGAATGGCTAAACAGGGGAGGTGCAGCAAGGCTTCGTGGGTAGCACCCACTGAGAGCAAGATAGATCCCTGTCTAGAGGTCCCTTTTCTTTTATTCGGCTTAGTGTGTGGTTGGTCGCGCCAACTACGGGATTATCTTGTTCGGGATTATCCAGTAAGGGATGGTTCCGGCTTTGTGTTGCAGGGGAGCGGGCGTACTCCTCGGTACGGTGATCTAGGCCACGTACTGTGACGGGCGGTACCCCAGTAGCCCTGCCATTGTATGGAATCCAAACTCCAATAAGTGCCGTACGTATTAGTTGTGCCCAACTATGTTGGAATGTGAGATGTAAGCATTTCAGCTATTTCTGTATTTTACTTGAAAACCCTAGACCCTATTATAATAAAATCAGATTTCCTATCAAATGTTTTGGTTAGCGTAAGGTAAAAACTTACCCATGTTTATTTGTGGGGAGTCTTACGTGATACCTTTTCTTTCTAAAGGTTTTGAAGTTAAGCAAGTTTAACCTGTTACTCACACCAGACCCATGTCTGACCCAAGTGTTTATTTCTGTTTTATAAACTCTTGGGTACTCAAATTTTTACGAGTAGCCAAGGGATTCAGGTTTAGCTTTGACGAATATTCTGGAGGAGCAATGGAGCAGGAGGCTTCGGCGTTCGTAGATATAGTATTCCGCTGTGTTGATATCTATGATAGTGTCTTGTCTTGTATTTGAGTTGTAATGTCTAGACAGATGATTATAACTGTCTAGTAAGTGATGTATATGCTGTGTAACTCTATAAATTGTTGTATACTATGTAGTAGTTTATGTTATTAATATAATTTATTCGTTCCGCTATGAGATCGTTGTTGTTGTTTCTTTCTTTCTTCTCTTCTTTTCTATTTTCTACCCCTTTCTTTCTTATTAACGATGCGACTTTCTGTGGAGAGAAAGTCGTTGGTCGTTACAGTGGTATCAGAGCATAGGTTGAGCGAATGCCTAAGCTTTTGGTTAAGTGAATATCAGAACACTAGGTTGAGTGAATACCTAGGTTCGGAAGGATTGTTCATTAGAGACAGGATCTGTAGCAACCTGTTTGAGTCTGAGTGTATATATATACGAGAGCGCGTATTTGTTAGTTATATAAAATGATTTTATATTGTGTTAATTGATCGGTTGGGTGGTATATGGATTCTGGTCAATACGAGTAGCTAATGTTATTGATAGGGATCTCTAAACACTTGGACCAGGCCAACAGACACAATATTGTTTTAAAAAGGTAGATGAAATAATTTTACCCAGATATAATTTCTATATAAAAAAAGTATCATTTTAAATGTATATGGTATTTGTAATGATTGGTTGAGATGATAATAATTTATCATCTAGGATTAGGAGTCTGAGTGGTGAGGTTGGAAGTGTATCTGTCGAGACTGTAGACCTAATACCGTCTCGAGTAAGCTTTGTTGTGGTGTAAGGATTTCACCAATCTCTGAAGAAAGCCTGTTAAGGTTCGGAGTTCATCTTTGAAGTTGGAGGAGTAGAGTTGGATCTGTCGGTTAGGCAGAAGCAAGTGATGGTATCTCAGGAAATTGTAGCTGTGTGATGAGATGCAGTGACTATGGATGTTCCCGAAGATGTTTTCTTTGGAACAAGTTAATGAAGTGTGTCTATTTCGGTGTTGTGGCTGAGTTCAGCATGGTGATTCTTTTGGTTGAGGTCCGAGTTTCTCGAAGAGCTTTGGATTGAGAAGTCTTTGGCATCTGTGGCAGCAGTGCAGCTCGGGAGTATTCTTTGTGTTGGCAGGAAATTTTCTGACTGAGCAATTTTTCTGGAGGTGGAGTTCAGAAGCAACAGAGTGGATCCATTTCTTCGATGGATTGGATAGTTAAGTATGAGCTGTTCTGATTGGTAAAGAGAGAACAGTTTTCTTTGGAATTTGGCTGGGTTGATCGCAAAAGTGACTTGCGATTGCTGAGTATTCTCTTGAGTTATTTGAAATTTCTGGGATGTGTTGTCCAGTCCATCCTTGTGTTCTTCATCAGCATTTTCATTCTTTTCCAGATTAGAGTGGTGCAGCGGAAGTAGTTTGGCGAGTGCTCCTGTTTGTGTTTGTCTTTTCCAGATAGGAGAAGTTAGTTCAGTCTACTGATGGTAGTAGAGTTGTGTTTTGGATTGAGTTGATCTTGAAGGGAATCATTTTGTTGAGTTATTTTTGGTCTTGTTTGTTTCGAAGAGCATCAGCGAAGGTTGAGCTGATCAGGAAGGATTTGTAGGAAGCCGGGATCGTCTGAAGATTTTGTGGATAAGAGACGGAGGAATTTTGGAATTCGAAGTTGGAGACTTCGTTGTTGTTGAAGTTTTCTCTGGTAAAAGGGAGCTATAAGATTGGGTAAGTCTGGGAAGTCAGCTCCGAGTTGTTTTGGATCTCTTCTGTGTTTTTATTTGGATAAAAGCTTTGATCTACTGGATTGAATTATCAGTTTGGATAACTGGAATTCATTGTGTTTTACGTATCTCTGAGGGAGTACGTGTTTGATCTATCTTTGGTTTTGGAACCAGCAGTTTTGGAGGATTTGGTTGTTGAGTCAGACTCGTCTGTAGTCTGATATCTTGTTTAGTTCTGTAGATCTAGATGAGTAGAAGCTCTATAGCTTAGTAGTATTGATTGTTTGGATTCTGTAGTGCAAGTATCCCGGTGTATATATATACTTGGGGAAACTCGAGGAAATTCTATCCAGAATTTTTGTTTGGATAGTTAGAATTGTTTGATTGGGTGAATTGGTTGCTATGGTTGTTAGCATATAGATGATAATATATGCTTGTGATTTAAATAGATTATTAAATTACCTTTGTTTTAAATTTCGGGGACGAAATTATTTTAAGGGGGGAGGAATGTGATATCCCGGAAATTTGGGACAATATCAATTTAATAATCTGTTTAAATAATTAAATTGATTGATAATTTTTGATAATAAAATTTGAATTGGTTTAATAATCTAATTGAATAAATATTTAATTAGTGAAATTTATCTTTTAAAACTAATAAAATTATTTCTATTTATAATATGTATATATATGTGTGTATATATATTGTTAATAGATTAGCTTTGGTTTGAAATTTAATAAATAAAAACTTTTTTTTAAACTTCTAATGTACATTTTGATAATTGGGAAATTATGATTTATTTAATATGAAGCTTTTCAAAGCTATTTAAACAAATAATTATATGGTTTTCAATAAAGATTAATAATAAGGATTATTTTATTTTCTTTTTAAATATTGCTTAATAAATAAGATATAAGAGTATATATATATATAAGTTTAAAATACCATTTACATATGATATGTTGATTCATTTAATAATAGTAGTAATTTATAATCTCTTTTATAAATTATTTTAAAATAGATAAAGTATTATGTTAAACAATATTTTTGATATATTGTTTATATATAGAAATAAATAGATTTTAATAGAATTGTTATTTCAAATTGAATGTGTAGTTATATATGTATGTATATAACTTGATTTTAAATTGGATTTTAAATATAATTTGAATTTGAATGTAAATTAGTTTTGAAATTCAAAGATAGATATTTTAAATATTTGGATTTTAAAATATACGTATAAACTTTTACTTATAAATATAATTAGTTTTGTTTCTTTATAAGGAATATATATAAATAGATAAGTGTTTAATAAATAAAGAAAAAGGTTTTTACATTTAAAATAAATATAAATTAAATAAAAAGACAAGTGTAATTATATAAAGCTATATGGTAACAAGTGTTAACTAATTAACACATATAAAGACAAGTGTCATTTTGTTCTAATTTTTCTTTTTATTGTAAAATTAAATCATTTATACTTATAAAAAACATGTTTCCACCCTCTTCCTTTCTTTCTAGTCTTCATTTCTAAAACCTGAAATTCATATTTCACTTCTTAAAGCAATCAGAAAATCTGAAACAAGATTTCTCTCAAAATTTCTCAAAACAAAATTCCCAGAAAACAAATCTGTAATCAAAAACTCCTCAAACTATAATCTCAAACCAATAACCTGTGATTCATTTTCCAAAATCTTCAGCCTGCAAATGTTAACCTTTCCTCAATCTCGAAATAAGATCTGTGAAACCATTTTCAAATCTGAAGCTTACAACCATTTTTAAATCTGAGATTTTGCAAAAGCAATTTTCAACAAAAACAAAAGCCTGCAAATTTTCTTCTGTCTGAAATCTGAGAACAACAAACCTGCATCTTCTTCAAAGATCTAAAGCAACATCTCAACAATACAAGATTTTGGCAACATGCAAGTTTTAAATCAAAACAAAGTAGCAAGCAACCAAGTTTAAAATCAAGTAACATTCCAGATTTCAAGTATCTGTTTCAAGTTCTGTTCTCTGCTTTTAAAAAAAAAAGGTGAGTAACTTTCATTTTTAAAAACTTTAATATATGACATATGCTTGCATGTGATGATATTGCTTGTTTTGAAGTTCTTAATATGAATTTATATGAATTGGTTTAAATATGTTATATGACCCTGTCTGTTTACATAAATAAGCCTGTATCCTGTTCTTTCAAACAAGTGAGTAAACTATTTTATCAAGGCTTAAAACCGATTTAATCTGGATTTGCATGTGATGGATATTTGAAATAATATTGTAAAAATGATTGCATGGATGTAAATATGTTTGAATATATATGAATAAGAAATTGATTTCATATGAAGGTCTGTATATATATATTGTAAGGCTCTGTTTAAGTTACAGTTTTTCAAATGATCAAAAAAATTCAATCTCTCTTTCCCTAATTTTCTATAGGGTTAGATGTATAAATGAAATATGCCTAAATTAACAAGATATTTGTTTTAAAAATGATTTCCAGTGAAAAATATTGGATAAATGTTTCTGGAAGAAGAAATAGCAGAGATGAAATAATTTAAGTCAAAAAAAAAAATTATCACCTTCGTTTCATGATTTGAATTCATAATCTGATACGTGGTGGAAAATATTGATTTTTGAAAATCGTTTCTTGATTTTTAAGTTTAAAAATTATGAGAGCTTGCGAGTTGAACGGAAAAGTGCTTTTTGGCAAATTCTACTGATCGGAGTAAAGATGAAGGTCGTGGTTAAGGCTGGAGGATGGTGGATGGTCGGGGATCATTGGAAAAATGATGAGACATTTTTCAATTCACCGTGGTGATCGAGGAACGATGATATAGGGTTTATGGAGTAGTTGGGTTCGTTGATGCTTTTGAATCGAATTCTCTGTCATGGATGATTTAGACCCGATCGCGATAGGGGGAAATCGGAGCTGGAGTCGAGGCGGAGTTCCAGTGAGGTCGGTGTGGGTCCTCGTGGTCGGAATCGACGGTGATTGGAAGTTTTCTGACGATGGGTTCTGTTCCAGGTTTGGTAGTAATGCTCGAATTCGATTGGGAAGATAGTTCGAGTCGTTGGTGATCGGGATCGTGAGGGGTGGTCAAAGTCGATATGCTGGCGATGGAAGCGATGGTCGGTGTCGTCGCGATCAAATGTGCACGTGTACAGGTGATGTTGTGTCAGTGTGCTAGTCTGGGTTTAAACAGGAAGGAAGGTATCAAGTCTTCTCGAGATTCTCGCGTAATAACTCGAAGCGTAGTGGGGTTTGACTCGGGGAAATTTGAGATGTGCTCGAGTAAATTTTGGTGATAACAGTTTATAACCTGGCAGTGTTTTCAAAATTTAAAATGAGTTTAAACTTTGAAAATAGGATTTAAATCCAGATTTAAATCAAGTTTAAGTATGGGTTCAAGTTTAAATGTGTATCCTAGAATTTGAGACAAATAAAGTTTTATAAAAATAATGTTTTAACAAATTTAAATTGTTAAAAGTATATTTTAAAAAGGTTTTGAATTTAAATAAATTGGTTTAAAAATCTTTTAAATGTTAAGTGTTTCTTAACATTTGGAATTTAAGAAGATTTTGTAAATTAGATTCAAATTATGGTTAAAGTTAAATTGTAATTTATTTTAAAGCATTAATTTAAGATAAATTAAAAGAAAGATTTTAATGTAAATGTTTTAAAGTCTTTGTTAGTAATAATTAAAGTAGTTAAAGGTTAATACTTTAATTTAGAAAGTGATTAAGGTTTAATGATAAAGAAGTCATTAAATTAATAAGGTAATTAAAGAATAATTAGGTAATTTAATTAATTAATGATTTAGTGTTAATTAATTAAATAATTAGGATTATAAGTTAATAAATTAAGGTTAATTAATTTGGGATTAATCATTTATTTAGATAAGTATAGATTTTAATAAATGATAAATCTTTTATAAATTGGTTAAGTATAATTACTTAATGAAAGTAATTAAAGGAATTAATTACTTAAGGTAATTAATTAAATAAATTTGATGAGTTAAATTAATTAATTAAATTAATTTAAGATAATCATTTAGAGATGTGATAAATATAATTACTTAAATGTAATTAATGAAGTATAATTACTTAGGAAAGTAATTAAAGTTAATTAATGGATATAATTAACTAAAGATGATTTTAATAATGAAAGTAATTTGAGTTTAATTACTTTTGAATAATTAATCAAAGGATTAATTAAAGGATAATTAATTAAGGAGTAATTAATTTATGAAGTGGAGTAATTAAGGGAAGTTAATTACTAAATGAGATTAATCAAAGGTGATTAATAAATGTGACTAATTAATTATTAAATGTAATTAATTTAAATAAGATAATTAATTAAGAATAATTAAGGATCATTAATTAATATAATTAATGATGTAATTAAGAATTGATTAATTAAGATTAATTAATAAATAATAAGTGATTAAAGTAATTAATTAATTGTAATTAATTAAGGATTAATGTAATTAAGTATGGTTAATTAATTAATGAAGTAATTTAAGATTAATTACTGAAATGGTTTAAGATAATTAATTTGTGAAATCAGTTAGGGATTAATTACTTAAAGTAATTAGAGTATAATTAATCAGGAATGATTAATTAAGATGGATATTTAGAGTAATGATTAATTAATTGGTTTAATTAATAATTAAGTAAGCAGGATTTATAGAATGAAGTAATTAGTTTAATTCACTTTAAATTAATTAGATGATATAAATCATTGCTTAAGAATGGATGAATGATATTGAATGCTTTGCATTGTTGATATCTCTGATAAGAGATGTGTGATCTATGATATAGATGTTTGGTTGGATTGAAATGATAATATGAATTACCTATGTTTGGATGATAATATGGATTATCTATTGTAAATTATCTATCTGTGTGTATATAGATAAGAATTGAATTGTTTTAACCTTAAAACAACTTGGCCCTTAAAAGATACGTTTTGGATTTCGATGAGACCGGGATCGGGTTTCCGTATACCGGAATTCCAGGTCTGGAGACCCGAATACCACATCGATCCAAATTTACGATAGGTCGTGAATCTCAAGTGAAGATGAAGATTCAGAGTGCAAGGGTTATTGTCGTTAACTCTGAGGGTGATTCCAAAACGAGTGTAACGAGATAATGCCTTCGGTTTCGTTCGAACCCGGAACGAACTTGTATGGATTGAATGCTTTCAGCACATCGTCAGGCGGACGATGAGCATTCTAAGTGATATGTTCTGATTAAAGGTAATCGTAACCTCAAGCCTCATCAACCGGGAATGGCTAAAACAGGGGAGGTGCAGCAAGGCTTCGTGGGTAGCACCCACTGAGAGCAAGATAGATCCCTGTCTAGAGGTCCCTTTTCTTTTATTCGGCTTAGTGTGTGGTTGGTCGCGCCAACTACGGGATTATCTTGTTCGGGATTATCCAGTAAGGGATGGTTCCGGCTTTGTGTTGCAGGGGAGCGGGCGTACTCCTCGGTACGGTGATCTAGGCCACGTACTGTGACGGGCGGTACCCCAGTAGCCCTGCCATTGTATGGAATCCAAACTCCAATAAGTGCCGTACGTATTAGTTGTGCCCAACTATGTTGGAATGTGAGATGTAAGCATTTCAGCTATTTCTGTATTTTACTTGAAAACCCTAGACCCTATTATAATAAAATCAGATTTCCTATCAAATGTTTTGGTTAGCGTAAGGTAAAAACTTACCCATGTTTATTTGTGGGGAGTCTTACGTGATACCTTTTCTTTCTAAAGGTTTTGAAGTTAAGCAAGTTTAACCTGTTACTCACACCAGACCCATGTCTGACCCAAGTGTTTATTTCTGTTTTATAAACTCTTGGGTACTCAAATTTTTACGAGTAGCCAAGGGATTCAGGTTTAGCTTTGACGAATATTCTGGAGGAGCAATGGAGCAGGAGGCTTCGGCGTTCGTAGATATAGTATTCCGCTGTGTTGATATCTATGATAGTGTCTTGTCTTGTATTTGAGTTGTAATGTCTAGACAGATGATTATAACTGTCTAGTAAGTGATGTATATGCTGTGTAACTCTATAAATTGTTGTATACTATGTAGTAGTTTATGTTATTAATATAATTTATTCGTTCCGCTATGAGATCGTTGTTGTTGTTTCTTTCTTTCTTCTCTTCTTTTCTATTTTCTACCCCTTTCTTTCTTATTAACGATGCGACTTTCTGTGGAGAGAAAGTCGTTGGTCGTTACAGTGGTATCAGAGCATAGGTTGAGCGAATGCCTAAGCTTTTGGTTAAGTGAATATCAGAACACTAGGTTGAGTGAATACCTAGGTTCGGAAGGATTGTTCATTAGAGACAGGATCTGTAGCAACCTGTTTGAGTCTGAGTGTATATATATACGAGAGCGCGTATTTGTTAGTTATATAAAATGATTTTATATTGTGTTAATTGATCGGTTGGGTGGTATATGGATTCTGGTCAATACGAGTAGCTAATGTTATTGATAGGGATCTCTAAACACTTGGACCAGGCCAACAGACACAATATTGTTTTAAAAAGGTAGATGAAATAATTTTACCCAGATATAATTTCTATATAAAAAAAGTATCATTTTAAATGTATATGGTATTTGTAATGATTGGTTGAGATGATAATAATTTATCATCTAGGATTAGGAGTCTGAGTGGTGAGGTTGGAAGTGTATCTGTCGAGACTGTAGACCTAATACCGTCTCGAGTAAGCTTTGTTGTGGTGTAAGGATTTCACCAATCTCTGAAGAAAGCCTGTTAAGGTTCGGAGTTCATCTTTGAAGTTGGAGGAGTAGAGTTGGATCTGTCGGTTAGGCAGAAGCAAGTGATGGTATCTCAGGAAATTGTAGCTGTGTGATGAGATGCAGTGACTATGGATGTTCCCGAAGATGTTTTCTTTGGAACAAGTTAATGAAGTGTGTCTATTTCGGTGTTGTGGCTGAGTTCAGCATGGTGATTCTTTTGGTTGAGGTCCGAGTTTCTCGAAGAGCTTTGGATTGAGAAGTCTTTGGCATCTGTGGCAGCAGTGCAGCTCGGGAGTATTCTTTGTGTTGGCAGGAAATTTTCTGACTGAGCAATTTTTCTGGAGGTGGAGTTCAGAAGCAACAGAGTGGATCCATTTCTTCGATGGATTGGATAGTTAAGTATGAGCTGTTCTGATTGGTAAAGAGAGAACAGTTTTCTTTGGAATTTGGCTGGGTTGATCGCAAAAGTGACTTGCGATTGCTGAGTATTCTCTTGAGTTATTTGAAATTTCTGGGATGTGTTGTCCAGTCCATCCTTGTGTTCTTCATCAGCATTTTCATTCTTTTCCAGATTAGAGTGGTGCAGCGGAAGTAGTTTGGCGAGTGCTCCTGTTTGTGTTTGTCTTTTCCAGATAGGAGAAGTTAGTTCAGTCTACTGATGGTAGTAGAGTTGTGTTTTGGATTGAGTTGATCTTGAAGGGAATCATTTTGTTGAGTTATTTTTGGTCTTGTTTGTTTCGAAGAGCATCAGCGAAGGTTGAGCTGATCAGGAAGGATTTGTAGGAAGCCGGGATCGTCTGAAGATTTTGTGGATAAGAGACGGAGGAATTTTGGAATTCGAAGTTGGAGACTTCGTTGTTGTTGAAGTTTTCTCTGGTAAAAGGGAGCTATAAGATTGGGTAAGTCTGGGAAGTCAGCTCCGAGTTGTTTTGGATCTCTTCTGTGTTTTTATTTGGATAAAAGCTTTGATCTACTGGATTGAATTATCAGTTTGGATAACTGGAATTCATTGTGTTTTACGTATCTCTGAGGGAGTACGTGTTTGATCTATCTTTGGTTTTGGAACCAGCAGTTTTGGAGGATTTGGTTGTTGAGTCAGACTCGTCTGTAGTCTGATATCTTGTTTAGTTCTGTAGATCTAGATGAGTAGAAGCTCTATAGCTTAGTAGTATTGATTGTTTGGATTCTGTAGTGCAAGTATCCCGGTGTATATATATACTTGGGGAAACTCGAGGAAATTCTATCCAGAATTTTTGTTTGGATAGTTAGAATTGTTTGATTGGGTGAATTGGTTGCTATGGTTGTTAGCATATAGATGATAATATATGCTTGTGATTTAAATAGATTATTAAATTACCTTTGTTTTAAATTTCGGGGACGAAATTATTTTAAGGGGGGAGGAATGTGATATCCCGGAAATTTGGGACAATATCAATTTAATAATCTGTTTAAATAATTAAATTGATTGATAATTTTTGATAATAAAATTTGAATTGGTTTAATAATCTAATTGAATAAATATTTAATTAGTGAAATTTATCTTTTAAAACTAATAAAATTATTTCTATTTATAATATGTATATATATGTGTGTATATATATTGTTAATAGATTAGCTTTGGTTTGAAATTTAATAAATAAAAACTTTTTTTTAAACTTCTAATGTACATTTTGATAATTGGGAAATTATGATTTATTTAATATGAAGCTTTTCAAAGCTATTTAAACAAATAATTATATGGTTTTCAATAAAGATTAATAATAAGGATTATTTTATTTTCTTTTTAAATATTGCTTAATAAATAAGATATAAGAGTATATATATATATAAGTTTAAAATACCATTTACATATGATATGTTGATTCATTTAATAATAGTAGTAATTTATAATCTCTTTTATAAATTATTTTAAAATAGATAAAGTATTATGTTAAACAATATTTTTGATATATTGTTTATATATAGAAATAAATAGATTTTAATAGAATTGTTATTTCAAATTGAATGTGTAGTTATATATGTATGTATATAACTTGATTTTAAATTGGATTTTAAATATAATTTGAATTTGAATGTAAATTAGTTTTGAAATTCAAAGATAGATATTTTAAATATTTGGATTTTAAAATATACGTATAAACTTTTACTTATAAATATAATTAGTTTTGTTTCTTTATAAGGAATATATATAAATAGATAAGTGTTTAATAAATAAAGAAAAAGGTTTTTACATTTAAAATAAATATAAATTAAATAAAAAGACAAGTGTAATTATATAAAGCTATATGGTAACAAGTGTTAACTAATTAACACATATAAAGACAAGTGTCATTTTGTTCTAATTTTTCTTTTTATTGTAAAATTAAATCATTTATACTTATAAAAAACATGTTTCCACCCTCTTCCTTTCTTTCTAGTCTTCATTTCTAAAACCTGAAATTCATATTTCACTTCTTAAAGCAATCAGAAAATCTGAAACAAGATTTCTCTCAAAATTTCTCAAAACAAAATTCCCAGAAAACAAATCTGTAATCAAAAACTCCTCAAACTATAATCTCAAACCAATAACCTGTGATTCATTTTCCAAAATCTTCAGCCTGCAAATGTTAACCTTTCCTCAATCTCGAAATAAGATCTGTGAAACCATTTTCAAATCTGAAGCTTACAACCATTTTTAAATCTGAGATTTTGCAAAAGCAATTTTCAACAAAAACAAAAGCCTGCAAATTTTCTTCTGTCTGAAATCTGAGAACAACAAACCTGCATCTTCTTCAAAGATCTAAAGCAACATCTCAACAATACAAGATTTTGGCAACATGCAAGTTTTAAATCAAAACAAAGTAGCAAGCAACCAAGTTTAAAATCAAGTAACATTCCAGATTTCAAGTATCTGTTTCAAGTTCTGTTCTCTGCTTTTAAAAAAAAAAGGTGAGTAACTTTCATTTTTAAAAACTTTAATATATGACATATGCTTGCATGTGATGATATTGCTTGTTTTGAAGTTCTTAATATGAATTTATATGAATTGGTTTAAATATGTTATATGACCCTGTCTGTTTACATAAATAAGCCTGTATCCTGTTCTTTCAAACAAGTGAGTAAACTATTTTATCAAGGCTTAAAACCGATTTAATCTGGATTTGCATGTGATGGATATTTGAAATAATATTGTAAAAATGATTGCATGGATGTAAATATGTTTGAATATATATGAATAAGAAATTGATTTCATATGAAGGTCTGTATATATATATTGTAAGGCTCTGTTTAAGTTACAGTTTTTCAAATGATCAAAAAAATTCAATCTCTCTTTCCCTAATTTTCTATAGGGTTAGATGTATAAATGAAATATGCCTAAATTAACAAGATATTTGTTTTAAAAATGATTTCCAGTGAAAAATATTGGATAAATGTTTCTGGAAGAAGAAATAGCAGAGATGAAATAATTTAAGTCAAAAAAAAAAATTATCACCTTCGTTTCATGATTTGAATTCATAATCTGATACGTGGTGGAAAATATTGATTTTTGAAAATCGTTTCTTGATTTTTAAGTTTAAAAATTATGAGAGCTTGCGAGTTGAACGGAAAAGTGCTTTTTGGCAAATTCTACTGATCGGAGTAAAGATGAAGGTCGTGGTTAAGGCTGGAGGATGGTGGATGGTCGGGGATCATTGGAAAAATGATGAGACATTTTTCAATTCACCGTGGTGATCGAGGAACGATGATATAGGGTTTATGGAGTAGTTGGGTTCGTTGATGCTTTTGAATCGAATTCTCTGTCATGGATGATTTAGACCCGATCGCGATAGGGGGAAATCGGAGCTGGAGTCGAGGCGGAGTTCCAGTGAGGTCGGTGTGGGTCCTCGTGGTCGGAATCGACGGTGATTGGAAGTTTTCTGACGATGGGTTCTGTTCCAGGTTTGGTAGTAATGCTCGAATTCGATTGGGAAGATAGTTCGAGTCGTTGGTGATCGGGATCGTGAGGGGTGGTCAAAGTCGATATGCTGGCGATGGAAGCGATGGTCGGTGTCGTCGCGATCAAATGTGCACGTGTACAGGTGATGTTGTGTCAGTGTGCTAGTCTGGGTTTAAACAGGAAGGAAGGTATCAAGTCTTCTCGAGATTCTCGCGTAATAACTCGAAGCGTAGTGGGGTTTGACTCGGGGAAATTTGAGATGTGCTCGAGTAAATTTTGGTGATAACAGTTTATAACCTGGCAGTGTTTTCAAAATTTAAAATGAGTTTAAACTTTGAAAATAGGATTTAAATCCAGATTTAAATCAAGTTTAAGTATGGGTTCAAGTTTAAATGTGTATCCTAGAATTTGAGACAAATAAAGTTTTATAAAAATAATGTTTTAACAAATTTAAATTGTTAAAAGTATATTTTAAAAAGGTTTTGAATTTAAATAAATTGGTTTAAAAATCTTTTAAATGTTAAGTGTTTCTTAACATTTGGAATTTAAGAAGATTTTGTAAATTAGATTCAAATTATGGTTAAAGTTAAATTGTAATTTATTTTAAAGCATTAATTTAAGATAAATTAAAAGAAAGATTTTAATGTAAATGTTTTAAAGTCTTTGTTAGTAATAATTAAAGTAGTTAAAGGTTAATACTTTAATTTAGAAAGTGATTAAGGTTTAATGATAAAGAAGTCATTAAATTAATAAGGTAATTAAAGAATAATTAGGTAATTTAATTAATTAATGATTTAGTGTTAATTAATTAAATAATTAGGATTATAAGTTAATAAATTAAGGTTAATTAATTTGGGATTAATCATTTATTTAGATAAGTATAGATTTTAATAAATGATAAATCTTTTATAAATTGGTTAAGTATAATTACTTAATGAAAGTAATTAAAGGAATTAATTACTTAAGGTAATTAATTAAATAAATTTGATGAGTTAAATTAATTAATTAAATTAATTTAAGATAATCATTTAGAGATGTGATAAATATAATTACTTAAATGTAATTAATGAAGTATAATTACTTAGGAAAGTAATTAAAGTTAATTAATGGATATAATTAACTAAAGATGATTTTAATAATGAAAGTAATTTGAGTTTAATTACTTTTGAATAATTAATCAAAGGATTAATTAAAGGATAATTAATTAAGGAGTAATTAATTTATGAAGTGGAGTAATTAAGGGAAGTTAATTACTAAATGAGATTAATCAAAGGTGATTAATAAATGTGACTAATTAATTATTAAATGTAATTAATTTAAATAAGATAATTAATTAAGAATAATTAAGGATCATTAATTAATATAATTAATGATGTAATTAAGAATTGATTAATTAAGATTAATTAATAAATAATAAGTGATTAAAGTAATTAATTAATTGTAATTAATTAAGGATTAATGTAATTAAGTATGGTTAATTAATTAATGAAGTAATTTAAGATTAATTACTGAAATGGTTTAAGATAATTAATTTGTGAAATCAGTTAGGGATTAATTACTTAAAGTAATTAGAGTATAATTAATCAGGAATGATTAATTAAGATGGATATTTAGAGTAATGATTAATTAATTGGTTTAATTAATAATTAAGTAAGCAGGATTTATAGAATGAAGTAATTAGTTTAATTCACTTTAAATTAATTAGATGATATAAATCATTGCTTAAGAATGGATGAATGATATTGAATGCTTTGCATTGTTGATATCTCTGATAAGAGATGTGTGATCTATGATATAGATGTTTGGTTGGATTGAAATGATAATATGAATTACCTATGTTTGGATGATAATATGGATTATCTATTGTAAATTATCTATCTGTGTGTATATAGATAAGAATTGAATTGTTTTAACCTTAAAACAACTTGGCCCTTAAAAGATACGTTTTGGATTTCGATGAGACCGGGATCGGGTTTCCGTATACCGGAATTCCAGGTCTGGAGACCCGAATACCACATCGATCCAAATTTACGATAGGTCGTGAATCTCAAGTGAAGATGAAGATTCAGAGTGCAAGGGTTATTGTCGTTAACTCTGAGGGTGATTCCAAAACGAGTGTAACGAGATAATGCCTTCGGTTTCGTTCGAACTCGGAACGAACTTGTATGGATTGAATGCTTTCAGCACATCGTCAGGCGGACGATGAGCATTCTAAGTGATATGTTCTGATTAAAGGTAATCGTAACCTCAAGCCTCATCAACCGGGAATGGCTAAAACAGGGGAGGTGCAGCAAGGCTTCGTGGGTAGCACCCACTGAGAGCAAGATAGATCCCTGTCTAGAGGTCCCTTTTCTTTTATTCGGCTTAGTGTGTGGTTGGTCGCGCCAACTACGGGATTATCTTGTTCGGGATTATCCAGTAAGGGATGGTTCCGGCTTTGTGTTGCAGGGGAGCGGGCGTACTCCTCGGTACGGTGATCTAGGCCACGTACTGTGACGGGCGGTACCCCAGTAGCCCTGCCATTGTATGGAATCCAAACTCCAATAAGTGCCGTACGTATTAGTTGTGCCCAACTATGTTGGAATGTGAGATGTAAGCATTTCAGCTATTTCTGTATTTTACTTGAAAACCCTAGACCCTATTATAATAAAATCAGATTTCCTATCAAATGTTTTGGTTAGCGTAAGGTAAAAACTTACCCATGTTTATTTGTGGGGAGTCTTACGTGATACCTTTTCTTTCTAAAGGTTTTGAAGTTAAGCAAGTTTAACCTGTTACTCACACCAGACCCATGTCTGACCCAAGTGTTTATTTCTGTTTTATAAACTCTTGGGTACTCAAATTTTTACGAGTAGCCAAGGGATTCAGGTTTAGCTTTGACGAATATTCTGGAGGAGCAATGGAGCAGGAGGCTTCGGCGTTCGTAGATATAGTATTCCGCTGTGTTGATATCTGTGATAGTGTCTTGTCTTGTATTTGAGTTGTAATGTCTAGACAGATGATTATAACTGTCTAGTAAGTGATGTATATGCTGTGTAACTCTATAAATTGTTGTATACTATGTAGTAGTTTATGTTATTAATATAATTTATTCGTTCCGCTGTGAGATCGTTGTTGTTGTTTCTTTCTTTCTTCTCTTCTTTTCTATTTTCTACCCCTTTCTTTCTTATTAACGATGCGACTTTCTGTGGAGAGAAAGTCGTGGTCGTTACAAGGCCGATAAAGAAAGTGATGTTGAAATTGTGGGTGTCCATAAGAACTTCAACATCAATAAGAAGATGCATCCCTTTATTAAGTTCGAAAGTCCTAATCCCAACAAGAAAGTGAAGCAAGTAACTTCGGTAGCAAAGACTCCAATCCCTAATCGTGGAGAATGCTACAATTGTGGCTCTAAGGACCACTATATAAATAGGTGTCCAAGGCCTATTTCTTGCCGCTATTGCAAAAGTTTGGATCATTATATATCTTCATGTCCCAAACTTCAAAGCAAGAGAGAGGGAGAGCTGAATGTTATGCAAGCACCTAGTAACACTTCTCGTGGCCAAGGTATTTCTCATTCAGTCCTTGATGGCATTATTTTATTTTGTGATCTTCCTATTTGATTTCTTTTGATTCGGGTGCATCTCATTATTTTATATCAAAAGAACTTGTTGATTCTTTTTCTTTAATATTATGGGTTTGATGACTTCACTGAGGATTGCGAATCCGGTTGGTGGATCCGCAACACTCAGTTTGCTTTGTAAAGATGTAGAGATTATTTTATGTGATTATTCTTTTCGAGCCGATTTGCATGTTATGCGTTACTTAGGCTTCGAAATTGATTTTTGGGAAAGGATTGGCTTAATCATTATGAAGCCCATATCCTATGTCCTGAGAGGACTATCCATCTTCGACATTCTCAATCTGTTAAGCTGATTTTTAATTTTTCTTAATGATTTCGATTTCCAAATTCGGTGGCATCATTTTATTCTTTAAACCCACTTGATGAGGAAGATGTTATTTCTCTCATTCAAATAGTTTGTGAATTTTCCAGTATTTTTAAGCTTGTCTTAGGATTATCACCTAAGCAATCTGTTGAGTGGTGCTAAGGTCTTTTCAGCTCGACCTTGCCACCAGTTTTCATCAGCTACGAGTTGCGGAGGGTAGCATTCCACTTACCACATTCTGCACTCGTTATGATTCTTGTGAGTGGTTTGTTATGTCATTCGGTTTGACGAACGTTCTACCTTATTTCATCCATCTTATGAATCGAGTATTCTACGAATATCTCGATGAGTTTATCCTTGTATTCATTAATTATAGACGAAAACAACAATTTAAAATTTGCAAATCTTTTTAATATTATCATATAGAAGATGATTTTGTGTTGTTTTGCCCATTGAGTGCTTTAAGAATTCTGGTCGATGCGCTTGATCAACGTTATGAATAGGAATCTCCTAAACGCTATGATGAGACAGTCAAACACAATAAATTGACTTGTAAAAAGTAAATTTTTCTAAAAAGATGATTACACAAAGTTAATTATAATTTTGAAAGTCTTAGCTTTTTGGGAAAGAGGATCGATTAAAAGAACTCCTTTCCGATGCTCCTATTCTTGTGATTCCCGAAGGGAACCAAGACTTTGTTGTTTATACCGATGCTAGTCGTATTGGTTTGGGTGCCATTCTCTTGCAAAGGGAATGTGTTATCACATAGGCTTCTTGACAATTAAAGCCTACCGAGACTAGATATGCCACTCATGATCTAGAGCTCGCGGCCATTGTTTTCGCCCTTAGAATTTGGCGTCATTATCTTTTGCGAGAGAAATTTGTTCTCTACACCGATCATAAATTTTTGAAGTATTTATTTTCACAAAAGAAACTTAATTTATGTCGACCACGTTGTCTCGAATTCCTTGCATCTTATGATCTTGATATTTTCTATACTTCCAAAAAGGGAAATCGTGTTGCCGATGCCCTTAGCCGAAAGCAAAAAGCGGTTGTTTCCATGATGATATCCGAATGGAGTGATCTCGAGACTTTGTCCACTTGTGAGATTCGAGATCGTGAATCCGATTCATGTTCATCTCTTGTTTTATGTAGCCTTGAGGCTCATCCTTCTCTTTTATCACCGCTTATCGTCCTCAACCCGGTGGACAAATAGAGCGTGTGAATCAAACTCTTGAAGATCTCCTTCGTGCATGTGTTCTTGATTTTGGTGGAAGTTGGGAAGATCATATTTCTCTTGTTGAGTTTTCCTATAATAATAACTTCCAATCTAGTATTGGTATGGCACTTTTCGAGGCACTCTACAGAACGCTATGCCGATTTCCTTCGTGTTGGCTTGAAGCCGGTGAGAAGCTGGTTTTAGGTCCAGTCTTTATTGGTGTTCATTTGTGTTTCACCTATGAAGGGTGTTGGCATTTCAGGCGATCGGAAAAGTTTGCACCTCGATATGTTGGTCCATTTCCCATCACCGGACGTATTGGTTCCGTGGCTTATCGCCTTTTTATTACCGGCTCAATTTTCTGCTATTCATGACGTATTTCACGTCTCTCAACTACGGAAATGCCTTAGAGATTCCGATTCTATTGTTGAGCCTGGTGTTATTGAAGAAATCGAAGTTTCACCAAATTTGACTTATGAGCAACATTCTATTCGTATCATTGCTTCGAAGGTTAAACGCCTTCGAAATAAAGATGTTCTTCTTGCGAAAGTTCAATGGTCCTCAAATCCTAAGGATTGCTCTTGGGAATCTAGAGAATTCATCGAGCAAACACATCCGGACGTACTCTCTCGTGATCTTCAGGGTGAACTTCTCATTTCAAAATTTCTTCTTTTGTGTTGTTATGCCTTGGTATGGTTGTTACTTTTTATTTTCCTCTTAATTATTGCGAGGACGCAATTTCTTTAAGGAGGGGAGTCTATAACAACCCGCATATTTTACGATTGTATATTTAAATGTTTTATTTAAATATAGCATCATTAATCGGATTAAAGTCCGAAATGTTACTTTTTGTAAACAGTCAAATTGGGACTCGAGACCACTTTCATTGAGTCCAAAATGGCGTTTACAACTTTTTTGAGTATAAACATCGATATATTTGGAGTTGAGTAGAATTTTGCTACTTTTCTATTTTGGGCTTTGGGTTTGGGTTTCAGCCCACTAACCCAACATAATACCCTAACTCCTCTACTCTTCATCCATTCACTCATTCTATTTCCTAACACTCAAGCTAAAGTAAAAATGGGGGAAGAGATTGGAAATTAGAATTCCAAAACCCTAGTTTGTTTAGGAAATACAAATTCAAGTCCAAAATCAAGGAGAAGCTTAGGTAAGCATCCTCTTCATCTTCTCCATCTCAATCTCTCTCCAATTTCAGAAATTTCCTATAACCTAACTTAGGAAATATTTGTTTATGATCATAGATTGGAGCTTCTAGAGTTGAAGTTGAAGAGTAGTTGATCTTTCCTTTGTTTTTGGGGTTCTCATTCGTGTCTTTGAGTTTTAAAGGTGAGTTTTTGAACTCACATCTACGTCTATACTTTCATTGTCGTTAGGTATGAATTCCTAACATTTGTGCATGTTTGCTTTGAATTAATTTGGAGAATTTTCCAAACTTTGGTGTTTTGGTTCAAAATCTATGAAAATCCTTATATAGATGTTTGGACATGTGTTCGGAGTGTATTGATGAGTCTATAGGGCTGGGTTGTCGCTCGGCATAAATCCCTAGTCGTCGTTGCTCGTCCGATCGCTCCCGAAATGTTTTGGCCATCTTGGCCAAGGCAAATTGTTGCCCAGACCAGGTGACTAGACGTCTGGTTATCAAGTACAGACGTCTGGTTTAGACCTGGAGAGAAAAAAATATAGAACGCAGAAAATAAAAAAATGGCAAAAACCGATTCCAGACGTCTGATTTATAGGTTCAGACGTCTGGATTGGATCTCAGACGTCTGCCATGGAATTTCAGACGTCTGGAGGTTTTCTGGATTATTTCCAAAGAACAAATCCAGACGTCTGGATTCTAAACCAGACGTCTGGAACTATGCATTTTGCCTATTTTGGGCTGTTTTGTGTGGATTTCGAATTTTAATCGGTTTTTGTTGATCCAAATAGTTGTTATCACTTATTATCGACTTTGATGACTTCTTTCTTTGGATTTTTGGGAATATCCGTTTAACGGATTTGATATCGATTTTTATGGATTTAATTCACATTTTCATATTTGAATTTTTGATGATTGATTGTTTCTATAATCATTTCTGTGATTTGTCACTTTAAATTATAAGGTTTTTATACTAGTAGCAAATACTCAAACTCTTTCATCAAAACGATTTCAACACTATTTTTAATACAAAGCTCGTTTTTAAAACCGTTTTCCAACTCTATTAGTATATACAAACCTTTACCTCATTCGTATGAGAAATCTAATTAAACGGCTTAGCAAAACAAGTGGTATGAAATGCTTGCGTTTACTTTGTCGGTTAATTCTTGGACTTGTTCGATTGAACTCTTGTGACAATTTTCGAGTGGAAATCTACAATTTGTTCATAAATATTTAAGTTAAGCTAGTGGTTATGGGACATGAAGCTAAACTCTTATATTTACTAGCTTAGTGTGATTCACACTTCTTATTTATCAATGGCGATCATTTTGTGATTTAGACTAGCGATGTGTGATGTCTCTTTGTCCGCATGGGGGACTGTACCCTGTTTGGAGGTGTTTCGGCTTATAGTTCGCAAAGGGGGACTATACCCTGTTTGGAGGAGTTTCGTCTCATAGTCTGCAATGGGGAACTATACCCTGTTTGGAAGAGCTTCGGCTCATAGGAGGAGCTTTGGCTCATAGTCCGCAAGAGGGACTATACCCTGTTTGGAGGAGCTTCCGCTCATAGGAGGAGCTTTGGCTCATAGTCCGCAAGGGGGGACTATACCCTGTTTGGAGGAGCTCCAGCTCATTTGTGATACACGTGTTGGGGAGTTTTCTTGCTCCCGTTTGTGATAGGAGATCCATGAAATTTTCAAAATGATTTATTTTTAAGATTTTTTTTCAAAACTATCTTATTAAAAGTTATCTCTCTAGTTTTAAATATTTTAGCCTTAACTATTTTTTAATTTCAAAATCATATCTTGTTTTTAAACTATCTCTTGGATTTTATATTTTAGCTTTAAATCTCAAAAATATATCTATACTTAATTTTTAATATTTTATAGATTATATCTATATTTTTAGATTATTTTCTAAAACCCTTTTATAAGTTTAAACTATATTCAAAATGGTTTACAAAGTTTAGAAATAGTTTTGAGAAGTTTTAAAATAGAAATCGTTTGAAAGTAAAATCAATTTTCAAAAAATACATAGGCATGTCGACATCCCCCATCCCCCCATGTCGACATGGTAGCCGTAGGATTCAAATTTCAAATTTTCAAAAGAAGTGTCTATTCGTCATAACCTTTCGCGAATGGACATGACCGTTGTTCTCCTATAACCGCTTCTCCATAAATAAAATGTGCGGCTTAGATTGACTCTGGAGGGAATCCATGGTTGAAATATGAAATGCAAGGATATATGAGAGATTATAGCTGTCTTTTATCATTTTTAAATGGTAACATATAATTGAACGTATCATTGTACAAAAATAAAAAAATAAAAAAATAAACTATATCGAGCAAAGTGAAAAAAACTTTGCGTTCATGGTAGTGAAATTTTTTGTATCATGGTTGTAGCAACGCAGTAAGAAGAATAATAATTGTCAAAAAAGTCAAACTTTCTATTTGCATGCTTAGACTGTCACTATGAGTTGTGGTACACATAGATACACTATTCTGTAAAAACATACAGCAACCTTTCTACCAATAGTCAACAACCCTGTCTAGGGAACTTCAAACTGCAAAATGGAAGCTTCAAACTACAGAAAAGTATAAAGAATTACAGTTGAATGAAGAGTAACTTAAAGCTGTATCAGTTGCTAAAAATGCAAAGGGAATATGTGGTACAATATTAAACCATATTTATGAAGAATGTATAATGTTTTAAGCAAAGTCACAGAATTTTTTGTTGTACTACTGTTGTAAAAAAATGTATATCATAGTTGCATCAATGAATATTAAGCAAAAGAAAAACTGTATACCACGTAAAAATGATTATTACATATTAAGTGTAGATCACAATGTGTACATGAAGTATAAATATGTATAACATAATTACTCACCCTAATAAATGCAGCATGTATAACACAGATTGTAATGTTGTGTGATATTTGATGTTACATTGAACTAAATTTTTTTTGGACCCGATGTATTGTTGGTAAATCATATATCCTATGTTGGTATGTGTTAATGAACAGAGTGACGCATGAATGGTGGTGCAAATGAATGTATCACAGTCTACATCATTGAAATAATTAATTTTTTTAATGAAAACTGACAAATAAAGTCACATTTAAGTTATGCAATGTACGTAAACACATTTTCTCTTCTCCTTTTCTGGGCTTGAGACCTGCATCTTAACAAAAATTTTGTAGATGGTGGAGTTAAAAATGTTTGTGATTGCCAAATGGTGTCATGTTTAAAAAAATATGAATAGTATTCAGAAAAAATAGTCAACAAATGTAAAAATTAAGTGAAAGTGCTAACAGTATGATGACTTATTCATGTTTTGATTATCTCCCAAAAGTTTGTAAAAGAAGATAATGATTTGAACAATGGTAGAAAGTGACATCTATTTTAAAAATATGAGTTATATAAGTGCAAATGGAAAAGATATAAATATCGGACACTGAAGATAGAAAGTTAGTAGTAAAGGATTTAAAGGGTTAGAAAATCTATAAATATTCGGTAAGTATCAACAATTATCGTAAAAAAAAAATCCAAAACCATGCAATATAATTAACTGTATCTTATGCTAATTTCGAAGATGTAAAAAGTGCAGATAATAGTGGGAACGTATTTTAGCATTCTATTACAGGATTGAGCAGAAAAACGAGGTTTCAATCTATTCGTTGATGTAGTCATATTGATAATTGATTCAGTCATATATGGAGACTATTTTCAGTTTACATTTGTACTCTATTTCTTGCAAAATTTGAAGAATATTTGGTAAAGTGTCAAAAAAAATCAAAGAAGGAAAATAATGAGAGTAAAAGTAGAGACATCTTTAAACATATCATTACAAGTCGGAGCACAACATTGAGATATCAAAATTTTCTGTAATGCAGTCAGTGGGGGGAATTTTAATTGTCTAATTATATAGTGTTTCCTGCAAAATATTCCAGTTGTTTATCTAAGAGTTTGCCAATGGAAACCCTTTAAATAGTTCGCAAGAATCAAGTATCATAAAATTAAACTAAATCAATATAACTAAGTCTATCGTACTACAATTTAAGTGATACTAAAATGGGTAAAAAAAGATGAATATGTTTGAGAAGATCACATTTTCCATCCGTAGTGTATATAATGGAAAAGCTTTAGGTTTGTTGTTAAATAGCTCTACAATGGAAATTCTATAAATATTTGGTAAGGATCAAATATTTGGAAAGTAAAAAACTATCATAGCATGTCATATTGTTATATTTTAGCGTATCATAAAAAGAACCCAGAGAATGAAAACAATGAGAATAAAAGCGTCTTTAAACATATAAATATAAGCCTGAGCAGAACAATGAGCTATAAAAAAATTGATACTACAGTCATTGGGAGTAAAAACTATCGTAGCATAAACCTTTGATATAATTCGGTGTATCGTAAAAAGAATTCAGGAATGAAAACAGTGGGAGTAAAAGTAGAAACATCTTTAAACATATCATTATAAGCCTGATCAAAACAATGAGTTGTCAAACTTTTTGATACTGCAGTCATTGAGAGGGTTGTTAATTGTCTAATTATACAGTGTTCATTGCAAAATATTGTGATTGTTTATGTAAGAGTTTGCCAATGGAAACCATTTAAGTGTTTGTACCAATTATCAAAAAATTAAACTTCATGTAATTTAATTAACAGTATCATACCATTTTAGGGGTCAAAATAATTATAAAATATATATATATGTTGGACTGTATCAGTAAAGGACTGATTGTTAAATCCAATTATTAATCTGGTTTATAAATTAGTCATGTAAAAGAGTTATTTGTGGAAACTATTTGAAGAATTGGTAAGTATTAAACGCTAAATAATTGATTAAACATGTATAGAGAAACAGTGGGTGATATTTTAATCAGCTAATATCAAAACCTTTTTACGACGCATAGGGTTTTGTTTATAGTCAAAATATCTCCTCCAATACACCCCAAATGTACACCTAACGCAAGCATAAGTAAATGTAGGCATATAAGAGTTGCAGGTAGTTTACCTAACTCAAAGCATGTCATTATCTCATCGAGCTACAGTGCGAAGCCCAAATTCGAAAATCAAAACGAAGAATAAAACACCATAGTTTGAAACGCGACCGGGTTGGAGGAAGAGAACACAGTCCATTCAGCAAAGCTGGGCGAGCCATTACTTCCAGAACTCAATGTTAAATGCCCATGGTTGGATATGAAAAGCATACCGAATTTCATGAGAGGCAGTTGGTCGATAGAGTGTTCGTGAGAGTTAGGTGATGGAAAGGAGAGTTTTTAATTGGGGAAGAAAACAGCAGAAGGAGAAATGTTGAGATAAGTTGAAAAAAGGAAAGTGGGGAGAAAAGTGGTGATAGTGATTGACTAAAGGATGAAACGGTAGTGGGTATCGGAACATGGGCAGAAGAAAATGACACATACACCTTTTTTTTTCATTTTTTGTAATTAATTTATCAGAATTATATGAATGGGTTGATTGGGAAGTTCAAAAAAGCTTCACCACAACAAAGTATCTGCATTATTAGTAAAGATAATAAAACATTATTCTTTTCTTAATTCTTTCCTATCGTTTTTTCTTCTTAATTATTTTTATTACTTTTTTTATCATTAGCCTCTTCATAATTTTGTTAAACCTGAAAGAATCTGAAATTCTCCAAACCTCTCCATAATGATTAGAATTGTCATTTGTTCAGTTTTATGTTATTGACTAAGTCAAAGCAATTCCACCATGTTCCTGATTTATAGGACCATCTTCTTATGTAGGACCATTTTCTTACGATCACCTGCATGCAACTTAGTCTTTTGACATGTGTATGCTTAATTACTGAAGGTTAAAACCATTTTTTAACTCTATGAATATGCCACATGACTGTTTGAGAAACTTTTGAGTCTTGATCATTGAAGTATAAACTTGCTTGTTATTTTCTATTGTCTACTATGAGTATGAGCTTAAAAGACAATGTAAGAATACAGATATTTGATCCTTATTGATCGCATAAAAAGGTTGTATTGTGAACAATCGTGTTCTGCAAGATATAGAATTTCAATGAAACTGTTTCATCTAACATAAGCATATAAACCATAGTTCAAGGTTACTTGCTGAATACGATTTGAATATAAAATGGATCTTGTTGTGATGGGAACAACGGTTGATTAACGACGACAGACATATCTAACTCTTGGATCATTGAAACGTTAGTTTGATCTGTTTACTTAAGTATAATTTATTTGATCCCTTTAATGTGATAAGGATAAGTGAATGCATTTTTGTAATAAAATTCAGTGTAATCTTGTAGTAAAGAGTTTTAAAATAAAAATTCTAGAAGTAATGTAGGCACGATTAGGATAAAGAGATGGTGCCTATGTTTCATATATATCCATCGAAAACATAACTGTATCAAATATTTGTTTTGATGACCAACCTATAACTTTAATACTCATATATCATAGATAGTGTGCAGCAACAATATCCAGTCGATGTAGAGTAGTAGTCAAGGGTAAAGTATGAGCAATCTAAAGCATAATTTGTTGTATATCTCACAACGCATAGGATAAAATATAATAATCACATGGATATAAAATATGCAAGACAATAATATAACTAAATGAACCAAACAAAATCATAGTACAGCAGTCCGTCACAGTTATACAAAGCAAATGAAATATAGTTAGTGTTTGTACCAAAATTGGGCACAACACTCTTCGGAAGTCTTTGAAGAGATAAAGTGAAGAAATTAAATGTAAAAATAGGATTTATCTAACAAAAACTCCAAATTTCAGAAATGAGAATAACTAAAATGCAGGGAGACACAAGAATTTAGAGTGGTTCAGCGTATTGCCTACGTCCACTATGAAGTAGTTTGCTTTATTGATCTTTCTTTGATGTTTACAAGTGAATTCAATGATTTACAGCGGGCAATTATAATTTGCAGCAATGAATTTCGTTGGTAGCAGCAGCAATTGAGTTCAGATCTGGATCTGGCAGAGTCTGGGCGTTGGAGATCTCAAAGAGGAAGAAGAACCCTTTTCTGTTGGCTTTGGGGGTCTATTTATAGGTGTAGGAGGCTGATATTTCGCTCAGATCTCGGGAGACCCTCTTTGGCATGTGACCAGGCCCGCACGCCCAAGCCCGTGAAGTTTCGGTCCGATCCGAGATCGACACGAACAGATTTCGACTCGGTCAAGATTTCATCCAATGGAGTCGAAATTTGGCGTGGACATTCTTTTGCATGCACGTAGTCTTCTGTGAAAATTTCATAGCATTTGGACTTGTAGATTGGGAGATATGATCGATACGAAATAGGGTTTTTGGTAGGCTGTTTCCTTCGACTCGCTCCTGTTTCGACTCGCTTCCATTCGACTCGGTGACATGGCGCTTGACTTTTTGGGATCGCTCTGCCTTTGACGTTGTTTTGAGTGAGTCAAAGCATGCACTGATTGAGCAAGTCGAAGTAAGCAATGATTGATTGAGTCGAAGTGCATGGTTCGATCGATTCGAACAGTGACTTTGTCAATCGGAGTCGAATTCGATGGAGTCGAACAGTTGTTTGAGCGGAGCGAGTCGAAGAGTGTACTTTCGATGGTTTCAAACTGGAGCGAGTCGAAGAGGGCAGTTCTGGGGGATGCGAAGCGAGTCGAACCTGGACGACTCGAAGTTGGCCTCTGAGCGAAGTGAGTCGAAGTTGTCGCTTCTGAGTGATGTGGAGCGAGTCGTAGGGAGCGAGTCGATCGGTGATTGATTTTCGTCCAATTTTGTATCGTTCATAACTTGAGCATACGAACTCGGATTGACTTGAGATTTGGAACGTTGGCTCTCATGGCTTAGCTTGTTATGTCCTACCAATTTTGGCTCGATCCGGACTCAGACAAAATTCGTCGATATCCATAGTGAGCCTGTGTATAACTGATTTCTAGGATGGGCCGTCATTGGTTACTAGTCAATTCCTTGGTGTCACGGCCTTGCCAAAAGGCGGGATAACATTTGCCCCCCAAAGTACGTCTTGTGGAAACATGATGTGCTTTGAAATACTGCCATCTTTACTCTGAATAGTCATTGTCTTGTCGATGAAAGCTGTAACCTTTGACCGTTCTTCTTGATAATGTAAACTGTTGACTGTCGACTGCTGTACCATGTATTGTTGCAACTGATTGCTGTATGCTAGCGGTTACCCGTTTGTTGTTGTAATCGTTATTGGATGAGTTTCTGATTCCTGAAAATCTGGAATACTTAATATTAGTCCGACAATCATGTATATACGTTAACCTGACTCTCGTTGACGTTCGTGCATCCACGAGTCGTTGTCAGTTTATTTTACTTTTGAATTACTTATCGATCCTCTCTTGAACCGATGTGAAATTCGCTGCAACAATGCTCGATGGTTGCTTTTGAATGTTCCTTTGTAACGATCCTCTCCTGAATCGATGTGAAGGGTTGAAACAACGAAGATGATTTTCATTGGATTTATGGATGCGAAGTAAGTATGTCGAGTCGATGGAGTCAGCCTCTGGAAGTCATGGTTCCATGGATTCGAACTGGTTGTTTGACTCGGTTTTTGGTTCGAACGGCTTTGTTCGACTCGGTCTTGGATTCGAACTGCATAGGAGCCGAAGTCGAAACGCACGGGAGACGGAGTCGAAATGCACAAGAGACGGAGGAGCGAGTCGAAGTGCATAGGAGACGGAGTCGAAGGGGAGCTTCGCATCAGCGCAATGGAGAGGGAGTCGAAGCATGCGTTCGAATCCACCGGGATACGAATCGTTTATTTCCTTCGTTCCCAAGTCCATATAAATACTTTGTACTTAGCCGTTTTTCCACTTTTCACCTTTCGCTCTCCTTCCCTGCCTTTGTAACGCTCAGAAACTCGAGAAGAAAGAACAATCATCCTTGCCTTTGAACCGAATGATACCTTCGATTATTTGAACCAGTTGACAAATTTAGGTAATCCATTGAGCGAAACCATCGCGTAAACGAGGAGACTCGATTCTTAACACCAAATTAAACAGAGTCGTGGTCGATCGAAAGCTCTCTGGCCTCAGCTTCGTGTCGCTCTGGAATATGGGTTTCGAGATGATGAGGTGATTGTCTTCGTATCGATCGATGGTGGAGCTTCGCATCGAATCGAGTGTCTTGAATCCACGGATCGATACGAAGGGGTCGCGCCTGATGGACTCGAAACGATGGCCTTGGATTGAGTCGAAAAGGGGGGTTTTCGATCGAGTCGAAGGGTGCAGTCTTGGGAGCGAGTCGAACTGTGTGGTCAGAGAGCGAGTCGAAATTCATGGTCTTGGGACCGAGTCGAACTCGATGGTCTAGGGGAGCGAGTCGAACTGTGTGGTCCTAGGAGCGAGTCAAAATGCGTGGTCCTAGGACCGAGTCGAACCCGATGGCCTTGGGGAGCGAGTCGAACTGGGGATTTCGAATCGAGCCCTCTAGTTCGAGTCGAACCTTCATGCCTACCTTCTGACCGAGTCTGACTCATGTGCACACGACCATAGCTTATTGATGCGAACACGGCTCTCGCGAGCGATACAAATTTGATCATCAAAAAAGTTTGAAACTTCTCACACACTTGAACAATTGCCTCCGACGAGCTTCAAATTTGCATAATTGGACTTTACCGTTTCACTGCATATATGATTTCCTATCGAAGCTCGTCGATGAAACTGCAACTTATAAAAATGACAACAAACTTTGACTTGAAATGATGGTCAATAGTTGGATGGTATGGTTGTGACGGTCAGCGACGACGGTCCTTCCGACCGAATTCCGAAGTCTCGTCGCTTATACGTTTCCTTCAATCCTGTTGATCTTCTCAAATAATATACAATACTTCACTGCACAACACACTCACACACTTTACACTGGGGGATGCACGAGTGTTATTTGTCAGTTTAACAATGATTTTTTATAAGCTAGCTAGTCATGGACCCTTCAAGTTCTCAGCAGCCGGAACTCCCAAGTTCTATTCCTCCAACCATAGAGATACCGGTTATTGAAGCCGAAGTTATAGAGCCAGCTCCGGACGAGCGTCCGGGTGCTCGGTTTATTCACAATCCAACAGATTCCATGTCGTCGAGTATCTTCGAAGACATGCTAGGACGTATTTTCTTAAGGCATGGTTTGTCGCTTGACGACGTGCTACTCCCTGGGCCAACCGACAGGCCACACAATCCCCCGGAGGGGTTTACTGCTTTCAACCGTCATGCTTGCACAGCGGGGACACTTCCTCCCTTCAATGAATATATAAGGGAGATGTTATCGTTTCTTGGCATAGCTCCATCTCAGCTACATCCCAACGGGTATGCCTTGTTGAACAGCACGTTTGTCTTGTTTATGGAGATCCTCTTTCGACCGCCGAAGCCGATCGAAATCAGATATTTATTCAACGTCAAGAGCCATGGAGACAGCCCTTATTTCACCTTCCGGGAGGCGGTCAGAAGCTGCCACATTGTACTGGGCTCCTGGGGAAGGCTAAGTTACTATAAAACTGAATGGTTCTATGTTCGGTGCCCCCCTGGATTTGCCGGGCGGTGGTTGGATAGACGTAAGTGTTGCCATTTCTTTCTCGAATCATTGAGATACTAGTAACTGACTTCAAAACTGACATACTTTTCCTTTCCTATAGCCGCGATCTCTCGTCCCGATGGCGCATACTTCAGAGAGCTTGTTCGGATTCTTCAAGCATTTCCGGGCGAAGAGAGGCACATAGACTTAGTCCTGACCGACAGGGATTTGAGGGCTGTCGGGCTGATAGAACGGAGACAGAGCATACATCTGGAAGGGATACATAGAGTGGTCCCAAAGAAATGGGTGAAGCACAAAGCGCCCGCAGTCGTGATTGCCGAAGAAGTTGATCCGGAAAGAACGCCTACCGATACCGAGCTCCCAGCTGGGCCTTCTGCCGATGTCCTGGATTCGGGAGGAAAAAGAAAAGGCAAGGCCGCTGCTCACAAACGCCCTAAATCTAAGAGATTTAAATCCATGGTCGTGTCTCTACCTTTCCAGGGGATTAGAATTTCGGAGGCTCCTCCCCCGCAAGTGGAGAGTCCTTTTGCAGGGCTTGCTGATATTCCGATTCCGGATTTTTTGTCGTCTCCACACGACGCCGGGACGAAGGAGCTTGACAGTGCTCTTGGACTGAGTGGGTCGCTTGCTACGAGTGCGGCCGACATTTCCGGTTGGTCGGGGGATTGCACATGCATACACTCCACTACACTGCATGATTCACAACTGTAAATCGTTTGACTTAGGAAGTCACTAACTCTTTCTTCGTTTCTCACTTTCAGGTACTATGTTTGGAAGAGGATCGATGCTCGGCAGTCTCCGTTCGGCCCGAAAATCTTCTTCCTATTATGACTCCCGCAGGAGGGACTCGGATAGAGATCGCGATCGCAAATACTCCCACCAAGATAGGTACGGGTGTGATAGGGATAGGGACTACAGACATCGGTCTAGATCTCGCTCTCCTCCTCCTAGACTTCCATCTCCACCCCCTGTTTTTGTTCCGCACCCGCCAGAGCCTCCTCGTCATAAGCCAACTTCCCATACTTCTAGATCTGAGACTCATCTTCAGATAGTCGAGACTACGGCCTCTATAATTACAGAGCAAGTCCCCACCGAGCCCATAGGAGAAGGGGCCCTTAAACTGGCTCAGATGCGGAAGGAATTCCCGAACATTTGCTTCGATGGCTATGTCTTCCCACCACACTTGAAAAGAATTCCATCTGGAGTGGAAAACACTATGAATGAGTACATTCATGACATCTACACTCAGTACAAAGAGTGGGTAAAGGCTGCGGAGAAGGATTATAAGGTGGCTGCTGAGCGAGCCAAAGCACTCGAGAAAATAGAGTCCGACCTTGCTCAAAGGGACCGGATCATTCAAGTGCTCACTGCTGAGGCCGAGTCTTCTCGGAAATCGGAAATCGAGGCTACCAAAAGAGCCGACGAAGCGAAGGAGGAAATGGAGAGGTTGGGGCAGACACACGTTGCCCTGGTGGAGGAGATGGGCCACCGGAACACCAAAGTTATCGCCGAGCGGGATGCGGCAGTCAAGGAGCTAAATGAACTCAAGGCCAAATTTGCCGACATGGCCAAGGAGAAAGATGACGCAAACAGTGCAGCCCAGGAGGCATGCGACCAAGCTGTTCTGCTTAGGGGTGAACGAGATGCGGCAGTGGCTAAAGTCCGCAGGGTGGAGGCTGAGGTTGAGGAGAAAGTAAAGTCGGCGGAGTCCAAGCTAGAGGCTGACATCGAGGACTTGCTCGTTGTTTATAATGCAAATGGGTTGAGGCATAGGGGTCTAGCCTGGCTCGACGATTACCCTACACATCTTTATAATGCCTGGGGCCGGCTGGTTGAGGAAGAGAAGGAGGCGCATCAAGGTGAGTCCGTATATGAATTTGAGCTCGAGAATCGCATTTTGAATGACGATGAAAAGAAGATTCTGCACGAGTCAATGATTCTACGTGAGAAGGAAAGACTTGGCGCTCAGCACTTTGAAGTTGGAGAGGGTTCAGGGGTTGACCACCATGAAGCAAGTCTTGAAGTTCCCGCGTCAACCCAGCCCGAATCCTCGTCTGCGGTTGATCCCTAGGCTGTTCCTGCTTATAATCCGGATCAGCCGCAGATGTCTCCGGCCGCAGCGCAAGTCACTGATGCCGCTCTGCCGCCTACGAGTCAAACTGAGGAAGGTACTCTGAACACTTCACATACCTTTCTTAAGTCGACATCTTCGATCGAGTTAAGTTCTAACAGTTTTCTCATTCTTTGTCCAGTGATCGATGCCGCACCGGCCATGCCTCCTGCTACTCAAGAGTCATACCAAACACAGGAGGCTATTGCGACCGAAGCAATTACCATAAGTACAACTGCCCCGCTTGACGATCTGCAGGGAGGTACGATTGTGTTCGACAAGTAGCTGATGGATGAACTCTTTCGCCGCCACGGCGATCCTCGTGCTGATTTGTCATCTGTCATGAGTGGAACTGATCCTGCTACAAGCTCTTCAATGCCGACTGCTGATGCCCCTAGCGGGGCTCGAGCAGTAACCGAAGAGGAGATGTTCGCTTAGATTGACGCTGAAATGGCAGCAGCGGCTCATGGTGGTAGCTTTGGAGGTGGGATGGCAGCATCGGGACCTGCCCCGCTCGGAATGATGTCTCCTGGTGGTACTGTCTTCCTCACCAGCCAACCCATTCCACCTTCTGTAATTGATCCCGTTCCTCCGACTCCGCCCGTAGGGAGCATTATTATTCACACGAGTTCGGAGGAGGACGTCGACATAATGCCCTCGCCTGAAGACCAACCGCCGAATAGCAAAGGCTCGAAGAGGAAGATTGGCGATGGCTCCAGCAGGTCCACACCGAGGAGGAAGCCAAGGAAGAAGAAAGATTAGGCATGCTCTTCCGGTGTATTTTGATTTGCATTTTGTTAGCCGTGTATAGATGCGGGTTCGGCCCCTGCTAGTAGGAATTTTTTGGAAACTTGTACACGAACTTCTTCTATAATCAATAGAAATGAAACTTTTCTTTTTTCACTTCTTTTTTGTCATTGTGTATTTGTCTAAGTGTTTCAGTTTCTGAAATGCACTTGTGAAGTTTCAGTTTCCGAATGAAGTTTGTTTCTGTTCGCCAAGTTCGGGTATTGTGGACATGGTTTGCGACCGGGAAACGAGTCGAATTTTGACGTCGTATTGCTTCAGTCGATGGTTGATGCTTAAGTCTTGCCCCCCAGTCTTGGTGGTATGTTGTAAAACATAAGTCAGCGATTGCCCTTTTCTTATAGCATGCCGAGTCTAGTGCCGCTGGATGAGCGTTTGAGACAAACGGGGATTGAGTGGTTTATTCACGCTTGTCCGATCGTCGATGACCATATCCGCACTCCGGGGATCCTCATTTGTTTATTGGCGGTTGGTCACGCTGGCTTGAGTTTCGATCATATGTCCGCTACCTGGGGACTTGGAATTGGCACTTGTACTCCGACTCGCGCTCCGGGAGTTTGGAGTTGATAATTATACTTCGGTTCACGCTCTGGGAACTCGGAGTTGATGTTTATACTCCGGTTCGCGCTCTGGGAATACGGAGTTGATGTTTATACTCCGCTTCGCACTCTGGGAATACAGAGTTGATGTTTATACTCCGGTTCGCGCTCTGGGATCTCGGAGTTGATGTTTATACTCCGGTTCGTGCTCTGGGAACTCGAAGTTGGATGTTTATACTCCGCTTTAAACTCTGGGAATACAGAGTTGACATTTATACTCCGGTTCGCGCTCTGGGAGCTCGGAGTTGATGTTTATACTCCGGTTCGTGCTCTGGGAACTCGGAGTTGATGTTTATACTCCGACTCGCGCTCTGGGAGTTCGGAGTTGATGTTTATACTCTGCTTCGCACTCTAGGAATACGGAGTTGAATGTTTATACTCCGATTCGCACTCTGGGAATACGGAGTTGATGTTTATACTCCGGTTCACGCTCTGGGAACTCGGAGTTGAATGTTTATACTCCGCTTCGCACTCTGGGAATACGGAGTTGATGTTTATACTCCGGTTCACACTCTGGGAACTCAGAGTTGAATGTTTATACTCCGCTTCGCACTCTGGGAATACGGAGTTGACGTTTATATTCCGGTTCGCGCTCTGGGAGCTCGGAGTTGATGTTTATACTTCGGTTCGTGCTCTGGGAACTCGGAGTTGATGTTTATACTCCGACTCGTGCTCTGGGAGTTCGGAGTTGATGTTTATACTCCGCTTCGCACTCTGGGAATACGGAGTTGAATGTTTATACTCCGCTTCGCACTCTGGGAATACGGAGTTGATGTTTATACTCCGGTTCACACTCTGGGAACTCGGAGTTGAATGTTTATACTCTGCTTCGCACTCTGGGAATATGGAGTTGATGATTTTACTCTGGTTCACGCTCTGGGAACTCGGAGTTGAATGTTTATACTCCGTTTCACGCTCTGGGAACTCGGAGTTGATGTTTATACTTTGACTCGTGCTCTGGGAGTTCGGAGTTGACGTTTATACTCCGCTTCGCACTCTGGGAATACGGAGTTGATGTTTATACTCTGGTTCACGCTCTGGGAACTCGGAGTTGAATGTTTATACTCCGCTTCGCACTCTGGGAATACGGAGTTGATGTTTATACTCCGGTTCACGCTCTGGGAACTCGGAGTTGATGTTTATACTCTGACTCGCGCTCTGGGAGTTCGGAGTTGATGTTTATACTCCGCTTCGCACTCTGGGAATACAGAGTTGAATGTTTATACTCCGCTTCGCACTCTGGGAATACGGAGTTGATGTTTATACTCTGGTTCACGCTCTGGGAACTCGGAGTTGAATGTTTATACTCCGCTTCGCACTCTGGGAATACGGAGTTGATGTTTATATTCCGGTTCACGCTCTGGGAACTCGGAGTTGAATGTTTATACTCCGCTTCGCGCTCTGAGAACTCGGAGTTGATGTTTATACTCTGACTCGCGCTCTGGGAGTTCGGAGTTGACGTTTATACTCCGCTTCGCACTCTGGGAATACGGAGTTGATGTTTATACTCCGGTTCACGCTCTGGGAACTCAGAGTGGAATGTTTATACTCCGCTTCACACTCTGGGAATACGGAGTTGATGAAGGGTTGTCGTGTATCAATCCTTTTTTGACTTTGATGTGATGGCATGCCCCCGAGCTCGGGTTTCACTTAGTGAGTGATTGGTTGCACCGCAGTCACTCTCTATTTGAATAAATCCCACCGTATGATGAGACTTAGCTCTCCGTGCATAGTGATGGTCATATGAAGTATTTCAAATAAATCACAGCTCTGGCTCGAAGAGGTTGCATTTTATTGCTGAAATAAGAAAGTATGGCAAAGTCAGTTGCCTTATTACAAGTTCTAATTTCGAAATGTATAAACAAATTGCAGAAAAGGAAAGTAAACTAAATGGATAAAAATAGCCTATTAGGTGTAATAGCGACGAAGGCTCTCCGTATTCCAAGCTCTTGGCAGGGTAAGACCGTCGACGGTCGATAACTTGAATGTGCCATCTCCGAGCCTTCGTTCAATAACATACGGTCCTTCCCATGTCGGCTTCATATGCGAAGGAACTGGATAGATTCTTTTTAAGACGAGATCGCCTAGTTCGAAGGTTCGTGGACGGACCTTGGCGTTGTACAATCGGGCGACTCGACTTCGATGCGCAGTTGCCCTCAAATCAGCTTCTTCATGCTTCTCATCTTGTAGATCGAGAGATTCAGCAAGTAATATAGCATTCGTCTTTGGATCATAGTATGTTACACGATGAGATGGTACTTCTAGCTCGACTGGAATAACGGCCTCTGAACCGTAAGAAAGAGAGAACGGAGTGTGGCCAGTCGCGGTCTTGTAGGTTGTTCGGTAAGCCCATAGAGCCATAGGAAGTTCATCGACCCACTTGCCCCCGACCTTTTCTAGTCGGTTCTTCAGGATGGTCTAACTTTATTAACTGCTTCCACCTGTCCGTTTGCCTGAGGGTGTGCAACTGCGGAGAATTTCTTTTGGATGTGAAATCGTTTGCAGAAATCTTTGAATTCAGCACTGTCGAATTGGGTTCCATTGTCCGTAATAATGGTGTGTGGGAGACCGAATCGACAGATGATGTTACGAACCACAAAGTTGATTACTTTCTTCGTTGTAATAATAGCGAGAGCTTCGGCTTCAGCCCACTTTGTAAAGTAATCAACTACGACGATGGCATGCTTCGCACCACCTTTTGCCAGAGGTAGAGCACCGATGATGTCGATGCCCCCACATTGCGAACGGCCATGGGTTGACCATTTGCGTTATCTCAGTAGGAGGAGCTCTAGGAATTCGAGCATATTTCTGGCACCTATCACATTTCTTCGCATAGTCCAACGCATCACGATTCACGGTAGGCCAGTAATATCCGTAACGAAGTATTTTCTTGGCAAGTGCTTGCCCCCCCGGTGTGATCGCCACATTCTCCCTCATGCACATCGCGCAATACTTGTTTAATTTCATTGTGAGCGATACATCGGAGTAGGGGAACTGAGTACCCCCTTCTGTACATGAGTCCATTCTAGATGATAAATCTTGAGGCCTTTCGAAGGACTTGTCTCTTTTCGCTCCTGCGCTCCGGCAGGGTTCCGTGCTCAATGTAATTTCTGAGTGGTGTCATCCATGAATCCTTTTCGGGAACGGTTTCGCATACTCGGTTTATTTCTGTCCGGTCGATACTTGGGGAAGATAGCGTTTCTACGGGAACGAGTCCCATTTGTTGAGCTTCACCTGTGCTGGCTAGCTTTGCCAATGAATCGGCCTTTTGGTTGCGCTCCCGAGGTATACAATAGATGGCGTAGTAATCGAACTGATTCAGTATTTCTTGAACTCGAGCTAAGTAAGCAGCCAACCTTCGATCTCTTGCCTGATACTCTCCCCGTACTTGACACACAACCAATTGTGAATCACAATAAATTTCCACAGCGATAATTCTCAGATCTCTGGCGAGTTTCAAGCCAGCTAAGAGGGCTTCGTATTCAGCCTCATTATTGGTTGCATGAAAGTCAAACTTCAATGCGTAGCATATAGATCGACCTTCGGGGTTTCGAGCACAACACCAGCGCCCGAACACCGGTCGTTTGATGCACCATCAGTATACAGCTTCTAGCTGTATTCGGGGGATTTACTGGTTTCGGGAAAGTCCTCTACAATGGTAAATTCAACTATGAAATCAGCGAGGACTTGTCCTTGGATTGCGCGTCTTGGAGTGTAAGCAATATCAAACTGACTCAGTTCGATGTTCCACTTGAGTAACCTACCAGACGTCTCAGACCGCGAAAGGACCCGTCGTAACGGCTGGTCGGTGTAAACAACAATGGGATGTGCTTGGAAATACGGTCGGAATTTTCTTGATGCGATTACAAGGCAATAAGCCAACTTTTCTAGCTTTGGATAGTTCCTTTCAGCCCGAGTCAGTCGTTTGCTGACGTAGTACACTGGCTTCTGTATCCCGTCTTCTTCTCGAACCAAGGTAGCACTGATAGCGTTTTCTGATATCGCCAAGTATGCATACAACTTCTCATGATCAATAGGCTTTGACAGTATTGGTGGTGTGGATAGATGTTGAACTAGTGCTTGGAAAGTGCCCTCTCACTCTGTGGTCCATTCAAAGTTTCGTTTACCTTTTTGAATCAGATCGAAGAACGGAATGCATTTGTCAATGGACTTTGAAATGAACCTGCTCAACGCTGCTACCTTTCCATTAAGACTTTGGACTTGCTTTATAGTCTTAGGAGTTTCAAGATTTCTGATTGCCCAAATATTTTCAGGATTAGCTTCGATTCCCCGGGCGTTAACGATGAACCCAAGGAACTTTCTGGATGCAACTCCAAAGTGACATTTCAATGGGTTGAGCTTCATTTTGTATTCTCGAAGTATGTTGAACATAGTTTCCAGGTCTTTAACATGGTCGGTGGAGAGTCGTGACTTCACAAGCACGTCATCTACATATACTTCCATTGTTTTCCCGATTTGATTGGCAAACATTCGATTGACCAATCGTTGATAAGTGGCTCTGGCGTTCTTGAGTCCGAATGGCATAACCTTGTAGCAGTAAAGTCCCAGGTTGGTCACGAAGCTGGTATGCTCCTGATCGGGTAAATGCATCAGTATCTGATTGTAACCAGAGTACGTGTCCATAAAGGATAAGAGTTCATGCCCAGCTGTCGAATCTACTAGCTGATCAATTCTAGGGAGTGGGAAACTGTCTTTGGGACATGCTTTATTCAGATTAGAATAATCGACACATGTTCTCCACTTTCCATTCGGCTTTCGAACGAGCACGGGATTCGACACCCATTCAGGATATAGTGCATCTCGAATGAATCCATTTGCTTCAAGCTTTTCGACTTCTTCTTTAAGGGCGGCAGATCTCTCTGGATCCACACCGTGCCTTTTTTGTTTGATAGGGACATGCCACGGGTCAATGTTCAGAGTGTGGCTCGCGATGTTCGGAGAGATCCCACACATATCAGAATGTGTCCAGGAAAATACGTCAAGATTTTCCGGCAGAAATTCAACCAATTCCTCCTAAGCTTGCCGGCTTAGTTGAGATCCAATCTTTATCATTTTCGAATCATCGTTATTGTCAATTGGGACATCAATCGTCAGTTCGACCAGGGATGCTTGGCTTTCTTTAGATTCTCCTTCATCTTCAGTTTCTCTCGGGTCAAGATCCTTGAGGAATTGGCTGGGGTGCCCGGGCTTGGGCCCGGGCGTTAATTGTCAATTATTGGTAAAACGGATGCAGAGAGATTCCTCCATGCCCTTTCCTTTTTCCTTTCATTGCGCCTCCCGTAGCTCAGCAACATAGCAGGCTCTGGCAGCAGCCTGATCTCCATGAATGATTCCTATTCCATGATCAGTGGGAAACTTTAAAGTCAAACACCATGGGGCGATGGCTACCCTGAATTCAACGAGGGCCGGTCTGCCCAAGAAAGCATTGTAAGGGGAGTCTATATCCAAAACAATGAACTACAACATCCGTACTCTCCGACGATCTCCGACTCCCAATTCTACTGGCAGTTCCACCATTCCGGTGGGTATAGTAGCACTTCCGTTGAAACCATGGACTCGAGATTGACAAGGCTTCAAGTCCGTGGCTTCCATTTTCATTTGATCATAAGCTCGCTTGAACAAAATATTCACAGAGCTACCACTGTCAACTAAGATCCTCTTCATCCAAGCGGGACCTACCTGTGCCAAGATGACCAATGGATCAATAGTGGGGGCTTCAACTTTATCAGCGTCTCTGTTCCTGAACACGATGTCATTCGTCATCGTCTTCTGTTGCTTGGCCGGAGATCCTTCATCGAGGTTACTGCAACACTCGAAGTCCACATGCCTGATAGAACTAGCGTACGACTCCATTTCCTTCCAGCTTCGATCTGCTGGGTGAGGACCACCACTTATCGTATTGATAACTAACCTCCCGCTTGCACGAGCGGGTTCCTCCTGTCTTTCCTAATTCGGCGCACGATTCTGATTTTATGGGCCCGCACCACCAGACTGTGGCGCCCGCACATACTGATCCAGCTTCCACTCACATATCAGTTTTTCAATGAGGTCTTGTAGGTGACGACACTCATTGGTGTTGTGGCCATAACTCTCATGGAATCTACAGAATTTTCCTGTTTGGATTTGTCTCTCAGTTGGCGGTTTTGGGGTAGGTTTTTTGCACTGCATGGTATTGCAGGTCTGCAAATACACATTTTCCAATGACGTGTTCAATGGAGTGTAATTATCGTACATGGAAGCTCTACGCCGTGGACCACGATTCTGATCGCGCTTTTTGTTCTGATTTCCATTGTCTCTCTGCTGATTCTGTTTGTTTTGTACGTTCAACTGACTTTTCCCAAAACTATCTCCGGATTGTTTAACAGCGATGTTACTTTGTATTCCTTCGATGTTGGGCCTTGCGTCATCCGTTTCCTAGACTATTTTGCATCCTCCCTTCTCAGGAATTGGGCTGCTTTGGAATAGAAATGGTCCAATGACGCAAGTGGTTTTCCAGCTAACCAATTTCCAAATTCGAAATCAGTATCAATCCCCTTAGTCAATGCCACCAAGATAGAGTTATCATTGGGATTGCTTATCTCTGCACATGCAGCATGGAATCGCTCCAAGTAGCGTCTAAGTGTTTCTCCGGGAGCTTGCGTAACACTAGACAGAGTGTTAACGTCCTTGGGCCTCGCCACGTGCATACGGAATTGTTCGACAAACTTGGTGGCCATCTGGTCAAAGTTAGAGATGGATCGCAGTGGCAAACGAGTGAACCACATGGTAGCGATGCCCCTAGGGAAATGAGGAAACTATGGCACTTTACTGCGTCGTCAGCTCTATGCATTCATCATCCATTCATATTTCAGGACGTGTTGATTGGGATTAGAACTTCCTTCATAAACTAGCAAAGCTGGCATCCTGAAGTGTCGAGGTGGTTCAGCATATAAAACGTCATCGGTGAAAGGGGTATGACTTCGGTAGATTCCCCAGTCGTCATTAGAGAGACCCTGACTTTCATGGATCATTTGGCAGATCATCGCTGGTATATCCGGCGTTCGGATACTTGGAGCATGTTGTGCCAAGGTGTGGTCGGGTTCCACAGCGCGAGTCTGGACCGGACGCGGTCGACGGTCTGTGCCTCGCCTCCTTGGTTCAACATCCTCAGGGACATAAGGCTCAGGAGTCTGCTCTCGTTGACTACGTTGAGGATTAGCTTGGTTTCTAGCATCAACTCCCCGTTCGACAGTGGTGGTAGTAGCAATGTTGTCGGTAACATGATAAGGAGCAGCTCCTCCTCGAGTTGAAGGTTCGTGCGGAGACTAGTGGATGGTCCAGTTCTAGGTTGCCCAAGGCTCGAAGCAGGTTGGTGTCCCGTGGCTTGGGTGTAACTTACACCTAGCCGTGGATGTGTGGATCTGGTCTGGCCATCGGAGGAGGCTGAACTTTCTGTGGAAGAGTGAGAACCTTGGTCTCTTATGGATCTTCTTCGCCTTTGGTGATTTAGCTAGTTAGTCAACTCTGCGTTGGCGCGCAGTTGTTCAGTTAGATGTTGTCGACTTTGGGTCAACTCTTGAAGCAATGTCTGGAATTCTTGTCTAGTGATTGGACCTGATGGATCTGAAGATCCTGCAGCATTTTGGTTTGATGGAGGCGATTGCACGGGATTCTGTCGATCCCGTGTTCCTTGACCAACAACTATAGAAGTGGTACGTGTGCTCACCATAATGAATTGATGAAGTCCTTTCCTAGATCTAATTGCAAATCTGAATAGAATGGAAGGGCTTCAAAGTTCTAGATCTAGATCTTCTTCTTAGATTTATGCAATCCAATATAGATAGGAAATCCAAAGAGCAGGAGAAAAATTGGGTTTATTCTCAGTGAAAGCACCAAAGTGTTTGTACCAAAATTGGGCACAACACTCTTCGGAAGTCTTTGAAGAGATAAAGTGAAGAAATTAAATGTAAAAAGAGGATTTATCTAACAAAAACTCCAAATTTCAGAAATGAGAATAACTAAAATGCAGGGAGACACAAGAATTTAGAGTGGTTCGGCGTATTGCCTACGTCCACTATGAAGTAGTTTGCTTTATTGATCTTTCTTTGATGTTTACAAGTGAATTCAATGATTTACAGCGGGCAATTATAATTTGCAGCAATGAATTTCGTTGGTAGCAGCAGCAATTGAGTTCAGATCTGGATCTGGTGGAGTCTGGGCGTTGGATATCTCAAAGAGGAAGAAGAACCCCTTTTCTGTTGGCTTTGGGGGTTTATTTATAGGTGTAGGAGGCTGATATTTCGCTCAGATCTCGGGAGACCCTCTCTGGCACGTGACCAGGCCCGCACGCCCAAGCCCGTGAAGTTTCGGTCTGATCCGTGATCGACACGAACAGATTTCGACTCGGTTAAGATTTCATCCAATGGAGTCGAAATTTGGCGTGGACATTCTTTAGCGTGCACGTAGTCTTCTGTGAAAATTTCATAGCATTTGGACTTGTAGATTGGGAGATATGATCGATACGAAATGGGGTTTTCGGTAGGCTGTTTCCTTCGACTCGCTCCTGTTTCGACTCGCTTCCATTCGACTCGGTGACGTGGCGCTTGACTTTTTGGGATTGCTCTGCCTTTGACGCTGTTTTGAGCGAGTCGAAGCACGCAGTGATTGAGCGAGTCGAAGTGAGCAATGATTGATCGAGTCGAAGTGCATGGTTCGATCGATTCGAACAGTGACTTTGTCAATCGAAGTCGAATTCGATGGAGTCGAACAGTTGTTTGAGCGGAGCGAATCGAAGAGTGTACTTTCGATGGTTTCAAACTGGAGCGAGTCGAAGAGGGCAGTTCTGGGGGATGCGAAGCGAGTCGAACCTAGACGACTCGAAGTTGGCCTCTGAGCGAAGCGAGTCGAAGTTGTCGCTTCTGAGTGATGTGGAGCGAGTCGAAGGGAGCGAGTCGACCAGTGATTGATTTTCGTCCAATTTTGTATCGTTCATAACTTGAGCATACGAACTCAGATTGACTTGAGATTTGGAATGTTGGCTCTCATGGCTTAGCTTGTCATGTCCTACCAATTTTGGCTCGATCCGGACTCGGACAAAATTCGTCGATATCCATAGTGAGCCTGTGTATAATTGATTTCTAGGATGGGTCGTCATTGGTTACTAGTTAATTCCTTGGTGTCATGGCCTTGACAAAAGGCGGGATAACAGTTAATATATCAGGATAATAAACTCCAAAGAGAACCGTCTCAATAACAACTACTGGTAGCTCCACAGTGCACAACGGAAAGAGCAATAATGGATCTTAATATCAACTTAGGTCATATCTCAACCATGTTCCTCATTTGTCTGTTCATTCTTACAATCTGTGGTAAGAATGATCGGTCTCTCATAAAGAAAAGCTACATAAGTGGTACTCGTGTGTGCAACACGCCTTATTACTACACACACATGCTCTACTATATAGTTCTGAAAACCAACTACGCTCTCTCATACATCTCTCGATCCATTCTAAAGTGATATCTCCTACCCTACCTCCAATGGATCTTAATATGAACTTAGGTCATATCTCTACCTAAGCTCTGATACCATACGTGATGACAAATCTACACCTTTGATACTCATATACCATAGATAGTGCACTACAACGGTGTTCGATCGATGTAGAGCGGCAATCAAGGGTAAAGTAATAGCAACCTAAAGCAGAACATATGTCATATATGTCACAGTGCATAGGATAAAATATAATAACCACTTAGATATAAAATAGGCAAGGCGGTAATATAACTAAACGAGCCAAACAAAAGTAAAGTGCACTGGGTCCATCATAGTTATACCAAACAAATGGAATAGAGTTTATACATCAGGATAATAAACTTCAAATAGAAGTACATCTAAATAAACAAACAAGTACTAGTAGCTTCATACTATATGCTACATAGTGGAAATAGCAATAATAGCTCCAAAAGTATAGATATATGAAAGAGTTAACCACCTGCTCGTCTGCTATAGAGCTCCATGCACTATCTCATACCTGATATCTCCAATCTACTCAATTAAGAGTACCCAAGATGGTAAAAAGCAAAGCAAATAACATCGGATCATACATAGGTCTGGTAGGAGCAAGTCTATAATCTCAAAATAGATAAGTAAAGCGGGAACATAAGGTATGGAGAATCATATCTGAGCTGTCCCGAAATTTAACAAGTTAGCACATAACACGATATATGTTATATTGTCATCATACAGTTGCATTGCACTAAGTGTAATATAGGGTGTTGAGGTACTTAACTTAATAGTACCTACATCACATGACATCCATGTTTGTACCAAAAATGGGCACAACACACTTCGGAAGTTTTTCGAAGAGATAAAAGTGATGAATGAGAATTAAAACTGAGGATTATCTAACAAAAACTCCAAATAACAGAAATGTAAATTGCAAAGACAAGCGATTTAGAGTGGTTCGGCGTTTTGCCTACGTCCACTATGAAATTTGATGACTTTATTGCTCTATATTTGAAGATTACAATTTCTTATAATCTAGTACAACTGATTTTATTAGCTAAGTCTGAATATAAGGCAGTGGTGGTGATTTGGAGTAAATCTGGCAGAGTTTGGGTGCTCTTTAACTTTTTAAATTGTCCGACCCCTTTTCTGAATGACCAGGGACTCTATTTATAGGTGTAGGAGGCTGATATTTCGCTTAAATTTCGGAAGACCAGTTCTGGCACGTGAGGGGGCCCACATGCCCACTTTCTGGAAATCCGGGCCCACTTTGGGATCGATTCGAAATCCATTCGAATCGATCGAGGAATTGTCCAATCGAGCTGAAATTTAGTGTGGACATCCTTCAACATGTGCTCAAGCTTCTATGAAAATTTCATAGCATTTGGATTTGTGGATCTCGAGTTATGATCGATTCAAGATCATATTTCTGGTTGATACGCTCCGTTCGAATCGATCCTCTTCGAATCGATAGGGTCGAATCGATGGCCCAGTGAGCGAAGGCGTTGACGTGGCGCGTGCTTCCCGGGTTGATCCAGTTTTTGCTCCGAGTTTTACTGGGTCGACTCCACTAATTTCGCTACTTTGACTTAGTGGATTCGAGGGATTTCTCCGCACATCGATTTGAACGGAAGTCTGTTCGTATCGATCATAGTGAGCCTTGGTCGATCGATACGAAGCTCTCGTAATAGGATGGATTCGAAGTAGAGCAACTCCATGGATTCGAAGTACTCCATCCTGAGGGATACGAACCACCGAGCCCAGATGGATACGAAGTGCTTCGTCCTGATGGATTCGAAGGTCTTCAATCTGAAGGTTACGAAGTGAAGTACTTCCGTGGATTCGAAGTACTTTGTCTCGATGGATTCGAATAAAGGCTTGGCTTATGGATTCGAACATAGGGTCATTTCCTCCAACTTGCATCGATGATATCTTGAGCGTACAAACTCGGATTGACTTGAAACTTGGAACGTTGCTTTTCCTGGCTTTGCTTGTTATGCCTTGCTAATCGTGGCTCGATCCGGACTCGGACAAAATTCATCGATATCCATAGTGAGCCTGCGTATAACCGATCTCCAAGACGAACTGTCATTGGTTTCTAGTCAAGTTCTTGGTGTCACGGCCTTGCCAAAAGGCGGGATAACATTTGCCCCCCAAAGTACGTCTTTTGTAAACATGACGTGCTTTGAAAAGTTGCAGTCTTTCATGTTGAATATTTTTGATCAGTTGGTTACTTGCTTTGATAGACACGAAAATCTTTGATGGATACGAAATCTCGATTCGAATCGATGAGTCTTTGTTGCTGTGGGTCCAATGTTGATGGATTCGAAGTGATGGTTTCGAATCGATGGAGTCGAATGTCTCCAGAGCTACCTCTTATTTAGAGCGTTTCGTATTGATGAACTCGAAACGTTCTGGATGGATTCGAAGAGACGGATACAAAGAGCGGTCTCGAACTGGTGGTTGCCGATGTTTCCTTCGAATCGATGGAAACAAAAGGTCGATGGATTCGAATAGGTTATTTCGAATCGATCTGGTTTTGACTGGTTGCGAGCGGTCACGTAGACCGGGAGACGAATCGACCCGGTTGCTTTCAGGGTTTCATATAAATACCGGGTACCTTGGCATTTTTTACTTTTTACTTTTCACTGTAGCTTTCTCGTGTGAACGAATCGATCCCACATCTCAGGAACAAAAGCGAACGCGCTGCTCTTTCCCTCGAATCGACCCAGCGCCTAACTCCTCCGATCCAATTATACATTTAGGTAGACAATTCAACTATGTACTTGAAGTCCCAAGATCTTGAAATTTCCCTTATTTCCATTCGTGTTCGAATCGGTCTTGATGGAGTCGAAATCGAGGATAACAACTAGAAAAACGAAATAGAGGAGAAGTATGGGAGAGAAAGTCAGAGTCTTCCCTTTGTGTCGATCTGGAATAATGGCGATTGAATCGATCTGGGAGATGAGATTCTTCCATGGCTATCGTATCGATCTGGATGTATGAAGTGGGGGTTTATGTTCGAATCGATCACAGATGATGCATCCTCGTATCGTTCTATAATGATCGATACAGGAAGTTGTCCCTAGTCGATCGATTCGAAGGTTTTGGGTATATGATCGATACAAAGTTTGAGCTACTTAGCTATTTTAGAGTTTCATTTCCGGAGATCGATTCGAATGCAAGTCTGATAATGGATGCGAAGGAAAGGTCTACCGATCGATTCGAAAGCCTAGATGCGATCGATTCGATCTGTGTCGATTCGATTGGAATCGATTCGAAACCGTGCCCTTCTGGTCGATTCGGAATTGTTGACTCCAACTTCGATCGATACGAACCATCTTTCATGGATACATAAATTTCACATAATTAATGGTATGACTCCGACGAGCTTCATCTCTGCATATTTGACTTGAACTTTTATACTGCATATTTGACTTTCGTTCGAAGCTCGTTGATGGAACTGTTCTTTGACAAATAAATACTAACCAACCACCATGAATTTCGGACGATATGGTTTTAAGACGGTCAGCAATGACGGTCACTCTAACCAGCTTCATAATTTCCGAAGTTTTCATCTTGTTTTCGGCTTCGTTAAACTTACTAAGTATTAGCTGCACTGCACTTCACACACTTTACACTGCGGGATGCACGGGTTTATTGTTTGTTTAACACTGATTTCTGATAAGTAGTCAGTTATGGAATCTTCGAGCTCTCAACAGCAGGGGATTCAGAGTTCTCCCCCTCTGGTTCTTGTAATTCCAGATATCCCAGCGGATATGATAGATCCAGCCCCTGACGAACTACAAGAGGCTATATTTATTGAGGACCCTGTAGACTCCGTTCAGTCCAATATTTCCGAAAACTTACTGGGCAGGATATGCACGAGACATAATATCTCTTTGGACGATGCACTATTGCCGAGACCTAGTGACAGACCTCACTGTCCGCCCGAAGGGTATACCGCCTTTTATCGACATGCTTGCACGGCTGGAACACTTCCTCCATTCAACCAATATATTAGGGAGATGCTATCATTTCTTGGAATCGCTCCTTCTCAATTACACCCCAACGGGCACGCGCTACTGAACAGTGCGTTTATTGTATTTATGGAACACCTCTTCCGTCCTCCAAGGCCGACGGAAATCAGATATTTATTTAACTTCAAGAGCAAAGGCGATAGCCCGTCTTTTACATTTTTGGAGGCAGTGAGAAACTGTCAAGTCATTACCGGAGCCTGGACCAGACTTAGTTACTTCAAGAATGAATGGTTTTATGTCCGGTGTCCTCCTGGTTTTGCTAGGCGATGGTTGTCTAGACGTAAGTGTCGTAACCTGTTGACGATTTCTTTGACTAATAGCTTTTTGGCGTTGGTACTGACATCCTGTTTTTCTTATAGCCATTATTTCCAGACCCGACGGCAGGTATTACAAGGGCATAGTTCAGAGCCTTCAAGGGATCCCGAGCGACTTGAGACACATCGACTCGGTGTTGACTGACTATAACTTAAGAGCTCTCGGCTTGATTGAAATAAATCAGAGCATAGTCATCAAAGGGATGCTAAAGCCCGTTTCAAAGAAGAAGAAGAACAAGAAGAAGAAGAAAATGGCGAAGAAAACGCTCGGGGTTGTGATAACCGAAGTGAGCGATGAAGAAAGAACTCACACAGACGTAGAGCCGATGGCGGATCTTTCGGGAAACTTTGAAGAATTGGGAAAAAGACGGAAAAGCAAGACCGTCGTTTCTAAAAAACTTAAATCTAAGGGGTGGAAGTCTGTAGATGTGTCTTCTCCCACTTCCGGAGCTATAATTTCTGAGGCCGCCCCTTCTCATTCGAGAGATACTTTCAAAGGGCTTGATGATATTCCCATCCCGGATTATATATCGATTCATCACAATTCCGGGTTGGAGGAATTTCAAGATGTTTTAAATATGAGCGAGCCCTTCCCTTTGAGTGCGGTCAACACTTCCGGTTGGTCTGGGGGTTTACACATTTACACACACTTCCACAGCACTACATGATTTCCGCATATTGAATGTCACTTTTGTAGGATTCTAAACTGCAGTTTCTTCTTATCGCAGGTGAGATGTCAGGCCGTGGATCTACTTTGGATAGGCTCCGTAATGTACGCCGATCTTCCTCATACCATGAGTCCCGCTGGAGGGAATCAGATAGGGATCATGGACGAGGCTATACCAATCAGGATCGCTATGATAGAGATCGAGATTATTGGTGTAGCCACTCTGGTCAAGATCGTACTGACAGAGATAGGAGCTATCAGTACCGACCGCGATCTCGTTCTCCTCTGCCTCCTAGGGCCCCTAAAGATCCTCCCGAGTCTTCGCTGCAACAACAACCTTCTCAATCTTTCAGGCCCGAAACTCAGCGGCAAAGGGTTGAACCGCAGGCAGCTGCCATTGTTGAACAGGCTCCGACTGAATTGACAAGTGAAGGAGCCATCCAGCTTGCTCAAATGAAAAAGGACTTTCCAGAAATTTGTCTGGATGCATATGTCTTCCCTCCCCATCTCAAGAGGATTCTCCGGATGCCGAAAATATTGCGCATAGTTATATCCGCGACTTTTATGCTCAATACAAGGAGTGGTATAAAGCAGCTGTAAAAGCTTCGAAGGTAGCTTTTGACCGGGCAAAGGTCATTGAGGAGCGCGATGCTGAGATTGTCAAGAAAGATCGCATCATTCAGGTTCTTCAATCTGAGATGGAGTCGTCTCGAAACTCTGAACTCGAAGCGCTTAAAAAGCATGACGAGGCTGTGGAGAAGATGGCGAGGATGCAGCAGGCACACTGTGCCTTAGTAGAAGGGATGGGCCACCGCCGTCAAAGAGCTGAATGAACTTAAAGCCAAATTCGCTGAGGTGGTGAAAGAAAAAGATGATGCAAACTCCACCGCTCAGGAAGCATGTGACCAAGCCGTATCACTCCGAGCTGAACTTGCTGCGGCGGTGACCAAGACTAAGTCTGTGGAGGCAGAAGTTGAGGAAAAGATTACGGCAGAGCAGTCCAGGATGGAAGCTGATTTCGATGATCTCCTGGTTACCTATAACGCCAACGTGTTGGAGCACAGAAATTTATTTTGGCTTGGAGATGATTCTATGATTCTGTACAACGCCTGGACTAGGCTGGTGGCGGAGAAGAAAGCAGCACATCCGGATGAAGCATTGGATGATTTTGAGCTTGAGTCACGCTTGCTTTCTGAGGAAGAGAGGAAGGTTCTCCACGAGGTGATGATTTCCATGGAGAAAGAGAGACTTGGAGCTCGACAGTCAGAGATTGGTGAGGGCTCGGGGATCGAGCATCATGAAGCAAGCGTCGGAGCTGTAATTCCGACATTGCCTGAGACCACTGGCACGGTCGATCCCCAACCTGTCCCTGCTTATAATCCTGACCAACCGCAGCTGTCTCTTGTTGATCCCCCTGTCTCTGCACCTGCCCATACTTCGGGCCAGGCCAAAGAAGGTATTTGAACGCTTCCCGTATACACTTTGTGTGAAGAATCGGAAGCAATACATTTAGCTAACAATCTTCGCTTTTTCACATTCTAGTGACTGAAGCCGTTGTCTCTACGCCTCCTGCATCACAAGCTCCTTATCAAGCGCAAGGAGCTATCGTCACAAAGGCCATTATGACATCCACTGTGGCTGGCGAAGAGGGAGAAGCGAGCATGTTATCTTTTGATGCTCAGATGATTGAGGAACTCCTTAGCCAACCCAACGACCCTTTCGATCCATCTTTTTCCATGAGTGGGGTCGCTCCAGCTGTTAGTTCTTTTATGCCGACCACTAGTACATCCAGCGCAGCCCGAGCATCTCGTGAGGATGAAATTTTGGCTGACATCAATGCTGAGATGGCATCAGTGACAGCAGGCATGAATCCATCTGGCCATGCCCCACTAATGATGATATCACCGGGTGGCACTGTGGTCATTGGAAGCGCTCCTGCCCCACTTCTTGTCACAGCTCCTATGCCTCCAGTTCCTTCCTCCAAGAGAATCTCCGTCGCCTCAAGCTCCGAGGAGGATATTGATATTATGTCGCCATCGGAAGACAAACTGGAGAAGAGTAAGAGAGTGAGGAGGAAGTCGGGTGGCGGATCCAGTGGGACTACCCCGAAGAAGAAACCGAGGAAGAAGAAAGATTGATCTCTTCCTTTAGTTTGTTGTCACGTTCGGGGATAGTGTTTCGTTTTGATGATTTTTCTATAGCCGTGTATAGATGTGGACTCAGCTCCCACTAGTAGGAATTTTTTGAACCAGCTTGTAATCATATTCTTTTTGTTGATAATAGAAATGAAAACATATTCTCTTTTGCCTTCAATTCAATATCTGTTTTGGTTTTTCCCCCAGCCTTGGGGATAAATATGGAATTGATGTATGTTTATACTCCGTCTCGCACTCTGGGAGTACGGAGTTTAGTAATGTTTATACTCCGTCTCGCATTTTGGGAGTACAGAGTTAAGTTAATGTTTATACTCCGTCTCGCACTCTGGGAGTACGGAGTTGAGTAATGTTTATACTCCATCTCGCACTCTGGGAGTACAGAGTTGAGTAATGTTTATACTCCGTCTCGCATTTTGGGAGTACGGAGTTAAGTTAATATTTATACTCCGTCTCGCACTCTGGGAGTACGGAGTTGAGTAATGTTTATACTCCGTCTCGCATTTTGGGAGTACGGAGTTTAGTTAATGTTTATACTCCATCTCGCACTCTGGGAGTACAGAGTTGAGTAATGTTTATACTCCGTCTCGCACTCTGGGAGTACGGAGTTGAGTGAAGGATTGTCGTGTATCAACCCATTTTTAGCCTGACGTGATGGCTTGCCCCCGAGCTCGGGTTTCATTTAGCGAGTGGCCGATCGTATCATAGCCACTCCCTACTTGAATAAATTCCACTGCGTGATGGAATTTAGCTCTCCGTGCATCGTGATGTTGTACATTGTATTCAATGAATCACAGCTCTGGCTCGAAGAGATGGCATTTTATTGCTGAAATAAGAAAATATGGCAAAGTCAGTTGCTTTATTACAAATTCTAATTTCGAAATGCTAAAGTAAATTGCTAAATGGAAAAATATAACAAAATAAATAAAGCCTGTCATGTGTAATAGCGACGGAGACTCTCGCTGTTCCAGGCCCTTGGCAAATCAAGACCGTCAACGGTCGATAGTTTGAATGTGCCATCTCCGAGTCTTCTTGTAATCACATATGGCCCTTCCCAGTTCGGTTTCATGTGCGAAGGAACCAGATAGATTCTCTTGAGAACGAGATCACCAAGTTCAAAAGTTCGAGGTCTAACTTTGGCATTGTACAATCGGGCCACTTGACTTCGATATGCAGCAGCTCTTAAATCAGCCTCTTCCCGCTTCTCATCCAGTAGATCCAAAGATTCAGCAAGCAATATGGCGTTTGTTTTCGGATCATAATAAGTCATGCGATGGGAAAACACTTCCGTCTCGACTGGAATAACGTCTTCTGTGCCATAAGATAAGGAAAACTGGGTGTGTCCGGTTGCGATCTTGTGAGTCATTCGATAAGCCCATAATGCCATAGGGAGTTCATCAACCCATTTGCCCCCAGCTTTTTCCAGTCGTTTCTTTAGGATGGATTTTATAACTTTATTGACAGCTTCGACCTGACCGTTTGCCTGAGGATGTGCAACCGCCGAGAATTTTTTATGGATATGAAACCGTTGACAGAAATTCTTGAATTCTACACTTTCAAATTGGGCCCCATTATCGGTGATGATGGTATGTGGGAGTCCAAATCGACAGATGATGTTGCGAACTACGAAATTATTACTTTCTTCGTCGTAATTGTTGCAAGAGCTTCGGCTTCAGCCCACTTTGTAAAGTAGTCAACGGCGACGATGGCGTACTTCGCACCACCTTTTGCCAGAGGTAGAGCGCCGATGATATCGATGCCCCACATAGCGAATGGCCAGGGACTGACCATTTGAGTTATCTCGGTAGGTGGGGCTCTTGGAATTCGGGCGTGTTTCTGGCACCTATCGCACTTTCTGGCATAGTTTGCTGCATCTCGGTTCACTGTCGGCCAGTAGTATCTGTATCGGAGTATTTTCTTAGCAAGAGCTTGTCCACCGGTGTGATCGCCACATTCTCCTTCGTGTACGTCATGTAACACTTGTTTGATTTCATCGTGCGCGATACACCGGAGGAGAGGAACAGAATAACCTCTTCTATACATGACTCCGTTCTGAATGACAAACCGTGAAGCTTTTCGTAGAATTCGTCTCTTCTCATTTCTATGCTCAGGCAATGTCCCATCCTCAATGTAATTTCAATACGGAGTCATCCACGACTCTCTACTGGGAGCAGTTTCAAATACAAAATTCATCTCTATTTGATCGATGCTTGAGGAGGACAAAGTTTCGACGGGGACAAGCCCTATTTGCTGTGCTTCACCTGTGCTGGCTAACTTCGCCAATGAATCGGCTTTTTGATTGTGTTCTCGAGGTATATAATAAATGGCATAATAATCAAACTGATTCAGTACTTTCTGAACTCGAGCCAAGTAAGCAGCCAACCTTCGATCTCTCGCTTGATACTCTCCCCGTACTTGGCACACAACTAATTGTGAATCATAATAAATTTCCACAGCAATAATTCTCAAATCTCTGGCCAATTTTAACCCAGTTAAGAGGGCTTCATATTCAGCTTCATTATTGGTTGCGTGAAAATCGAATCTCAAAGCATAACATATAGATCGGCCTTCCGAAGTTTCAAGTACAACATCAGCGCCCGAACACCGGTCGTTTGATGCACCATCAGTATACAGCTTCCAGATATATTCGGGGGATTCACTGGTTTCGGGCAAGTCTTCTGGAACGGTAAATTCAGCTATGAAATCAGCTAGGACTTGTCCTTGAATGGCTCGTCTTGGAGAGTAAGTAATATCAAACTGGCTCAGTTCGATGTTCCACTTGAGTAACCTACCAGACGTCTCAGGCCGCATGAGGACCTGTCGTAACGGCTGATCGGTATACACAGTAAGAGGATGAGCTTGGAAATAAGGGCGAAGCTTTCTTGAGGCAATGACCAGGCAATAAGCCGATTTCTCGAGCCTTGGGTAATTTCTTTCAGCTCCCGTTAACCGTTTACTAACATAGTAGACCGGTTTCTGCACTCGGTCTTCTTCCCGAACCAAAGCAGCGCTGATTGCATGCTTTGACACTGCCAGATAAAGATACAATTGTTCGTGATCGACCGGCTATGACAAGATCGGTGGTGTGGAAAGATGTTGAACCAGCGATCGGAATGCACCTTCGCACTCCATGGTCCATTCAAAGTTTCGCTTTCCTTTCTGGATCAGATCAAAGAAAGGAATGCATTTATCAATGGATTTTGAAATGAACCTGCTTAGTGCTGCTACCTTCCCATTGAGACTCTGGACTTGTTTTATGGTTCTTGGAGTTTGTAAGTTCCTTATTGCCCAGATCTCTTCGGGGTTTGCTTCTATCCCTCGAGCGTTAACGATGAACCCGAGGAACTTTCCGGAGGCGACACCGAAGTGACACTTTAATGGATTGAGCTTCATTCCGTATTCTCGAAGGGTGCAGAACATTGAATCTAAATCTCTGACGTGATCTATAGAGAATCGAGACTTTACTAGCATGTCGTCCACATAGACCTCCATGGTCTTCCCGATCTGGTTGGCGAACATTCGGTTGACCAAGCGTTGATATGTTGCTCTGGCATTTTTTAAGCCAAAAGGCATGATTCGGTAGCAGTAGAGTCCCAGATCGGTCACGAAACTGGTATGTTCTTGATCAGGCAAATGCATAGGTATTTGATTGTAGCCAGAATAAGCATCCATGAAAGATAATAATTCATGCCCAGCCGTGGAATCTACGAGCTGGTCAATTCGGGGAAGTGGAAAACTATCCTTTGGACAAGCCTTGTTTAAGTCAGAATAGTCGATGCAAGTTCTCCATTTCCCGTTCGGTTTCCGAACCAATACTGGATTTGACACCCATTCTGGATACAGAGCATCTCGGATGAACCCATTTGATTGTAACTTATCAACCTCCTCTTTAAGGGCGGCAGATCTCTCTGGATCCATACCGCGCCTTTTCTGTTTGACCGGGACATACCGCGGATCAATATTCAGGGAGTGACTCGCGATATCCGGTGAGATCCCGCACATATCAGAGTGTGTCCAGGCGAAAACGTCGAGATTCGCCCGGAGAAATTCAACCAATTCCTGTTGTGTCTATCTTCCCAGTTGAGATCCAACTTTTAGTACCTTTGAATCATCATCCTCACTGACTGGGATGTCCACAGTCAGTTCGGCCGGGGAAGCTTGATTCTCTTTAGATTTGTCTTTATCTTCGCTGTCTCTAGGGTCAAGATCTTTAAGGAATTGGTCGTGGTGCCCAGGCCGGGGCCCAGGCACTAATTGTCAATCATCAGCAAAACGGACGCAGAGAGATTCCTCTACGCCCTTTCCTTTCTCCTTTCTCTGCGCCTCGCGCAGTTCAGCAACATAACAGGCTCTTCTGGCTGCCTAATCTCCTTGAATGACTCCAATTCCGTGATCAGTAGGGAATTTCAGAGTTAAACACCATGGGGCAATGGCTGCCCTGAACTCAGCAAGGGCCGGTCGGCCCAAAAATGCATTGTAAGGTGAATCAATATCTAAAACGACAAACTGCAACATCCGGACTCTCCGACGTTCTCCAACTCCCAACTCCACTGGCAGTTCCACCACTCCAGTGGGTATTGTAGCACTTCCATTGAAGCCGTGAACTCGAGATTGACAAGGTTTTAAGTCCTTTGCTTCCATTTTCATTAAATCATAAGCTCGTTTAAGCAAGATGTTTACGGAGCTCCCACTGTCAACCAGGATCCTCTTCATCCAAGCAGGACCTACCTGGGCAGATATGACCAGTGGGTCAATTGTTGGGGCTTCGATCTTATCAGCGTCTCTGCTTCTAAATATGATATCATCAGACATTGTTTTCTGTTGTTTGGCCGGAGTTCCATCTTCACAATTACTGCAGCATTCGAAGTCCGCATGCCTGATAGAGCTGGCATATGACTCCATTTCTCTCCAGCTTCTGTCTACTGGATGGGGACCACCACTTATTGTATTGATAACTAGCCTTCCGCCCGTACGAGCGGGTTCCTCTTGTCTTTCCTGATTTTGTGCACGGTTCTGATTCGACGGGCCCGCACCACCAGGCTGCGGCGCTCGCACAAACTGATCTAACTTTCTTTCCCTGATCAACTTCTCGGTGAGGTCCTGCAAATGTTGACACTCATTGGTATTGTGGCCATAACTCTCGTGGAATCTACAAAACTTCCCTGTTTGAATCTGCCTTTCCGACGATTGCTTCAGAGCAGGCTTCTTATATTGCACAGTGTTGCAAGTTTGTAGATATACATTCTCCAATGATGTATTCAATGGCGTGTAATTATCGAACATTGGAGCCCTACGTCGTGGGCCTCGGTTCTGATCTCTCTTTTTATCCTAACCATTGTTGCCTCGTGGCTGAGTCTGTTTGTTCTGTATATTCAACTGAACTTTTCCGGAACTCTCACCGGACTGCTTAACTGCCACATTACTTTGTATTCCTTCAGTTCTGGGAATTGCATCGTCCTGCTTCCTAGACTGTTTCGTGTCCTCTTGCCGTAAGAATTGAGCGGCTTTGGAGTAGAAACGGTCCAACAATGCGAGTGGTTTCCCAGCTAGCCAATTTCCAAACTCAGAATTGGGATCGATTCCGTTGGTTAATGCCATTAAGATTGAGTTATCGTTAGGATTACTAATCTCTACACATGCCGCGTGGAATCTTTCTAAATAACGTCTGAGTGTCTCTCCCTTAGCTTGGGTGACGCTAGATAGGGTGTTAACGTCTTTAGGTCTGGCGACATGCATACGGAACTGTTCGACAAATTTCTTAGCCAGTTGATCGAACGAAGAGATATATCTAGGTGGCAACCTTGTGAACCACATTGTTGCGATTCCTCCCAAAGAGATGGGGAAACTTTGGCATTTCACTGCATCATCAGCCCGTGCGGCGCTCATTGACCACTCATACTTCAAAATATGTTGATTGGGATCGGAATTTCCTTCGTACATAGGGAGAGTTGGCATTCTGAATCGTCGAGGAGGATCAGCGTATAATATTTCGTCTGTGAAAGGAGTATGACTACGGGAGATTCCCCAGTCGTCATTGGTAAGCCCTTGGCTTTCGCGAATCATCTGACGTATCATGGTTGAAATATCGGGCATAGCCACATTCTGTGCATGCTGAGATAAGGTGTGGTCGGGTTCCACAGTGCGAGTTTGGACCGGACGCTGTCGACGACCTATGTCTCGCCTCCTTGGCTCCACATCTTCTGGGACGTATGGTTCAGGAGTACGCCGACGTTGTTGATTATTAGGATCTAACAGATTCCGGGTATCAACCCTTGTTTCTATCGCGGCGGTTGCAGTGCGATTGTCTGTGGTATGCTGTGGAATAGCACCTCCTCGTGACGAGGGCCCAGCCTGGAAGCTAGTTGACGGTCCGACCCTCAATTGTCCTACAGTCAAGGCAGGTTGATATCCGGTAGCTTGTGTATGACTTGCGTCCAATCGGGGACGCGTAGATCTGCCATGATAGTCAGATGAAGCAGAACTTTCAGTGGACGAGTGGGAAGCATCATCCCTCCTGGTCCTCCTGCGCCTTCGGCGGTTTAATTGATTGGTCAATTCAATATTAGCACACAACTGTTCGGCCAGCTGTTGCCGACTTTGAGTCAATTCCTGGAGCAATACATGGAACTCTTGTCTGGTTACTGGCCCAGACGAATCTGAGTGAGCAGTGTTGTCTTGATTGGATTGTAGCTGCTGTGTAGGATTCTGTCTATCCCGACCTTCTTGATCAGCAGCCGTAGAGGTAGTTCTTGTACTAACCATCTTAAGTAGTGGGTTCCTTTCCTCTTGGATTTATGCAATCTGGTATCGATGGTAGATCCAAGGAGCAGGAGAAAAAGCTGGTTTTCTCAGTGAAAGCACCAAAGTGTTTGTACCAAAAATGGGCACAACACTCTTCGGAAGTTTTTTGAAGAGATAAAAGTGAAGAATGAGAATTAAAACTGAGGATTATCTAACAAAAACTCCAAATAACAGAAATGTAAATTGCAAAGACAAGCGATTTAGAGTGGTTCGGCGTTTTGCCTACGTCCACTATGAAGTTTGATGACTTTATTGCTCTATATTTGAAGATTACAATTTCTTATAATCTAGTACAACTGATTTTATTAGCTAAGTCTGAATATAAGGCACTGGTGGTGATTTGGAGTAAATCTGGCAGAGTCTGGGCGCTCTTTAGCTTTTAAAATTGTCCGACCCCTTTTCTGAATGACCAGGGGCTCTATTTATAGGTGTAGAAGGCTGATATTTCGCCTAAATTTCGGGAGACCAGTTCTGGCACGTGAGGGGGCCTACATGCCCGCTTTTTGGAAATCCGGGCCCACTTTGGGATCGATTCGAAATCCATTCGAATCGATCGAGGAATTGTCCAATCGAGCTGAAATTTGGTGTGGACATCCTTCAACATGTGCTCAAGCTTCTATGAAAATTTCATAGCATTTGGATTTGTGGATCTCGAGTTATGATCGATTCAAGATCGTATTTCTGGTTGATATGCTCCGTTCGAATCGATCCTCTTCGAATCGATAGGGTCGAATCGATGGCCCAGTGAGCGAAGGCGTTGACGTGGCGCGTGCTTCCCGGGTTGATCCAGTTTTTGCTTCGAGTTTTACTAGGTCGACTCCACAAATTTCGCTACTTTGACTTAGTGGATTCGAGGGATTTCTCTGCACATCGATTCGAATGGAAGTTTGTTCGTATCGATCATAATGAGCCTTGGTCGATCGATACGAAGCTCTCGTAATAGGATGGATTCGAAGTAGAGCAACTCCATGGATTCGAAGTACTCCATCCTGAGGGATACGAACCACCGAGCCCAGATGGATACGAAGTGCTTCGTCCTGATGGATTCGAAGGTCTTCAATCTGAAGGTTATGAAGTGAAGTACTTCCGTGGATTCGAAGTACTTTGTCTCGATGGATTCGAACAAAGGCTTGGCTTATGGATTCGAACATAGGGTCATTTCCTCCAACTTGCATCGATGATATCTTGAGCGTACAAACTCGGATTGACTTGAAACTTGGAACGTTGCTTTTCCTGGCTTTGCTTGTTATGCCTTGCTAATCGTGGCTCGATCCGGACTCGGACAAAATTCATCGATATCCATAGTGAGCCTGCGTATAACCGATCTCCAAGACGAACTGTCATTGGTTTCTAGTCAAGTTCTTGGTGTCACGGCCTTGCCAAAAGGCGGGATAACAATCCATCCAAATCACATACCAATCACAACAGATACATTAATCAAAGCAAACATAACAACCATCACCAGGTCTCGCATCACCACTAAGATGTCTTTGGATATGTAATAACTCATACGACCACCATTAAGATCGACGACACACTACACCACAATCAAATCGATGCTCGATCACATACCATCACTAAGATACTGCCATCATTAAGGTGAGCCAGACCATCAATGAGGTAAAGGGTGCATATGTGAACACTATCACACACCCTCACCCTATGAGCACACATCACATCTTTGAGTTATCAACGATCCTTTCGACACATGACACGATAGTAGAACACACTACGTTCCACTCTATCGCTTCATATCGTCGAATGTGCCTCCTTGGAACATCATTAAGTTTCATAAACATTTCTCACTTGAAGTACTCGACCCAAACGACTCACATGGTCTACTCATTGAAGTTAGGAACATCACACAAAGGCTATAGGATTTCTTCGTGTCGAGCCCGGAGTAGCACACAAATTTCCCTGTGTATGGCCTAAAGCAAACTCATGAAACCCTTTCATCTTCACTATGCATTGTGTCGATCGTCCCTTCTCTGTATCTTGACATCCACTTATCAAAACAATTAGTGATCGATCACTCACGTTCTACACACCTTCCATGTTGATCGCACAATCGTTAGAGCACGATAGAAATCAATCGGTGGTGGATCACCTTTATAAGGATTTCTCAAGTTTTCCTCCATCTGGTCCGAAGAAATCTAGTGCTAAGCATGAAGTAAACTCCTAGTTTCACCGCGTCAAAGCCATGCCTTGGTCGATCATCTTTCCCATTTTTCTCGAAATCCAACCATTGGATTTGGCTATAATGGATTGATGCTTGGTTTTCCTCGGGTGTGACCCGAAATCGATGCATCTAAGCTCCAAAGTCAACCAGCTTTTCACCATGGGAGTGCAATTTTACACTTTAGCCCCTATGATCGATTAGTATCGACCAATAGGGTTCGGTCGGTGTCGATCGACAAAATTTTGCCTAAGTCAGTTTGCTCCCTTTCTACATCGATCATCCCATTTTCTGCTCTGAATTGAATGCAAACTCCAAACTCCATCGGTACGCCTTTGATCACTCAAGAGCCAATTCATACTCAAATATGCATATCAAAACACCATTCCTATTCTAAGTAATAAAAAGCACAAAACAATAACCAACAAACATTATATTATAGTAAACACAAGATAAAAACATCCATATACTATCCTATAATCTATCCATTCAACTATGACATGAAAATGCATATAAAATACATTCGAATTAGTTTATCTAACACTTTTAAATCCAATTCAATTAAAGATCTCATTTTTTAACTTGGAAAACCATTTAAAGACACATTTTCACCATTTAAAGACAGTGAGAGAAGATAGATCAACTACCCAATCAACTAATGGCACTAAAAATAAGGTAGATCTAGTCCACACAGTCAAGCACAAATCCTAAGACGCTTAATTTCAAAATTCCAAGAGTTCCCTTGCCAATCTTTATGTTAATCACCCTTTAATCACTTGGTTATGCCTAAATTAGTAAGGATTTGATGAATTTTTGATAGGAGAAGGATTATTGGAGGTTAGAGATAGTTTTTGGGAAGTGGAAAAGTGATTAAGGGATGTCCCACTAGGTGTAATTAGCTCCAGTCTCAAAATGGATTAGTTGGTTAATTATGGGCTTTGTTTAATTACTTGGTAATATGTTCAAAAATAGTCTAACTCGGCCATATCTCCTAAATGATAAGGCCAGAAATCTAATATAACCATTTTACGAAAAGAGAAACCATAATATATTTCATTTGGAAGTAGTTTTAGACTTTAATTCATCTTCTATAAAAAATTATAGCTCTTATAAGTTTTTAGAGTCAAAATCGTCCATGAATTGTTCTAGGAGTCAAAATGTCAATACTCAATATTCCCTAAAGTTATAGTTCATTTGGACCCAATTTGGTTATGTAAATAATATTTTTATGATCCACCAATACATTAAAATATGGGTTGTTACATTTGTAAATGCCCAATAAGAAACAAGAAATAAGATTTCTATGTGGAATGTATTTTTCTTATAAAAGATTATCCTCTATAAGATCTATTTCTTGGAGTTCACATATTTTATCTGAAACTCTTGACTATAAATTAGTTACAATAGAAGAGATAGAAATCTCATGGTAAGAGGTTTAATGGAGCTTCTTGTGCGTATATTTCTATCATAATAGCGGAAGTATGGGAGCATACCATAGAATGTTTACTAATGGACACATCAAGTTTTTAATGATTATCTTCATGTATACCGAACTTTATTCATGAAATAATAATAATTTTTTTGTTTTGGTCAAAAATAGATGCAGCGTTGTTTTAATATGAATGTTCATTATAAAATAAACTAATTATAACACCCCTAATTTTGATAACATTATTCAGGAGATTTAATTAGATAAATTAAATAGAATAATGTAAATGTAAGTGATAAGGGGATTGAGACTTGAATTAATTAAATAAGGGCCATGCCTAATGAACTAACAAATGGGCTTAAAAATGGGTTTTGGTTAATTAAGTCACATAAAGGTATATTAGGAAATTGCCATCCAAAACCCCCACCCTTATATATTTTCATTCCCACTATTTTCTTCCCATTCACGTCTTTTTAAAACGCAAACAAAAATATAGAGGAGCAGCCGGCCATTAAGAGATCAAGAGAATTTCATATTAAAGCTAGAAAATCAAGCTTAAGGTAAATCAATCTCAATCCAATCTCAATTCCATCTCTATTTTCATTTAAATAATATATTTTTGAATTTAAGGGATAAATTCGTTTTTATGATATATTGGATGATGATATGCTTGATTTAAGATTTATCTGATTTAAACAAGGTTGTTTAAAAGAGATTTAGCACGGTTTTAGATCAAAATTGAGATTTAAAGGTGTTTAAATTCCATGGGAAAATTGTATGTTATGAGAAACATGATTTTGGAGTTGGATTTCAATTTCGAGAATTTTCCAAGCTATTGAAAGACTATTATGAATTTTCAAAACAAAATATGGTTATTTGGGTTTATAATATATTTTGGAAAATATATGGTTATTTGGGTCTGGAATTTTGATATGTTAGACAACATGATTATAGTGAATTTCTGGAATTTTTTGGGATTTTTCCAAGGTGATTTGCTATGCAAAATAAATTGTTTTAGAAGAGGGACTTCTTTGCAAAAATTGGAAGGGCTTGTTTGTTTAACTTAACCATGGTTTAGATCTGAATTAGCGGAAGTTATTTTTGAAAAAGTTAAGACAACTTATCTGGTGTTGACACATGGCAAGTTAGTTAGAGAAAAATTTACTTAAACAAGAATTAAACCAGTTTTGCTCAGAAAAGTGGTTCCGCCAACTTAGGAAAGCGCCTTTCGACATAATAGCTTCCGCCTTCATCTTTGTCGAAACCAGCTATGCTAAAACCAATACACAAGTTATCACTATGATGGTACGCAGTGGATTAGAGATAGGCGGAAGGTAGGATGTCGAAAGCATAGCTTCTGAAGGATCGAAACCTTGGTTTATTTTTAAAAGAAAAGCGCCTGCCTATGTTTTGTTTTAAGCCTTCGATAGAGTCAAAGCATAAGGTTTTGAAAGAGGTTTTAAAGGGTTTTGAAAGGGTTGCCAATAACTTAAGATTGCTTTCAACCGGGTTCCTTACTTATAAAAGAATGTTTTGAAAGAAGGGGTTCCGACCTAGTCGATACCCTGCTGCCGTTCTATAGCCTTTCGATGGTGTTGAAGATATCAATACTGTCAGAAGGTACTTTGTTTTATAAAGTTTAAGTCACTTCCTAAAGCTTTCGAAAGGGGTTAGGGGTTTCGAAGGTGATGGTTTCGAAAGGAGTTTTGACACCGACCTTCTAAGGTTTTATCTAGATGTTTTATGCTTTCGAAAGAGATGGTACCAACGCCATCAAAATTTCCCTAATATTTTTATATGATAAAGGATAGTTTCGAAACATATGCTTTCGACTATATTCACTTTGACCCAAATAATGTTTTAAGTATAAACCCAATGCGTTCGAAAGGGGTACTTTCAATGATTTTGGAAGGGTTACTTCTAAGAGTGTCGAAAGGGGTACTTTCAACTGGTTTTGAAGCTAAAGCTTCTAAAGTTAAAAGCTAAAACTTTAGTATTCGAAAGGTTTCAAAAGGTAGCTTTTAAAGTATTATAAGGCAGGAGCCTATTGTTTTGAAGATAGATTTTAAGGCTTTCGAAGGAGGTTATCCTATGAAGTTGAAAGCTAGGTTTCGAAAGGTTTTATGAACCAAACTCTATTTTTAAAGGAAAATCTCATGGCAATATTAAAGGAGTTTTTATAATGGTTTTAAGAATAAGCTATCTTTGATAAAGAAATAGGTTAATGGAATTAACCATGTTTTATTTTAAACCGACAGGAGTGGTATTGCTATGTTATTATATTGCTTCTTCTAATATGAATATATTCACTTTATAATGGACCCATAGCTGCATGTTGGGGATAAAGTGTAGAAGAACCAGTTAGGGTAACCCAATAGTGAATATAAATTGATTGAAACTCCTAACTGAGTAGAATTGCATCTAGGAGGTTAGGAAAATCAGAATGTAGGATGCTAAAGTATAAAGGAAAGATATTGGTATAGGCCATCAGGAAAATCAGAATGTAGGATGCTAAAGTATAAAGGAAAGATACTAGCAGGGGCCAATAAGTTCATAGTAAGCCCATGAAAACTGTATGATATTGGCAGGGGCCAATAGGTTCATAGTTTGCCTATGAAAACTATGTATAAAAGAAGATGTCAGGTAGACTGGTTCATAGTTAGCCCATAAAAACTATGTGTAAAGGAAGATGTCAGATAGACAGGTTCATAGTAAACCCATGAAAACTATGATTGGATACTGGCAGGGTCAGTGGGTTTGTAGTTAGCCCATGAAAACTATATCCGGATGAAATATTGACAGATGTCAATAGGTTCCTAGTCAATCCATGAAAACTAGGGTAAGAAGAAAGGATATTGGGGTTACCAATAGGTTCCTAGTCAACCCATGAAAACTAGGATAAGAGCAATATGGGAGTTACCAATAGGTTCATAGTGATCCCATGAAAACTATGTACTTGGACAGGGAATCCTTAAATGTTTAACCGATTATTAGTCAGCCCATGAAAACTAATGGATTAATGGTAACCCTAGAAACTATAATTGAGAAAGATAGTCTAAATTGAATGGGGATGAATAGTCCAGAATTAATTCAATTGTTTTGCATATCGTCACATTATATTGTTTTGAATTGTTTTAACTATTGTGGATGCAGGAGCATAGTATATGGTTTTATAAAGGTTTTGAGATACTAGTGAGGGGAAACCTATTCTGCTAAGCGGCGTGGTCTCACTAGATATCTAAATGATTTGAGATGGTAGATTATTATTCATACCAGGCTTTATGTTTGACTTGAAGTTTATGTTATCCCCTTAAACTCTCGGGTACTCATTTGATTTTGAGTAGTTTAAGAGTTGAGGTTTTCAGGTTCCACTTAAGACGAATAAGCTTTCGGAGACGTGATGAGGCATGATAGCTATTTAAAGTTCTCTTTTCTTTTGATTCTGCTGTGTTGATTGTAATGGCAAAGTTGTTATATTGCTTATATACACTCTAATCATCCCGGGGGCATCTTCATATGTCGCTCTGGGCATATGTTGTAATAAATATATTTTCTCTGAACGTGATTTGCGAATGTGGGATTATGTAATGAACTGGAAATGTTTTAAAATGGAATGTGTGTGTGTGTGAAACTATAATATATGTACGTATATATCTATATGTTTATGTATATTAAAAATCATTTAAAATTATATTAAAATTTATTTATTTATTTTATCGGAAATTCGAAATCAAAATAAAAAATAAATTTTTTATTAAACGTATATATAATACACACACACACGTATATTAATATCTTATAAAATTAATAACATAAATACACTTAAATAAAATATATGAATAATATATATGCATGCCTATTAGATAGCTCATGGCGAAAGGTGTTTTTTAATATACAAGTAGATATTTCCGTATGGAAAACTAATATAAATAATAAAATATTTTTTTACATGATAATTTAAAATTTAAACATCTTAGTAAAATTCACGAAGATATTATTATATTTAAATATTTTTTATACATATTTTATACTTTAAAATCAATTTATTAATTTCGACCGTTATTAAAATTATTTAAATTATATAAAAAATAATATTTTTTCGAAAGTGATATTAGAGGTAAATTTGATTTTAAGAAACATAAAACGTATTTTACAACATGTATATATATTAATAGTAAATGATTTAAGTGTTAAATGATTTAAATAATAAATATAAATATAAAAATTATTTTAATTGTGCCAAAAATATTTTAAGTATAATATTACTTATATAAAATTTTAAAACCATATTATATATAAATTACAAAGCTTATATAAATTAAAAATTGAATATTAAATTGATTTTAAATTTAGTTTTTTTTGTTCACTACAATAAGCATTATAGGCACGCATATGTCATTCTTATTTAATTTTAAAATATATAACCTTATAACCATTCACAACGTGATAATATACATTGATATGATAGAATTGCCATCTAGCTAATATAACAATATACATGATATGTATTTGTTTGTACCAAAATTGGGCACAACACTCTTCGGAAGAGTTATCCAGATGATAGTAGTTGCTATAAATAGACATCTTCTTTTCTTTTACAGCCATAATTTCACGACCGAAAGGCGGGTATTTCAAAGAGATAGTAAGGGTCCTTCAAGAAGTTCCGAGCGAAATGAGGGACATTGATTCGGTTCTAACCAAAAGAAATTTGAGAATCGTCGGACTGATTGAACGGAATCAAAGCATAAGGCTGGTAGGGACACTTAGGGCAGTCTCGAAGAAGCGAGTGAAACGCAAAGCACCCGGTGTCATAATAGCTGAAGGGGTTGATCCGGAGAGAACGCCCACTAATGACGAACTTATAGCCGGGTCTTCTGGCAGTTTTCAGGGCTCGGAAGGAAGAAGAAAAGGCAAGGCAGTTGCTCATAAGCGTTCTAAATCCATGAGATTGAAATCTGTGGTTGTGTCTTTGCATGTTCCTGGAATTAGAATTTCGGAGGCTCCTCCCCTGCAAGTGGAGAATCCTTTCGAAGGGCTTGCTGATATTCCGATCCCGGACTATGTGTCGCTTGAACATGACACCGGGTTGGAGGAGGAGCTTGACAGTGCTCTTAATCTGAGCGAGTCGCTTGCTATAAGTGCGGCTGACATTTCCGGTTGGTCGGGGGGTTGCACATACATACACTTCACGGCACTACACGATTTACAATCGTAAATTATCCAATTTAAGAGATCGCTAACTTTCCTTTCGTTTCTCACTTATAGGTACGATGTCTGAGAGAGGATCGATGTTAGGGAGCCTTCGCTCGGCTCGGAAGTCTTCTACTTACTACGAGCCCCGCAGGAGAGATTCAGATAGAGATCGCGATCACGGGTACTCTAACCAAGAGAGATACAAGCGGGATAGGGACATAGACTATAGATACCGATCTAGGTCCTGTTCTCCACCTCCTAGAATCCCCTCACCACCTCCTGTCCATGTTTCACACCCATCAGAGCCTCCGTGACACAGACCGTCGTCTCACACTTCTAGGCCCGAAACTCACCACCAGCGATTCGAAACTATGGCCCCCATAATTGCAGAGTAGGCCAAAACTGAGCCCACGGGGGAAGGGGCTATTAAAATTTCTCAGCTGAGGAAAGAGTTCCCAAACATATGCTTCGACGGCTACATCTTTCCACCTCATTTAAAGAGAATTCCATCGGGGGCAGAAAACACGATGCATGATTACATTCATGACATTTACGCCCAGTATAGAGAGGTGGGTGAAGGCTGCAGAAAAAGCTTCCAAGGTGGCCTTTGAGCGAGCCAAAGTGATTGAAAAGATGGAGTCTGAACTCGCTCAAAAGGACCGAATCATCCAAGTGCTCAATACCGAGGCTAAGTCTTCTCAGAAATCTGAAATAGAGGCCACCAAAAAAGCTGATGAAGCGAATGTGGCGATGGAGAGATTGAGGCAGACACACGTTGCCTTGGTGGAGGAGATGGGCCACCGAAATACCACTGTCACGGCCGAACGGGATGCGGCGATTAAGGAACTCAATGAGCTTAAGGCCAAATTCTCTGACATTGCCAAGGAGAAGGATGACGCAAACAACGCAGCCCAGGAGGCGTGCGAACAGGCTGTCTTTCTTCGGGGTGAACGGGATGCGACCGTGGGTAAGGTCCGGAGGCGGAAACCAAGGTTGAGGAGGAGGTGAAATCGGCTGAGTCCAGGCTAGAAGCCGATATTGAAGATCTTCTTGTCGTTTACTACGCTAACGTGTTGAGGCACAGAGGTCTAGCCTGGCTCGATGATTACCCGGCACATTTATACAACGCCTGGGGCCGATTGGTTGAGGAAGAGAAGGCGGTGCATTTGGGTGAGTCAATCAATGAGTTTGAGCTGGAGAATCGTCTGCTGAGTGAAGATGAACGAAAGATTCTCCACGAGTCGATGATTCTGCATGAAAAGGAGAGGCTTGGCACCCAGCACTTAGAAGTAGGAGAAGGCTCAGGGGTTGAACACCACGATGCAAGTCTTGAAATTCTAGCGTCAACCCAGCCTGAACCCTTGCCTGCGATCGATCCCCAAGTCGTTCCTGCCTACAATCCAAATCAGCCGCAAATGTCTCCGGCTATAGAGCAAGTTGCCGAAGCTGTTCAGGCATCCACAAGCCAAACCGAGGAAGGTACTCTGAACATCCTATATGTATGTCTTAAGTCGTAATCGTCACTCAAATTAAGTACTAACAGTTCTCTTATTTCTGTCCAGTGATTGATGCTGCACTGGTCGTGCCTCTTGTTACTCAAGAATCGCATCACATGCAGGAGGCAATAATAACTGAAGCCACCACCACAACGACCACGGCTTCGACCGACGGAACGCAAGGATGCACTCTAGTTTTTGATGAACGGATGATGGAGGAACTTCTCGGTCATCACAGCGATCCTTTTGCAGACCTGCCATTTGTTATGGGCGGAAGCGCCCCTGCTATAGTCTCTTCAATTCCAACCACTGATGCTCCTAGCGAGGCCCAAGCGATTAATGAAGAGGAAATATTGGCCGAAATTGACGCTGAAATGGAAGCAGCGGCTCGTGGTGGTAGTTTTGGAGGTGGAATGGCGGCACCTGGTCCAGCTCCGCTTAGAATGGTATCACCTGGTGGTACAGTCACTAACACCAATGTGTTCATTCCGCCTCCTACATTTGATCCCGTTCCTCCGACTCCGCCCGTAGGAAGTATCCCTATTCATTCAAGCTCAGAGGAAGACGTCGAGATTATGCCCCCGCCTGGAGACCGACCACCGAAAAGTAAAGGCTCAAAGAGGAAAGTTAGTGGCGGTTCCAGTTGGTCCACACCGAAAAGGAAGCCGAAGAAGAAAAAAGAGTAGACATGCTTCTCCAGTTCATTCTTAGTAGATAGATAGGGATTTATTTTTGGTTTTCCTTTCGTAGGCCGTGTATAGATGCAGGTTCGGCCCCTGCTAGTAGAAATTTTTTGCAACAAACTTGTACATGAGTTTCTTTCACAACCCGTAGAAATGAAACTCTTCTTTTTTGGCTTCTTCTCAGTTATTGTGTATTCGCTTAAGTGTTCCAATATTTAAAGTGCACTTGTGAAGTTTCAGCTTCCGAGTCAAGTTTGTTTTTATTCGCCAGGTTCGGAAATTGTGGACACGGTTCATGACCGGGAAGTGAGTTGAATTTTGACGTCGCACTGCTTCAGTCAATGGTCGACACTTAAGTTCTGCCCCCCAGTCTTGGGGATGGGTTGTAGAACATCAGCCAGCGATTGCATCTCACTTATAACATGCCGAGTTTAGTGTCACTGAATGAATGTTTGAGACAAGCGGAGATTGAGTGGTTCAACCACACTTGTTCGATTATTGATGATCATATCCGCACTCCGGGGATTTTCATTTGTTTACTGGCGGTCGGTTACGCTGGTTTAAGTTTTAATTATATGTCCACGCTTTGGGGACTTGGAGTCGACATTTATACTCCGACTCGCACTCTGGGAGTTCAGAGTTGGTGTTTATACTCCAATTCGCACTCTGGGAATTTGGAGTTGATGTTTATACTCCAATTCACGCTCTGGGAATTGGGAGTTGATGTTTATACTCCAATTTGCACTCTGGGAATTTGGAGTTGAAGTTTATACTCCGTTTCACACTCTGGGAATCTGGAGTTGATATTTATACTCCAATTCACACTCTGGGAGCTTGGAGTTGAATTTTATACTCCGTTTCACACTCTGGGAATCCGAAGTTGATGTTTATACTCCAATTCACACTCTGGGAACTTGGAGTTGAAGTTTATACTCCGTTTCGCACTCTGGGAATCCGTAGTTAATGTTTATACTCCAATTCACACTCTGGGAACTCGGAGTTGGTAAACAGACAGTCAGTCACATCTGTTGTACGCTTTTAGATTTTGCTCGCACTCTGGGAACGAAAGGTGTATCAGGATCGTGGATGGTCGGATCACATCCACCCTGAGGTAACGAGCAAGGTCGTTAGATGGACGGGTCCATCCTCCTCAAACTTGGTTCAGATATGGATGAAGTTGTTAGGTGGATGGATCCACCTTCTTCGAAGACGTATTTGTAGGTTTATACTCCAGTTTGCACTCTGGGAATTTGGAGTTGGGTGAAGGATTGTCGTGTATCAATCCTTTTTTGACTTTGGTGTGATTGCTTGTCCCCGAGCTCGGGTTTCACTTAGCGAGTGACCGGTTACATCACAGTCACTCCCTATTTGAATAAATCCCACCGTATGGTGGAACTTAGCTCTCCGTGCATGGTGATGATCATATGAAGTATTTCAAGTAAATCACAGCTCTGGCTCGAAGAGATTGCATTTTATTGCCGAAATTAGAAAATATGGCAAAGTCAGTTGCCTTATTACAAATTCTAATTTCGAAATGCAAAAAAAAATTGCAAATGAAAAATAAACTAAATGAATAAACATAGCCTGTTATGTGTAGTAGCGATGAAGACTCTCGCTGTTCCAGGCCCTTGGTAGAGTAAGACCGTCAACGGTCGATAATTTGAATGTGCCATCTCCGAGCTTTCGTTCAATAACATACGACCCTTCCCATGTTGGCTTCATATGCGAAGGAACCAGATAGATTCTTTTCAGGATGAGATTGTCGAGTTCAAAGGTTCGCGGGCGGACCTTGGCGTTGTACAATCGAGCGACTCGACTTCGATACGCGGCTGTCCTCAAATCAGCCTCTTCACGTTTCTCATCTATTAAATCGAGAGATTCAGCAAGTAATATAGCATTTGTCTTCGGATCAAAGTATGTCACAAGATGAGAAGGCACTTCTAGCTCGATTGGAATAACAGCTTCTGAACCATAGGAGAGAGAGAATGGAGTGTGACCGGTCGCGGACTTGTGGGTCGTTCGGTAAGCCCATAAAGCCATAGGAAGTTCATCGACCCATTTGCCCCCAACCTTTTCCAGTCATTTTTTCAGAATGGACTTTATAACCTTATTGACTGCTTCGACCTGTCCATTTGCTTGAGGGTGTGCAACCGTAGAGAATTTCTTTTGAATGCGAAATCGTTTGCAGAAATCTTTAAATTCAACACTGTCGAATTGGGTTCCGTTATCAGTGATAATGGTGTGTGGGAGACCGAATCGACGGATAATGTTGCGGACTACAAATTTGATCACTTTTTTCGTCGTTATGGTAGCAAGAGGTTCAGCTTCAGCCCATTTTGTAAAGTAATCAACTGTGACGATGGCGTACTTCGCTCCACCTTTTGCCAGAGGTAGAGTACCAATGATGTCGATACCCCATACTGCAAACGACCATGGGATGACCATTTGAGTTATCTCGGTAGGTGGGGCTCTAGGAATTCTAGCATGCTTTGACATTTATCACATTTCTTGGCATAATCCGATGCATCGCGATTTACAGTCGGCCAAAAATATCCGTATCGAAGTACTTTCTTGGCAAGTGCTTGCCCCCCCGGTGTGATCGCCACATTCTCCCTCGTGTACATCGTGTAATACTCGTTTAATTTCATTGTGAGCGATACACCGGAGTAAAGGAACAGAGTACCCTCGTCTGTACATGACTCCATTCTAGATGGTGAATCATGAAGCCTTCCGAAGGACTTGTCTTTTTTCACTCCTGCGCTCTGGCAGGATTCCGTGCTCAAGGTAATTTCTGAATGGAGTCATCCACGACTCCTTATCGGGAACGACTTCACATATCCAATCTGTTTCTTCCCGGTCAATACTTAGGGAAGATAACGTCTCTATGGGAACGAGTCCCATTTGCTGCGCTTCACCCGTGCTGGCTAACTTTGCCAACGAATCGGCTTTCTGATTGCGGTCTCGAGGTATACAATAAATAGCATAATAATCAAACTGATTCGGTATTTCCTGTACCCGAGCTGAGTAAGCAGCCAGCCTTCGATCTCTCGCTTGATATTCTCCCCAAACTTGGCACACAACTAATTGTGAATCACAATAAATTTCCACAGCGATAATTCTCAAATCTCTAGCAAGTTTCAATCCAGCTAAGAGGGCTTCATATTCAGCTTCATAATTGGTTGCATGAAAATCGAACTTTAAAGCATAACATATTGATCGGCCTTCAGGGGTTTCGAGTACAACTCCAGCGCCCGAACACTGGTCGTTTGATGCACCATCAGTGTACAGCTTCCAGACGTATTCGGGAGATTCACTGGTTTCGGGCAAGTCCTCTGGAATGGTAAATTCAGCTATGAAATCGGCTAGGACTTGTCCTTGAATGGCTCGCCTTGGAGTATAAGTAATATCAAACTGGCTCAGTTCGATGTTCCACTTGAGCAATCTACCAGACGTCTCAGGCCGCGTAAGGACCTGTCGTAACGGCTGGTCGGTGTAAACAATAATAGGATGGGCCTGGAAATATGGACGGAGCTTCCTTGATGCAATAACAAGACAATAAGCCAGCTTCTCTAGTTTCGGATAATTCCTTTCGGCTCCGGTCAATCGTTTGCTGATGTAATACACTGGCTTCTGTATCCTGTCTTCTTCCCGAATTAGGGCAACGCTGATAGCGTTTTCTGATATCGCCAAGTAAACGTATAACTTCTCATGATCAATAGGTTTTGACATGATAGGAGGCATGGATAGATGCTGAATTAATGCTTGGAAAGCGCCCTCACACTCCGTGGTCCATTCAAAGTTTTGTTTTCCTTTTCGGATTAGATCGAAGAAGGGAATGCATTTGTCAGTAGACTTTGAAATGAACCTGCTCAGTGCCGCTACTTTCCCATTGAGACTCTGGACTTGCTTTATAGTTTTCGGAGTTTCAAGATTTTTGATTGCCCAGATCTTTTCAGGATTAGCTTCGATTCCTCGAGCATTGACGATAAACCCAAGGAATTTTCCGGATGCAACTCCAAAATGACATTTCAGTGGGTTGAGCTTCATTTTGTACTCTCGAAGTATGTTAAACATTGATTTCAGATCTTTAATATGGTCAGTGGAAAATCGTGACTTCACAAGCATGTCGTCTACATATACTTCCATGGTTTTCCCAATTTGATTGGCAAACATCTGATTGACCAATCGTTGATAAGTAGCCCCGGCATTCTTGAGTGCGAATGGCATAACTTTGTAACAATAAAGTCCCAGATTGGTTACGAAGCTGGTATGTTCCTGATCAGGTAAATGTATTGGTATCTGATTATAGCCAGAATACGCATCCATGAAGGATAAGAGTTCATGTCCACCTGTTGAGTCTACTAGCTGATCAATTCTAGGAAGCGGGAAACTGTCTTTAGGACAAGCTTTATTCAGATCGGAGTAATCGACACATGTTCTCCATTTTCCATTTGATTTTCAGACAAGCACGGGATTCGACACCCATTCGGGATATAGCGCATCTCGAATGAACCCATTCGTTTTTAGCTTTTCTACCTCTTCTTTAAGGGCGGCAGATCTCTCTGGATCAATACCACGCCTTTTCTGTTTGACCGGGACATGCCACGGGTCAATATTCAAAGTGTGGCTCGCGATGTCCGGTGAGATCCCACATATATCAGAATGCATCCAGGCAAATACGTCAAGATTCGCCCGTAGAAACTCAACCAACTCCTCTTGAGTCTGCTGGCTTAGCTGAAAGCCAATCTTTATCATCTTTGAATCATCATCATTGTCAATTGGGACATCGATCGTCAGTTCAGCCGGGGATGCTTGACTTTCTTTAGATTCCCCTTCATCTTCAGTTTCCCTTGGGTCAAGATCCCTTTGGAATTGGCTGGGGTGCTCGGGCCTAGGCCCATGCATTAATTGTCAATTATCAGCAAAATGGACGCAGAGGGATTCCTCTACGCCCTTTCCTTTCTCCTTTCGCTGTGCCTCCCGCAGCTGGGCAACGTAACAGGCTCTCCCAGCAGCCTGATCTCCTTGAATGACTCCCACTCCACGATCAGTGGGAAACTTCAGAGTCAAACACCATGGGGAAATGGCTGCCTTGAACTCAGCAAGGGTCGGTCGACCCAAGAAATCATTATAAGGGGAGTCTATGTCCAACACAACGAACTACAATATCCGGACTCTCCGGCGTTCTCCAACTCCCAACTCCACTGGTAGTTCCACTACTCCAGTGGGTATAGTAGCGCTCCCATTAAAACAATGAATTCAAGATTGGCAAGGCTTTAAATCTTTAGCCTCCATCCTCATCTGATCGTAAGCTCGTTTAAATAGAATATTCACTGAGCTTCCACTATCAACCAAAATCCTTTTCATCCAGGCTGGACCTACTTGAGCTGAGATGACCAGTGGATCGATAGTGGGGGCTTCGACTTTATCAGCATCTCTATTTCTGAATACGATGTCATCAGTCATCGTCTTCTGTTGTTTGGCCGGAGCCCCTTCATCAAAACTACTATAACACTCGAAGTCCGCATGCCTAATAGAGCTGGCATACGACTCCATTTCCTTCCAGCTTCGGTCTGCTGGATGGGGACTACTACTTATTGTATTGATAACCAATCTCCCGCCGGTACGAGCGGGTTCCTCCTGCCCTTCTTGGTTTGGTGCACGATTCTGATTCGATGGGCTTGCACCTCCTGACTACTGCGCCCGCACAAACTGATCCAACTTTCGTTCACGTATCAGCTTTTCAATGAGATCTTGTAAATGACGACACTCATTTGTATTATGGCCATAACTTTCATGGAATCTGCAAAACTTCCCTGTTTGGATTTGTCTCTCTGTTGACGGCTTCGAGGCAGGTTTCTTGTATTGCATGGTATTACAGGTCTGCAAATATACATTTTCTAGCGACGTATTCAATGGAGTATAATTGTCGAACATGGGGGCTCTACGTCGTGGGCCACGATTTTGATCACGTTTTTTACCTTGATTTCCACTGTCCCTCTGCTAGTTCTGTTTGTTTTGTATATTCAACTGAACTTTTCCGGAACTCTCCCCGGATTATTTAACTGCGATGTTACTTTGAACTCCTTCCATATTGGGCCCTGCGTTATCCTACTTCCTAGACTATTTCGCATCCTCCCTTCTTAAGAATTGGGATGCCTTAGAATAGAAACGGTCCAATGACGCAGGTGGTTTCCCAACTAACCAATTTCAGAACTCGAAACCAAGCTCGATCCCCTTAGTTAATGCCATCAGGATAGAGTTGTCATTGGGATTGCTTATTTCTGCACATGCAGCATGAAATCGATCCAAGTAACGTCTGAGTGTCTCTTCGGGAGCTTGAGTGACACTAGACAGAGTATTAACATCTTTAGGCTTCGCTACGTGCATACGTATTGTTCAACAAACTTGGTGGCCATCTGGTCGAAATTAGAAATGGATCTTGGTGGCAAACGAGTAAACCACATAGTTGCAATTCTCCCCAGGGAAATGGGAAAACTACGGCATTTAACTGCATCGTCAGCCCTTGCAGCATTCATCAACCATTCATACTTCAGGATATGTGGATTGGGATTAGAACTTCCTTCATAGACTGGCAAAGTTGGCATCCTGAATCGCCGAGGTGGTTCAGCATATAATATGTCATCAGTGAAAGGGGTATGCCTCCGGGAAATCCCCCAGTCATCAATAGTGAGACCCTGACTTTCACGGATCATCTGACGAATCATCGTCGGTATATCCGGCATTTGGATATTTGAAGCATGCTGTGCCAAGGTGTGGTCGGGTTCCACAATGCGAGGCTGAACTGGGCGCTGTCGACGGTCCATGTCTCGCCTCCTTGGTTCAAGATTTTCAGGAACATAAGGTTCTGGAGTGTGTTCTCGTCGGCGACGATGCGGATTAGCTTGATTTCTAGCTTCAACTCCTTGTTCGGTAGTGGTGGTGGTAGCGAGGTTGCCTGTGACATGGTAAGGAGCGGCACCCCCTCGGGATGAGGGTCCGGTCTGATGGCTGGTGGATGGTCCAATCCTGGGTTGTCCAAGATTTAGGGTAGGTTGATGTCCTGTGGCCTGGGTGTAGCTCACGTCTAGCCGTGGGTGTGTAGATCGGTGATGATCATCGGATGAGGCTGAACTTTCCGTGGAAGAATAAGAAGCTTGGTCTCTTCTGGATCTTCTGCGCCTTTGGCGATTCAACTGGTTGGCCAACTCTGCGTTGGTGCGCAGTTGTTTAGTAAGCTGTTGTCGGCTCTGGGTCAACTCTTGAAGCAGCATCTGGAACTCTTGTCTGGTGACCGGGCCTGATGGATCTGAAGGTCCGGCGGCATCTTGGTTGGATGGATGCAAATGTACGGGATTCTGTCTATCCCGTCCTTCCTGATCGGCAGCTATAGAAGCAGTTCGTGTGCTCACCATGATGAATTGACGAAGTCCTTTCCTAGATCTGATGCAAATCTAAATAGGATGGAAGTTCTTTAAGGCTTGAGATCTGGATCTTCTTCTTGGATTTATGCAATCCGGTATCGATAGCTGATCCAAAGAGCAGGAGAAAAATTGGGTTTTTTCTCAGTGAAAGCACCAAAGTGTTTGTACCAAAATTGGGCACAACACTGTTCGGAAGAGTTTAAAGAGATAAAAATGAAGAAATTAAATGGAAAAGGAGGATTATCTAACAAACACTTCAAAAAACAAATGATAAAAATGCACAGAAACACAAGAATTTAGAGTGGTTCGGTGTGTTGCCTACGTCCACTATGAAGTTGATCACTTTATTGATGTTTCTTTGATGATTACAATTGATTGCAACGGATTACAGCGAATTAAAGTTATGAAATTCGAGTACAACAGCAGTAATGGCGTATAAAATTGAATCCGGCAGAGTCTGGGCGTTGGAGCGTCAAAAGATCCTTTTTCTGTAGGCCCTAGGGCTCTATTTATAGGCGTAGGATGCAAATATCTCGCTCAGATCTCGGGAGACTTCTTCTGGCATGTGGGTGGGCCCACGCAATCGATCCCATGAAGTTTTGACCCGATCCGTGATCGATACGAACGTAATTCATATCGATCAAGATTTTGTCCAATGGAGTCGAAACTTGGTGTGAAAATTCTTTAACTTGTACATAAGCTCCTGTGAAAATTTCATAGCATTTGGACTGGTGGATCGCGAGATATGATCGATATGAATTGGTGTTCTTCGGCACGCTGTTTGGTTCGAATCGATCTCTTCGAATCGATGGTTGCACGTGCCCCGGTGATGACGTGGGGCGCACTCTTCGGATCGATCCACTTTTTATGCCGAGTTGATCGAGTCGTCCCAAGATTCTCGCCTTGTTCATATCGATGTAGTTATCTTGTTCGAATCGATCAATAGCATGCTCTTTGTATCGATCAGCAGTGTGCTCTGTTCGCATCGATTGTGTTTATGGATGCGAATGACTGATGCCTTGATGGATACAAATAGCAGTTCCATGATGGATTCGAACAATCGTGAGTCGATGGATTCGAACAAGGCTCTCCTGATGGATGCGAACTAAGGTTATCTGATGGATACGAACTAAGGTCACCTGATGGATACGAAGTGGCGCGTCCCGATGGATACGAACAGGTGTTCGTCGATGGATGCGAAGTAGTCAAATGGTGATCGATACGAAATGAGACTATCTGCCGATGGATACGAAGTTGACCGATACGAAATAATGGATTGTGACTTCGATCGATTCGAAATGATGGATACGAATGGATTGAACTCCTTAGTTTGCATCGATCATAACTCGAGCATACGAACTCAGATTGACTTGAAATGTTGTGACTTCGATCGATTCGAAATGATGGATACGAATGGATTGAACTTCTTCGTTTGCATCGATCATAACTCGAGCATACGAACTCGGATTGACTTGAAATTTGGAACGTTGACTTCCATGGCTTCGCTCGTCGTGTCATGTTAATTTTAGCTTGATCCGGACTCTGACAAAATTCATCGATATCCATGATGAACCTGTGCGTACTCGATATCCAAGATGAGCGATCCTTGGTTTTCAGTCAATCTCTTGATATCTCGGCCTTGCCAAAAGGCGGGATAACAGTATTTTATCTACATATTAATATACATTAATAGATTAGAAAACTTACCTTATTACAAATGCCTATAAGTACATCTTAAAACGATGAGATATACTCCTTGAACTAGTTTCCAGTCCAGTAGTGTGCTAGCTCCTAAACTGATGACCACCAGCTATCTAATAGTATTTTTTTATTTTGATTTGTATTTGGAAATGGAGGGATGGGAAGGGTTAAATTTTGGCCTAAGGTAGGGGATTTGGAGGCTTCAAAAAGGTTAGAAATAAAAGTGGGCTGAGATGCTTTTATAAAGGAGGAAATGGAGAGAGAAGTTAGGATCAAGATCCGTAATTCTCTTTTATCTTTCTTTCCTCTTATCCACTCAACCCAAGCCCCTTTAGCCATTATATGGCTGCCCCTATGCTGATCTATAGTGGTGAAGATCACAAGCCCCCATATGAGCTTCAAACCCATTTAAAGCCCGAACAAATTATATTGGATTTAAATCCAATTTAAACGTGTATCGATATCATATATCGATTAATATATTTATAAATAAATATATTTATTAATACTGTTCAACAAATCAAAATAAAATTTTATAACTAATATTTCATAAACATTAATTAATTTAATTAATTTTTAACAATTACAAATTAAATAGATCGGTCAAAGGAGCGTTCAACGTTTTGGTTGTGTGACTCGTTAGGTGTAAAATTGGCCAGCGATTAATATCAAACTATTTGAATATTAACATACATCACTTAGCAGGTAATCGACAGTTTAACCAAATTTATCGCTTACTTGGTTTCGATAAAATCCAATTTTACTTTATTAAGCGTTATCCGATTGTGACTATTATTTATATCAATTCTCTTCGCCAAAACTATATCACTTTAGACTTATGGAATTTGATAATGGTCAAAATTCCAATATCATCCAAATTCAATTTTATTGTCCAAACACAAAAGTCCTCGGTTCAATAATAACATTATTATTAATCAAACTGCTCTGGCCAGAGACTTTGAATTTGAGTTGACTTCAGTTGACCGGGATATTAACCTCATACAACTGAGGAGACGGATCCTCTCTTAAATAGTGTTTCACTTCTAATTCTTCCACTCGATCCAACTATAGTTGTTCAATAGGCATCATGCCACAATTTAACTATAATTAAAGCGATGTTTCCACATTGAAGATCAAAAGTATTCTTAAGTCAAGAGAACTGTGTAGTTTTATCACATCGATATTTTCTGTTTGACCTTAGTTATATTAACCAATAGAAAACTATCGAGTGGGTCATTTCTTAGTTATCCAATAACTATCAGTATGTAACCCCTTGGTGCCTCCCAACAGTCATGAGTAGTACATCGCCTAACATTTGAAGAGCGTTACGTACTCTAGTCTCAACAGATGCATCGATATATAGTCTTGATGCTTCTTGACTAGGAATATTTAAAATGGTATGTTTATTTTATTATGATAAATCACCCACGGTTACAACGCATTGTAACTATATCGTAAAACATACCATTCATGGATGTTTCTATTAAATATATTTTTAATTAAATTAATTAATTAACATAACATATTATATCAAGTATATAATAGAAAGAAAATACCTTTTATTTGAACAATATTGGTTATCGAGTTAGATATATGTAACAAATTACATAATTAGCTCTAGGGCATACCTCTAACTCTATCAATATCTCACTTTCACTTGGGGTCAATTATGGAATATCAATTTCATCCTTTTGATTAGTTTGGTGAGAACTGATCGAGTTAGACCCTTCGTGAATGGATCTGCTATGTTGTTTAATTATCTACTTTGTCAATCAACTCTCTCCGATGATGATAAACTACCTTTATCATTTGGAACTATTCAAAGTATGTTTATCAACCTCCGGTAAGCTCTTATTATTACATTATTATCATATAACAATGATGTAGTATTCTCAATACTTGGAATCACCCTAGCTTAGATATAATTTTGTGCATTTATATTTACATACATTGCTTTTATTATGGCACTATTCAAGGCAATGTACTTAGCCTTTCGTTGAATCAGCCAAAATCTTTATTCGGAACATTTCCAACTTAAATCTTCTTAATTAAGGTTTGAACATGAATTTAATATCGACATACTATACTCGATAGCACTTATGAAGTTCGAGTTCGAATACTCTTTCATAAAGAATTCGTTGTTTCTATAAACAATTCTCTAGTATTTCATAAATACTTGAGCACACTCTAAACTACCATTTAGTGATATTAATTTGGAATCGATATTTTCTTTATGCATTAAATACATAACCAAATTACGATATTGTGGACAATTCAACATGTATGATAATTCCTATTGTCAACACATAAGGAATCAATCTTACATGCTCCATATTAAATATTTTAATATGGTGTCTTTGCGTATCGTTTAGGGCATACCCAACATCCTTTAAAGATATAATTTATAAATCCAATATGGAGTATTAACTAACTAAACTACCACTGATTTTAATACAAGTAAATTGTCAACAATCAGCAGTATGTTGTTTATTTATAGTCATAAATATCTATGTACCTTTTAGTGTTCTTTCTCATGGAAACATGCTTCCTCTACAATTTTGACTGAAAATCAAACCATTTGATATTTTTGTCAAAATATTTATTCAATTCTGATGCTTATGGAACGATACTTTCATATCATTTCTTAGATCATATCCAAATATCCACAAACTCAATGTCGCTCCCGCTGACTTCGAGACACTTTGGTTTCTATGTGCAAACGGTCCATTCGAAATCATTATTTAGAAATTTCCCATTTTAACACATATATATCAAACACAAAGTCATACCAAGTGATAATTTTGTGAGTAAGTTCGAATTAACTTGAGCACATTCAATGACGAATCAATTATGCGAATTTCAACAATTAAAATTTACGATGTTATTCTTATCAACGTTGCTCATTATATTCCAACTGTAATAGTCTTGCTCTTGTAGACACATTTGCAACCGATGGATCATATCTCTTTGGGTACAACTACCAAATCATATTTTGATAACGTATTTGGAATCCTTTTCGGATTTGTACATCATACCATATTATAGAGTTAATACTCTTAATGGCTTAATTGATAACAGAGGATTATCTAATCTCGATATTGATAAGAAACTCATAGTTTCTCTCCAATGTGTAAGAATACATTATTAGACAATCTAATGCATTGTGTTCGTTTAGGTTTGGTTAATTTCATTTCATCCCTCATAATCAATTTTATCGCTAGATCGTATTCAAATCCATTTCACTACCAGTAATTTTTAAAAGAAATTCCTTCACTGCGAAGTTGATATTTCTTGAAGCAACAATTGTTTCTCAGTTCAATGGAATAGGTGTTCACAAACATTTTATAAATTGCTTTATATATGAAATTGATTTGGTTTTTACTATACAAAACATATGTTTAAAATATAAATTGGTCATTCAATGACAGTTATTCCCAAACTCCTTTTGGAGCGATTCATACAGGGTCCCTCACGAACAATTATTAAATGTAGTCTTTCGACTGGCACAACCCTCCAACTCCTTAGCCCAGGATATGTTGGGGTTTCTTATAATCCCTTATCTTGCATGATTTTGTAAACCTTTCTTTAGATGAAATTAATTTTAACCTTCTGTACTACTCTTAAGTACACGAGCTTATAGAAATAAGATAACTTAACTTCACTCACAATTAATCGTAGTTTGTTGAACAAAGTTCGATTACTCCTTATCGATGTATCATTATGTGTTATAGGACTAAGTGACTTTTGAGGTTGAATCCTTATTCATTTTTACGTACGTTCGGAACTTTTCCTAATATACTCACCTATTCGATCAAATTGAATCATTTTATTTTCTTTTGCACATTATTTTACTTATTTATGTTTTATGTTCCATAAACTTAGCATTAACATACCACATGTGTATCATATACACAAGTTAACGTTTGTGATAATTCGTCGATGAATACAACAAAGTACGTAGAACCATTTTGGTATTAATAGACTTGTGATTGCATACATCAATATGTATTAATCCGAAAAGTTCATCAACTCTTATGATCGCTCCCACCAAATGGTGCAATGCCTTTTATTGTTTGAGATATAATTCACTAGTACCATATGATTCATAATCATATAATCGAAGAATTATTTCTCCAAACTTTGGCTCAGTTCATAACTCCAAAACAATTGCAAATATTAGATACTTCTTTATTTTTCAATGCATCACAAATACCACTATTATAGTTTTTTTTATAATGAATATTCATAATAAAATAAAACTATGTCTGTTTTTATCAACACTGAAAAATAGTTATTATTTCATAAACAATGTTTGGCACGTTTTACGTAAACAATTTTGTAATTTGATGCGTCTAATAAGTGCTATATGGCATGCTTCCACTATTTCTGCCACTACTATAATAGCATATGAAATATGAAGCTCCATCCTACCACTTAATATAGTCTATGTATTTCATTTACTATAACTTGTTTACAGCTGAAAATTTTCAGATCAGATATCTTAAATTCAAAGAAAGAAATCTCATAGAAGAAAATTTTCTATTTGAAAATACATTCTGAAATAGAAATCATCTCTCTCATTCCAATGTTAGGTATCAACTATTATTGTACAATTCTAGTTTTCGATGATAATTTATAAACAGAAGTAACCACTTACTCTCTTCATCTCAACCGTGCTTTTAGTTACATCCACTCTTATATATTCGATTTTATTTCTACATGATCGAACCATTCAAAGTAAATCCTTACTACAATATCATAATGAATTCTTTAAAAAGGGTGCATTTAGTTATCCTTTGTAACACCCCTAATTTTTAATAACATTATTCAGGAGATTTAATTAGATAAATTAAATAGAATAATGTAAATGTAAAGTGATAAGGATATTGAGATTTGCAAGTGAACCTAGAGGCCGCGCTCGTTAACTCTAATGGGCTTATAAATGGTTATTAATGATAATTAAATTAACATAGGGGCATTAGGGTAATTTCAGCCCATAATTCTGTACCCTTATACTCTTATCCATACCATTCACATTCATTTTATCCTAAAAAAATAAATGTAAGAAAGAAAAGAGGAGCCGACCATTAAGGAGTAAGAAGAGAAGAGAAGATTCAAGATTAAAGCTTAGGATTCAAGCTAGAGGAATCAATCTCAATAGATCTTTAATTTCCTTATCCAATCTAAGGTGAATAATAATCCCAACCATCTCTATTTTGTTTTTAATCATATGTTTTTAAATTTATGAATTAATCCATTTTACGATGATTTGAATGATGATATGCTTGGTTTTATAACATGTTTGATTTAAGATCAAATTGTTTAAATACGATACGCACGGTTTTTGGACAAAACCGATAGTAAATGATTTTAGAATGCCATGAGAAAATTATATGTTATGGGAAAAATGATTTTGGAGTTGGGTTTCAATTTTTATGATTTTCCAAGCCGTGGTGAATTTAATATGAATTTTCAAAGCAAAATATGTATTATTAGGTTTAGAAATTTATTTTCGGTTATCATATGGTGAATTTGGGTCTAAAATTTATATATGTTTGATAACATATTAGAAATGAATTTCTATGATTTTTGGGGATTTTTACTAAGAGGTTTATTATGGAAATTAAATTATTTCAAAAGGAGAACCTAAATGATTTAATTGTTGTTAAATGGGAAGGGCTTATTTGTTAAAAGTTAATCTTGTTTTAGATCTGAGAAAATGCGGCAATTATCTATGAAATAATTTGAAAAGTTTAAGACAATCAATCAATTGTTTACACGTGGGAAAGTTAGTTGCAAAGAAATTACTTAATTTGGTAAAAACAGCCTTTTACTCAGAAAAGTGAGTTCCGCCTCCTTTGGAAGTAGCTTTCAACCCAGAGCTTCTGCCTTCAACTAGGTCGAAACCATAGAAGCCGAAACCAATACACATGGTATCACTTAGTTAGTGCATAGTGGATTGGAGAAAGGCGGAAGGTAGGGTGTCAAAACGTGGCTTCTGATGGGGTCGGTACAATGGTGTTGTTTTCTAAAGAAAAGCGCTTGCCTGCTTCTTTATATACTTTCGAAGGGGTCGAGACCGATGCTTTCGAAAGTGAGTTTTAATTAGCTTTCGAAAGAGAGCTGTCGTCTTATTAATTAAAGAAGTGGCTTTCAAAGGACCTACTTAGTTTTCAAATTTTAAGTGTTCGGAAGGGGTAGTTTTGCTAAGTCAAAACCCTTCTGTCACTTTGTCTTTCGAAGGCATTGAAGATATCATTGTTTTTGGAAGGTAACCCTTGTTTTAAAAATGTAAGCCACTTCCCATAGCTTTCGAAGGGGTTAGGGGTTTCGAAGGCAATGGTCTCGAAAGGGGTTTCGAAACCAACCTTCCAGTATTTTATCCAAAGGACTTATGCTTTCGAAAGGATGGTGCTGACACCATCAAGTTTTCCCCAAATGCCTTTATATGATATAGTAAGGTTTTGAAAGGGGTGCTTTTGTATATATCCACTTTGGCCCAAAAGATATTTTTAAATGTAAACCCAATGGTTTCAAAAGGGGGACTTTCAATTGGTTTCGAAGTTATGCTTCTAAATAAAAATGTTAATGCTTTAATACATTCGAAAGGTTTCGAAAGATAGTTTTAAAGTGTTCAAAAGGCAGGGGTCTAATGTTTTGAAAATAGATTTTTATGCTTTCGAAGGAGGGTATCTAGTGAGGTCGAAAGCAAGGTTTCGAAGGAGTTGAAAGGTTTTGTTTTTCAAAATGAATAACCCAAACTCAATTTTTAAAGGAAAAACCCATGGCTAAATTAAAGGAGTTTTTGTAAAGGTATTAAGAAGAAGCTTTCCTAGATAAATAATAGGTTAAAGCGATTAACCATATTTTATATTAAACCCATAGGAGTGGTATTATTATGCTACGTTGGTTGCTTCTTTAAATATAAATATATTCACACTATAACGGAACCATAACTGCATTTTGGGGATAAAGGGTAGAAGTACCAGCTAGGTTGACCCAGAAGTGAATATAATTTGATTAAACTCCTGAATGAGTAGAATTGCATCCAGGAGGTCAGGCAGACCAGAATATAGGGTGCCCAAATATAGAGGTTGTCAGGGGAACATGTTCATAGTGCACCCATGAAAACTATGATTAGGAAGTTATTGGAGTTACCAATAGGTTCATAGTGATCCCATGAAAACTATTATAAAGAGTGGTTGGCAGGGGCCAATTGGTAGGGCTGTCAACGGATGCAAACAGATGCGGATATGGCTATATCTGCATCCGCATACGAAAATTTAAATCTGCATCTGAATCTGCATCTGCATACGAAAATTTAAATCTGCATCTCAATCCGCATCTGATATCCATGGATATCCAAGAATTAACATCTGTATCCGCATCTGCGGATATTTTTCGAATATCCGAAAATATCCGCATCCGAAAATAAAAAGCGGATAATTTCGGATATTCAAAAATATCTGCATCCGAAATTGAATAAGATTTTTATTATACTAACATTTTTGAACTAAAACAATCACTTTCTCAAATGACAATACACACACTACAATACTAATCAGTTTTTCAAATGATAAAATGGCAACACACATAATATCAAACAAGTTTACACGATATTACATCAATTCAAATGATAAAATAGCAACATACATAATGACAAAATGGCAACACACAAAAAATTTTGGATCGGACGGATGTTTTTCGGATACGGATATGCCCATATCCGCATCCGATTTTCTATTCGGGTATCGGATATCCGCATCCGCTTTTGGAATATCGAATAATATCCGTTTTTTCGGATACGGATCCAGACGGATTTCAGATTTTTCGGGTATCCATTGACATGCCTACCAATTGGTTTGTAGTGAACCTGTGAAAACTATATTCGAATTAAGTTATTGACGGTAGTTAATAGGTTCCTAGTCAACCCATGAAAACTAGGATAAGAGAGAAGTTATTGGGGTCACCAATAGGTTCAGGAGAACCCATGAATTAATAAGTTAATTGGTAGGAGCCAATAGGTTCACCTATGAAAACTATGAAATAGGATATGGAGTTCATATATTATATAAAGGTTATTAGTAAGTCCATGAAAACTAATAGGTTAATAATGACTCTAGAAACTATAAACATGATAGGGAGTCAACTAAACAGAGGAGGGGAAATCCAAAATGTTTTAACTTGTATGTATATCATCATAATATTTTGAAAAAACTATGTTTTAACCATTGTAGATGTAGGAGCACAGTATATGGTTTTATAAAGGTTTTAAGATACTAGTGAGGGGAAAGCCCATAAACGGCGTGGTCTCACTAGATATTTAAATGGTTTGAGATGTTAGATTATTATTCATACCAGGCTTTATGTCCGACTCGAAGTTTATGTTTTCCCCTTAAACTCTTAGATACTCAATTGATTTTGAGTAGTTTGAGAGTTGAGGTTTTCACGTACCTCATTAGACGAATAAAGCTTCCAAAAACGTGCAGGATGCATAATAGATATTTAGAGTTCTCTTTTATTTGATTCTGCTATGTTGTTTGTAATGGAAAAGTTGTTATATTGCCTGTATATACTCTGATCATCCAAGGGGGCATCTTCACATGTCGCTTTTGGTGTAAGTTGTAATAAATATATTTTCTCTGAACGTGGTTTACGATTATAGGATTATGTAATGAACTGGAAATGATTTGAAATGGAATGTGATCTTGTTTGAAGTTTTAAATTTTTTCTATATTCATGTGTTTCTGTGTATCAATGAATCTAACACTGCCGTATTTGGTCGCCAAGGATTAATAACTATGGATGACTGCAACATCCGTAGCCGTTGGTTTTGGGATCCTCCAAGTAGGGAGATGTTACAAGTTGGTATCGAAGCATATGTTTATGAAAACTTAAAATAAAACTTAAACCTAAAAGCTTTTTGAAACATAATCCAGTGAATCAGAAATAAGATCGGGGTTTGGGGTAACGCTATGGTAACGTACTTATGTTTGATATATATATATATATATATATATATATATATATATATATATATATAAGTACGTATTCCCCTCTCTCCTAGACCTCTCTTCTATATCTTACTAAGGCTCGTATGTAGATTTACGAGAAAGAAGATATGGAAGCAGGAAACGGAAGAGGAAATCTAGGTGGAGGAAGCACCACAACCAATGAAAATGCTTGACCTAATACTTGGAGGAACCAAGGTCGACAGGCTAATGCTAGCCAAAATGCTGAAGCCAATGTGGGTGTTAGAGATCCACCAGTAGATATAGGGTGATGTATCAGTTTCTCGCCAATCTTATGCAAGCAGAAGTTGCTGCGGGTGTCGTTGGAGGAGCTAATTCCATGGCTCCAGCTGGAAATAATTATGCTAAGTTGAGAAAAGACTACACCAGTCTGGATGGAAAGCCGTTTGTTGGAACGAAGGATGCTATTGAAGTTGAGAATTTGTTATTGCTTTGTGAGATAATCTTTACTGATCTAAGTTTGGATGATGGGAAAAAGAGAAGGCTGGACTCTAGGCAGTTGCAAAGGGCAGCGCTTCACTGGTGGAATAGTGTGACTGCCTGGGTTCTGAAGGAAGAGCTGACGTAGGCTGATTTCAAAAGGAGATTTGAGCAGAAGTTTTTATCTGAGGTTGCTAAGTCGGCGTTGATGAGGAAGTTTATGCATCTACTTCAGGGCGAGATGTCAATAATCGAGTATGCTGCTAAGTTTGACTAGTTGTCTCGATATGGATATGCCATTATAGACACTGACATCAGAAAGAATGAGAGGTTTATTCAAGGATTAAGGCCTGAGCTTGCTAGAATGACCATGACCAATATCCGTGATCCTTGTAATGTGGTGGTGGAGATGACCATTCGCCATGAAGAGATGCTTGCTGGTTGTGCTAGAGAGAAGCCAGTTGACTCCCAGGGTCCTCAAGGAAAGAAGAGGAAGTTCTTTAAGAAGAAGGGAGCCTAGAAGGGAGATGCTGCCAAGAATGCAAAGGTTGATTTAGTGTGCTTCAAGTGTGATAAGAAGGGTCATTATGCTCACAAGTGCCGGTCAGGCAAGGGAAAGAAGGCTGCAGAAAAGAATAATGTGAAATGCTTCAACTGCGACCAAGTTGGGCATTATAAGAACCAGTGTCCCGAGCCAGTCAGTGCGGACAGAGGGAAGGTTTTTGCTATTGGACCACCATCTTCTTCTAGGCCTACTGTCGTAGATAAAGGGAATACTGTGATGGAAGGTACGCTTTTGATTCAAAGTATGCCATCATAGTATTTGGTTGATAGGTTATGCATAGAACCCACATACCTCGTTACTTCCTTAAGGGTTGCAAATCCAATAGGAGGGTATGCAACTCTAGGGATGAGATGTGACCAGTTAGAACTTGATTTGTTAGGTCATAAGTTTGCATGATGTTTGTATGTTTTCGATTTCGTAGATTTCGAAATCATTTTGGGTATGGATTGGTTGAGAGGGTATGAGGCCAAGATATTTTGCCAGGGTGGGGAGATATCATTAAGACACCCTAATAGTCATAACCAAATTATATTCTCAGTAGAGAATTTCGACCGGAGTAGTTGTGCTTTGTTAAGTGCAATGGAAGTGGGAGAAGGACTAAGTCTGGATCAAGCTGCAAGAGAGTTTGCAGATGTTTTTGAGCCAGTCATAGGGCTACCACCGAAATGAGCTGTCGAGTTTTGGGTAGATCTTATGCCAGGAGCTAAACCAGTTAGTAGACCACCTAGCAGGATGACACCAACTGAGATAAAGGAATTGAAGGTGCAACTAGTGGATCTAGAAGGAAGGAATTTTATTAGACCAAGTAGTTCGCCTTGGGGAGCGGCCGCGGTGTTCGTGAAGAAACCAAATTGGTCGTTGAGGATGTGTATCGACTATCGTAAGTTGAACGAAAGAATGATAAAGAATAAGTATCCTTTGCCAAGACTTGATGATCTATTTGATCATTTGAGTGGAGCCAGAGTGTTTTCCCAGTTGGATTTGGTGACAGGCTTCCATCAGTTAAGAGTGGCAGAGGACATCATTTCTTTGACAGCATTTCGGACTAGATATGGTTCGTATGAGTGGTTAGTAATGCCATTCGGGTTGATGAATGGACCTACTTTCTTTGCGGATTTGATGAACCGAGTCTTCTGAGAGTATTTGGATAGATTCGTGTTGGTATTTATAGATGACATTTTGGTATACTCTAAGGATGAAGGAGAGCATGAAGATCATCTTAGAGTAGTGCTTGAGACGCTGAGGCAGAATCAGCTAAGTGTGAAGTTTTGTAAATGTCATTTTTGAAAGAAAGAGGTTAAGCTTCTTGGTCATGTGGTTTCAGAGAAAGGGTTGTCAGTCGATCCTGATAAGATCGAAGCTGTTAATAATTGGAAGAGACCAAAGACGGTGACCGAGATCAGAAGTTTTCTTGGACTTGCTGGCTATTACCGGAGATTCATCAAGGATTTCTCGCGGATAGTAGCGCCTTTGACTAAGCTTACCAAGAAGGAGGTGAAGTTTGTTTAGTCCGACAAATGTGAGGAAGCATTCCTTAAGTTAGCATTTTTTTGACCAATGCACTAGTGTTAGTAGTTCCAGACGAAAACCCAGGGTTGGTGGTGTATACTGATGCATGTAGGACTAGATTGGGAGCTGTGTTGATGCAGAAGGGTAAAGTGATTGCCTACGCTTCACGACAGCTTAGATCGCAAGAAGTGAGATACCCTACTCATGATTTGAGGTTGCTGCGGTGATCTTTGCATTGAATATTTGAAGGCATTATCTCTTAGGAGAGATTTGAGCTATATACAAATCATAAGTCTTGAAGATACTCTCTCAGAAGGAACTGAATATGAGATAGCAGAGGTGGCTGGAGTTTTTGGCTGTTTATGATTTTGGTATAGGGTATACACCAGGGAAAGGTAATAAAGTGGCGAATTCTCTTAGCAGAAGACATGTGGTGTTGGCTATGTTGGTAGATTGGAAGGATATGGAAGTTTTGGCCAGTTGTGGTGTGCAGTTATGATCGACTGCTAGTTCTGGTCAAACTACTGCCATGATGTCATGTTTAGAAGTTCGACTAGTGTTGATCGAGAGAATTGCTTCCAAGCAGAAGGAGGATCCATTATTAACCGAGAAGATCAGAAGGCTAGAGGTTGGAACTGAGATCGATGATTTGAAAGATTTTTGTCTTGACCAGAGAGAATTGTTGAGGAAGAAGGAGCGATTATGTGTCCCAGATGTTGAAAACTTGAGGAAAGAAGTTCTTGGGGAATGTCATCGATCCAAGTTTATAATTAATCATAGAGGGACCAAGATGTATCAAGATATGAAGAGAAGCTTCTATAGAGAAGGTATGAAGAGGGATGTTGGCTTGTGGGTTAGGCGGTGTGCAAACTATCAATAAGTGAAAGCCAAACATCAGAAGCCGAGTGGGTTGCTTCAGCCTCTAGAGATTCCAGTTTGGAAATGGGATTCAATATCCATGGATTTTATTGACGGGTTTCCAAGGTCGAATAGAGGAAATGAAAGCATATGAGTTATAGTGGACAGGTTGACCAAGAGTGCCCATTTCATTTCAGTCAATTCAACCAGAACGACACCTGTTTTTGCTAAGTTGTTCATGAAGAACATAATAAGGCTGCATGGAATTTCTAGTAGTATAGTCAGTGATAGAGACGCTTTGTTTACTAGTGAATTTTGGAAGAATCTACAGGATGTGTTAGGTACCAAGCTCAAGATGAGTACCGCATATCACCCTCAGACGGATGGGCAGACAGAGAGAGTCAATAAGGTACTTGAGGATTTGTTGAGAGCTTGTGTGTTGTACTTTGGTGGATCTTGGGAGGATGACCTACATTTGGTCGAATTTTCCTATAATAATAGTTACCAGACTAGTATAGGAATGATGCCTTTTGAAGCTTTGTATGGAAAGCCATGTAAATCACCAACATGTTGGTTGGAGGCTGGAGACAGATTGGTCTTAGGTCTAGTTTTGGTTAGGGAGGCGTCTGAGAAGATTGAGTTAATCCGAGAACAGATGAAGGAAGCTCAATCCAGACAAAAGAGTTACACAGATAAGAGGTGTAAAGACCTATAGTTCTCAGTAGGAGACAGGGTTTTCATTAAGGTGTCACCGATGAAGGGTGTGATACGATTTGGAAAGTCGAGGAAGTTGGCCCCAAGATATGTTGGTCCATTCCAGATTATAGAGAGGGTTGGTAAGCTCGCGTACGTAGTAGAGTTATCGAGCAGTATGGCAGGTGTCCAAAATGTATTCCATATGTCTCACCTTTGCAAGTATGTGCATGATCCAGAGACTACTATTCCTCCGACAGGGTTGGAAGATCTAGTAGTAGAGCCTAATTTGACTTTTGTCAGACAACCAGTTCGAGCTGTAGCGAGGAATGAGAAAAGATTGAGGAACAAGACATTCAGGTTGGTGAAAGTTCAGTGGAGCGACAACGAGAAGGACTGTACTTGAGAGACCGAGGACAGGATTCGAGATACTTATTCTGATCTGCTTTTGGGGTATGTCTATATTAAATTTATATAGATATTAGCTAGTCAGGTAGGCTAGTATGGATGTTAGGAGTCGTTACAGATGATTGCTATGTTTAGTATTTAGACTTTACTGAATTTCAAGGATGAAATTCTTTAAGGAGGGGAGCCTGTAACACCCTTAATTTTTAATAATATTATTTAGGAGATTTAATTAGATAAATTAAATAGAATAATGTAAATGTAAAGTGATATGGAGATTTGCAAATAAACCTAGGGTCGTTCTCGTTAACTCTAATAGGCTTATAAATGGTTATAAATGATAATTAAATTAACATAAGGGCATTAGGGTAATTGATGCCCATAATTCCTTACCCTTATACTCTTATCCATACCATTCACGTTCATTTTATCACAAACAACATAAACGTAAGAAAGAAAAGAGGAGCTGGCCATTAAGGAGTAAGAAGAGAAGAGAAAGTTCAAGATTAAAGCTTAGGATTCAAGCTAGAGGAATCAATCTCAAACAAGTCTCTAATTTCCTTATCCAATCTAAGGTGAATAATAATCATAATCATCTCTATTTTTTTAATCCTATGTTTTCGGATTTATGAATTAATCCATTTTACGATGATTTGAATGATGACGTGCTTGGTTTTATAACATGTTTGATTTAAGATCAAATTGTTTAAATATGATACGCACGGTTTTAGGTCAAAACCGATAGCATATGATTTTAGAATGCCATGGGAAAATTATATGTTATGCGAAACATGATTTTGGAGTTGGGTTTCAATTTTCATGATTTTCCAAGCCGTGGAGAATTTAATATGAATTTTCAAAGCAAAATATATATTATTGGGTTTAGAAATTTATTTTCGGTTATTATATGGTGAATTTCTATGATTTTTGGGGATTTTTACTAAAAGGTTTATTATGGAAATTAAATTATTTCAGAAGGAGAACCTAAATGATTTAATTGTTGTTAAATGTGAAGGGCTTATTTGTTAAAAGTTAAGATTGTTTTAGATATGAGAAAATGCGGCAATTATCTATGAAATAATTTGAAAGTTTAAGGCAACTAATCAAGTGTTTACACGTGGGCAAGTTAGTTACAATGGAATTACTTTATTAGGTAAAAACAGTCTTTTACTCAGAAAAGTGAGTTCCGCCTCCTTTGGAAGTAGCTTTCGACCCAGAGCTTCCGCCTTCAACAAGGTTGAAACCATAGAAGCCGAAACCAATACACATGGTATCACTTAGTTGGTGCGTAGTGGATTGGACATTGGAGAAAGGAGGAAGGTAGGGTTTCAAAACGTGGCTTCCGATGGGATCGGTACAATGGTTTTGTTTTCTAAAGAAAAGCGCTTGCCTGCTTCCTTATATGCTTTCGAAGGGGTCGAGACCAATGCTTTCGAAAGCAACTTTTAACTAGCTTTCAAAAGAGAGTCGTCGTCTTATTAGTTGAAGAAGTAGCTTTCAAAGGAGCTACTTAGTTTCAAAATTTAAATATTCGGAAGGGTTAATTTTGACCAAGTCGAAACCCTTCTGCCGCTTTGTCTTTCGAAGGCATTGAAGGTATCATTGTTTTTAGAAGGTAACCCTTGTTTTAAAGACGTAAGCCACTTCCTATAGCTTTCGAAGGGGTTAGAGGTTTCGAAGGTAATGGTCTCGAAAGGGGTTTCAAAACCAACCTTCCAGCATTTTACCCATAGGACTTATGCTTTCGAAAGGCTGGTGCCGACACCATCAAGTTTTCCCCATATGCCTTTATATGCTACAGCAAGGTTTCGAAAGGGTGCTTTCGTATGTATTCACTTTGACCCAAAAGGTATTTTTAAATATAAACCCAATGGTTTCAAAAGGGGGACTTTCAATTGGTTTCAAAGTTATGCTTCTAAATGTAAATGCTAATTCTTTAATACATTCAAAAGGTTTTGAAAGAAAGTTTTAAAGTGTTCGAAAGGCAGGGGCCTATTGTTTGGAAATAGATTTTTATGCTTTCGAAGGAGGGTATCCAGTGAGGTCGAAATCAAGGTTTCAAAGAAGTCGAAAGGCTTTGTTTTTCAAAACGAATAACCCAAACTCAATTTTTAAAGGAAAAACTCATGGCAAAATTAAAGGAGTTTTTGTAAAGGCTTTAAGAAGACGCTTTCCTAGATAAATAATAGGTTAAAGGGATTAACCATGTTTTATATTATACCCATAGGAGTGGTATCATTATACTATGTTTGTTGCTTCTTCAAATATAAATATATTCACACAATAACGAACCCATAACTGCATTTTGGGGATAAAGGGCAGAATGAATATAAGTTGATCAAACTCCTGAATGAATAGAATTGCATCCAAAAGGTCAGGGAGACCAGAGTATAGGGTACCTAAATATAGAGGTTGTCAAGGGATAGGTTCATAGTGCACCCATGAAAACTAAGATTAGGAAGTTATTGGAGTTACCAATAGGTTCATAGTGATTTTATGAAAAATGGGTTATAAAAAGTGGTTGGCAGGGGCCATGTGACGCCCCACCCCAAGACCCACATTAGTAAAGAGAATTACTAAGTAATCATGTCTACTAATGTAGAGAATAGGACTGGTTAAGGGCGACCCTCATGATAATGCATTAGCTAAGAGCTAAGTATGCCGATATTTTTTTCCATTACCTCATATATGGTCGACACAACTAGTCCTTAACTAATACGATACCATGGTGGTTTAGGACCGTTTCAGAATAAATGCAATATACAAATATATATATAAACATTCACAGAATAGCAAACCCATATCAGATTATACATACATCTCCATACGTCATACATAATACAACATACATAAGTAGCATGAACTACAAAATATACATACACAACCATCCCACAAAATAATAGGTACAATGTCCACGTTCGAACAAAGTGGTCCAAACAAAGGCAAGCTAACGGATCCAAGAAGGAGTGAGCTAAATCCATACCAAACCTGCAACTCGGTCTGACCCGAGTAATAAATACACGGGTCACGAAGGCTGGAACTTATCATTAGTAAAGATAACAGTAATAGGAGGAAAGGGAGAACCATTTCGTTGTTGACAACGGAACGATATAAGTATCATCAAATCATCTCTAAGGTGAGACATCTATGGGTTCATCATGATTTCATAAGGGAATTCAATTGGTTATCTAACTATGGTTCATCTTCTATAGTTATATAAGTGAAATAGGCAAGGATTTGAACCATATAAATAATCATCATAAAACAGTCTAAAACCTCATAAATCCATCATAATAGAACTCAATGAGGGTTCAAAACATCATATTAGAAATCACCATAAAACCATCACTACATGTAAGCCTTCATCTTACTCAAGGCTATAATAACATCCTTATAAAAAGGTGAAAACCAAACATCTAAAACTTCATGGAAAACTGCACGCGCTTATATCGTGACTAGTACTAATATTTGGTACCATAAACATCATGATGACTGGAGTCAAGTAACATCATAACATCGTGAACATCATGATGACTATAGTCTATTATATCATAATGACTCCCAGTCATAAAGATCCGAGTTAATAACATCGTGATGATCGGAGTCGCAACTACATCGTGATGACTCCAATTGAGTACTCGTGGTCTATAGTACTAGTAAACATCGTGAATGTGTCTCAACTTCTCGGATAGGAACCCAATAGGCATTAACGTACGTCCCATACCATACGTTCGCACCTAACGGTTTACTAGCCGTTACACTACACCATAACAGCCATTTCGTAACACTTATTTTTTTCAATTGCCAACACTTATTTATGTTGTAGATCAATGACAACAATATCCGTTGCTAAGCTAAAAATGTGTCACCAAAAATACACATTTACACTTTTTTTATTGCTAACACATATTTGTGTTGGAAAATATGGTTAAATTGAAATTAAATAAAAGTTGTGGGGGCAATAAAGTAAATGAGCATCCTCTAGTCATCCTTACCCTAATTCCTTCTCGCTAATTCCTCCACAGTGCTTTCATTTCAGCCGCTCTAAAAAACAAAATTGCCCACCTCCGCCGCCTCCTTGACATAGTCGCTTGCACCACGGCTCGGTTCTCCACCTCAAAAAATAGCGCCAGATCTCCAACCTCCGAGCAGCAACCCGTTGACCTCCCAGCTCCTCCTTCTCCCCCAAGCGGAGCAGCGGATCTGCAAAGCCCTAATAATTCCAAAGAGGAGCCGGCTATTTACCTGCCGCCTAATCTCGAACAGTTCTACGATTCCTTTTCCCTCTCTCACCTTAATTCCCCTGTCCAATGTAAGCTTTTAATATACTTATTGAATTTTATCTTTTTCATAATCTCCTCTTTTGATTAGTGGCAAATTCTGTTATTGTGAACCTGTAGACATAAAGAGGAAAATTAAATTAGCCTTCACCTTAACTCCTCAACATCACTACAATACAATGCAATCAGAGACTCGCTCACTGATTGGAAAAGAAGGTGCGTGCAGTTGAGAGTAGAAAAGAAGCAGCAAGCTGGAGCTATGTGGAACGTGAATTCTTCATTTCAGGTGAGTGTCTTTAACTCACATTTGTGTCTGCGAGTGCTACATTCAATGTTGAAACAATGAAATGCGTATGCGATCTTTTGTAACCCAATCACTATAACAAATTACCAATCGATTTGTGCTTACGTGCCTGAGTTTTTGACGTGCGAGTGTGTTTGCGAATATGATAGAGTGTCATCAAATCTGTGCATGCCTATACATGACTCTTTGCATCCCCTGTTCGTGAATTGTTAGAGATGAATAAGTGAAAGTATATATATTTATATAACACTAAGATGGTTTGTTTTTTCGCTATTGAGGCAAGGGGTAGGGAAAGAATATCTGTGTGCTTGTGTATGCTTTCAATATTTCTTTCATGTCCATGTTAATGATAAATAGGAGGAGAGGTGTGCGTGTGTATGTATATCTAACTTGGGATGGTGAAAGCGAACTTGTGTGAGGTTGAAAAATAATGGAAATTGTACTCATATATGTATAAACTGGAACTGTTACCTATATAAAATATAATAACTAAAACAAATATATATATATATAGACACACACACAATTATAAGCTTATTGGTATACAATAGATTTATAAATGGAACTATTATATAAGGATTTATACTTAGGCAAAGAGAGAATATACACACACATATGGATTATTACTGGAAGTCATTTTAATACCCAGTAATATAGTATTTTATATTTTGTTATAGTAAACCTTCGTTCTAGACTTTGATTCAATTCTGAAGCTCGTCTGTTCACTAGTTGATGTCATTTCCAATTGACTTTGTTGGATAAGTATGCGTGTGATGTTAAAATGACATAAATTTGTGCCAAAAGGGAGGAACATCCAAAAAAACAATTGCTAGGTGGGCCCTAGATTTGGTAGTTGATCTTAGACTTTAATTCTGGATGTTGTATGAACTATAGAGTGTCAAACAATTGTTGTTCAGTAGCTTAAGGATTACAACAACCGGTAATATATAATAGTTTATGAAGAGAACAAAGATTGAAAAGTAAAAGCTACTTATAAGTAAATTATTCCAATTTTTGTGTTTGACAACTTCTAAATGAGATTCGAGACGTGATTTGTAAGTAGAAATGTGTGAAGCAACATTTTGTTGCTTATGACTTATGGGTATTTCATAGGTAATATTTCAGTAATTTTTTTTGTTTATTTTAACTTAAAAGTCAAATTACACACAAACATTTCAACTTATAAGTTACCGTTTAAAATCGTTTATACGTTACTATTCCATTTTAAAAAAAAAGCAATTTCAAAGCAAGTTGTTGCCAAATAGGCTCTTATTGTTAAAGGAAATTACACCTGTTAGTTGCTGGAAACTAAATCATACTTTTAGAATAAGTAGTTAAAGTAGCTAACAAGTTACTTCATACTGTTCATTCGAAACTACTTATGCGTTGCTATTTAAAACTAATTTTAAGTAAATTTAAAATAATTTGCTGCCAAACAGCCTTCTATATGCTCAATAAAACCATATCAGCTGGTGCACCTTGATGAGTGACATTATGCAATGAAAAATAAACTGAACTCTTCTGGATAGTGCCTTCAGTGTAATTTACTCGCTTATTGGCTGTTTCGGATCCAAATTTGCTTTACCTTGAATACACATGCATTTAAAACTAACTTTTTGTTTATTTGTTGGGATTGGTTTGCTATTTTGTTTCCATGGAATTTGAAAATAAATACTCATGCTAACTACATGTCTTCAGTAACAATTTGCACTTTCTGGTATCCGTATCCGTATCTGTATCCGTATCCGTAACGGATGCAATCGGATATGGATAGTGCTGTATCCGTATCCAGATCCGAAAATGAAAATCCGTATCCGAATCTGTATCTGATATCCGCGAATACCCGTTGAATATTATCTGTATCCGTATCCGTATCCGCGAATATTTTTGGATATCCGAAAATGTGACGACCCGGAATTTTTGAGCATTTGAAATTGGAATATTTAATTAATTTTAAATATTCAGAGGTTAATTATAAACTTAAATTTCAAATATTGCTATTTATTGAGTAATTTAATAATTAAATTAAATTTATTTGAAGTTGGATAAAATAGTAAATCTGGTATTCTAAGCTAATTAAAAATATTTTGGAAGCTCAGAAAATTCATATTTATAATGCTGAAGGTAATAGAACTTTTAAAATTAAATTTAAAAGTGTTTTGTTCAGTTTTAAAATATATCGTTTGAATCGATATTTAAAAATAGCCTTCCGAGGCACAGTCTCGGAATTCGACGAAACCAGTTCCATTGGGTTCGTAATATTGAATTATTATCGAATTTCAAATTTCGTATTTTTTGGAGTTGTTATGTGAGCACACGATGAGTAAACGCGTTGAAAATTAAATCGAATTCAATTTAAATTTAATTCTTAAATTTGTCAACATCAGCACGTTGTCTCCTTGAATCATGCCGAAGATCACGAAATTTATCGTGCTGAGCTTACCCCTTCGTTTCAAAGCATGGCCCCGTATTCTTTTCTTTCGTTGAAATCAAAACAAATCTATTCAAAGAAAATTAATGGCCGATTCCCTCAGCTTTAAATCAATCGAACGCATTTTTCCTCTGATAAAACTCGTTCACCATTTCAATTCGTAGGCCATCTCCCCCTTATTCCTAAATCAAGTTCAGCTCGAAATCTTTCCCCCCTCATCAAAATCGAATTCGAGTCAACGAACGTGGCAAAGGCAATCGACGGTTTCACCTAGGGTTTCGAAAATCAACGCCTTCATAATAAATCATCGCTACACACTCGGCAGTTCCATCAGCCATTGTCGACTCATACTAGCCTCCTACGCGATATTTCTACTGCTGATTTGAAGTCCTGCTACAGTCTCTTTACTGCCACAGCTAATTAATTTCGAATCGATTGGAGGAAGGGTTTTGCGTGCACGCGAGCACGATGGAATCAAAGCAGATTTAGGGGGAATCGCTTCTCCTTCTTCTTCTTATCTCGTTCTACCTGGATCTTGTGCACGTTGGGCACAACCACGAGGTGCTGGAGGGAGCGCACGCATTCGTGCAAGGGCAGGGAAGTATGGTGGAGTTCGCGACTTTGTCGCAGTGAGTGTTCCAGGCGCGACTCCCGATAGGGTTGGTGTTCGCGAGGGTTTGCGAGTTTCATTGCCTGGAAGGTATCGATTTCTTATTCTTGTTTTAATATAATAATGATAATAAGGATAAATTACAGTAAGGTATAAACTTAAATTTATATACTAAATCTGAGAATTTGTTAGCTATAGGAATAAAGGAAATTCTGGAAATGATTTTTACAGAAAACAGAAGTTATAAACTGAGAATATATTTAGTTTAAAATGGTATTGATTATTTTTGTAACCAGGTGAAAATGTTTTAATGAAATAGAAGTAGTTCACATTTAAATTTATCTGTTTAGCTTTTTAAGTCAAACTCTAAGTCATTTTTCCTAGTATAGGAAGTTGTTAAGGAAATAAATAAAATAAAATAGTAAATTTAAATTATTGGTTAATTAAATCTATTCAATGATAATTGATCATTCGATTAATGTAAATATTAATAAATTGTATAATGATTATACAAGGTTTAAATCAAGGAGACAAGCCATTTGGATGGATTGCAAAATTTAGAATCAAAGGTGAGTTAATCTCACTCAGTTAAATTATAATTTAAATTTAATTGGTTAAATTTAAATATTGATGGATGATTGAATTGGTTGATTTGATTGATGTGATATATATAGTAGTATATATCAATATATACATATTGGCATATGTATATATTTGAGTTGTTGATACTCCCGCATTATATAGCGGATGAGACCCTATGCGCCGCATAATAGCGGATGATTTTATATAAATCCCATATACCGCGATATTCCACCTTGAAGTGGAATTGGTATTTTATATTGTGCTAACGTCTGTGGATGCAGGGAAACAGGTTGGGGGGATCCAACTGGATTCCTCAAAATTATTAGATTATTTAATATTCTGTGTTCTGAATATTTGATATCATGTGATGATTTTATATTGGATGATGTGGTTGATTTGGGTCGTCCAGTATAATAAATTATAAAATCTATGGAATTGAATTTTTGAAAAGAAATAAAGGGATAAAAGTTTAAGTAAAATAATTCGAGAAATTGGGATAAAATTTATAACGAATTGGAATAAAAATAAGGTGATTTGGAATTTTAACAAATATGAAATAAGGGGATTTTGAATCTACAAGGGATAATAAATTTTATACTTAAGTGATATTATTTGAAGAATAAAAGAAGTTATTTTTGAAATTAAGGATTAAAGTTAATTAAATAATAAATAAGGAGTTTTGGAAATCTGTAATTGATATTGGTAAAAAGGGGTTTAACTCGTAATAAGGAATAAAAATCTAAAGGTTAATGTATTTTCGAATAAATGAAGTAGCAAAGGAAATTTATTTCAAAGTAAGTAGAGTAAATTGGGAAATCAATTTGGAAATTTGATTTAGTTGTTTAAAATTGGAATTTTAGAAGAGAAATGAGATTTTGGAATTTATAAACTGGGTTTATAAAGTAAAATAAAATATCAGTGGATATTAGAAAATATAAATTCAAGGTGGGAATTTATAAAGGGGTATGAATTGGTTTAAAATAAATGTTGATTTATTTTTAAAGAATGGGAATGAGAAGTGTATTTCTCTGGATAGCCAAGTACGTTTTTTTCAAGGTAGTTTTAAATATAAGTTAAAAGTTTTAATATGTTTAAAAAGCATATTTTAGAAAATTGATTATTTCTAAAGGTTAATTTCCAAAGTAGGTATTTTCAAAAATCTATTATTGTAGTAATTATGTAAAAGTGATTTGGTATTATGTTTTAAAGAGGAAATTTAGTTTATATTTATAAAGTGGTTTATTTTAAAGTATATACTTTTAATAAAGTATTAAAGTAGTTTAATTTCAATGTTATAAGATATATTTAAAATAAAGTGTTTTTAAATTATTTTAAAATTAAAAGTATTTTGTACTTGGTGATTCAGTGGAAATAAATATTTGGGAATGTATTCCGTAAGCGGAAACTGTTTGAAATTGTTTCAAATGAGTTTGAAATTTGGAAATATATCTTGGAAAGATATTTGGGCAAATAAATAATGTGGGAAATTATTTATTGTGTGATGGTTGCTTGTGGATGTTAATTGATAGTTAAATAACCGACTATCAATATTGGCCAAATGCGCTGATCGTTTCGAAGAGACCGGGATCGGGTTTCCGTATACCGGGATTCTAGGTCTGGAGACTCGAATACCACTTCGATCCGGTTTGTACGTTTCGTGTAACGTGTTCGGAGTCGAAGATGGAGCTGTGAAGTGCAAGGGCTAGTCGCTACTAATCCTGAGGATATTTCCAAATGGATGTAGTAGGAATAGTGCCTTCGGTTCCGTCCGAACCCGGGACGGACTTGTATGGACGAATGCTTTCGTGACATCGTCAGGTGGACGATGGGCATTCTAAGGGATATGTTCTGAAAAGGTATCGTTTAGCCTCGAGCCTCATCAACCGGGAATGACTGAAAATCAGGGGTTATGCAGCAAGGCTTCGTGGGTAGCCCCCACTTGAGAGTAAAGTCATCTCTGTCTAGATGTCCCTTTTATTTCGGCTTAGTGGTGCGGTTGCTGATCCCAACCGTGGGGTGATTTTATTTGGAATTATCCAGTAAGGGATGATTCCGGCCTTGTGTTGCAGGGGAGCGGGCGTACTCCTCGGTACTGTGATCTAGGCCACGTACTGTGACAGGTGGTACCCCAGTGCCTAGTCATTCGTTGGAAATCCATTCTCCCTACGTGCCTTGTACGAGTTTTGTTTGTATTACCCACTTTGTGGCTAGTATGCCGGAATTTAATAGATGTAACAATTTCGGCTATTTTAATAAGTATTTGTAAATAGACACTATTATAATATCAGAGGATTTTGATAAAAGTGTTTTAGCTATCGTAAGGTAAAAACCCGACATGTTTATTTGTGGTGTGGTCTTACGAGATGCTTTTGTTTTCAAAGGATTTTGAAACTTTAATAATCAATTTGAGTGTGATTTTCTCACGCTGGTATTCCAGACTGACTCGGGTATTGTTTTATATGATGCTCGGGTCAGACCGAGTATTATAGGTTACAGGATATGATGCTGTGAAGCTCAGGAGATGAGCTGGATGGCGAGACGTATCTCCCGTACTTGTTATATATATATATTCCGCTGTGTTGATTGTTGTACTCTGTTGTATTGAGGACATGATATGGTTATTGTCCAGTTGTATGTTATGTGTTCTCTGGTGTATACTCTGATGCTATATTATATAAAAATGATATAGTTTTGATTTGTGTAAAGATCTGTTAATATATATTATATTTTGTTCCGCTGCGATGGTTAGATTCTGATGTTGTTTTCTATTTTTCTTCTTCTACCTCTTCTTCTTAACTAAAATGGTTCGATTTTCCGGGGTCTGGAAACTCGGGTCGTTACAGTGGTATCAGAGCTTAGGTTAGCGATAATCTTGGCTCTGGTGGGAATTTTGAGAGTATTAATAGATATGAGCGCGTATTTGTTAGTGAATATAAAATGGTTTTATATGGTGTTGACTTATCGGTTGAGTGTTTATGGATTCTGGTCGATGTGTGGGACGCCACATTATCGATAGCGGTTTCTAAACTCTTAAACAAGATAAACCGACACAATATTGTTTTGAAATGGGGTAAATGAAATAATTTTACCCAAATTATTTTTGTATATGAAAGAAATAATTTTTATAAATTATTATAGTTATATTTGGATGTTTGGTTGTTAGATGATGATAATAAATTATTATCATTAGGAGGAAATTGAATAAGAAATTGAAAACTTATAACCAAAGTTAAAAAAATAAATTTATATAACAAATGGAATTTGAGAATATAAATTATAAATGTAATTTATAAGTTGAAATAAAACTTCATATACAAATGTGATTTAAAATTGGAAATAGGATTCCAGAGAAATATTTGGAAATAAATCGGAATGGATTTCAAATTTGGAATTTTGAGAAAGGTTTAGACCCTTTGGAAGTTGAAAGCAGTTTTCAAAAGTTTTGGTGGGGTTTGGGGATTTAAAAATATTTGAAATGTTTTTAAAAGAGATAAAAGCATTAAATTCTCTTTCGGTCGCTGGAAAATAATTTCGGTAATGACTGCAGCATCATCGATGTTCATTTTCGAGTTTCCAAAAGAGAAATTGCTACCTGGATGTTTTGGGCTGGTGTTTGTTTGCAAAACTGAGCGGTGTTGAAATTGGAAAGGGGTTTTGGGTATAGTTGATTTCAAAAATGATTTTTTTGAAATTTTGAAAATTGTTTAAAACTCCGGAATCTTATTTAAAGTTGTTTATGGAATAATAAAAATATATTGGCTAAATAAAATGTGAAATTCCAAGTTAAAAGTAAAATGTAAATAAGTTTGTGACTAATAAAATTGGAAGTAAAATAAATAAGCCAAATAAAATTTGTTTGTATTTTGGGAAAAATGAATGAAATCCAAAACCTGAATTATTTAAATGGATAGAACTCCAAGAAAATAGTTAAGGTGATTTGTGATATGAGAATCAAATATTGGATTGAAATTGGGAAATAAACTAAATTGAATAAATTAGTGAATGGAATATGTAAATGGAATTCGAATTTGGCTAAATGAAAGTTGAATTGTGGGTTAATAATAATATTGGAAATGAACTCGAGTTATAATTAAATGTAACTTGGAAATGTTAGTAAATGGAATATAAGTGGAAGTGTAGTCCAATAAACTAAAGTTGGGTTATCATAGAGATGGTTTGAATTTGTGAATAAAATCCACGTAAGTGGAGATAAATTAAATCAATGAACTTGGATAAAATAGAAATTATCAAATGCAAATTAAGTCGGAAGACTAACAAACTGAATGTGAAATGCGAAATAAATTTAGAAGGGAGAGAATAAGGTATAAATTGAGTCGGCATCAATTTGAATTAATTATAAACTTGAATGGATATTCTATTATGTGAATATCATTGGATTTGCATAAAGCTGGTCGTCGTTGACGCAAATGAGATTGTTTAAAACTCTATAAGTTAATTGAAGCAATAAAATTGATTTTTGAATCAATTGAAATAAATATGGGTTCGTTTGGATTAAAATGAATTGAATGTAAGCAAGGAGTGTAAACCATTTAAATGGAAGCATTAAAATTATGTCGGAACCTTATAAACCTGCTTATGGAAGTGTTTAGTGGATATTGCTTATGTTATACAAGTGTTAGCTATTGTAATTAAGTGAAATGTTAATAAACTTGTATATTGTCACTTACCTGTTTAAATCGAGTTAGTACAGGTTCAGGGAAGCCGATTGGCTGAATCTGATGGCACAACATGCTAAAATAAATAACCGCTTTGCTTAAAAATGCTAAAATAAGGTACGCTTACGCAAAAATTCAAAATAGGAGATATGAACTGCATATATTGATATATATCGTGATTTCCGGCCTGAGGCCGATGTATATATATATTTGTGCATCCTGCAATATCGCAGAAGTCCCTCCGTACAAGAGAGACTCTGCCAAAATTTTCCGTAAATTTTAGGAGTTAGAAATTTTTTTGAAATTTTTGGAAATTTTCATTAACGGCAAATGATTTAAATTTGCTAAGTAAATGGAATTGGAACTGAATAATTGAAATCTATTTGAAATATGAATGTAAAGTAAGTGAATCGAAGGAACTAAAGAAAGAAAAGTTCACAAATAAATTTCTAATTGAAATTTAAATTAATTAGTAAGTGTAACTGATTGAATATTCAAAATGGAAGATAAATTGAATTCAAGTGGAATTATAAAGACAAAAGTGATTAAAATGAATATGAACTTCAATAGTGAAGTGAAAATTAATATGAGAAATATGTAAAATATTTATATTGGACTTAAGAAATGAATAGTGAATTCTTAAGTAAATTTGTATCGAGAAATTATTCCAAGCAAATAATTGAATGAAAATCGAAACAGGCAGTTGTGGAGTGGGAAAATTGTGAATAAGAGCATAACTACCAAGATGAAAGTGAATAAAAGGAAATTGATAATTAATTGGGCTAATTACGTAAGGTGTACGTATATTATTTTATTCGCATAGCTATTTGATCCAGATGTCGAACACAGAATTTCGAGATAGTTTTATCGATCCGAATTAGGATTTTTCACTCGATTTTCAACGGCGAACCTGGATATGGATTGTTGATTGATTTTGGAAATTCTCTATCATAGTTTGTGGCTATGCAAGGAGAATGACGGTTTCTGATCAAGAAACCAGATCTGAGTCCGCACTAGGAAGTCGGGTGGACGATACTAGTTCGGAAGTGGAATTGTGTGATCGATTGAGCGATCGAATGTGATATTGCGTACGGATGATATATGTGCATCGTACGGGCTTAAGTAAAGCAAATATTGAAAATTTGTAAAGAAAAGTATAAAATGACTTTGGAATTGTGAGTGGATATTATTGCTTAATAGGATATACAGGTGTATAAAAGCAATGGATAATTGGGATTTTTGATTTTAGAAGATAAAATGTAATGGCCCGACAAAAGGTATGTATTTGAATTTCTATATGAAATTTGATTGGGTTTTTGATCCAGCCACTTGGCTTTTTGTTTTCTTTATTAGATTGGGAGGCCGTAGAGCCATTTTGTAGTTGTACCGAGCTAGCCGCGCAAAGGAGACGCTGGCGAAATTTTTCGAATATTTAGAAGAGTTATAAAAATTTTGGGAAAATTTTGATAATTTAAATTTGAATTCAAATTTAAATTTGAACTGATAAGAAAGATAATATTGTTTAGGACTTAGGAGTAAGTTTGAAAGGTTAGAAAGAGGGATAATGTATCTCTATTAAAGGATTTGTTTTGGGAGGTGGTTAAAACTATTTGGGTTAAGGAAATAGTTAACGGGGATTGAATCATTCTTCCTAACTAGTAATTTCGGGGACGAAATTCTTTTAAGGGGGGAGGAATGTGACGACCCGGAATTTTTGAGCATTTGAAATTGGAATATTTAATTAATTTTAAATATTCAGAGGTTAATTATAAACTTAAATTTCAAATATTGCTATTTATTGAGTAATTTAATAATTAAATTAAATTTATTTGAAGTTGGATAAAATAGTAAATCTGGTATTCTAAGCTAATTAAAAATATTTTGGAAGCTCAGAAAATTCATATTTATAATGCTGAAGGTAATAGAACTTTTAAAATTAAATTTAAAAGTGTTTTGTTTAGTTTTAAAATATATCGTTTGAATCGATATTTAAAAATAGCCTTCCGAGGCACAGTCTCGGAATTCGACGAAACCAGTTCCATTGGGTTCGTAATATTGAATTATTATCGAATTTCAAATTTCGTATTTTTTGGAGTTGTTATGTGAGCACACGGTGAGTAAACGCGTTGAAAATTAAATCGAATTCAATTTAAATTTAATTCTTAAATTTGTCAACATCAGCACGTTGTCTCCTTGAATCATGCCGAAGATCACGAAATTTATCGTGCTGAGCTTACCCCTTCGTTTCAAAGCATGGCCCCGTATTCTTTTCTTTCGTTGAAATCAAAACAAATCTATTCAAAGAAAATTAATGGCCGATTCCCTCAGCTTTAAATCAATCGAACGCATTTTTCCTCTGATAAAACTCGTTCACCATTTCAATTCGTAGGCCATCTCCCCCTTATTCCTAAATCAAGTTCAGCTCGAAATCTTTCCCCCCTCATCAAAATCGAATTCGAGTCAACGAACGTGGCAAAGGCAATCGACGGTTTCACCTAGGGTTTCGAAAATCAACGCCTTCATAATAAATCATCGCTACACACTCGGCAGTTCCATCAGCCATTGTCGACTCATACTTGCCTCCTACGCGATATTTCTACTGCTGATTTGAAGTCCTGCTACAGTCTCTTTACTGCCACAGCTAATTAATTTCGAATCGATTGGAGGAAGGGTTTTGCGTGCACGCGAGCACGATGGAATCAAAGCAGATTTAGGGGGAATCGCTTCTCCTTCTTCTTCTTATCTCGTTCTACCTGGATCTTGTGCACGTTGGGCACAACCACGAGGTGCTGGAGGGAGCGCACGCATTCGTGCAAGGGCAGGGAAGTATGGTGGAGTTCGCGACTTTGTCGTAGTGAGTGTTCCAGGCGCGACTCCCGATAGGGTTGGTGTTCGCGAGGGTTTGCGAGTTTCATTGCCTGGAAGGTATCGATTTCTTATTCTTGTTTTAATATAATAATGATAATAAGGATAAATTACAGTAAGGTATAAACTTAAATTTATATACTAAATCTGAGAATTTGTTAGCTATAGGAATAAAGGAAATTCTGGAAATGATTTTTACAGAAAACAGAAGTTATAAACTGAGAATATATTTAGTTTAAAATGGTATTGATTATTTTTGTAACCAGGTGAAAATGTTTTAATGAAATAGAAGTAGTTCACATTTAAATTTATCTGTTTAGCTTTTTAAGTCAAACTCTAAGTCATTTTTCCTAGTATAGGAAGTTGTTAAGGAAATAAATAAAATAAAATAGTAAATTTAAATTATTGGTTAATTAAATCTATTCAATGATAATTGATCATTCGATTAATGTAAATATTAATAAATTGTATAATGATTATACAAGGTTTAAATCAAGGAGACAAGCCATTTGGATGGATTGCAAAATTTAGAATCAAAGGTGAGTTAATCTCACTCAGTTAAATTATAATTTAAATTTAATTGGTTAAATTTAAATATTGATGGATGATTGAATTGGTTGATTTGATTGATGTGATATATATAGTAGTATATATCAATATATACATATTGGCATATGTATATATTTGAGTTGTTGATACTCCCGCATTATATAGCGGATGAGACCCTATGCGCCGCATAATAGCGGATGATTTTATATAAATCCCATATACCGCGATATTCCACCTTGAAGTGGAATTGGTATTTTATATTGTGCTAACGTCTGTGGATGCAGGGAAACAGGTTGGGGGGATCCAACTGGATTCCTCAAAATTATTAGATTATTTAATATTCTGTGTTCTGAATATTTGATATCATGTGATGATTTTATATTGGATGATGTGGTTGATTTGGGTCGTCCAGTATAATAAATTATAAAATCTATGGAATTGAATTTTTGAAAAGAAATAAAGGGATAAAAGTTTAAGTAAAATAATTCGAGAAATTGGGATAAAATTTATAACGAATTGGAATAAAAATAAGGTGATTTGGAATTTTAACAAATATGAAATAAGGGGATTTTGAATCTACAAGGGATAATAAATTTTATACTTAAGTGATATTATTTGAAGAATAAAAGAAGTTATTTTTGAAATTAAGGATTAAAGTTAATTAAAGAATAAATAAGGAGTTTTGGAAATCTGTAATTGATATTGGTAAAAAGGGGTTTAACTCGTAATAAGGAATAAAAATCTAAAGGTTAATGTATTTTCGAATAAATGAAGTAGCAAAGGAAATTTATTTCAAAGTAAGTAGAGTAAATTGGGAAATCAATTTGGAAATTTGATTTAGTTGTTTAAAATTGGAATTTTAGAAGAGAAATGAGATTTTGGAATTTATAAACTGGGTTTATAAAGTAAAATAAAATATCAGTGGATATTAGAAAATATAAATTCAAGGTGGGAATTTATAAAGGGGTATGAATTGGTTTAAAATAAATGTTGATTTATTTTTAAAGAATGGGAATGAGAAGTGTATTTCTCTGGATAGCCAAGTACGTTTTTTTCAAGGTAGTTTTAAATATAAGTTAAAAGTTTTAATATGTTTAAAAAGCATATTTTAGAAAATTGATTATTTTTAAAGGTTAATTTCCAAAGTAGGTATTTTCAAAAATCTATTATTGTAGTAATTATATAAAAGTGATTTGGTATTATGTTTTAAAGAGGAAATTTAGTTTATATTTATAAAGTGGTTTATTTTAAAGTATATACTTTTAATAAAGTATTAAAGTAGTTTAATTTCAATGTTATAAGATATATTTAAAATAAAGTGTTTTTAAATTATTTTAAAATTAAAAGTATTTTGTACTTGGTGATTCAGTGGAAATAAATATTTGGGAATGTATTCCGTAAGCGGAAACTGTTTGAAATTGTTTCAAATGAGTTTGAAATTTGGAAATATATCTTGGAAAGATATTTGGGCAAATAAATAATGTGGGAAATTATTTATTGTGTGATGGTTGCTTGTGGATGTTAATTGATAGTTAAATAACCGACTATCAATATTGGCCAAATGCGCTGATCGTTTCGAAGAGACCGGGATCGGGTTTCCGTATACCGGGATTCTAGGTCTGGAGACTCGAATACCACTTCGATCCGGTTTGTACGTTTCGTGTAACGTGTTCGGAGTCGAAGATGGAGCTGTGAAGTGCAAGGGCTAGTCGCTACTAATCCTGAGGATATTTCCAAATGGATGTAGTAGGAATAGTGCCTTCGGTTCCGTCCGAACCCGGGACGGACTTGTATGGACGAATGCTTTCGTGACATCGTCAGGTGGACGATGGGCATTCTAAGGGATATGTTCTGAAAAGGTATCGTTTAGCCTCGAGCCTCATCAACCGGGAATGACTGAAAATCAGGGGTTATGCAGCAAGGCTTCGTGGGTAGCCCCCACTTGAGAGTAAAGTCATCTCTGTCTAGATGTCCCTTTTATTTCGGCTTAGTGGTGCGGTTGCTGATCCCAACCGTGGGGTGATTTTATTTGGAATTATCCAGTAAGGGATGATTCCGGCCTTGTGTTGCAGGGGAGCGGGCGTACTCCTCGGTACTGTGATCTAGGCCACGTACTGTGACAGGTGGTACCCCAGTGCCTAGTCATTCGTTGGAAATCCATTCTCCCTACGTGCCTTGTACGAGTTTTGTTTGTATTACCCACTTTGTGGCTAGTATGCCGGAATTTAATAGATGTAACAATTTCGGCTATTTTAATAAGTATTTGTAAATAGACACTATTATAATATCAGAGGATTTTGATAAAAGTGTTTTAGCTATCGTAAGGTAAAAACCCGACATGTTTATTTGTGGCGTGGTCTTACGAGATGCTTTTGTTTTCAAAGGATTTTGAAACTTTAATAATCAATTTGAGTGTGATTTTCTCACGCTGGTATTCCAGACTGACTCGGGTATTGTTTTATATGATGCTCGGGTCAGACCGAGTATTATAGGTTACAGGATATGATGCTGTGAAGCTCAGGAGATGAGCTGGATGGCGAGACGTATCTCCCGTACTTGTTATATATATATTCCGCTGTGTTGATTGTTGTACTCTGTTGTATTGAGGACATGATATGGTTATTGTCCAGTTGTATGTTATGTGTTCTCTGGTGTATACTCTGATGCTATATTATATAAAAATGATATAGTTTTGATTTGTGTAAAGATCTGTTAATATATATATTATATTTTGTTCCGCTGCGATGGTTAGATTCTGATGTTGTTTTCTATTTTTCTTCTTCTACCTCTTCTTCTTAACTAAAATGGTTCGATTTTCCGGGGTCTGGAAACTCGGGTCGTTACAGAAAATATTCGTATCCGGCTTAGCGAATACAGATATTTTTGGATATCCGAAAATATCCGTATCCGAACCTCAAAATGTATCCGAAAATATTCGAAAATTAATCAATATAATGCATATTTCATTTTTTTGGACTGAAAAAAAGATGAAAAAACCTTGTAATACATAAATTACATCAAATTAACAATAGCTAATCCAATCACACAAAATCCATACAATAATATTGCATATATAAATATAATCCATACGAAAAATCCATAGGCTAATTCAATCACAACAAATCATAAAAGCAAACATGCATCACACATCTTCTTAATTGTAACAAATACCAAAAAATAAAAATCATCTTCATAACATACATATAGCCTAAAATATTGCATTCTTTTTCCATGAAGTGGTTACTGCTCCAAAACCAAAAGATTACCCTACAAAATACCATGGGTTGTATTTTTGTAAAATGAAGTATATTTATATTAAATTTATGGATATAAAATAACATATTAATATATATATATTTATTTAATTTCAAACCGGACGGATATTTATCGGATACGGATACAGCCATATCTGTATCCGTATCCGAAATATGTTTCGGATATCGGATATTTTTCATGTTTTCGGATACGGATGCGGACGGATTTCGGATATTTCGGGTACTCATTGACAGGCCTAATCTTATGATAAATGATTCTGACTTGATCTATTGTTCGAATATGTTGCTAAATATTCATGCATATTATTTTGACTTATGATTTGGATACTGACTTTGGGGTTCCCGAATTTTCTTGTTCATTTTGAAACTAACACATAACTGCCTACAACCTGATACTTCTACTATGCTTGAGCCTTTGCTTGTGTATCACTGCACCATGTATAAATCCCTTGAATCTTAACTAGCACCTGATTACCTTGTATATACGATTGATGTTTGCTCTATTGCTATGTCCGTGAGCCTTTGCTCAAGTCTGGTTATTTTGCATTGTTGTTTTCCCGATCTGGTTGCAGTCCTTGTGTGGTACCTTTGTGGTTTAGTTGGTCACGACGTGTTCATTATGCTTGACATGTCCTGTGTCCATACTGATTGTACAAGACACCGCTTCCTTGTTGTATGTGTACCTGTTCATTTACATTGTGTGTTTCTCTTGTTGCTCCTTACTTGAACCTAGTTGCTGTTGCTTTGTGTCATAATGTTTGGATCCATGTTTAAGTACATGTTTGAGTGTTTCTATGTTTCTTATACATGTGCATGTGTATTCCTATTGCTTAACCAGAGTGCATATGTTTGGTTGCACTTATGTTCACCATGCTCTGGTCTACCTGAGTGCTTGCAGGCTGTAGTCATTCATGAATGTTATATGTGCACCAATATATGTGTATACATGTATATACATATATGTGTACATGTATATTTGTGAACCAAGCATATTTAAAATTATTGAGTACTTGTCCGTGAGATCAAATCGGGAAACAGCCTTGTGATATTCGCAGTGATACACTGTGCGTATTACAAGTTGTCTGTGCACATATATTTGGACCCTGTCAGAAAAATATGAAAAGAAATGACCCACATACCTGAGGAAAATTTTATATTTAAAAACACAATTTTATTTTGAAATTTAAATTCGTTTCCTTTTCCAATTTACTGCGTTATTTATTTGACAGGTATAACGGACGGTTGAACGCAAGCTGAAGAAAGTCAAGATCAAGTGTGTGAGTGTTGAGTGAGTGTATATAGCGAGGAATAATTGTAAGCAAATTGTACAGTGACAATTGTACTGTAATTGAAGTTGTATTGTAATTGAAAATGTGTAAATGTAGTGAGAGCTCAAATTTGTACTATTTGAATTTGTAATAAAATATTTGCTTGAATAAAATATTTGTTTAAATAAAATTCCGAGCCATTTATTTTATTCAACAAATATTTATTTAATTCTGTAAAAAATAAAATAATATAACAACAAACACATTTAAGTAGTTATTTGTTTGCATATATTTGTAACACTTATAAGCATTGGGAGATAGTTTTCCCCAACGCTTATAAGCGTTGGAGAAAAATATTTTCCAACGCGTATAAGCGTTGGCGAAAATTTTCTTCCAACGCTTATAAGCGTTGGCGAAAAATATCTCCCAACGCTTATAAGCGTTGGCGGATATTTTTCGTCAACGCTTATAAGCGTTGGGAATAAATGCCCACGCCCCTATAGCGACACATATAAGTGTTACTGAAATTCTTGGCAACGCTTATACTCGTTGGGAATCCTCTATTTTGGTGTAGTGTTAGTTGGTGCCACACTAGTAAAACATCATAAACATCATGAAAATATACTCTGCCTCATCTCATCGGCGAGTAAATACAATACCCTACTCGTCTCATCTCATTGACGAGTACTAGTGGCATCGTGACTTGTCTCATCTCATCGACAAGTAAAAGCCATCATAATACATATCAACATCGTAAAATCATCATAAAGAAGCTTACCTCATCTCATCGGCAAGTAAAAATAACATCTAGATTGTTATTTATAACCATAATTCCAAATAGAAATTTCTAGCTCTTAATTCGCCTCATTTCATTGGCGATTAAGAAATACATCTAAAAATGGTCCTTTATCGAATATACTCCTAAATTGGAGTTCTCGGACCATATAATCTACCCAAAATTTAATAACATCTTAAATCATCTCAAACAGTTCATCGAAAGGGTTTCGATCGTATAAGTCCGATATTAAGCGATAAAGCAAATCCATGTGTCCCATACCACATGTTTTACTTTACCGTTTAATTGTCTTTCTCATACGTCCGAAATTCATAAAAATAATTAATTTTATTTATAAAATAATTTTATTAGAGAAAAACAGGAATTTAAAATGATTTTCCAAAAACGGTTATTAAAACCAATATTTGAAATTTCTTTATTACAGGAAATAAATATATTTTTATTTAGAAAAATAATTTTAAAATACTATATAATGTTAATTTGAAATGTCCATATATTTCAAAAATGGTTTAGTGAAAACCGTTCTCGAAAACAATGAAAACTAAGAAGGATATCTCAAAACCGATAACTTGAATTCAATACGAATTCAATTCAAATTTATCCCAAAATCAATTCAAATTCCATTTAAATTTGAATTTCAAATTCTGCCAATATAGCTAGCCTACTGATAGACATCATAGCTCTCAAAATATCTCAAAAACAACATCAAAATCGAACGAGAATGAGAGCAAAAACGAGCTAATACAATTCTAAGGTCAATGATTGTTATTGCTGTCATTTTGCACTCATGACAGCAACATACAAACAAAATTTCGACCAAGCAAACTTCAAAATTTCAGAAAACTCAAAACATGAAACTTGTATTACATGATCTAAGCTTTCCACAACATATATAATTATCGAATTTGGGTAAGAAACGAAAGAGTTATGGTTAATTCCGTTTCAGATTCAAACACAGAGCAAATGTTAGTTTTGCTCTCGGGATAGCAATAGAAACACTCGAGTTTGACTCGGATAACCTCAAAATTATGGAAAACTCAAAACATGAAACTTGTAGCTCTATGTCTATGCTTTCCATAAAATCCAAAATTATTAAATTTGGATAATAAACGAGTAACTTATGGCCAAAACAATTCTCAGGCCTGTGATTGTTGATGGTGTCGATTTGCTCTCGGGACAGCAACAAACAAGCACGATTTTGATCAAGCAAACATCAAAATTTTGGAAAACATAGTACATAATACTTGTAGCTCTATGTCTAATCTTTCCAGAACATCCAAATTTATTAAATTTGGTTAAGAAATGAAAACGTTATGACAAAATACGTTTCGGCTTAAATCTCAAACAAATTTTACTGTAATGATTTTCTTATATATATATATTGCCAATTTCTCACAAGATTATCATTTTCAGCTAGCAAATTTGTGAGCTTGCACTCACCTTAAAGATTTAGTAGCGAATTCAAGAGCAAGTTGATAGCTTTTGGTGATAAAGGGGCCTTCAACAACTTGTAAAAGCTGAAAATGGAACATGCGGGGAAGAAGAAACCAATTACAGACAATTCATATACAGATTCGAGATTTTGATGAAACAATCCTTAGTATTGGATTTGATTACCTTTTCTTTCCTTTTTTTTGAAGATTTCTCTTCTTGTTCCAGCAATTTAGAAGCAAAGTTTTAACTTTTTAAAGAGGGAGGCCATGGTTTTCATTTACTGTTAATTTCTGGAGAAGAAGAAAATGAGAAATGGGAAAACAACGTATAGTATTTTTTTCTTTCTTTCCTGCTACTTCTAGACTTGGGTTTAGGATCTAAAACCAATAAACATAAAGACCATTCCTATACTTAGTGAAAATTCATTAAGTAAAGCATATATTTTCGCTTATTTAACCAATATATACACACCTTTACTTATTAAGAACCAAATAAAACTTATACAACAAAAGTTTGTGTAAACCAAATTGTTTTCTCAACAAAATAAAATTTAATTAACTATAAAAATCTATTTTTATTAATAAAACCTTATTTCTACTTAATTATCATAATTTACACTTTTATCTCATAAATCACCATTTTTTAACATAACAATTTATACAAAAATTGTTTTCTTGTCAAATAAAATACAACAAACCATTCTAACTTTATTTTTACATCAAAATCTTATTTTTAAACAATATTACATCTTTTACATTAATAAAATACAAATTTACTTCCATTTTCCCCTTTTTAAAATCAATAAATGGTTAATATTGGCATTAATTTCCAATATTATTGCATTTACCCAAATAAAATTATGAATTGATTATTTTCACTCCAAATTCTCAAAATAAAGTTTTTAAAACTTTATTTTCATCAATTTATATTTATTTCAATAATTTAAAAGTTGAAATATGTCTCTTAATTAATTTATTAACTCAAATTAACAAATTTCCAATATTTTCATATTATTTAACCAAATCTCCTAACAATCAAATTTCAAGCCCAATATTTATTCTCAAACACATTGTTTATTTAAAATAACAAATTTTTACCCAATTTATCTCCTCCATTTTATTTTATTCTCAATGTTAAACTATAACTATCATTATAATTTAATATTTCAGGTAATCACCAATACTAGGGTTGTTACAGACTCCACCCTTATAAAAATTGCGTCCTCGCAATTTCTAGAGGAAATATGTATTCAACATACTTTATTTCATCAAACAAAGAAAATTTAAAAAGATTAAAATGGAAAATTCTTACCTTCGTCATGAGAAGATAAGAATCCAGGATACGATCGCTCGATGAATTCTCTGGTTTCCCAAGTGCAGTCAATAGGATTATCGGACCATTGAATCTTCACAAGCGGACTACTCTTATTGCGAAGGCGTCTAACCTTCAAAGCAAGAATCCTCATAGGATGATGCACGAATGATAGATCATGAGAGACTTCTAGCTTCTTTAAAGCACGAGAATCGAACACAGAATCTGAATCTCGTAGACACTTCCTTAACTGAGAGACGTGGAATACGTTGTGAACTCCAGAAAACTGATCGGGAAGTGCTATACGATATGCAACAGGATCGATATGCTCTGTAATAGGAAATGGCACAATATAGCGTGGTGCCAATTTCCCTGTCTGGCTGAAGCATATCACTCCCTTCGGAGGAGAAGCTCGAATATAAACAAGATCGCCCACTGAGAACTCAAGAGGCCTCCTACGGTTGTCCATGTAGGATTTCTATCGACTCTGAGACTCTTTCATTCTCTCGGATAAGATGGATCTTCTCAGATGATTCTCGAATAGACTCGGGGCCAAGAATGAGCTTTTCCCTCGACTCAAGCCAACATGATGGAGAATGACACGGCCTTCCATATAAGGCTTCGTAAGGAGCCATGCCGATAGAAGATTGGTAGCTATTATTATAAGCAAACTCAACTAGAGGAAGATGATCCTCCCAACTACCACCAAAATCCAAGATACAAGCACGAAGCAGATCTTCCAAGATACGATTCACTCATTTAGTCTGTCCATCAAACTGTGGGTGATAAGTTGTGCTAAGATTAAGCTTTGTGCCCAAAGCTTGCTGGAGACTCTGCCAGAAGTGACTCATGAAAAGAGGGTCACAATCACACACAATAGATGAAGGAACACCGTGTAATCACACGATCTCCTTAATATATGCTTCGATAAGAGAGATGTCGTCCTGTTAGACTTAATAGGAATGAAATGTGTGGACTTGGTGAGATGGTCCACAACAACCCAAATACTGCCATGGCCTGACCTCGAACGAGGTAAGCCATCGATGAAATCCATAGAAACTTGGTCCCATTTCCACAATGGAACCTATAAAGGCTGAAGAAGACCACTGGGTCGCTGATGCTTGGCCTTAATAAGCTGACAAGTCATGCAATTGCTTACATAACTTGCTATATCTCGCTTCATTCCTTCCAGTAATAGAGAGGACGCATATCAGCATACATCTTGCTGTTTCCAAGATGAATAGTATACTTAGAATGGTGACGCTTAGCTAGAATGTCCCGCCTAAGTTCTGGAATAGAAGGCACGACTAGACGGTTCTTCTTTCGAAGACACCCATGAATATTGATGCTGAAATCCCTCATCTCAATGTCATCGTGGGATTCAGACTTATACTTCTGAATAAGAACGGATATATCAGAGTCTTGTCGCTGAGCCTCGGCAACCCGATCAAGAAGAGTAGGACGAGCTTCCATGCTATACAATAGAATCGGTGAATCTGAAGTGGAAGCACAATCACGAATATCACACATGGAAAGAGTCTCAAGAACTTCCACTCTGCAATCATCATGGAAACAATAGCTGAATGCTTACGACTCAAAGCATCAGCCACTCGATTCCCCTTGCCAGGGGTATACAGAATGTTGAAATCATACGAAGCTAGAAACTCGAGCCAACGCTGTTGTCGCATGTTGAGCTCCTCCTAAGTGAATAAGTACTTGAGATACTTATGATCGGTAAAGAGATTAAAGTGCTCTCCCAACAAATAATGACGCTACATCTTCAAAGCAAATACAATAGCGGCAAGCTCTAAATCGTGGGTAGCGTACCGAACTTCGTTCGGACGTAATTGCCTTGAAGCGTAAGCAACTACCCTATCCTTCTGCATAAGAACAGCACCGAGGCCACTATGACTGGCATCGGTATAGACAATAAGATCCTGATTCCCTTAAGGAACCACAAGAACAGGAGCATTAGTGAGAAGCTCCTTCAATCTATGGAAGGAAACCTCACACTTATTTGACCATATATAGCGAACGCCTTTCTTCGTAAGGCTAGTCAAGGGAAGCACAATACGGGAAAAGTCTTTGATGAATCGACGATAATAACCTGCCAAACCCAGAAAGCTACTGTAATGCCCTAGAAATTCATGGAATCTTATTTTAGTTGAATTTTGAAAATATCTGAATTTATTTGTATAAGAATATATGGAATTAATTGTGTGCAAGTATGTGTGCATGTGTGCACGTGCACACTGATATGGCACAAGGAAGAACTCCAGATTTCTTGAATTTAAAACAAGGATTAAAAAGCATTGCAAACATGATTTTGTGATATGGATATTTGATTTCTGGAATTATATGGATCATTCCAGAAAATAAGAAAAGTAAGTTTTATTTTAAAATCAGTAAACAGATTTTATTTAAAACCCAGAAAAAAATTATACATATATATATGTTATAAGGATTTGAAAACCTGTATACATATAGGTGCATATGTTTCTGAAATTAAAGAGGAATTAAATAAGCCTAGATAAGATATGTATACAAATATACATTTTTAAGTACTGAAAAGTATATATATATATAAGCAAGTGAAACTATAACATTAAAATGACATGAAATGCAATACAAGTCAATATGCTTGTGTAGGCAAAAATAGCAAAGGGGATTCTCAGGAATAATTAAAATATAAAATAGGGTAGTCACACTTTTAACATGACTAGGTGAGTGGCCATTTTCTGAAAAAGTAAAGAAAAGAAAATGCAGCCTTTAATTGGTAATATGACTGGGGGTAATTAGGGATAAAAATGAGAAAATGCAAACACACAATGCATGATGCTAGCCAGGACAGAAATGGAATTTTGTCTTGAGAAAAACCCTAGTAAAAATATGTTTATAAATAAGTAGTTATGTCCAGAGAAATTGTTTTACCCGAGCTACTTATAATAGGAAAAGAAGAAAACATTTTAAAGGAAGAGAAAATACACTCAGGGATTTTCTGGATTTATAAGAAGAAATATTCAGGTGAGTAATCTCACTAAACCCATGGCATTAAGTCCTGTTATGAGGCAGCCAGATTTATGTTATTTTTCTACATGTTTTTGATTCCATTACTATGGTTTTAATGGATGCTTCAATGGATGTTTTAATGGGTGTTTCTGGATGTTTTGATTGCTTTGATGTTTGAGTGTTTTGCTCTGTTTGGTTACACCCAGAAAGGTAAAAGTATGAAATCATGAAAGTAAATAGAGAATGCTTGTAACTGGTTTAGATATGGCATGGAAAACATAGAAACCAAAATGTATATGAGTTGCATTACACTTGTGTAAGTGCTGAGGCTCAATTGAAAGATTCAAGGTTGCAATGGAAATATCCAAAAGTGCTGAACCCTTGATCAAATAGAAAATCCATGAGCCAGAAATCTTGTTTAAGCTAGATCTTGAATTTAGTTCAAACATGGTTGCTTATGAAACAATAATAACCCACATGCCTAGTCTTTATTCCCAGTTGTAAATATTCTTGTATTTTCTTTAAGCCAAAATACTTGAAAATATGATTTTCCCTGGACATGAATGTTAGATTGTTCTTGAGTTATGCTTGTAAACTCTATGTAATGTTTCATGTATACTGGGATTTAGTCACCTAGCTATCTCACGATAGGATTAAACATGAACACTTAGTAAATAAACTAAGGATTGTGAGCCAAGAAGACTGCTGGAATGCTTGTCATATTTGAAGTATGCAAGTTGGCACATGGTTTGTTTAAGCCCTGAGATCTTTGTGCAATATTGTGAATTATTTTATTGCAATGTGTCCCCGTGATTCCTTTATGGCAGATGAGGCTAGGAATTAATTTGATAAATGCAACCTTAAATTGATGAAGTAGAAACTTGAGTTATTCCTAAGATGGTTGGACTGGAGCTATGATAGTTCCTGAGTATTTCTATTTGAAACATATGTTTGCATGGTTGAATGTGTGTACATGATTAGTCTTAAATACTGATCATATATGCACAAGTATATCATAAACAAGTCAGGCAAATTGTTCAAAGAAGATATGCCCACTTGTACAAAATATTTATGTCTCACTCATTTACTTAATATCATGGAATTTTTGATTTTACTCATACCAGATCTTGTATCTGACCCTTGTTTGCTTATGGCATCTGGGGTGTCTCATCTAAAATGGGGCAGCCTCTAATGTTCTTTCAGGGAATGCTGGATCTAAATAGGAAGCTGCTGTGGCTAATGAAAGTGATTATATAAGCATGCTAAATTAGAATTGAATAAGAACTTAGAATGAAATATTTGCATGTAATCTGGGGAGTTTTTATAGTTCTGTTTTGGTTGTTATGTAATGGTCTTAACAGTTTGGATTTATTGGTTGTTCTAAATGATTCTAGTGATGTACTAAGTTTGGGATTAATCTAAAGACTTGGTTGAATTTTTGCAAGAAAATATATATTTGAGTATTGTGGTGAAAATCTGTAAATGATATATGCCTGTATTTGAGAAATGGATATGTATATGTACATATATTGTATTAGTTAATTTCAAGTTACTTAAAACCTTAAGTTTGAAGGTTAAAAATCTGAGTTTAGCTATAAAAACCTGGAATTATTCTTGTGGATATTTTTAAGTTCATATAAATTAGATATGCATAGGATTTACTGACTTGTTACAAATATTCAAAAGTATATAGTAATTAACTTTAGTCAGAACTGCTAGAATCCAAATCAAGCACGATACTCTTGTTTAACAAAAATATATATACTCTGAATTTAAACAAGAGAAGCACGTACATCCTCATATGTATGTGTATATTATAGGGATGCACTGATATATTTATATTGGTAATAAGTTTTGAATCCTGGTTGAATTGTTTGAAAGAAAAAAAAATGACTCTGATAGTTCAAAGGAAGTTTAAATCAAACTTAAAAGTGCAAATGAGTGTAGGTGGACATCCACACACATATAAATTGAATGTGCATATGCATGTACTTAGAGATCAAATTTAGACGTCAGTCATATTAATTTAGACGTCTGAGATTAAACTTAGACGTCAGTCATAATAATTTAGACGTCTAAGGTTAAATGTAGACGTCTGTCACAAAAAATTTAGATGTCTGAATTTAGTTCAAAATGTCTTTTTCTCTCTGTTTCAATTTTAGATCTCTGAGCCGTCTGTCATAATTAGTTAGACGTCTGGGATTAAGTTTAGACGCCTGTCATAAGAATTTAGACGTCTGAACTGCTGATTTTGCCTAATTTGCCTATTTAGAAAAGAAATAAGTGGCTATGTCAATAGCTTGTATGGCATTTTGATTTCTATTTGATTTAAATTCCCTTTGATGAAGTAAAAAAAATCCTTATGAAATTAAGGTAGAAAGAGGAGGGTCATTTCAGTTGGTATCAGAGCACTTGGTTGCATTGATTGTTAAGTATTATAGAAATGTATTTTGTCTGTTTGTTTTGGATGAAATAATTTAGATAAGAAAATAGTAATTATAGAAGTACTCATAATATACTAATACCATTTGCCCAGAACTTAGTTAGCAGACCATGGTAGGAAGAGGATCTCATCACCATGCAGGATCAAGTGCACCACAAATGCTTGATATGCAAGACTTTATGAGGGCTTTAAGGGATGGAATTGGGCATAGGCCTGAGAACCCACATGAAGAACTTTCAAAACTACTGAAGACTTATTCCAATTTGGGAGGCAGGAGTTTTGAAGGAACTGAAAATGTGATGGAAATTCAAGCATGGTTGAGAACACTGGACAGAGTTTTCAATGACATGCAATTGGATGATCAAAGGAAGAGGCAAGTAGCTTCAAGACAACTGAAAGGGGTAGCTTTAAGCTGGTGGGAGGTGATCATAGCTGGAAGAAATGAAAATGAGATCACTTGGAATCAATTCAAGGAGATGTTGGAAGCTAGATTTGTTCCAGCATCAGCCAAAACTCTATTGCTTGAAGAATTCATCAGACTTAGGCAGGGAACTTTTAATGTGACTGAATATACTCATAGGTTTGAGGGCTTGTCTAAGTATGGAGCTATGCTTGTGGCTGATGAGGCATCAAAGAATGATAGGTATATTAAGGGTTTAAACCCAGGGCTTAGTAGGGCTATGTTGCCATATGCAGATAAAACTTTTGATCAAATCATTGATCTGGCCTTAAAATTTGAGCAACATGACAAGGAAAGGGAGAAGTATAAGAATTTTAAGAATAACAACAATAAGAAAAATAGGGGAAGGTATCATCCCTATGACAAAAAGAAGGAGGAGACAGAAGGCAAGAAAACCAATGATACTAAGACCACTGATACAAAGAGAAAAATAACATGTCATCATTGTGGAAAAGAGGGACATATCAAACCAAGGTGCCCAGAATTGAAGGGAGGAGCTTTCAAATGCTACCTATGTGGTAAGGAGGGACATATCAAGAGAAACTGCCCTGAGTATAAACAGCAAGGGAAGCTAGCAAGTTTGGAAAGCAGAAGCAAATCCACAGTAGAGGCTAATGCAGAAAACCATGGTCAAGTGGAAGGTACTTTATTTATTTGTACCGTACCCATATCAGTAGTGTATGATACAGGGGCAACACATTCTCTGATTTCCCATGAGTTAGTTGCATTGCTTAAATTAAATTGCATACTGGTTGAAACCCCTTTGTTAGTGCAAAGCCCATTGGGAAGTTCTAGTGTTTTAAACATGATGTGTGTGGATGTGGAATTAAACATAGGAGGAAATGTTTTTATTTCCAATTTATATGTTTTAAATTACCCAAATATGGGTGTTATATTGGGTGTAGACTGGTTAAGACAATACAAAGCAATAATTAATTTAGACTCATCCACCGTATCATTACAAAATTCTAGAGGTCAAAGAATCACAATTTTGTGTGAAATAGCCAAGGAAAGAAAATTATATCACTTGATTGACTTAAGTAAGGATTCCAGTGAGCCTTCTATTGAAGAAATCCCCATAATTAACAAATACTTAGATGTGTTTGGAGAAGTTAAGGGTGTTCCACACCACAGACCAGTGGAATTTTAGATTAATCTGATACCAGGAGCAAGTCCAATTATTAAGAAACCCACTAGGATGGGGCCAAGTGAGTTGAAGGAATTGAAGAAACAGTTAGAAGAGTTGGAAAGCAAAGGATTTATAAGACCAAGTAATTCATACTGGGGTGCTCCAGTAGTGTTTGTAAGGTAACATGATGGTACTTTAAGAATGTGCATAGATTACAGGGAGCTAAACAAAGTCACTATAAAAAACAAGTACCCCTTACCTAGAATTGATGATCTTTTTGATCAACTTAGTGGAGCAAAAATATTTTCTAGGTTAGACTTGGCATCTGGATTCCATCAGATGAAGGTTGAGGACTCAAGTGTTAAGTACACAGCCTTTAACACTAGGTATGGTTTATATGAGTTTCTTGTCATGCCATTTGGGTTGACAAATGCTCCATCATACTTTGTAGACTTGATGAATAGGATATTCAGGGATTATTTAGACAAGTTTGTTTTGATTTTTATTGATGATATTTTGATCTATTCTAAAACAGTAGAGGAACATGAAAATCACTTACACCTTGTTTTGTCTAGATTAAGAGAAAAAGATTTAAAAGCAAAATTTTCTAAGTGTGCATTTTGGAAAGAAGAAGTGCATTTCCTTGGGCATGTTATATCTGCCAAGGGCATTTCTGTAAACCCCAATAAAATTGTGGCAATCCAAGCATGGAAAAGGCCAAGCACAGTGGGAGAAGTTAGGTCATTTATGGGAATGGCAGGGTATTATAGGAGGTTTATAAAAGATTTTTCTAAGATGTCATCACCTCTTACCAACCTAACTAGAAAGAACCAACCCTTTATATGGACTGAGAAATGTGAACAAGCCTTTAGTAGAATCAAGGAGGCCTTAGTCAATGCACCAGTATTGAAAGTACCAGAAGGAAATGAGGATTTGATTGTGTATACTGATGCAAGTGGTTTTGGGCTAGGAGCTGTATTGATGCAGCAAGATCAAGTTATAGCCTATGCATCAAGACAATTGAAGCCACATGAATCAAAGTATGCAACCCATGATCTTGAGTTGGCAGCAGTGGTATATGCACTAAAGCTCTGGAGACATTATCTTCTAGGTGCTAAGTTTATTTTGTACACAGACCATAAGGCATTGAAATATCTCTTTTCACAAAAAGATTTGAATATGAGGCAACATAGATGGGTTGAGTTTCTAGCAGCATATGATTTAGACATACTTTATACTCCAGGAAAAGCTAATAAGGTTGCAGATGCTTTGAGCAGGCAGCATGCAAAAGTAGCCATGCTAATGATAGAAGAGTTTAGAAATTTATCTCTACTTACTGATTTGGAAATTGAGGAAAACAGTGAGGTAAACATGGAGATGATTGAAGAAGGGAGTAAAGAAAAATTAAGTTTGATAACTTTGCAATCAGATTTAATTTTGAAAGTGGGAAAAATGCAAGGGGGAGATCCAGATTTATTAGAAAAGAAGACTTTAATAGAAAAAGGAGAAGAAGTAGCAAACTACCACATTGATAAGAATGGTTACTTAAGGAATAAAGGTAGAATATGTGTTCCAAAGGATATAGAATTGAAGGAAGAGATACTTAATGAATATCATAGGAGCAAATATTCTATACACCCAGGCAGCACCAAGATGTACCAAAATTTGAAGAGGGATTATTGGTGGAGAGGGATGAAAACTGATGTGGCCAAACATGTTGCAAAGTGTATGACTTGCCAACAAGTCAAAGCAGAAACCCAAAGACCCTCAGGCCTATTACAACCTCTAAGTATACCACAGTGGAAGTGGGAAGATATATCTATGGATTTCATAGATGGTCTGCCTAGGTCAAAAAGAGGAAACACAAGCATTTGGGTAGTAGTTGATAGATTGACTAAAGTGGCACACTTTATACCAGTGAAGGCAGAAAGAAATGCACCTAAACTAGCTCAAATATTCATGAGAGAAATAGTAAGATTGCATGGAATCCCTAAGACTATAGTGAGTGATAGGGACACAATCTTTACATCCAGATTTTGGAAGAGCTTTCAAGAAGCCATGGGAAGTGAGTTATGCTTGAGTACTGCATACCACCCCCAATCAGATGGTCAAACTGAAGTGATAAATAAAGTTTTGGAGGATTTGTTGAGGGCATGTGCATTGGACTTTGGAGGTAATTGGGAAGATCACCTCCATTTGGCTGAATTTACATATAACAATAGTTATCAAAGCACCATAGGTATGGCACCATTTGAAGCCTTGTATGGCAAACCATGTTTGTCATCAATATGTTGGGTTGAAGCAGGAGAAAAGGCTGTCTTAGGGCCTGAGTATGTTAAAGAGACTACAGAGAAAATTGAATTGGTGAGGAGAAGAATGGCAGCAGCTCAAGATAGGCAAAAGAAGTTTGCAGATATGAGGAGGAAGCAGGTAGAATATGAAGTTGGTGATTATGTTTTCATCAAAGTTTCACCTATGAAGAAGGTGTTGTGGTTTGGCAAGCAGGGAAAACTTACCCCAAGATATGTTGGACCTTACAAGATTTTGGAAAAAATAGGATCATTAGCATATAAGTTGGAGCTACCTGAAGAGATGAGTGCAATGCACAATGTATTTCATGTATCACAACTTAGGAGATGGGTGCATGATAAAGAGGAAATTCTAGAGAAACCAACTCAAGTTCAAATAATTCCTGACTTGGTCTATGAGAAAGAACCAGTGGGGATTTTAGCTAAAGAGGAAAAGAAGTTGAGGAGCAAAACTTTGAAATTGGTAAAGGTTCAATGGAGCCTAGATCCTAATGATTGTACACGGGAGTTAGAGGATAAGATAAAGATGGATTACCCTAAGCTTTTTGCAGTGGAAGGTAAAAATCTAAATACCTAAAAAGTTTAATATGTATGGTTGTTTTGGCTGAATTGTTTGCTTATGCTATGTTTGATAGATTTTATAAAATCTGGAAATGTTTAAAGTCAAAATGAGAAAAATTGTGAGGACACAATTCCTAAAAAGGTGGGGTGATTGTAATGCCCTAGAAATTCATGGAATCTTATTTTAGTTGAATTTTGAAAATATCTGAATTTATTTGTATAAGAATATATGGAATTAATTGTGTGCAAGTATGTGTGCATGTGTGCACGTGCACACTGATATGGCACAAGGAAGAACTCCAGATTTCTTGAATTTAAAACAAGGATTAAAAAGCATTGCAAACATGATTTTGTGATATGGATATTTGATTTCTGGAATTATATGGATCATTCCAGAAAATAAGAAAAGTAAGTTTTATTTTAAAATCAGTAAACAGATTTTATTTAAAACCCAGAAAAAAATTATACATATATATATGTTATAAGGATTTGAAAACCTGTATACATATAGGTGCATATGTTTCTGAAATTAAAGAGGAATTAAATAAGCCTAGATAAGATATGTATACAAATATACATTTTTAAGTACTGAAAAGTATATATATATATAAGCAAGTGAAACTATAACATTAAAATGACATGAAATGCAATACAAGTCAATATGCTTGTGTAGGCAAAAATAGCAAAGGGGATTCTCAGGAATAATTAAAATATAAAATAGGGTAGTCACACTTTTAACATGACTAGGTGAGTGGCCATTTTCTGAAAAAGTAAAGAAAAGAAAATGCAGCCTTTAATTGGTACTATGACCGGGGGTAATTAGGGATAAAAATGAGAAAATGCAAACACACAATGCATGATGCTAGCCAGGACAGAAATGGAATTTTGTCTTGAGAAAAACCCTAGTAAAAATATGTTTATAAATAAGTAGTTATGTCCAGAGAAATTGTTTTACCCGAGCTACTTATAATAGGAAAAGAAGAAAACATTTTAAAGGAAGAGAAAATACACTCAGGGATTTTCTGGATTTATAAGAAGAAATATTCAGGTGAGTAATCTCACTAAACCCATGGCATTAAGTCCTGTTATGAGGCAGCCAGATTTATGTTATTTTTCTACATGTTTTTGATTCCATTACTATGGTTTTAATGGATGCTTCAATGGATGTTTTAATGGGTGTTTCTGGATGTTTTGATTGCTTTGATGTTTGAGTGTTTTTCTCTGTTTGGTTACACCCAGAAAGGTAAAAGTATGAAATCATGAAAGTAAATAGAGAATGCTTGTAACTGGTTTAGATATGGCATGGAAAACATAGAAACCAAAATGTATATGAGTTGCATTACACTTGTGTAAGTGCTGAGGCTCAATTGAAAGATTCAAGGTTGCAATGGAAATATCCAAAAGTGCTGAACCCTTGATCAAATAGAAAATCCATGAGCCAGAAATCTTGTTTAAGCTAGATCTTGAATTTAGTTCAAACATGGTTGCTTATGAAACAATAATAACCCACATGCCTAGTCTTTATTCCCAGACTCCCAGTTGTAAATATTCTTGTATTTTCTTTAAGCCAAAATACTTGAAAATATGATTTTCCCTGGACATGAATGTTAGATTGTTCTTGAGTTATGCTTGTAAACTCTATGTAATGTTTCATGTATACTGGGATTTAGTCACCTAGCTATCTCACGATAGGATTAAACATGAACACTTAGTAAATAAACTAAGGATTGTGAGCCAAGAAGACTGCTGGAATGCTTGTCATATTTGAAGTATGCAAGTTGGCACATGGTTTGTTTAAGCCCTGAGATCTTTGTGCAATATTGTGAATTATTTTATTGCAATGTGTCCCCGTGATTCCTTAATGGCAGATGAGGCTAGGAATTAATTTGATAAATGCAACCTTAAATTGATGAAGTAGGAACTTGAGTTATTCCTAAGATGGTTGGACTGGAGCTATGATAGTTCCTGAGTATTTCTATTTGAAACATATGTTTGCATGGTTGAATGTGTGTACATGATTAGTCTTAAATACTGATCATATATGCACAAGTATATCATAAACAAGTCAGGCAAATTGTTCAAAGAAGATATGCCCACTTGTACAAAATATTTATGTCTCACTCATTTACTTAATATCATGGAATTTTTGATTTTACTCATACCAGATCTTGTATCTGACCCTTGTTTGCTTATGGCATCTGGGGTGTCTCATCTAAAATGGGGCAGCCTCTAATGTTCTTTCAGGGAATGCTGGATCTAAATAGGAAGCTGCTGTGGCTAATGAAAGTGATTATATAAGCATGCTAAATTAGAATTGAATAAGAACTTAGAATGAAATATTTGCATGTAATCTGGGGAGTTTTTATAGTTCTGTTTTGGTTGTTATGTAATGGTCTTAAAAGTTTGGATTTATTGGTTGTTCTAAATGAATCTAGTGATGTACTAAGTTTGGGATTAATCTAAAGACTTGGTTGAATTTTTGCAAGAAAATATATATTTGAGTATTGTGGTGAAAATCTGTAAATGATATATGCCTGTATTTGAGAAATGGATATGTATATGTACATATATTGTATTAGTTAATTTCAAGTTACTTAAAACCTTAAGTTTGAAAGTTAAAAATCTGAGTTTAGCTATAAAAACCTGGAATTATTCTTGTGGATATTTTTAAGTTCATATAAATTAGATATGCATAGGATTTACTGACTTGTTACAAATATTCAAAAGTATATAGTAATTAACTTTAGTCAGAACTGCTAGAATCCAAATCAAGCAGGATACTCTTGTTTAACAAAAATATATATACTCTGAATTTAAACAAGAGAAGCACGTACATCCTCATATGTATGTGTATATTATAGGGATGCACTGATATATTTATATTGGTAATAAGTTTTGAATCCTGGTTGAATTGTTTGAAAGAAAAAAAAATGACTCTGATAGTTCAAAGGAAGTTTAAATCAAACTTAAAAGTGCAAATGAGTGTAGGTGGACATCCACACACATATAAATTGAATGTGCATATGCATGTACTTAGAGATCAAATTTAGACGTCAGTCATATTAATTTAGACGTCTGAGATTAAACTTAGACGTCAGTCATAATAATTTAGACGTCTAAGGTTAAATGTAGACGTCTATCACAAAAAATTTAGATGTCTGAATTTAGTTCAAAATGTCTTTTTCTCTCTGTTTCAATTTTAGATCTCTGAGCCGTCTGTCATAATTAGTTAGACGTCTGGGATTAAGTTTAGATGCCTGTCATAAGAATTTAGACGTCTGAACTGCTGATTTTGCCTAATTTGCCTATTTAGAAAAGAAATAAGTGGCTATGTCAATAGCTTGTATGGCATTTTGATTTCTATTTGATTTAAATTCCCTTTGATGAAGTAAAAAAAATCCTTATGAAATTAAGGTAGAAAGAGGAGGGTCATTTCAGCTACGAATCTCATGAACATTCTCAGGCCTCTTCCAATTCTGGATGGCTTCGATCTTAGAAGGATCGACCGAAATGCCTTCGGAAGAAACAACATGGCCTAAGAACTTAACTTGCTTTTCCTAGAAATGACACTTAGAAAGCTTTGCTTTAAGTTGATGTTGTCGAAGAGTACTCAAAATAATTTTAAGATGTCGAGTATGGTCCACTTCGGACTTAGGATATACAAGAATGTCATCGATGAAAACAAGAACAAACTTATCGAGATATTCCCGGAATACTCAATTCATAAGGTCGACGAAATAAGAAGGGGCGTTCATCGAACCGAACGGCATGACGAACCACTCATATGAACCATAGCGAGTGCGGAAAGTTGTAAGTGGAATGCTGTCTTTCGCAACTTGGAGCTGGTGAAATCCCGTGGCAAGGTCAAGCTGCGAGAAGACCTTAGCGCCACTCAACTGATCGAACATATCGTCAATCCTAGGAAATGGATAGCGGTTCTTGATGGTCAACTTATTAAGCTTGCGATAATCGACGCATAGCCTAAGAGTCCCATCGGACTTCCTCACGAATACCACCACGGCTCCCCACGGTAAAGAACTAGATCGAATGAAATGCTTGGCTTCAAGCTCTAGGAGTTGCTTCTTGAGTTCCTCATTCTCTTTAGTAGACATCCTCGTGGGAGGACGACTAACTGGCTGTGCACCTGGAATAAGGTCAATGCGGAACTCAATAGCCCGCTTGGGTGGTAATCCCGAAACAGGCTCAAATAAGTCTAGAAAGTCACGAACAACAAGAATCCGAGACACATTATCATCATCGTCTCGAGAATCAAGAGCAAATAAAGAAGCCACGGAATCATGATTGGACTCTTGAAGCAAAACAGACAACCGAGTAGGAGAATCAGGATGACGAAGCTATAAAACTCTCTCCAAACAAAGAATCATGGCATCGTATCTAACTAGCCAGTCCATACCAAGAATCATATCAAATCTAATAAAAGGAATCACGTGCAGATTCGCACGGAAAGAAAAACCACAAATTATAATCTCAACATCATCACAAAGAAGACTAAGGGTTGCAGATCCCCCGATAGGATTCACAATCTATAAAGAAGTAAGCATGCAAGAAACATTTAACTGTAAAGCATCGATGAGTTCCTTTAATACGAATGAATGAGAAGCACCCGTATCGAAGAGCACTTGAATAGAATGATCATGAAATAAAATAGAACCCTCTAAAACGGAAGAGAATATACCTCGAGACTGAGAAGCATCTCTAGAAGTGGTAGCAACACTAAGATGACCCTGACGAGAACTCTTCTCCCTCTTGGGACAAGCTGAAATCAAATGTCCCTCCTTCTTACAATAGAGGCATCTCTTAGGCTTGGGACACTCTCTCACAGGATGGTCAGGCGAACCACAATTGAAACAAGCAAAAGGCTTAGCAGAAGGAGTAGCTGGAGACTGAGAAGAGGATCCCCCTTGCTTCTTCTTCTTATTAGGGTGGAAAGGCTTAGACTTGCGGAAAAACTTCTGCTTGTTCGGATTTCCTCGAACCTCACCCTCAACATCACTATCCTTCTCCTTCTCAACTGCTTCAAGCTGAAGGGCTGCATCCACAAGTTTCTCAAAAGAAAGCTCAAGACGAAGCATAAGGGATTTCTTCAAGTATTTCTTAAGTCCAGAGACGAACTTAAGATTCTTCTTATATGGAGTAGAAATGTGCTCAAGACCATACTTAGATAAGGCTTCGAAAGATGCAACATACTCAGAAACTGTCTACTTCCCTTGTTTGAAATCAAGGAAATGTCGAGCTAGAATAGCTTTCTCGGATTTAGGAACAAACTTAAGCTCGAATCTCTCACGAAACTGATCCCACTCTAAAGTAGACTCATCAACATCCGCCACAAGCAAGTCATACCAATTCAATGCATGTTCTTGCAACACACTCGATGCGACAAGAATGCGATGATGGCTAGATATCTCCATACGGTTAAATATGCGCTCACAAGAACTGAGCCATGCCTCGACCTCTATGACGGTCTCAGTGCCTCTAAAGATCTTGCCACCAAGATGAGTAAAGTCGCTGCACATGCGCGCAAATGCGGATTTGCACGGAGGAGAAGATCGAGCTGGAACGGGAGGATGAGTGCTCTTAATAAGCTCGAGAATCTGATCGATAGACATATATACACCTTCGGGACAAGAACCACTGGACGATCCCACCGCCAAAGAGCGTCCTCTACCTCTACTAGACATAGCTGAAAGATAAGATAAGATAGGATCGTTCACAGGGTAGATAGATATATTAGCAATTCAAATGCAGAAATTAAGGAATACTACGGAATTAAATTAACATTCCTAGACATATTCCTTTCTGTCTACCCCAAAGGAATCGAAAAGGGACACGAATCAAAACAAGGACAAGGTGAGATGGATCACGATTGGGGATGATGTGTACAAATGTATTATATTTGATGTAGGGTAATCTTGTGTACCGTTCTGCATATATCACATTATATTCTGAAATCCTGCTCTGATACCAAGCTGTGACGCCCCACCCCGAGACCCATATTAGTAAAGAGAATTACTAAGTAATCTTGTCTACTAATACATAGAATATGGCTGGTTAAGGGCGACCCTCATGATAATGCATTAGCTAAGAGCTAAGTATGTCGATATATATATATATATATATATATTTCCATTACCTCATATATGGTCGACACACCTAGTCCTTAACTAATACGATACCATGGTGGTTTAGGACCGTTTCAGAATAAATGCAATATACAAATATATATAAACAGTGACAGAACAACAAACCCAGATCAGAGTATACATACATCTCCATACATCATACATAATACAACATACATAAGTAGCATGAACTAAAAAATATACATACACAACCATCTCACAAAATAATAGGTACAATGTCCAAGTCTGGAAGAAGTGGTCCAAACAAAAGCAAGCTAACGGATCCAAGAAGGAGTGAGCTAAATCCATACCTAACCTGCAACTCGATCTGACTCGAGTAATAAATACACGGGTCAGGAAGGCTAGAACTTATCATTAGTAAAGATAACAGTAAAAAGAGGAAAGGGAGAACCATTCCGTTGTTGACAACGTAACGATATAAGTATCATCAAATCATCTCTAAGGTGAGATATCTATGGGTTCATCATGATTTCATAAGGGAATTCAATTGGTTATCTAACTATGGTTCATCTTCTATAGTTATATAAGTGAAATAGGCAAGGATTTGAACCATATAAATAATCATCATAAAACAGTCTAAAACCTCATAAATCCATCATAATAGAACTCAATGAGGGTTCAAAACATCATATTAGAAATCACCATAAAACCATTAATACATGTAAGTCTTCATCTTACTCAAGACTATAATAACATCCTCATAAAAAGGTGAAATCAAAAACATCTAAAACTTCATGGAAAACTGCACGTGCTTACATCGTGACTAGTACTAATATTTGGTACCATAAACATCGTGATGACTGGAGTCAAGTAACATCATAACATTGTGAACATCATGATGACTATAGTCTATAATATCATAATGACTCCCTATCACAAAGACCCGAGTTAATAACATCGTGATGATCAGAGTCGCAACTACATCGTGATGACTCCAATTGAGTACTCGTGGTCTATAGTACTAGTAAACATCGTGAATGTGTCTCAACTTCTCGGATAGGAACCCAATAGGAATTAACGTACGTCCCATACCATACGTTCGCACCTAACGGTTTACTAGCCGTTAGTTGGTGCCACACTAGTAAAACATCATAAACATCATGAAAATATACTCTGCCTCATCTCATCGGCGAGTAAATACAATACTCTACTCATCTCATCTCATTGACGAGTACTAGTGGCATCGTGACTTATCTCATCTCATCGACAAGTAAAAGCCATCATAATACATCTCAACATCATAAAATCATCATAAAGAAGCTTACCTCATCTCATCGGCAAGTAAAAATAACATCTAGATGGTTATTTATAACCATAATTCCAAATAGGAATTTCTAGCTCTTAATTCGCCTCATTTCATCGGCGATTAAGAAATACATCTAAAAATGGTCCTTCATCGAATATACTCCTAAATTGGAGTTCTCGGACCATATAATCTACCCAAAATTTAAGAACATCTTAAATCATCTCAAACAGTTCATCGAAAGGGTTTCGATCGTATAAGTCCGATATTAAGCGATAAAGCAAATCCATGTGTCCCATACCACATGTTTTACTTTACCGTTTAATTGTCTTTCTCATACGTCCGAAATTCATAAAAATATTTAATTTTATTTATAAAATAATTTTATTAGAGAAAAACAAGAATTTAAAACGATTTCCAAAAACGATTACTAAAACCAATATTTGAAATTTCTTTATTATAGGAAATAAATATATTTTTATTTAGAAAAATAATTTTAAAATACTATATAATAATAATTTGAAATGTCCATATATTTCAAAAATGGTTTAGTGAAAACCGTTCTCGAAAACAATGAAAACTAAGAAGGATATCTCAAAACCGATAACTTGAATTCAATACGAATTCAATTCAAATTTATCCCAAAATCAATTCAAATTCCATTTAAATTTGAATTTCAAATTCTCCCAATATAGCTAGCCTACTGATAGGCATCATAGCTCTCAAAATATCTCAAAAACAACATCAAAATCGAACGAGAATGAGAGCAAAAACGAGCTAATACAATTCTAAGGTCAATGATTGTTATTGCTGTCATTTTGCACTCATGACAGCAACATACAAACAAAATTTCGACCAAGCAAACTTCAAAATTTCAGAAAACTCAAAACATGAAACTTGTAGTACATGATCTAAGCTTTCCACAACATCTATAATTATCGAATTTGGGTAAGAAACGAAAGACTTATGGTTAATTCCGTTTCAGATTCAAACACAGAGCAAATGTTAGTTTTGCTCTCGGGATAGCAATAGAAACACTCAATTTTGACCTGGATAACTTCAAAATTCTAGAAAGCTCAAAACATGAAACCTGTAACTCTATGTTTATGCTTTCTAGAGCATCTAAAATTATTAAATTTGGATAAGAAACAAGTAACTTATGGACAAAACAATTCTCAGACCTGTGATTGTCGTTGCTGTCGATTTGCTCTCGGGACAGCAACAAACAAGCACGATTTTGATCAAGCAAACATCAAAATTTTGGAAAACTCGGTACAAGAAACTTGTAGCTCCATGTCTAAGCTTCCAGAACATCCAAAATTATTAAATTTGGATAAGAAACGAAAAATTTATGGCAAAATTCGTTTCAGCTTAAATCTTAAACAAAATTTACTATAATGATTTTCTTATATATATATATATATTTGCCAATTTCTCACAAGATTATCATTTTCAGCTAGCAAATTTGTGAGCTTGCACTCATCTTAAAGATTTAGCAGCGAATTCAAGAGCAAGTTGATAGCTTTTGGTGAAAAAGGTGCCTTCAATAACCTGTAAAAGCTGAAAATGGAACATGCGGGGAAGAAGAAACCAATTACAGACAATTCATATACAGATTCGAGATTTTGATGAAACAAGCCTTAGTATTGGATTTGATTACCTTTTCTTTCCTTTGTTTTGAAGATTTCTCTTCTTGTTTCAGCAATTTAGAAGCAAAGTTTTAATTTTTTAAAGAGGGAGGCCATAGTTTTCATTTACTGTTAATTTCTGGAGAAGGAGAAAATGAGAAATGGGAAAACAACGTACAATATATTTTTTTTCTTTCTTTCCTGCTAGTTCTAGACTTGGGTTTAGGATCTAAAACCCATACCCATAAATTCCATTCCTATACTTAGTGAAAATTCATTAAGTAAAGCATATATTTTCACTTATTTAACCAATATATACACACCTTTACTTATTAAAAACCAAATAAAACTTATACAACAAAAGTTTGTGTAAACCAAATTGTTTTCTCAACAAAATAAAATTTAATTTAACTATAAAAATTTATTTTTATTAATAAAACCTTATTTCTACTTAATTATCATAATTTACACTTTTATGTCATAAAACACTATTTTTTAACATAACAATTTATACAAATATTGTTTTCTTGTCAAATAAAATACAACAAAATATTCTAACTTTATTTTTACATCAAAATATTATTTTTAAACAATATTACATCTTTTACATTAATAAAATACAAATTTACTTCATTTCCCCCTTTTTAAAATCAATAAATGGTTAATATTGGCATTAATTTCCAATATTATTGCATTTACCCAAATAAAATTACAAATTGATTATTTTCACTCCAAATTCTCAAAATAAAGTTTTTAAAACTTTATTTTCATCAATTTATATTTATTTCAACAATTTAAATGTTGAAATATATCTCTTGATTAATTTATTAACTCAAATTAACAAATTTCCAATATTTTCATCTTATTTAACCAAATCTCCTAACAATCAAATTTCAAGCCCAATATTTATTCTCAAACACATTGTTTATTTAAAATAACAAATTTTTACCCAATTTATCTCCTCCATTTTATTTTATTCTCAATGTTAAACTATAACTATGATTATAAATTAGTATTTTCGGTAATCACCAATACCAGGGTTGTTACAGGCCAATTGGTTTGTAGTGAACCCATGAAAACTATATCCGGATTAAGTTATTGAAAGTTGTCAATAGGTTTCTAGTCAACCCATGAAAACTAGGATAAGAGAGAAGTTATTGGGGTCACCAATAGGTTCAGGGGAACCCATGAATTAATTAAGTTAATTGGTAGGGGCCAATAAGTTCATAGTGCACCTATGAAAACTATGAAATAGGACAGGGAGTCCATATATTATATGAAGGTTATTAGTAAGCCCATGAAAACTAATAGGTTAATAGTGACCCTAGAAATTATAAACATGACAGGGAGTCAATTAAACAAAGGAGGGGAAATCCAGAATGTTTTAACTTGTATACATATCATCATAATATTTTGAATGACTATGTTTTAACCATTGTAGATGCTAGAGCACAATATATGGTTTTATAAAGGTTTTAAGATACTACTGAGAGGAAAACCCGTTCCGCTAAGCGGTGTGGTCTCACTAGATATCTAAATGGTTTTAGATGTTAGATTATTATTCATACCAGGCTTTATATCTGACTCGAAGTTTATGTTTTCACCTTAAACTCTCGAGTACTCAATTGATTTTGAGTAGTTTGAGAGTTGAGGTTTTCAGGTACCTTATTAGATGAATAAAACTTCCGGAGACGTGCAGGAGACATAATATATATTTAGAGTTCTCTTTTATTTGATTCCGTTGTGTTGTTTGTAATGGCAAGTTGTTATATTGCATGTATATACTCTGATCATCCAAGAAGGCATCTTCACATGTCAATCTTAGCGTATGTTGTAATAAATATATTTTCTTTGAACATGGTTTACAATTATGGGATTATGTAATGAACTGGAAATGATTTGAAATGGAATGTGATCTTGTTTGAAGTTTTAAATTTTTTTCCATATTCAAGTGTTTCTGTGTATCAATGAATCTAACACTGCCGTATTTGGTCGCCAAGGATTAATAATTATGGATGACTGCAGCATCTATTGCTGTTAGTTTTGGGCCTCCAAGTAGGGGGATGTTACATCCTTAGCTTTTAAGGATATCAAAAAAACCGCCATTTACATAAACTGATCAAAATGACTTTTCAATAATCAAATTCTTAGATTTATTTTGTAGCCTTTGGTTCAGTGTTACATGTAACACAACAGAATCATTAATGTAATCAATCATATTGAATACACGATCTCACACTAAAGTTTTACTTGCTTATTTCAATGAACTAATTTCATTGAGGTTTCGTACGTTATGAATTATGACCATTCACTATATAACATTTACATGTAATCATATATGGATCAAATATCCATATTTTTGTATTGCTTTTAAAGCTCAAAACTCGTTGAAGACAATACACGGTCTCGAGCAAGTAATCTCGTAAGTGACCAAGTTACGAACATATTTGGTATTTGTATAATTTGGCGCTTGCATGTGAAAACATGCAAAAAATTATTGGTAAGTATACTTAATATTTCTTTTTTAATATTTAATTTGATTCCTTTGTATATTTTAATTGATAAACATTTTATCAATTCTATTCCATGCACAAATTCATCGAAGTAGATTATTTTAATTATACATAGCATATGTTTTTACAATATTAGAAATGTTAAATATTACCATTTCTTTTCTAATAAAGCTCCCACTAGTCTTTTATGTTTCTCCAAATCCTAAGACGAAACATAAAAATCATTCGACTTCACTAGTGAGTGTTAGGACTCGTATATCTTGGGATTCTGACCTTGAGGAAAGCTCAACAAATCATACTCTCATATACGATGGATAATGACTCCTTATCGATTGTATCACCTACAACTCCTAACCTTGTGATCCTTATCCTAATCTCATCTTTACCTTGAGGAAAGCTCAACAAATAAAGAGAGATTATTTACTCGAACCCATCATTTTGCGATGACCTAAGTATACCATACATACCTTGAGGAAAGCTCAACAAATATGTATAAGTGTCTTACCTCGTCAAGTCTATATATTAATAGTACTACACATAATATCCCTAACTTGAGGAATGCTCAACAATGAAGAAGTATGCAAGCAATCTATTAACATATAAATGGTAAAGGATAACTTTGTATTAAAGATGCATAATCTTTAATATATTTAATTGAGTGATATTGACTTATGAAATAATATATATTTTATGAAATACCCTCATGACTCAAGTTTCGGATACAACAAAATTCACGATATACATACTATAAGTATGTATTTATCCCTTAAGTCTAGTTGGATTCCTCTAATGTTCCACTATTAATTTATACATTCATATTATATAAATTTTATTATTATATAATTTTTATATTTCATATTGCTTATTCAATGGTCTTATGTATAATAATAATAATTAATTAAACCTTATTTAATTAATTTTAATTAATTAACATTTTGAGTAATTTTATATTATCTTAATATAACATTTACATTAAATATTTATATTATCTACTATAACCTTTGTAGTATAACAATATACCATACGTGTGTGTATTATTTAATTAAATAACCTTTTAATTTATTCATTTAACTAAACAATTTTAATTAAATTTATATTAATTATGAATACTAATTTTATATACATACATGTATACTTATAATATCTTAATCATTTTAAAATATTATAACATATATCAAAATATATAATATATGTATATATACCTTTATTAATTAACTCATTTAATTAATCTATTTAATTCTTTTATTAATCTTACTAATAAAATTTAATTTTGAAATTAGTTTATATTAATTTTCAAACACTTTGAATTTTTTTATCATATTATAACTTTTATAACACACACTGTAACACCCCTAATTTTAAATAACATTATTAAAGAGATTTAATTAGATAAATTAAATAGAATAATGTAAAGATTAGAGTGATAAGGGGATTGTGATTTAAAAACTAAATAGAGGTCGTGCTTAACTAAATAAAAATGTAAAAGAATGGGTTTATGGAAATGGTTTTATAAGCTAACTAATAAGAGAATAAGGCAAGGATATTATGGGCAATAGCCGTCCACCATAACCCTGAACCCCTAAACCCTTATTTCCATTTTCATTTCACAAGTTCATAATTCTAAAACATAAACCAAAGAGCTCAAGCCGGCCATAACCTAAAGGAAAAGAGGAGAAAAATCAATTAAAAGCTAAGGAATCAAGAGAATTAAGCAAGATCAAATCTCTAGTTCCTTATCCAAAGCAAGGCGAATAATAATTAAAACAATCTCATTTTTTGTTTTCATGAACATTTAATTTCGTATTTTATATTTAAATCTGTTTTGATGATTTTAATGATGATATGCTTGGGTTATATGCCATGTTTGTTTTAAACAAGAATGTTTAATGAATGTTTGATTCAATTTTAATGTTAAAATTGTATATATTGGGCTTTGAATGCCATGAGGATTTAATATGTTATGTAAAACATTATTTTGGAGATGGGTTTAAATTTTCATAATTTTCGAAGCTATGTATAATTTATTATGAATTTTTGAAGGAAGAAACAAATAATTGGGTTTAAAAAATTATTACGGCTGTTATATCAAGGATATTGGGTCTGAAATTTATATTTGTTAGATAACATATCAAAAGTGAATTTTGATAATTTTTGGGGATTTTTCCTAAGTAATTTACTATGGAAATTAAATTAACTTAGTTAGAGGACTTGAATGACCTAATTGTTTTGCTAAAGGGAAGGACTTCTTTGCTAATTATTTATAATTAATTCTTGATGACTTCGGCAGTCTTTTAGAAATATTTTAGTAAAGGTTATGACAACCAATTATATTTTTACAAATAGGCAAGTTAGTTGAAAAGTATTTACTTAAAAAGGCAATAAAACAGTTTTGTAAAGATTTATTGTTTCGCCACTTCCAGTAGCAACCTTTCGACCCATACCTCCGCCCCCAACCAAATCGAAACCAACACACATGGTTCAATGCTTTGGTACATGGTGGATTGGAGAAAGGTGGAAGGTATAGAGTCGAAACCATGCTTTCGAAGGGGTCAAAGCAGTTTTAAATAGCTTTCGAAGGTCTTTGTTTTTCTTTCAAAAGAGAATTAGCCGCTTGCGTTGCATTTAATGAATGCTTTCGAAAGGGGTGAATCACTTTTGAATAACTTTTGAAGGGATTGTCACCTTTTTATTTAAAGGGTAGCTTTTGAATGAGTTACCGTATATTATGTTTTAAAGAGAAGCTTTCGAAAGGGTAGTTTTGAACCAAGTCAAAGCCTTGATGTTGTCTTCGTACCTTTCGAATAGGTTGGAAGTTTTCAATGAGTCTGAAAGGCAAGCTTTGTTTTATAAATATAATAAATCGCTTCCCAATGCTTTCGAAAGGGCTCCAATAGCCATTTAAACTAAAGGTTTCGAAAGCAATGGCTTCGAAAGGTGATTTGAAGCTTTCTTTCCAATTGTTTTACTTAAAAGATTAAAGCTTTCGAAAGAATGGTTCCGAAGTCATCTGTTTTCCCCAAACTCTTTTAATTGAAGGTTATTGGTTTCGAAAGGGTTACTTTCGTTTATACGCACTTTGACCCAAAAGTTATTTTTAAGGATAAACCCAATGGTTTTGAAAGAGGTACATTCAAATGGTTTCGAAGCTATGCTTCTACGAGTTGGAAAGATATGCTTTAATACTTTCGAAAGGAATGTTTTGATGGTTTCGAAAGGAAGGTTTGATGCTTTCGAAAGAGATATTTTAGAGTGTTTTGAAAGGCATATGTTTAAGTGTTTTGAAAAGAAGATTTGAATGCTTTCGAAAGATATGTTTTAATGGTTTCAAAAGTAAAGGTCTAAGGTTTTGAAAGCCTTAGTTTTCATAATAAAGAACCAATCTTATTTTTAAAAGAAAATACCATGGCACTACAAAAGAGCTTTGAAATGGGTTTTAATTTTGGAGGTTTTGAAGAAGCTTTCCTTGATAAAAATAATGGGTTAATGGTATTAACCAAATTTCATATGGAAATGATTTCAAGGATATTAATCCATAAATGTTGGTATTGTTATGTTAGTGTATATGCTTCTCTATAAATATATTCACTGTATAATGGGCCCATAACTGTATTTTGGGGAGGAATGGCAAAATAACCAGCTAGGCTGACCCAGTAGTGAATATAAATTGAGTTAACTCCTGTAGGAGAAGAAATGCATCCAAGAGGTCAAGTAGAATAGAATATAGGATGTCCAAAGGCTGATCAAGAAGTTGTCAATTTAGACGGGTTCATAGTAAACCCATGAAAACTATGTTTGGAGAGGGTTATTGACAGAGATCAATTGGTTCGTAGTGATCCCATGAAAACTATATCCGAATAGAGTTATTGATAGAGATTGATAGGTTCATAGTCAACCCATGAAAACTATGAGATAAGAGAAGTTATTGGAGACACCAATAGGTTCAGGGAGAACCCATGAAATAATTGAACGAAGTTATTGACAAGGGCCAATAGGTTCATAGTGATCCCATGAAAACTATAAGACTGGACAGATAGTTTATAAGCTTTGAACATGTTATTAGTCAGCCCATGAAAAATAATAGGTTAATAGTGACCATAGAAACTATAACTGAGACAGATAGTCAAATGAATGGGGATGGAAAGTCCTGGATATTTTGTTTGCGTATCATCATGATATTTTAGATTGCTATGTTTTTAACCATTTTGAATGCAGGAGAACATTATATATGGTTATTATAAATTTTCGAGTAAGATACTAGTGATGGGAAAACCCATTCTGCTAAGCGGCGTGGTCTCACTAGATATCTAAATGGTTCGAGATGGTAAATTATTATTCATACCAGGCTTTATGTCCGACTCGAAGTTTATGTTTTCCCCTTAAACTCCCGGGTGCTCAATTGGTTTGAGTAGTTTAAGAGTTGAGGTTTTTATGTTCTTCTTTATACGAATAAGCTTCCGGAGACATATAGGAGGCAAGCTAGCTAATAGGAGTTCTTTTCTATTTGATTCCGCTGTGTTTTGATGTAAATGCAAAGTTGTTTAATTGCCTATTTATATAGATTCTGATTATCCAAGTGGGCACCTTCATATCTCGCTCTTGGCGTATTTTGTCATAATTATATTTTCTCAAAACGTGGTTCTCGAATTTGGGATTATGTAATGAATTTGAAATATGATTGAAATGGAATGAGAAATTTGTTTAATGGTTTTAATTTTTTTTCATATACATGTGTTTCTGTTATATCAATGTATCTAACATTACCGTATTTGGTCACCGAGAATTAGTAAATATGGATGACTACATCATCCATAACTGGGACTCTAAGTGAGGGATGTTACAAGTTGGTATCAAAGCATAGGTTTATGAAAACTTAAATTGATTTTTCGAAACATAATCCAATGAATCAAAAAATAAGATCGGGGATTTGGGTTAACGCTATAGTAACGTACTTGTATCTGATATATATAAGTACATATTCCCGCTCTCTTAGACTGTTCTTCTTTATCTTACCAAGGCTCATATGCAATTTTACGAGTGATAGAGTTAGGGGTATGTCCTAGGAGCAATTATGTAATTTGTTACATATATCTAACTCGTTGAACAATCTTGTTCATAATAAAGGTGTTTCTTTCTATTATATAGTTGATATAATGTAGTTATATTAATTAATTTAATTAAAAGTATATTTAATAGAAAATTCATAAATGACATATTTTGTGATAGTAGTTACAAAGTGTTGTAACCATGAGTAATTTATCACAATAAAACAAATATACCATTTTAAATGTTTCTAATCAAGATGCATCGAGACTGGATATCGATGTATCCGTTGAGACTAGATTATGTAACGCTCTCCAAATGGTGGGCAGTGTATTATTCATGACTGCTGGGGGTACCTAGGGGTTACGTACTGATAGTTATTGGATAACTATAGAACCACTCACTCAATAGTTTTCTATTGGTTAATATAACTAAGGTCAAACAAAAAATATTGATGTGACTGATTTACACATTTCTCTAGACTTGAGAATACTATGGACCTTCAATATGAAAGCACCGCTTTGATTATAGTCAAATCATGGCATGACGTTCCATCGAGTGATTATATGGGTCGAGCGAAAGTATTGGAAATGAAGCACTATTCAAGAGAGGATTCGTCTCCTCAGTTATATGGGGTTAGTATCATGGTCAACTCAATTCAACTCAAAGTCAAAGTCTCCGCCCAGAGCATTTTAGTTAATAATAATTGTTATTATTGAACCAAGGACTTTGTGTTTGGACTATAAAGTTGAATGTGGACGATATTGGAATTTTGACCATTACCAAATTCCATAAGTCCTAATATGATATAGTTTTAACGAAGAGAATTGGTGTAAATAATTATCACTATCAAATACCGCTTATAATAAGTAAAATTTGATTTTTACCAAAAAGACCTGCAAGCGATGAATTCAGCCAAACTGTCATACCACCTGCTAAGTGACGTGTGAACATTAATATTTGAATTGTTCAATATTAATCGCTGACTGAATTCACACCTCTGAGTCACACAACCGCATTTGTGATTTCTCCGAAAACCACACAATTTAACTAGTTTGTAAAATACTGCAAACTGTTTAAATTAATTAATATTTATGAAATATTAATTATTGTTAATTTATTTGATGTTTTGAATGTTGTAGGTAATTATTTTAATGTATATATAAAAGTTATATTTGCATATATCGATATGCGATATCGGTAAAATTTTAAACATGTTTTAATTAATAAAATAATTACATTAAAGTTGTTTTCTTTTATTTGGAAAAGTTTCATTTTGGAATGTGATTGGATCAGTATCATATAATGGTAAGAGGAGGAAATTAATTAATGAGATTAATTGAAATTTAAAAAGAGGAAATAAAGGAGGAAATTCTAATAGGAGAATAGGAAAAGGTTCCTTTAATTCTATTAAAAACAAAACCTCCTCATTTTTGACAGTACAGAGAACAGAACGTAACTTCCATTTTTTGTTCTCTTTTCTTCCTCTTCTATATCATTCATCAATGGCTGAAACTTCATCCAAAAAAAACATCAAAACAAATTCAAATCAACATCAAACTAAATTAAAAGTGGTTAATTCTTCTCTTGCAAAGTGGGATGGTGATTTTTGAAATCTAAGGAGAAGCCACAAATTAAGGTGTGATGTAGGGCAAAGTTTATCGGATCTAGAGAATGATCAATCAGATCTAGGTATTCTTCTATCATTTAAGGTGTTTCTACATGCTTCATCCTAAGGTAATTATATGTGCATATAATTTGATATTTACATGTTTATTGTCTTATTATTTTGATCTATGTTTGTTTATCATTTCCTTTTAATGTATGTTTATGATAAATCGACATGTCTTGAATCTAATATTACTTCTGATAAATTGTCATCATTCTCTGTGTTGTTTGGATCTGTAATTTCTTATCACAAATTTATGCATGACTGCCTTATTTAAATTTCTTTTATTTTATTGTAGATAGTTATGAAATTAAAAATTGACTTTAATGAGATTTATGTAATCTATGAAATAATATTTACTTATTCAAATGCTAATGGATTATATATATACACACATATATGTTACGTTATTTATCATTCCTTGAATCTAATTTTAATTACATATGTTAAAATTTTGTACAATTGTTACAATCCTTGTTAAAACAAAAGTGGATACCTTGATTTAATATTAATGAATGGACATTAGTGCAAATTTTAATTATTTGTTGTTTTCTATATTTAAAGTTTTGTGTAAAGTTTGATGTATTGTTTTATTCCTAAATAAAAAATTCAATGAAAACTTTGAACTTTAAAACCAAAAACCTTTTGTACAAATGTATATACACATATACCATATGCTACATTGTTTGCAAATATATGCTTTGAAATCCAAGTTATTAAATTTTAATTATCGGTTATATTATATATAATATAAATGTTTTGTTTAAATCAAATTTGTACAAGATTAGGAGCAATAATGTAACCTTTTTTTATTAAACATTGTCTTTGACTCTCAATTGGAATTTTTTCTATTAATGTTAGTTTAGGATTTTAAATTATTTTAAACAACCAATGGGTTTTCACTTTGTATGTATGTATCCATAATTATTATGAATGTATGCATCCATAATTATTATAAAGGTATGCATATATTTCATCAACAAAAGTAAGACAACGAAGGCATGTGTAGATTTGGTTGATAAGTAATCAATGTCATTTAATGCATTAATTGTTACAACTAAATGGTGAAAGAAATGAAAGGTTTTCCTCTTTTCATATTCTATCATATCCATGTGTAGATTTGATTGATAAGTAATAAATGTCATTTAATGTATTGATTGTCACAGTTAAATGGTGAAAGAAATGATAGGTTTCTCTCTTTTCATATTCTATCATATCCATGTGTAGATTTGATTGATAAGTAATAAATATCATTTAATGTATTAATTGTCATAGTTAAATGTTGAAAGAAATTATATGTTTCTCTCCTTTCGTATTCTGTCATATCTTCCCTTTATTAATTGAATATAGTAAAAGAGGGAAACAAATAATTTCATTCTCTTAGTGTATTTTTACATGTTTCATTTATACATATATACATCACTTAAACACCGTACTTACACTTGACATAAATGAATGTATTTTATACATTCATCATATCACATACATTTGTATACTTAAAGTTTCTTAAAATACCATATTGAATAAAATGTTGATTTTATTTAAAAGAAAATTTAGACAAGATCTAAATGCATTTAGACTTCATAGGCCCGTTAATGATCCAAAATGGTAAAATTTTTGAAATTCACCCATTTCTTCCGCTGCGGGCTAGCCCAGCTCTAACAATTGTATCAAAGCCTAATAGCCTATGCGGTCTAAATTAGTCATGTTAAGGCTAACTAATTAATCTTGCCTACTAAGTACGGTGTCTAGAAAGGTAATATCTAGGATTGGAATTGGGTAATCAAGTACATGTCCTACCTGGTTACCAGCCTGGCCTGAAAGGTGGAGTAAGCCCAAAGGTTACCCCTAACAGAAAAGGCCCAATTTAATTGGGCCTTGGGCTAATTTTCAAAATAGTTCTGAAAATTAAAACAAGATTTTAAATTTAAAAGTTAAATTTAAAATAAAACATATTCATTATAAAAGGTTATAATATAACATAAATTTTCAAAATGTTCGAAAATGTATCAAAAATTTCAAAATGTTTGAAACTATGTAAATATTAATTTCAAAATTAAAAATTATTAATAAGATTAATAATATAAGGTAATTAAATGAGTTAATTAATTAATATTTATATGCATGTATTATGTATGTTGATATATGTTATGTTATTCTGAAGTGTTTAAGATAACATAAGCATACCTGTATGTATATATAAGATAAATTTTCAAAATTAATATAATTTAATTAAAATTGTTTAATTAATATAGTAATTAAAGGTTAGTTAATTAACTAAATATATGCATATATATAAGATATACATGTCTTACTATAATGGTTATATAGTAGATATGTCCAATATAAAAGTTGTATTGGAATACTAATTTAAAATTAATTAAAGAGTTAATTAATTAAAATTAATTAAATAAGGTTTAATTAATAAAATGTTATACATAAGATTATTGTATAAGTTAATTAAAATATAAAAGTTATATAATAATGAAACTCATATGATATGAATGTATAAACTAAAGGTGGAACATTAAAGAAACCCAAATAGACTTAAGGAATAAATACATACGTAAATATATGCATACAGTGATTTTTGATGTATCTGACACTTGAATCATGAGGGCATTTCATAAGAAATACATTATTCCATAAGTCGATATCACTCAATATAATATATTGAAGATTATGAATCTTCAATATAATGTTGTCCTCTACCATATATATATATATATATATTAATAAATTACTTGCATACTCCTTAGTTGTTGAGCAAACTCAAGCTAGGGATGTTATGTGTAGTATTATCAATATATTGGACAGATGAGGTAAGATAACTATATGTTTTGTTGAGAAAACTCAAGGTACATATACTATACTTAGGCCATCACGATATGGTAGGTACGAGTGAGTAATCTCTTTCAATTTGTTGAGCAAACTCAAGGTCGAAATGAGATTAGAACAAGAAAAAATGAATTAGGAGTTGTATGTGATACAACCGATAAGGAGTTATCCATCGTTTGTGGGGCTATGATTATTGAGCAAACTCAAGGTCAGAATACCAAGACAGACGAGTTCTAACACCCACTAGTAAAGTCGAAAGACTTCTATGTTTCATCTTATGCTTTGGAGAAACATAAAAGACTAGTGGGAGCCTTATTAGAAAAATGAAATGGTAACATTTAACCTTTCTAATACTGTAAGAACATATGCTAGATAATGTTATAATTACCTACAATGATAAATTTGTGCGTTTAATATGATTGATAAAATGTTTATCAATTAACATATACAAACGAACTGAATTGAAAGTTGACAAATGGAAATATAATACCCAATATTAAATGCCTATTGCATGTTAATGTTTTCTATACACATTCAAGTGTCTAATTTTTACAACTACTTGATACATTCATAAAATGGTCACTTACGTGCTTATTTGGTTAAGACCTTGTATTGCAGTCTATAAGTTTTGAACTCTAAAAGCAATACAAGGCTATGGATATTTGATCCATATACTATCATTTATAAATGTTATATGGTGAACGGTCACAGTTCGTAATGTACAATACTTCAATGAATATAGTTCATTGGAAATAAGCCAATAAACAGTATTTTTGAGATCATGCATTCAACTTGATTGATTACAAAAGGGATCATATTGTGGTAATGTAACACAAGACCAAAAACTACAAGATAGATCTAAGAACTCGATCGCTGAAATGTCATTTTGATCGGTTTACGTAAAGTTCAACATATTTGATGTCCTTAAATGTTAAGGATTATCAAATACACTTTTGTAAAAAGTTTGTTATGATATTGTAGTAAGGTTTTCATTTGAATAGTTTGACCATTTGAAAGGAAAACGAATGTATAAGAATATATGTAATTTAAGGTACAGTTGGGATGAAGAGAATGAATAGTCACTTCTGCTTCATGGAGAAACATTAGAAACGAGAATTATAATAATAATTGATACTTAATATTGGAATAAAAAATATGATTTCTATTCCGAAATGTATTTTCTTATAGAAAATTGTTTTCTATGAGATTTATTTTTTTAGCTCAAGATATTTGATCAAAGAACTCTCTACTGTAAATAGTTGTAGTGTATGAAATAAAAAATTCGTATTAAGTGAATGATGGACCTCCAAATTTAGTACGCTATTATAGTAATGGTGGAAATAGTGGGAGTATGCCATATAACACTTACTAATTGCTTCATAGTGTGAAAATTGTTTTCGTAAAACTTACTATACATTATTTATGAAATAATGATTATTTTTCGGTATCGACTAAAAAAAATAGACATAGCTATATTTCAATATGAATATTATGAATATTCTTTGTGAAATAAAACTATAATGTGGTAATTTTTTTATAACAAAAGTGATGCATTGGATAATACAAAAGTATCTAATATTATTTATAGTTGTTTTGGAATTATAGACTAAGCCGTAGTTTTGAGAAATAATTTTATTGTATGATTTTGAATCATATGATACTTTTTAATTATATCTCAAAAGGCTATGCACCCATTTAGTGGGAGTACCATAAGAGTTGATGAACTCCTTGGATTGATACATATAGATGATGCAATCGTGCTTCTATAGATACCAAAACGATTCCATGTACTTCTTCATATTCACCGATGAGTTATCGTCGACATGGACAATGTACGATTAATTGTGAGTGAAGTTGAGTTAGTTTCATTCTATGAAGTAATGTACTTAAGGGTAGTACACAAGGTTAATATTATTTCATTTGAATAATAGTTTGAATTTTTTTACAAGATAAGGGTTTATAAGAAACTCCGACATATCATAGGCTAAGGAGTTGGCAGGTTCTGCGAGTCGAAAGATTACACGTAATAATTGTTCATGAGGGATCTTGTATGGATCTCTCCAAAAGGATTTTGAAAAGACTGTCATTGGATGACATATTTATGCTTCGAACATAATTATGTAAACTAAAACCAAATCAGTTTTATAAATAAATTGCACTAAGAAACAATTGTTGTTTCAAGATATACCAACTTCATTGTGAAGAAATTTCTTTGAGGAATTATTGGTAGTAAAATGGAATTGGATACGATCCATAGATAGAACTGATTATATGAGATGAAATGAAATTAACAAACCTAAATGAACACATAACATTAGAATGTCTAATAAGTATTATCGCACATCTAAGAGAAACTATGGGTTTCTTATTAATGTCGAAAATATATAATCCAAGATTGTTTAATTAAACCATTAAGAGTGTTGACTCTATATGGTATGATGCGCAAATCCGAAAGAATTCCAAGTACGCTATCAAAATATAGATTTTGGTGGTCGTAACTGAAGGGATATGATCCATCGACCACGACTGTGTCTTTATGAGTAAGACTAATGTAGTTGGAATTAAATAAGCAATGTTGATAAGAATAATATCGCAAATTTCAAATGTTGAAATTAGCGTAATAGATTCGATATTTAACACGTTCAAGTAATTCGGATTTACTCACAAAATTATCGCTTGATAAGTCCTAGTGTTTTACTACATATGTATTGAAACAGAAACTTCTAAATAACGATTTAGAGTAAGTTGTTTACACATATTAACCAAAAATGTCTCAAAGTCAGTGGGAGCGATATTGAGTTTGTGATTCTTTGGATATGATCCAAGAAATAATACGAAAGTATCATTTTGTAAGCATCAAGATTGAATAAGTATGTTGATAGAAATATCAAATAGTTTGATTTACAATCAAAGTGTAGAGGAAGCCTGTGTTCATAAGAAAGAATGTTAAAAGGTACGTTGATATTTCTAAACTATAAGTAAACAACACGTTGTTGATTTTAACGATGTACTTCTATTAAAATCAACCTTAGTTGTTTTAATACTCAACATTGGATTAATAAATGATGTCTTTTATAGTAGGTATAAAAGATGTCGGGAATGTCCCAAATGATATGCAAGGACACCTTATTAAAATGTTAATATGAAACATGTAAGATTGATTCCTTTGCATTGGAAAAAAGAATTATCATACATGTTGTGTTGTTTACGATATCATGATTTGTTTATGTATTTGATACATGAAGCAAATATCAAATCCAAATTGATATTACTAAATGGTTGTTTGAAGTGTTCTCGTGAATTTATGAAATACTAGAGAATTATTTATAGAAACAAAAACTCCTTATGAAGGAGTGTTCAAACTCAAACTTCATAAGTCATATTGAGTGTAGTATGTCAATAATAAATTCAAGTTAAGAATCTTTAAGTTAGAAATGTTCCAAATAAAAAACTGTGGCTTATTCAATGAAAAAAGGCTACGTACATCGCCTTTAATATTGCCACAATAAAAAAGATGTATATAAAATTATAAGTGCATAAATTTATAACCGAGTCGATTCCAAATGTTGAGAATCTCGTAACATTACTATATGATAATAATGTCGCGATATGGTTTGTAATAGAACTTAGAGCTCATTAGAGGTTGAGAGACATACTCCGAATTGTTCCACATGATAAAGCAGTTTATCACCGTCGGAGGAAGTTGATTGACAGAGTAGATAATTGAAACATAATAGCAAACCTATCCATAAAGGGACTGACCCAACTAGTTTTGAGAAACCGATTGGAGAAGTTGGAATAAGATTCCATAATTAACCCCAGGTGCAAGTGGGAGATTGAAAGAGTTAAGGGTATGCCCTAGAGGCAATTATGTAATTTGTTACATATATCTAACTCGTTGAACAATCTTGTTCATAATAAAGTTGTTTCTTTCTATTATATACTTGATATAATGTGGTTATATTAATTAATTAATTTAATTAAAAGTATATTTAATAGAAAATCCATAAATGGCATATTTTGTGATAGTAGTTACAAAGTGTTGTAACCGTGAGTAATTTATCATAATAAAACAAATATACCATTTTAAATGTTCCTAGTCAAGATGCATCGAGTCTGGATATCGATTTATTCGTTAAGATTAGAGTATGTAACGCTATCCAAATGTTGGGCAGTTTATTACTCATGACTGCTGGGGGCACCTATGGGTTACGTACTGATAATTATTGAATAACTATGGAACGACTCACTCGATAGTTTTCTGTTGGTTAATATAACTAAGGTAAAACAGAAAATATCGATGTGATTGACTTACACAGTTCTCTTGACTTGAGAATACTATGGATCTTCAATATGAAAGCTCTACTTTGATTATAGTCAAATCATGGCATGGCGTTCCATCGAATGACTATAGTTGGGTCGAGTGGAAGTATTGGAAGTGAAGCACTATTCAAGAGAGGATTGGTCTCCTTAGTTATATGGGGTTAGTATCATGGTGAACTCAAGTCAACTCAAAGTCAAAGTCTCTGGCCAGAGCATTTTGGTTAATAATAATTGTTATTATTGAACCAAGGACTTTGTGTTTGGACTATAAAATTGAATATGGACGATATTGGAATTTTGACCATTACCAAATTCCATAAGTCCTAATATGATACAGTTTTGACGAAGAGAATTGGTGTAAATAATTGTCACTATCAAGAATCGCTTATAGTAAGTAAATTTGATTTTATCGAAAAGACCTGTAAGCGATGAATTCAGCCAAACTATCACACCACCTGTAACGTGTGAACATTAATATTTGAATTGTTCAATATTAATTGCTAACTGAATTCACACCTCTAAGTCACACAACCGAATTTGTGATTTCTCCGAAAACCACACAATTTAATTAGTTTGTAAAATGCTGCAAACCGTTTAAATTAATCAATATTAATGAAATATTAATTATTATTACTTTATTTGATGTTTTAAATGTTGTTGGTAATTATTTTAATGCATATATAAAAGTTATATTTGCATATATCGATATGCGATATCGTAAAATTTTAAACATGTTTTAAATAATAAAATAATTACATAAAAGTTGTTTACTTTTATTTGGAAAAGTTGCATATTTAGAATGTGCTTGGATCAGTATCATATAATGGTAAGAGGAGGAAATCAATTAACGAGATTAATTTAAATTTAAAAAAAGGAAATAAAGGAGGAAGTTCTAATAGAAGAATAGGAAAAGGTTCCTTGCAAAGTAGGATCAGAATTAACCACCTTTTCAATTTTATTTTATTTTAATGTACATAGTTATGAAATTAAAAATTGACTTTGAATGAGATTTATGTATACTATGAGATAATCTTTACTTATTCAAATGCTAATGGATTTTAAATATATATATATATATATGTTAAGTTATTTATTATTCTATGAATCTGATTTTAATTACATATGTTAAAATTTTGTATAATTGTTACAATCCTTCTTAAAACAAAAGTGGATACCTTGATTTAATATTAATGAATGGACTATAGAGCAAATTTTAATTATTTTTTGTTTTCTATATTTAAAGTTTTGTGTAAAGTTTGATGTATTGTTTCATTCCTAGATTAAAAATTTAATGAAAACTTTTAACTTTAAGACCAAAAATATACAAATGTATATACACATATACCATATGCTATATTGTTTGCAAATATATGCTTTCAGATCTAAATTATTAAATTTTAATTATCAGTTATATGTAATATAAATGTTTTGTTTAAATCAAATTTGTACAAAGATTATGAGCAATAATGTAACCTTTTTTTGTTGAACATTTTCTTAATTGGAATTTGTTCTATTAATGTTAATTTAGGATTTCAAATTATTTAAAACAACCAATAGGTTTTCACTTTGTATGTATGTATATATCCATAATTATTATGAATGTATGCATATATTTCATTAACAAAATTTAGACAACGAAAGCATGTGTAGATTTGGTTGATAAGTAATCAATATCGTTTAATATATTAATTGTTACAACTAAATGGTGAAGGAAATGAAAGGTTTTTCCTCTTTTCATATTCTATCATATCCATGTGTAGATTTGATTGATAAGTAATAAATGTCATTTAATGTATTGATTGTCACAGTTAAATGGTGAAAGAAATGATAGGTTTCCCTCTTTTCATATTCTATCATATCCATGTGTAGATTTGATTGATAAGTAATAAATGTCATTTAATGTATTAATTGTCATAGTTAAATGTTGACAGAAATGATATGTTTCTCTCCTTTCATATTCTGTCATATCTTCCCTTTATTAATTGAATATAGAAAAAGAGGGAAACAAATAATTTCCTTCTTTTAATTTATTTTTACATGTTTCATTTATACATATATACACCACTTAAACACCGCACTTACACTTGACATAAATGAAATTATTTGATACATTCATCATATCACATAAATTTATATACTTAAAGTTCCTTAAATTACCATATTGAATAAAATATTGATTTTATTTAAAAGAAAATTTAGATAAGATATATAAGCATTTAGACTTTATAGGCCCGTTAATGATCCAAAATGGTAAATTTTTTGAAATTCACCCATTTCTTCCAGTACGGGCTGGCCCAGCTCTAACAACGAGAAAGAAAGATATGGACGTAGGAAATGGAAGGGGAAATCCCGGTGGAGGAAGCACCACAACAAATGGAAATGCTCGACCCAACAGGAGAAACCAGAGTTGACAAGCAAATGCCAATGTAGGTGCTGGAAGTCCACCAGTAGACATGGGGATGATGTATCAGTTCTTGTAACGTCCCACCTTTTTATACGCTTAAGCAGACACACGTGCCAACTTAAACCGTACAGAAGGGTGGATTGTTATGGGGTAAATAAGAAAAAGTGGAGAAATAAAAGAAACAAAATACAATCTTGCAGCGGAACGATAAAATATAATAATCAAATAACAGTTCATGAAGCTGTTTTACAAAACATTTGATTATACTTATACAATACATATCAGAGTTACACATACCAGAGAATGATAATTATGCAGCGGAATACAATGGTGTAGTGGAATATATAACAAATAGTAATAATAATTCTTCGTCTTCGTCCTCCATAATTAAAGCCTTCAAATCCTGAAATGCTCAGGCTGACCCGAGCGAATTGAAAAGACAAAACACTCGAGTCAGAACTAAAAGATCTTATGTAAGTTAAATCAATGATAAATATATGAGTGGAACGGCGTCAGAGATGTTTACGGGATTTGACATCTCCTATCCAGTGTCTAACGTGAGTGCAGTAACTTAAGAGATGCTCGGGATTCACATCCCCTAAGGATCCGTTAAACTATTTACTATGTAGTAATATTCGCTATTATAATAATGTCTAATATAAAATAAACATACTTTTTAATAGCGTCAAGGGGTTACCCATATAGCCCTTAACACGTAATAGTCCCAGTAGTATATCCAGCATTAGCATACTCCCAAAAATGGGAGCTACCCTCGATACTCCACAGGCTACGGGAGAAATCACAAATCGTAGTAAAGCTCGATATGATAGGTGACATGGCACACAAGGCAATGCCAGGGTAGATATACCAATTACGCATCCGGACTGGTGGTGACGCATAGCAGCCACTACCGCCCACCTCGAACAACACTCCCAAATCAAGGGTGGCCACCAAATCAATCACAAGTAATAGAATGGTATCGAAGAAGTGTGTCCGTTCAGAGGTGCTACCTCCTTGGCCCGTCGATCGCTCCTGTTTTAGCCACCTTATGCCAACTCACGGGAGTTGGGTCCACGTATATACCTTAGGATCGTCGCCACCATCCTACTTCATTCTGGAAACTCCACCGCGTACACAGTTGTCAAAGTGGTTTTCGGTATCGATAGAGAGTATGTCCATATCCGATCCCGGTCTCTTTAACAACCAAACGTTATTATAACACCGTGGTCATTTAAAAATATATATACTTTTAAAAACACAATCATTGCTCTTTCAATACATATTCTTTATATCAAAATAGTATATACTTCAAAAACCAAAATATTATTGCCATTTCAAAACCATATTCTTTACTTCAAAATAGTATATACTTCAAAAACTAAAATATTTTTGCCATTTCAAAACATATCCTTTACTTCAAAATAGTATATACTTTAAATCAAAATATTATTACTATTTCAAACCCAAATTATCAATGTATTATTTCCATATCAAAACCCAATTCAATAATATATCATTTCCATTTCCAAAACAATTCAATAATATCTCATTTAAATAAAACCAAATTTCCAATCACTAATCTTTCTCAAATTTAGATAACTTGAAATATTCTTTTAAATCATCTTAAACCCAAACCGCATTTTGAAGTCATATTTCAAAATTTTCAATTTCAATAGGTTTCAAATCCATATATTCACAGATAATTCTTAAATAAATTCTATTTCAAATAAATTCATTTTCCAAACCATATTACTTTCAAAGTTATAACAATTTCGAAAACCAATACTTTGAAAACAATAATACCTTAATTTCAATAAAACATTTCAATTTTTGATATATTTCAAGACTTTAAATATTCCAAAATTCCCAACCAAATCTGATAATCTTATATATACCTTAATTCAATTTACTATTATTTAGTTTAGAAATATTTATTTAATAAATTCAATATCACTTAAATAAAGCTCAAACTTGAAATATTCGTAAATCAAACTTAAAACATCATCAAATTTTACTTAGCTTAAATTTTAGAATTTAACCCTATATAAAAATAATATTTATATAATATCAAAATTAGTATATATATAAACCCTTATTTTCCAAAACCCATAGAAAATCACTTTAAAATATTTTATATATAGACCACGGTGCATGTATATAATTTTCTATCCTATGGTCAAGTGATACAGATATTTATCATTTCAATCCGTAATTTTAAAAATAAAAGTTTACGGTTATGTATCATTTCAAACCGCAATCCCGAATGGAATGAAAATGCATAATAACTTGCAGTTTATATAAAATATAGCATTCATTCATCCAAATATCAATAAACAACCATTTATTACAATCATCATCCAATTTAAACAAAACATCAATATAAAGCATATAAAATATAACAGGCATCAACGAATAGTTTATATTCAATAAAAATTAATAACTATTTAACTGGCAGTTTATATGAAATAATAAATAAATTTAACTGTCAAATTTTATGCAATAATAAAATTAAATAACAATTTAATTTAAATAAATGCTATCTAACTGAGATGATGATTAAATATATGCCCAAACAATCATAGATAAATTTTAAATCACATCAAAATTTAATTTAACAAACATAAGAAATCTTAGAAGTTGTGAGTGGGTTAAAACACTCACCTTTTGAATTTAAATTGAATTTAAACCCAAAAATTTGACCGTCTCAGAATTCGTTCAAACCAGCATCATCAGGTCTGGAATTTCAATACGATCCCAGCAAAACAAACCGCGCATGAATTCGAGTCCGTATGCAAAAGTTATGAAAATTTGAAGATTGGAAAATTCTGGTGCTGAGTCGACTTCGGGTTTAACTCTGGTCCGGCGCCTAAGAATCCCGGTGCTTGCTTGGAGTTTTTGTGAAAACGACCCGAAGACCCGAGTAGTTTTCTTCCTAACTCGAAGTAGATGCAGCGTTTTTGCCTCTGAAACTCGAAGCGCGACCCGAAGTTGCTGCAGATCCGCAAATTTTTTTTTATATATAAAATTGAAATTGGATTGGGAAGATTAGGGTTTGCATCCATTGGAAATGAGGAAGAGCAAATGAAATAGCACGTATAAAAATGAGGAATGGAGGCTGCTAGGGTTTATAACTGGATATATATAGGCAAAGTTGAAATAGGATAAATGGACCCGATCTATAAACGCGCTGAACGATGAATGGCCCAAAAGCCCGTTTCGACTCCGGAACGAAATTGGGTCAACCCATAAATCAAAATAGATGTTTAAAATATTTTAAACGCAATGGAAAAGGTTTCAGGTTCAAATTGTGTCGTATGAAGAAGTTATGCAAAAATCAATATTTTCAAATTGATTTCAACTGCATAAATTTCAAGGCGTTTCGAGTCCGTACGATCAATCGACAAGTCCGATTGCTACGAAACTTGAAACATTATTATAATTCACCGTTACGGATCCGATGAAACTAGTTTTGTCGAAATCCGAGTCAGTGGCCAAAATGGCTATTTTTATATTAATTAAATAAATTAATTAAATCAAAATTCCTATTTAAATTCTGAAATTGACAATCTTTATCACTTTTACTTTCTTAATCCTTCACATTAATTTAAACCAAATCTAGATGTAAATTTAGAGTTAACAATTTTATTCATTTCAGCGTTAAATTTCAAATTTCATTATATTCGCAAATTATAAATTAAATTTGCAAAAATTTCTTTTTATTTGATTTTCATTCAATTTCTCAATCTATTAGTATCCAATAGATGAGACTACCATTGGATTCATACTTTATTATGTAAGTATCTCTAAATTCCATCTAAATTTATATTTACATAATATCTAAATATTAAATTTCATCTATTTGAAATAAACCCAATTACTAAAATTTACATATTAATATATCTTGATTTACAAATGCTATATCAACCAATAGTTACCAATAGTTATATTATAAATGGAGTTTACATAAATTACAAATATTACTTCAATTAACGTAAATGTAATAATTATTTTTATTTATTGCAATTGGTTATCAGTTATAATTTAATATACTAAATAGATGGTTAATTCTTAAAATACTTGTTATCATTAACGTTTTAATTTCACTTAAAAGCTATTAATAACCAGCCCAATGTTGCTATTTGATTGAGACCTAATTCAATGCATAAATGAATGGGTAAATGATTAAAGTTTTTTGCACTATTGCCACAATTTCATTAATATACATTAAGGTTTATTAAGTTCTAGTTGACTCCCATTTAATTATTACAATAATTACTACCCTTGCTTCAAATTTCCAAAATTTAGAAATTACAAATTTTATTTTCAATATTTCCATTTAATAGACTTTCCATTCTATCATCAATCTAATTGCCTTATTATGGATAGTATTACATTATTGAGTCGATTATCAATTTATGGGAAGAATTATTATTGGCCTACTCTTATTACATTAACAATTATCCTCTTATTCTAATATTCAATTTATATAGAAATAAATTTCATCCACTTACAAATAAATGCAATTATTACATATTTCCTTCCAATTAATTTAAAATTTAATTCTATAGATTGATTTGATTTAATCGCCAAATATATATTCATAAATTACTTTATATTCACACTTTCGTTACGTTATTAATCACCATTAAAGAAACGTTTATTAATTACAACAACATTGTAATAACTTACCTACATTGATTGTATACGTTTTTCATTATTATCATTCATTAGAATTTTATTCAACTTTCCATTAATATACAAATTTGAATCCCATTCTAGTTATTCTTTATTAAAAATTCACACAATATTATAACTTCGTACAAGACATCCAATTACTATTTATCATTATAACTTTACAATCTATATAAATTCATTGATTGATTTACTATTTGCCTTTGTTTCCTTATATTCAATTCTTAGCTTAGTATGACAATTTATAGTACTCCATTTAAAGGACATTTCATTTCAATTGTTAATCCTTAGCTTAAGTTTCTACGCTTGCATTTCATTTACTCTTCCGTTACTATATTAATAATTAGTAACGCTTATTATCAATAATAACATCATAATTACTTAATATTTATATGAACTTTAATTCCAAATATATTCATTGACCAATTAATTTGGTAATTTATAATAGTTGTTATTCTACCATTAATTCTATTTCCAAATAACGTACTACCTTATTACCTAAATTTATGAACAATTACCGTAAAAATGTTTTATTGCATAAATCAATTAAATTAACAAATTATAATGGTTTCTACTATTCCTTCAATTGGATTTCATTCCAATTTGTCAAGAATTTATTATATTTACCTATGCAACACTTAATTTCCAACATTCGCTCCAATATACATTATAAGATTTTCATTTCTTTTTACATTAAATTACAAAAATCAATTTAAATCAACATATTTAAATGGTCGAAATTTACAGGTCGTTACAGTTCTTCATCAATCTGGTGCAAGCAGGAGCTGCCGTAGGAGTAGTTGGGGGTAATGTTGGGAGTGTTGGAGGAGCTAATCTCCTGGCCCCATTTGGCAACAACTATGCCGAAATAAGCAGGGATTATACCATTGGTGGGAAGCCATTTTTGGGAACGGAGGATGCTATAAAAGTTGTGAATTGACTTTTGCATTGTGAGAGAATCTTTGCTGACTTGGGGTTGAATGATGAGCAGAAAAAGAGGATTGCTTCTAAGTAGTTGCAGGGAGCAGCGCTTCATTGGTGGAATAGTGTTACAGCTTGAGTTCTTGAGGAAGAGTTGACTTGGGTAGAATTTCGAAGGAGATTCGAAGAGAGGATTTTGTCTGATGTTGCCAAGTCAGTATTGTTGAGGAAGTTCATGGACTTAGTGCAAGGCAAGATGTTGGTGATTGAGTATGCCACGAAGTTTGATGAGTTATCCAGATATGGACATGCTACCATTGACACCGTCATCAAGAGGAACGAGAAGTTTATTCGGGGATTGAGACCTGAGATTGCTTGGGCGATCCTGCCACATCTTCATGATCCTTGTAATGTTGTTGTGGAAATGGCAATCTGACATAAGGAGATGCTTGCCACTTATGGGGAGGAAAAACAGGTTGAAACCCAGAGTTCTCTTGGCAAGTAGAGGAAGTTCTTCAAGAAGAAGGGAACCCAGAAGGGAGAAGCTGCCAAGAAGGCAAAGGCTAATCTGGTTTGCTTTAAGTGTGATAAGAAGGGTCGTTATGCTCATGAATGACGAACCGGCAAATGGAAGAAGGCCACAGACAAGAAGGGTGTGAAGTGCTTTAATTGCAACTAGGTTTGGCATTACAAGAATTAGTGTCCAGAACCGGTCAGGGCGGACAGGGGAAAAGTTTTGCTGTTAGACCATCGTCTACTAGGTCAACTGCTGCTGAGAAAGGAAAGACTGTGATGGAAGGTTTACTTTTGATTTAGGGTATTCTAGTTAGGGTATATTTGATACCGGTGCATCGCATTCATTTATATCTCAGAGGTTATGTTTAGAATCCACATACCTTGTTACTTCCTTAAGGGTTGTGAATCCGATAGGAGGGTATGTAACTCTGGGAATGAGATGTGACCAATTAGAACTTGATTTGCTAGGTCATAAGTTTGCACACAGTTTGTATGATTTCGATTTCGTAGATTTCGGAATCATTTTGGGTATGGATTGGTTAGGTAGATACGAGGCTAGGATATTTTGCTAGGATAGGGAAATATCGTTGAAACACCTTGATAGTCATAACCGAATTATATTCTCAATGAAGGATTCTGACCGGAGTGCTTGTACTTTGTTGAGTGCTATGGAAGTAGAAGGAGAGTTAAGTTAGGTTCGAGTAGCAAGAGAATTTGCATATGTCTTTGAGCCGGTTACAGGACTACCATTGAAATGAGCTGTTAAGTTTCAGATAGGTCTTGTGCCAGAAGCTGAACCTGTAAGTAGACCACTTAGCAGGATGACACCGACCGAGACGAGGGAATTGAAGTAGCAGCTAGTGGATCTGGAAGGGAGAAATTTTATTAGACCAAGCAGTTCGCCTTGGGGTGTGGCCGCGATGTTCGTGAAGAAACCAGATGGGTCGTTAAGGATGTGTATCGACTATCGTAAGTTGAATGAGAAGATGATCAAGAATAAGTATCCTTTGCCGAGAATCGATGATCTATTTGATCAGTTGTGTGGAGCCAGAATATTTTCCCAATTGGATTTGGCGACAGGTTTCCATCTATTAAGAGTGGCAGAGGACAATATCTCGTTGACAGCGTTTCGAACTAAGTATGGTTCGTACGAATGGTTAGTAATGTCATTCGGGTTAACGAATGCACCAGCTTTCTTCGTGGATTTGATGAACCGAGTTTTCCAAGAGTTCTTGGATAGGTTCGTATTGGTATTTATAGATGACATTTTAGTGTACTCTAAAGATGAAAGAGAGCATGATGATCATCTTATAGTAGTGCTTGAGACGTTGAGGCAGCTTTAGCTGAAAACGAAGTTTTCCAAGTGTGATTTCTGGAAGAAAGAGGTTAAGTTTCTTCGTCACGTGATGTCAGAGAAGGAATTTCCAGTCGATCCAGATAAGATCGAAGCTGTTAATAACTGGAAGAGACTAGAGACGGTGGCTGAGATTAGAAATTTTCTTGGACTTGCTGGCTATTACCGCAGATTCACTAAGGATTTCTCGCAGATAGCGGCGCCTTTGATTAAATTAACCGGGAAGGACGTGAAGTTTACTTGGTCCGTAAAATATAAGGAAGCATTCCTTAACTTAAAGCATTTGTTAACCAACGCGCCTGTGTAAGTGGTTCCAAACGAAAACCAAAGGTTGGTGATGTATACCGATGCATGTGGAACTGGATTAGGAGCTGTGTTGATGTAGAAAGGTAAAGTCATTGCCTACGCTTCACTACAGCTTAGACCGCATGAGGTGAGATATCCTACTCATGATTTTAAGTTGGCTGCAGTGATCTTTGCATTGAAGATATGGAGACATTATCTCTTAGGGGAGATTCGAGCTATATACAGATCATAAGTCCTTAAGATATTTACTCTCTCAAAAGGAGTTAAATATGAGACAGCAGAGGTGGTTGGATTTTTTAGCAGCTTATGATTTTGGTATAGAGTATACACCTGGGAAAGGAAATAAAGTAGCAGATGCTCTTAAAAAACATCAGAATGTGGTGTTAGCTATGTTGGCAGAATGGAAAGATTTAGAAGCTTTGATTACTTGTAGTGTGCACATAAGATCGACTGCTAGTTCTAGTCAGAGCACCACCATGTTGTCATGTTTGGAAGTTCGACCCATACTGATCGAAAGGATCACATCTAAGCAGAAAGAGGATTCATTATTAGCCGAGAAGATTAAAAGGCTTGAGGTTGGGTAAGAGATCGATGATCTAAATGATTTTAGTCTTGACCAAAGGGAATGGTGGAGAAAGAAGGGACGGTTGTGCGTTCTGAATATTGCGGACTTAAGGAAAGAAGTTCTTAGGGAGTGTCATCGATCTAAATTTATGATTCATCCCGAAGGGACCAAGATTTATCGGGATATGAAGAGGATTTTCTACTGGGAAGGTATGAAGAAGGATGTTGGCTTGTGGGTTAGGCAGAGTGCGAACTGTCAACAAGTGAAGGCCGAACATCAGAAGCCGAGTGGATTGCTTCAACCTTTGGAAATACCAGTTTGGAAATGGGATTCGATATCCATGGATTTTATAGATGGGTTGCCAAGGTCGAATAGAGGAAATTAAAGCATATGGGTCATAGTGGACAGGTTGACGAAGAGTGCCCATTTCATTCCAGTTAATTCAACCAGGATGACACCTGTTTTAGCTAAGTTGTTCATGAAGAACATAGTTAGACTGCATGGAATTCCTATCAGTATAGTAAGCGACAGAGATGCTTTGTTTACTAGTGAATTCTGGAAGATTCTACAGGATGTGTTAGGTACCAAGCTCAAGATGAGTACCGCATATCACCCTTAGACGGATGGGCAGACAAAGAGAGTCAATAAGGTACTCGAGTATTTGTTAAGAGCTTATGTATTGGACTTTGGTGGATCTTGGGAAGATCACCTACACTTATTTGAGTTTTCCTATAATAATAGTTACCAGACTATTATAGGAATGACGCCTTTTGAAGCTTTGTATGGAAGGCCATGCAAATCATCAGCATGTTGGTTGGAGATTGGAGACAGATTAGTCTTGGGTCAAGATCTGGTTAGAGAGGCGACAGAGAAGATTGAGTTGATCCGAGAAAGGATGAAGGAAGCTTAGCCTAGATAGAAAAGTTACGCAGATAAGAGGCGTAAAGATCTAGAATTCTCAGTTGGAGATAGAGTCTTCATTAAGGTATCGCCACTGAAGGGTATGGTACGATTTGGAAAGTCGAGGAAACTGGCACCGAGGTATGTTGGTCTGTACTTAATTATAGAGAGGATTGGGAAACTCGGATATAGAGTAGAGTTGCCGAGCAGTTTGGCAAGTATCCATAATGTGTTTCATGTATCCCATCTTCGTAAGTATGTGCATGATCCAGAGACTACTATTCCTCCGACGGAGTTGGAAGATTTGATAGTAGAACCGAATTTGACTTTATTTAGACAACCAGTTCGGGTTGTAGCGAGAGATGAGAAGAGGTTAAGAAATAAGACAGTCACGCTGGTGAAAGTTCAGTGGAGCGACAACGAGAAGGACTGTACTTGGGAGACATAAGATAGGATTGAAGATACTTATCCTGATCTGCTGTGAGGGTATCTTCTATATTTTCTTTATATAGACTATTGCTAGTCAGGTAGGCTAGTATGGTAGTTAGGAGATGTTACAAATGATAGTTATGCTTAGTATTTAGTCCTTACTGAATTTTGAGGATGAAATTCTTTAAGGAGGGAAGCCTGTAACACCCCTAATTTTAAATAACATTATTCGGGAGATTTAATTAGATAAATTAAATAGAATACTGTAAAGATTAGAGTGATAAGAGGATTGAGATTTGAAAACTAAATAGAGGCCGTGCTCAACTAAATAAAAATTTAAAAGAATGGGTTTATGGAAATGGTTTTATAAGCTAACCAATAAGAGAATAAGGCAAGGTATTATGGGGAATAGCTGTCCATCATAACCCTTAACCTCTAAAACCTTATTCCCATTTCATTTCACAAGTTCATAATTCTAAAATATAAACCAAAGAGCTCAAGTCGCCCAAAACCTAAAGGAAAAGAGGAGAAAAATCAATTAAAAGCTAAGGAATAAAGCAAGGAGAATTAAGCAAGATCAAATCTCAAGTTCCTTATCCAAAACAAGTAGAATAATAATCAAAACCATTTCATTTTTTATCATGAACATTTGATTTTGGATTTATATTTAAATCTGTTTTGATGATTTTAATGATGATATGCTTGGGTTATAAGCCATGTTTGTTTTAAACAAGAATGTTTGATAAATGTTTTATTTCATTTTAAGGTTAAAATCATATATATTGGGTTTCGAAGGCCATGAGGATTTAATATGTTATGTAAAACATTATTTTGGAGGTGGGTTTAAATTTTCATAATTTTCCAAGCTATGGATAATTTATTATGAATTTTTGAAGAAAGAAAGAAACAATTGGGTTTAAAATTTTATTTCGGCTATTATATGAAGGATTTTGGGTCTAAAATTTATATATGCTAGATAAAATATTAAAAGTGATTTTTGATGATTTTTGAGGATTTTTCCTAAGTAATTTACTATGAAAATTAAATTAACTTAGTTAGAGGACTTGAATGTCTTAATTTTTTTGCTAAAGGGAATGGCTTTTTTGCTAATTATCTTTAATTAATTATGGATGAATTCGACAGTGTTTTAGAAAAGATTTTTGTACAAGTTATGATAACTAATTATATTTTTACAAATAGGCAAGTTAGTTGAAAAGCATTTACTTAAAAGGCAGCAAAACAGTTTTGTAAAGATTTATTGTTTCGCCAATTCCAGTAGCAACCTTTCGACCCATACCTCCGCCTCTAACCAAGTCAAAACTAATACACATGGTATCAATGCTTTGGTATATAGTGGATTGGAGAAAGGCGGAAGGTATACAGTCGAAACAATGCTTTTGAAGGGTTCAAGGCCGTTTTAAATAGCTTTCGAAGGTCTTTGTTTTGCTTTCAAAAGAGATGCCACTTGCCTTGCTTTTAATGAATGCTTTCGAAAGGGGTGAATCACTTTTATATAGCTTTCGAAGGGGTTGCTACCTTTTAGTTTAAAGGGTAGCTTTCGAATGAGTTGTCGTATATTATGTTTTAAAGAGAGACTTTCGAAAGGGTAGTTTTGAACTAAGTCGAAGCCTTGTTGTCGTCTTCATACCTTTCGAATAGGTTGGAAGTTTCTAATGAGTTCGAAAGGCAAGCTTTGTTTTATAAATATAATAAGTCGCTTCCCAATGCTTTTGAAAGGGTTCCAATAGCCATTTAAACTAAAGGTTTTGAAGGAAATGGCTTCGAAAGGTGTTTCGGAGCCATCCTTCCAATTATTTTACTTAAAAGATTAAAGCTTTCGAAAGGATGGTTTCGAAGCCATCTTTTTTCCCCAAACTCTTTTATTTCAAGGTTAATGGTTTCGAAAGGGTTACTTTTGTTTATATTCACTTTGACCCAAAAGGTATTTTAAGGATAAACTCAATGGTTTTGAAAGAGGTACTTTCAAATGGTTTTGAAACTATGCTTCTACGAGTTGGAAAGATATGCTTTACTACTTTCGAAAGGAACGTTTTGATGGTTTCGAAAGTAAGGTTTGATGCTTTCAAAAGAGATATTTTAAAGTGTTTCGAAAGGCGTATATTTAAGTGTTTTGAAAAGAAGATTTGAATGCATTCGAAAGATACGTTTTAATGGTTTCGAAAGTAAAGGTCTAAGGTTTCAAAAGCCTTAGTTTTCAAAACAAAGCACCCAATCTTATTTTTAAAGGAAAATCCCATGGCACTATAAAAGAGCTTTGAAATTGCTTTTAATTTTGGAGTTTTTAAAGAAGCTTTCCTTGATAAAAATAATGGGTTAAAGGTATTAACCAAATTTCATGTGGAAATGATTTCAAGGATATTAAACCATAAATGTTGGAATTGTAATGTTAATGTATATGCTTCTTCTATATGTATATATTCACTATATAATGGACTCATAACTACATTTTGGGGAGGAAGGGCATAATTACCAGCTAGATTGACCCAGTATTGAATATAAATTGAGTTAACTCCTGTACGAGAAGAATTGCATCCAGGAGGTCAGGTAGATCAAGATATAAGATGCCCAAAGACTGATCAAGAAGTTGTCAGTTTAGACAGGTTCATAGTCAGTTTAGACAGGTTCATAGTAAACCCATGAAAACTATGTTTGGAGAGAGTTATTGACAGAGATCAATAGGTTCATAGTGATCCCATGAAAACTATATCCGGATAAAGTTATTGACTGAGATCGATAGGTTCATAGTCAACCCATTAAAACTATGATATAAGAGAAGTTATTGGAGACACCAATAGGTTTAGGGAGAAACCATGAAATAATTGAATGAAATTATTAGCAGGGGCCAATAGGTTCTCAGTGATCCCGTGAAAACTATGAGACCGGACAGATAGTCCATAAGCTTTGAACATGTTATTAGTCATCCCATGAAAACTAATAGATTAATAGTGACCCTAGAAACTATAACTATGGCAGATAGTCAAATGAATGGGGATGGGAAATCCAGGATATTTTGTTTGCATATCATCATGATATTTTAAATTGCTATGTTTTTAACCATTTTGGATACAAGAGCACAGTATATGGTTATTATAAACTTTTGAGTAAGATACTAGTAAAGGGAAATCTCGTTCCACTAAGTGGTGTGGTCTCACTAGATATCTAAATGGTTCGAGATGGTAGGTTATTATTCATACTAGGCTTTATGTCTGACTCGAAGTTTATGTTTACCCCTTAAACTCTTGGGTGCTCAGTTGACTTTGAGTAGTTTGAGAGTTGAGGTTTTCAGGTTTTTCTTTAGACGAATAAGCTTCCGGAGACGTGTAGAAAGCAAGCTAGCTAATAGGAGTTCTTTTCTATTTGATTACATTGTGTTTTGATGTAAAGGCAAAGTTGTTTAATTGCATATATATATAGACTCTGATCATCCAAGGGGGCATCTTTATATGTCGCTCTTGGCGTATTTTGTAATAATTATATTTTCTCTAAATGTGGTTCTTGAATTTGAGATTATGCAATGAATCATAAATATGATTAAAATGGAATGAGAAATTTGTTTAATGGTTTTAATCATTTTTCATATCCATGTCTTTCTGTTATATCAATGTATCTAACAGTATCACATTTGGTCATTGAGAATTAATAACTATGGACGATTGCAACATCCGTACCCGTTAGTTTTGGACCTCCAAGTAGGGGATGTTACACACACACAAATATATCCTATTTTAAATTTAACTTTTAAATATAAAATCTTATATTTTAACATTTCAGAATTTTTTGAAATTAGTCCAAGGCCTAATTCAAATTAGGCATTTTTTACTAAGTACAACCTTTAGCTTCACATATATGTTCGAGCAAAGCTGGTAACCAGGTAAGGTAGGGTAGTTGATTACCCAAAATCAATCCTTCAATGCTACCTTTCTTAGACACCCTACTAATTAGGTTGTAAGCTTAATTGGTTAACTCTAACATGACAAATTTAGACCTCATGGGCTATTGGGCCGTTATACCATTGTTGGAACTAGGTCATCTTGCAGTGGAAGAAATGGGTGAATTTCATTTTTTAAATCATTTTATATCTTTATTGGGCCTATGTAGTCTAATTTATTTAGGACATTTCCAAATTACTTTTAAATAAAATCATTATTCTATTTGAATTTATAATAGAGTTTTATATTATGTAATTTAATATTATATATATATATGTCTACGTGTGTGTGCATCATATATGTGTGTGTGTGTGTGTGCGCGTGCACGCACGCATGTGTAACATAGCAATCCGTGCAAGGTATAACCTTCTTGTATATAAGTGCTAGGATTTACACTACAACAGATATGTAAGCTCGTCTAATATACTAATATTGTCCAAATGTATGTTTATATAATTTAATTTATGTATATAAAATATTGCAATACATATATATATATACACTAATATAATTTCATGGGTATATATATATATATATTATAAACATGTTTATGTATATTGAAAATCATTTAAAATTATATTAAAATTTATCTATTTATTTTAATGGAAATTCGAAATCAAAATCATAAATAATTATTTTATTAAACGTATATAATATACATATATATATTAATATCTTATAAAATTAATAATATATATACACTTAAATATAATATATGAAATAATATATATGCATGCTTATTATATAGCTCATGACAAAAGGTGTTTTTTCTTAAATCTATAAATAGATATTTCTGTAAGAAAATTTAATACAAATTAATAAATAAATTATTTTTTACAATATAATTTCAAATCTAAATACCTATTATGATATATAAATATTATAGTTTAAAATCAATTTATTAGTTTTCAGCCATTATTAAAAATGTTTAAACTATATAAAAAGTTTAATTTTTTTTGTTGAAAGTGATTTAGATGTAAATTTAATTTAAAGAAATATAAAATGTATTTTATAACATGTATATATATTAATATTATTTGGATCTGGAGGCTTCAAAAAGATTAAAAATAAGAGTGGGTTGAGATGCTTTTATAGAGGAGGAAATAGAGAGCGAAGTTAGGATCAAGATACACAATTCTCTCTTACTCTTTCTTTCCTCTTTTCCACTCAAACCTAGCCCCTTTAGCCATTGGCTGCCCCATATGCTGATTTGTAGTGGCCAAAGATCATAATGCCCTATATGGGCTTCAAACCCATTTAAAGCCCAAACAAATTATATTGCATTTTAATAAAATTTAAATGCGTATCGATTTCGTATATCGATTAATATATTTATAACTATTATAAATAATTTATTAATATTGTTTAACAAATCAAAATAAAAGTTTATAACTAATATTTCATAAATATTAATTAATTTAATTAAGTTATAACAATTAAAAATTAATTAAATCATTTGGTCAAATGAGTATTTAACATTTCAGTTGTGTGGCCCGTTAGGTGTAAATTTGGTCAGCGATTAATATTGATCTATTCAAATATTAACATTCCACGTCACTTAGCAGGTTGTGTGAGATTTTGGCCAAATTTATTGCTTGCTTGGTTTTGGTAAAATCCAATTTTACTTTGTTAAGAGTTACCCGATTGTGATTATTATTTACACTAATTCTCTTCGTCTAAAATACATCATTTTGGACTTATGAAATTTGGTAACGGTCAATACCAAATTTCAATATCATCCATATTCAACTCTATAGGCCAAATACAAAGTTCTTGGTTCAATAATAACAATTATTATTAAACAAACTACTATAGCTAGAGACTTTGAGTTTGAGTTGACTTTAGTTATAGTGGTAGAGGACGGTGTTAACTAAAAATTTGGCCAACCTTGGAATTATGATTAAGAGTTTCTATTAGCGAAGGTTGCTCACTAAATTTACACCTAATAAAGTGTAGTAAGTACAAGACTCAAGATTTCGAGTGGTTTGATCAAAGTTGATCTGCGTCCACTATGAGGACTTTTTTATTACTTTTCTTTTCTTATAATAGTTGGATTACAAGAGATAATAATAAGAAATTAAATGCTCAAGAGCTTGTATTGTTCAACCCTTGTTCAAATGCATTTCTTGATGTATTTATAGCTGCTAAAATATGTGATGAACGATAAGATGGTGCAGATTGTACAGGTAGGCCAAGATCTTGATCGGACACTATTATCACCTCCAAAGGATTGATAAGCCCTCCCCCACTTCTTTGGCCTCTTACGAAAAGTGTTGACATACCAGAATCACTTCTTCTTCATTCCGGCTATGGTCAACCCGACACTTACTACGCAAATATTCCAAACCCCGGGTATGCTCTCCCTTGGATCCCCTTTCTAGTAAATTGAACTTTATCTTTGATAGCAACTCATTCTTTTTTTGCAGCAACTCCTACTGGCTTAGCATAGGCGCGAAAGTTTATTAGGGACATCTTCAATGGATAATGGAGACATCCGACAATGTCAGGAACTTTGCCTTGACTTTGACGGATGAGAACCTTCGTCACGTGGGGCTATTTGTGTTGAGGAAAACAAGATAGGTGGGTAAACTATGGCTCAAGCCCCATTCATGCAGCCATCCAGGCCTGCGAGGGTGGTTATCATGAGTCAACAATTATAGGATTGTGGTGGACATCGAGGATGAGGCTGATCTGGGTCACAATGTTGAGTGGGAGGCTTATGATCTGGCACTTTTGGGGTCATGGTGGTTCCTGACCATGTTATCATATGGCCTTTGAGTTATTCTTGATCATATGTGACCTTTGAAGAGGAGAGGATGGGCAGGTGGACACAGGAGCTGGATACGCCAACAAGCTCGGGTTCCTCTTCTGAGACCACTCCCGCCTATGGATTTCCTAATCCAATAACATGTGCCACACCTCCCAACATATAGAGCTTCGGGGGGCATGATTTAGTAACAACGACACAGGGTCCCCTTGCCTGCCTTTAGTTAGAAGGCAGCATGGGGACTAGTCCGATGATGGTAGCTTTAACTGCGTTGCGTTGCTTTTTTGCTTCTCTTCTTTATGCTTATTTTGTAGTGGTATGCTTTAACTTGAGCAGTTGGTGGATATGGCAAGTTGTGGGGGGGGGCTTTATAGCATATGTCTTCACAAGAGGCATCCTTGACCTATCATTTCAGCCTCTCTCAGGGGCGTGTCTTCCCCATCACAGATCTTACACTTCAGCAGCAGCCTTTGGCAGATGCCACCTGCTCGACTAAGGCCGATGTGGGTGCATAAAGGATATAATTCTAGAGCTTCGCATTGAGGAGTCAGAGAACTTTGGAGGTGGTCCATCTTTCAAGTTTTCGAGAGAGATGGATGTTATCAGGCCCCTACCAGAGGCTCATATTTTGGGGTTGTAGGGTCGATCATATTGAACATGGTCAAGGAGGGAGATGAGGCGAGCATACAGATTCTGCTAAAGTCTTTGGTCAGAGTGGACTCGAAGGTCTTGGCTAATATAGGCTGTCCTAGGTTCGATTGAGGTCCTCACTCCTTGAAGGCAGTGGTGGACGCCCAGTTAAAGGATGCCTATCTAGCAAGGGTTCCCAAACTTTATTCTCTCTCCTATACATGTATGCATCCCTTGTTACACTCAGCTCATTGTACGGGAAGAACCCGATAATGTAATCCCCCGTAATTTTAAAGATAATTAATTAAAAAGAAATTAATTAATCAATAATATCACCGAAAGTAGAATTTTTACAGATGTCAGAATTTGACTATGAAACTTATACCGTTGAATTCATGGTGATTTTCTTACTAGTTTCATATATAAAGTTTTACGATCGTCGTTCAAACGAAAAAGTTATCAACGTTTGAATATTTCAGATCGTAAATAAATATATATGTAACTAAGGAAATAAATATAATTAAACAACGTTGATTAACATTAATAGTCAGTTAATGTTTACTTAACATTTGAGTATAATTAACGTTAATCAATTATCTCGATCAGCTAAATAAAGAATTAAATTAACAAATAAAATGTCGCATAATTAAGAAAAATAATTAAGGCCGACCCATCGACTCCTAACCTTAGTTGGTCGACCGCTAATGGTCGACCGGTAGGGGGATGATGGTTGACTAGTTAGTATGTCAATTGTGAAATTTGATGTGCCCTAACAACTAGCATTGCTTCGAACCCGTATAAATACGAGCCTAAACCCTCGCTTTTCTTCTCATATTTTCTAAAGCGACAATGAAGCTCCACCATTTCTCTCTGACACAAATTATTGATTATAAATAAAATTATAGTTTATATACACAAGTGGAGGATAGCAGAGGATAACTGAGAAGAAGAATAGGGTTAAATCAAATCGTTAAAGCCAAGGTAAATTAATAAATCCAGATCCAACCCTACTCTTCTTCTCGGTTATCCTTTAGCTTTTAATAGGGAATCAACCCTATTTTATAGAGAAGAATAGGGGGACGATGGTCGAATGATTTATTAATTTATTAAAGCTAAAGGAAATTGGGTTAATAAATCTAAACGATTAGCTGAGAGTCACTATAGATGTGTATGGACTTTATCCCGAGTACCTTTACAACTTTCAGCATAGCTATCAACGCTTCGTATTCCGCTTCGTTATTTGTTGCAGGGAATTCCAAGCGCAGGACATATCAAATCGATCACCCTTTTGGGAGTTTCGAGCACTACTCTTGCCCCCGAGAAAATGTCATTAGGTGCACCATCGACGAACAACTTCCTAAGTGTCTCCACTTCCGGAGTCATTTCTTCCTCTTTATCTCGTATTGTAAACTCGGTAATGAAATCTGCCAGATGCTGCCCATTGGTCACCTTTCGAGGATGGTATGTGATTTCGTACTGACTTAATTTGATGTTCCATTTTATAAGTCGTCCAGAGGTCTCGGGGCGGTACAACACTTGCTTCAAGGGTTGATCTATCAGCACTTTGATCGGGTGTGCCTGGAAGTATGGTCGTAACTTTCTGGATGCGATCAAGAGGCAATGTGCTAGTTTTTCCAATTTTGGATAGTTCTTCTCTACTCCAGTGAACCGTTTACTGGTGTAATATACGGGTCGTTGGATCTTAGCTTCTTCTCATACGAGCCCTGCACTTAATGAATGGGGCAAGACTGCTAAGTAGACGTATAAATCTTCTTTATCTACCGGCTTGGACAGGATTAGCGGGGTTTCCATATGTCGCGGCAGCTCTTCGAATGCAATTTGACAAGCTTGATTCCATTCGAAGTTCTTCTTCTCCTTCTTTAGCGCATCAAAGAATAGTATACATTTGTCGGTTTCTTTTGAGATGAACCGGCTCAGCGCTACAACCATTCCATTCAAATTTTGTAACTCTTTCCTGTTCCTTGGGGCCTTGACTTCTTGTAAAGCGGTAATTTGTTCGAGATTTGCTTTGATGCCTCTGGCGCTTACTATGAATCCTAAGAACTTTCCAAAGGCTACCCCGAAAGTGACATTTAAGTGGATTGAGTTTCATTCCATATTTCCGGAGTATCTCAAACATTTCGATGAGGTTGTCTAAGTGATTTGCAGCTACGTGCAATTTAACCAACATATCGTCTATATAAACTTCCATAGTCTTCCCGATCTGATATTTAAATATGGCATTCACTAGTCGTTGGTAGGTTGCCCCAGCATTATTTAACCAAAATGGCATCACTTTGTAGCAGTATAGTCCAAGATCAGTAATGAAACTGGTATTTTCCTGGTCGGGTTCATGCATCATGATCTGGTTGTACCCCGAATAAGCATCCATAAATGATAGTAGTTCATGTCCAACTGTCCCATCCATAAGTTGGTCGATTCTAGGCAAAGGAAAGCTGTCTTTTGGGAAAGCTTTATTTAGGTCCTAGTAGTCGATACGAGTTCACTATTTTCCATTAGACTTCTTGACCAAGACCGGGTTGGATACCCATCCGGGGTAAGATGCATCGCGGATAAAACCATTCGCCATCAGCTTATCCACTTCTTCTTTCACCCTTTGAACTATTCGGACCCTAGGCTACGTCTCTTCTGCTTCACTGGTGTATACTTGGGATCAATATTAAGTGCGTGGCATATAACCTCTAGTAAAACCCTGCACATATCGGGATGTGTCTAAGTGAATACGTCCAGGTTGGCATGTAGAAATTTGATGAGTTTAAGTGTGATCCAATTTTCAGGACCCATATTGGGTCATCTATGTTGACTAGGACAGACACCATCAATTCTGTCGGTGCCGCCCATTCCTCCCCTAAGCTCTTCTTTCTAGGGTCCAAAGCCTTGTCGAATCAGCTATGGTCCCTAAGCCAGGGGCGGTTTTGTAGTTGCAATTCGGTAGGTTCATGAATGTGGAGAGTTCTCCCCACATTCTTTCCCTTTTCTTTTCTTCTAGACTCACGTAGTTCTATGATGTAGCATTCTCTAGCAACACTTTGGTCTCATTTGATCATACCAACTCCATTCTATGTCGGAAATTTCATGGCGAGACACCACTGAGCTAAAGCAATCCTGAAATCTGCCAAAGTAGGGCGACCAAAGAAAGCATTGTAAGCAGCTATTTCATCTACAATCACAAAGGTTTGGACGAGGACGACCCTTCACTCACCTTCTCCGAGTTCTACGGGTAAATGGATTGTTCCGATGGGTTGCTTAGGTTCACCGCTGAATCCCTAGATCTTAGTTCGGCAAGCGGATATGTCTTTCATATTGATATTCATCTAGTAAAATGTGTATTTAAAAAGGATATTCATTGAACTTCCACTGTCCAACAATACTCGTCGAACCACAGCTGATCTGATTCTTATTGTCACGACTATGAGGTCGAGGGTCGGAGCTTCTATTCCTTCAATGTCTCGATTTCGAAACACTATGTCATCGTTCAGGGTTCTCTACTGCTTGGCAGGAGTTCCATCTTCAATCACGAAGCACGAATCTTTCGGAGTGCGTCTTAGTGAGCTCGCGTATCGGTCCATTTCTCTCTAACTCTTTTGTATGGGATGAGGTCCTCCAGCTATTGTTCCAATAATAAGTCTCTGGTCGGTCCGTGTGAATCCCTCTTCGCTGGTTCCAGCTTGGTTTCCCCGATCTCTAAGAGCTTGGAGTGCTATAGGCTGGTCAGAATTTTGTGGCTTCCTCGCATACTACTGAAGCTTGTTTTCCCGAATCAGTTCCTCAATCAGATTCTTCAAGTGACGACACTCATTCGTGTTATGACCATGTGTTTCATGGAAGCAGCGGTACTTTCCAGAACGCTTTTGTTGTTCAGTCGCTTCCTTTTTAGGTGGCTTCTTGTACTCTTCCGTCCCTTGTGTCGTGAGGTAAATGTTCTTTGGACTATCATTGAGTGAACTGTAGTCTTCGGGCCTAAGGCCTTTAAGTCGCTCACTACTCCTATTTCGCTTGTTGGAATTCTGATTCTTCTATTTTTAATTCCCCTCCTTTCCCGCAACAGTCCGGGAGGTTTTTGCATCTTGGTTCGGCGCCATACCATTCTGCCCAAAGTTGGTCGGTTGTAGGTTAGCAGGCTTTCCTCCTAGCACTTTTACCTCTTCCAATCTCACGTACTGGCTCGCCTTTCGATTAAAGTCCTTCTTGGTGGTAGGTTGTTTCATCTTTGATCCATTTTCTGAATTCGGTGTCAGGATGGATGGGCATGGACCAGGGCCATGAAGACCATATCTTCATTTCGGTTACTTACTTTAGTGATCACGGTGTTAAACAGACTCATGAAGGATTTCAAAGATTCATTTCGTCTATGGAATAGGCCTGGTAAGGACATTACTTTTTTCGGTTGTGCCGTGTAAAGCCTAAACTGATTAAGGAACTTCATTGCTAATTCATCGAAAGTGGAGATGGATTTAGGTGGGAACCTGGTGAACCGCATGGAAGCAATTCCCTCCAAAAAGATTGGAAAACATCTACACTGAACAATATTTGAAGCATTCGCTCCGTCCATGTAACAACTGTACTTATACAAGTGAGGTTTTGGATCTCTAGTTCCATCGTAGGATGGAATAGTTGGCGTAGTGAACTTTTTAGAATATCATTCATTCAGAATGTCATCAGTAAAGGGAGTCTGGCTTGGAGCGGATCCCCATTCATCATCTTTCCTATTCTTACTTTCGTCCATTAGGCGCTTGATCATGTCCGCGATATATGCCTCGGATGTCCGGTAATCCATGGGATGGCTGTCAGTGACTATATCAAGTGTTTGGTTTTGCAAATGGTCTTGGTAAGCGGGCTGAAGCCTAAGCTCTCCGTCTTCGGAAGAGCCACTCCCTCAGAGTTCTGTTGGCTTGCGGTTGGTCGTATAGGAGCAGTTTGGACCTCTGTGCTGGTATTGAGTGTGCTAGTGTTTTCTTTCAAGTTGTCATCGTCAAGTTGTTCTCCATCTTCAGAGTCAAATAGATCCACTACTATATCATCTTGTGGGATTTTCGTCCCCAGATTCAAGTTTATGGCGGCTGCTTTGCCGTTGGTGGAGTGTTTGCATTTCCTTCTATGGTGATTCCTGTAGCTTCACCTACTACTCTTTTTTTGTTGTTGCTTTCCGTTTCTCCTGTTTAGGCCAGAAATGGAAGAGCTTTCCTGCTCCGCGGCAACCACAGGCTCTGGCATGGTTCTCGAAACAGCCAGTGATGGCAAGGTTAGGAGGGCATTTAGTTTTTCCATAAGAGCTTTTTGGCTATTCTCCATCTTTTGATTGATTTCATCAACCATCTTGTTTAACTCACCTCTAGTGACTACTTCATGCTGGATAGAAGATCCTAATATCTGATCTCCTATGTTGGCGTCGTTAGCTTCAACTTATTTAGAATTAGTTTCCTCTCCAGCTATTACCGCTTTTATGGATCTTCTTAAAGCGGTTCTCTTTCTTCCTAGTGCCATTGATTCTCAACAACAAATTTTTTAAGAAGACATTGAGGATCTAACTTCTGAACCTATCTGATCCAGAGTATATAGTTAGATCTGAACCCGAGTTGGCTTCTCAGTGAAGGCACTAAAAAGCTAACCCAAAAAATGGATCAACACCCTGGCTTGAGTGTGAAAGCACCAACCCTATTTATCAAGGCAAATAAAATAGGAATATCAATAGTAAATCGTAGAAAAAGTAAAGAGACAAATTTTTTATATAATGGTTCATCTATTAACGAAGCCTCCATCCACTTTATAGCTTTTATTGATCAACTACCATTACAAGAGAGTTTTAATTACAACATGATTCCCCTTTTTCATGTTAGATTAAGCTTCCATTATTAGAAACAAAAGGAGGATCTCAATTGTCTATTAATGACTGTTAGGTGGGAGAAGAGGAGTAAAGAAATAATAGCAAAACTTCGGCAGAGATCTAGTTATGAAACCCCTTTCCATTGAAGGTAGGATGGTACTTATAGGATTTAGAGAGCACTTAGATCGAGAATCATTGCACCAGAAGCCTGTAGTTGTCCATAGGAAGAAGCATGAAAAATTTAAAGTGATTCTAAGCTAACTTTTTGATCGGATGGGTACCAATCCAAAGAGTTATGTAATTTTTGCACATATTCTTTCCGGTTGGCTTCCCTGCTTGCTTATGATGCTCTCCATGTAATTTTATAGCTTGTTGACTTGTTTTGATGATGGTTCACCCATGGCTTTGACTAAACTTTAGTTTGAATCTGATAATTCTTTATTTCTTGAAATTTGGATGCTTAGACTGTTAACAAACTTGGTAGACAGGCTTAGTAGAGAAGGAGGAACATGACGCAAGTGGTTTGGAGGAACCTCAAGCAAAACTTTTGGATTGATACCGATCCAATTGCATTGGATCGGCACCGATCCAAAGTGTTGCCGTATTTTTGGGTCAAATTTTCAAGGTTCCTTTGTCCCATACTTTTAGGCCTTCCAATCAAGTCTTGAATTGTTCTGGCTTAATCTGAATGTTCTAACTCCTTTTGAATTCTACCGAGTTAAAAACCCAGTTAACATTTTCCCTCCAAAGTATGCCTTCATTGGAAACAAGGTGTGCTTAAGAAGTAACTGCCTTTGAATCTCTTCTTTAAGGAGTTTTTCAGTCGTCGTAACTTGTCACCTTGAAGAACTGCCTTTGACGCACTGGATAATTATTAAGTCCTTACTGGGAACCTCCATTATTCGTAATTCCGAAGTGATCTTGATTTGATAATTTCCAGAATGAATACAAACGTCTAGTAGGTTGCATGAGGAAGATTTGAGATTATCTGGAAAAGTAAATTTGGATCGGTACCTATCCGATTGGATCGGATCTGTATCGATCTAAGTACTTGAAACTTTTGGCGACAAACTTTTCTCCTTTTTATATGAGCCGACCCCCCTTCCAATTCATATCATTCCTATACGATCCAATTTCTAGCCTTCTAGCCAATCCAAAGTGTTCATACCCTAATTTGCCGATCTAGTCGCTTCATCCACTCAAGAGCCGCCGCCGTCAATCCTTGCTTCCAGTGCCACCAGCGGTCGCCTCTAGAAGTTGATGCCGCCACTCTATTATTGTGATTTTCTATGATTTAAGGTGTTACCGATCCATCAATACCCTAGTTTGGGTTGTCTTGCATCAGAGGCCAGATCGCTTTTCTCCATTTCGAAGGTTGGAGATTTGGATTTTGGCACATTATCAGCGATTGGTGATGAAGTCCTATGGGTTACGGATATAGTGGAAGATTCAAGCTGATTGTGACTTTGTGGAAGAAGATAGTAAATTGAGCCTTAATTTCTTCCCGGAACGAAGCTAGGGTTTTGTCCCGGTGCTCGGCATGTTTTGCTATCTTCATCCACAAAGTCAGAATTAACTTGTACCGAGTTTTACAGTCGATCTCGTCACGACACCCTATAGATTTATTTTGGTTTTTCTAGGAGGTGATAACTTGCTTAGGGTAATGCCTTGTATGTAGCTCAGGCTGTTATCACTTCCCAAAGAACTAAAATCGACTTTTGCTGAAAATCCTCCTCCCGATTCAGACCCATCGATCTATAGTTGCTTGCTTTGGACTGGTCCTGTCGGTATACCTGAAATAGGAAGAGCTTTCTGTGTCGCTTCGGAAAATAGATCTGTTATTGATTGTTAATCGATAATGGGTAAATATAGAAGAAAATAAATTAACATGTGATACAGATCGCTCTTTCTGGTGTGAGTGAGCCATCTACACGGAATGGTTCGTTCACAGTGCTCAGGATGTCGGACTCCTTCTCACTTAGATTACACATCACACACACCCATAGTTAATACTTGGAATTCGGTCGGTGGTTGGTACACGTCAATTACCTTTCGAATTTCAAGTATAAACTATGCTAGGGTCTATAGTTTAGAGATTTGGTGCACTCGACTATTTTGAACACAAGATTTCTTATATAGAATGACGCACAAATCTTCTCGGTGCAAATCAGTTGAGGAAAGCTCATCAACTTCTAAAGCGGAATCTTCGTCGATCCCAGCGGGGTCTGCTGCTTCCATAACTTCTGGTCAATATGGTCGTCTGATTTCAGTTGGCCTTGTAGTCGATCGCACTCCTTCTAACTTCAGAGTCTTGCTTGATCCTCTGGAGAAAGCTCCTTCTATCCTTATACATAGGATGTTGCAAAGCATCTGCTCGCAATATGGTATCCCAGAGGATGACGTGCTTCTTCTGTCGAGAGGGGAATTCGCTTATAGGCCACCTTCGGGATATGTGGCTTGTCACCGCTATATGTGTATGTACGGTGTAGTGCCCATGTTCAATCATTTCTTAATGACAACGCTTTGGAATATAGGGTTGGCTCCATTCCAAATTCTTCCAAATGGGTATGCCAGGCTGATGTGCTTATATGTTCTGTTCATGCGGGTGCTTAATCGTGCCCCGAGCTTTACCAAGTTGAAGTATCTCTTATTATTCAAAAAGAGAGAGACTAACCCGTTACTCGTTTATATTGAGGTGCAACACCATCGAAAACTCATACTTGATCTTCCCAGCAAGGTTCCCTCATTCAAGAATCAGTTCTTTTTGGGGGTATTAAGTAACAAGTAGAGTCTGCTTCAACCATTTTAGGGGTTTTAAGTAACAAGTGGGTATTACCTTGATTGCATTAGGCAGTCTAAATATGAACGATGAGTAAGGCTTGGCACTATGTTAGTGAGTGATGGATACCATATTAGGGAGTAGGAGCAGTACATAGGTCGAGAACGTCATCGGTCCTGAGTGGTCGGTGAAAAGACAAGGTTATGCCTAAACTGCTACACCTCCTACTAGTGTAGATCACGTTTAGGTCATGAACCACCACAATTGTTTGCTAAATTGTTTGTTAGGATCAAGGCTGGATAAACCTTTATGGAAGTCTTTCAAAACAGATAGAATATGGCTAACTATTATAATGTTGTTATTAGGTACCACGGGAGTTCTTTGGTATGCACAATGACGAAGATGTGATACTATGTTTATGTTGGATTCTAACGAGGTGCTGGGTTCCGGATACTAGTTGGGATTGTATCTTGATCCAAAGAGGTACTGTGGTACTTATATATATATATATATATGCATGTAGTTATGGTTTACTTGGGTATATAGGGCATATTGTACGCGACGTGGAGTCAAGACGACTAAGTAAAAATAAAACAAGAGACATAACATGTAATGGAAGGCAATTGGTATAAATTAGGGTTATGTGTAATGTGTGTAATTTACCAGTCACTAGAATGTTGTTCTGACCCCTCCTCATTACAACCCACATAATAGTTTAGAGGGACAGCTACTGGTACAAGGCAGGAACAGTGGAAAGACAAGTTTCCTTATTCATACTCGACAATGACAAGGATACTTGACCTCAGAAGTGTCAACCTTGGTCAGTAACTATATGTTTTATTATACTTCACTATTCAACTATGAGTTTATATCGATAGTGCTCTAATATGCATTTTATTATTTGCAGGATACCAAACCAACGATCTGTACTTTGGTGACCTAGGTTTTCGATTTAGCTAAAATTAAGGCACACTAGGGTGCGAGTTGTCATAGGCACCCTCCATATTCAATTGGGCTTGAACAAATTAAGGAAGCAGGTCAAGGACGAGGCTATGACTCATCGTTGGGTAGAGAGGCGAACTCTTAAGGCAGAAGAGGCCAAGCACGGAGTGGAGACAGTCAGAGACTTCACCATTAGGAGATGGGTGGAGGAGGAGAAGCTTGAAGGGGATCTGAACTGGGTATGTGCAGATTTGGAAGCCAGCCGCAAGGAGGCCGATGAGATGAGGGGTTTACTTCAGTAGCTCTTGACTTGTGTGACCATGAACAATAGGCGACGGTGAAGACGTCCCTATGGGAGGAATGGAACAACAGGTTGATGGTCATGTTGTAGATGACTTTTGATGCCAAAAATCATCTTCCATTGATTGTCAGCATTCCCCTCCCAGAGGATTACAATGAAGTCCATTGAAAAGCAGCGATTGAGATTGCGGCCAAATAGACCCCCTTGATGATACTGACTTCAGAGCAGTTCACCTCTCTGACCAGTGCCCACAGTGATTTACCCACCGATGATGCCCTGGTGGTGGAGAATTAGATGCCACTCCTCTTGCTTTCTTTTTGTTCAAGTTTGCATGTCAAATGCAGTGTCAAACTTTTATAACGAACTTTATGTAAAATTCGCGTAGTTAGCTTTCTTGTTTGTCTATTTATTTCTTTTTTGTCAATATTTACATACATACATGTCATCGTGTTTGTTTTTATATGTCGGGTGGCTCAAGTGACCCCTAAATTTGATAAACACACACTTTAGACGTAGGCATTTATGCACCATATAGAAAATAAGTAAAGGAAAGAAAAAAAGAACAAGTCGCAAAACAGACTTATATATTTTAGTTGGGCGAGCAGTCCTCCGTTAGAATGTATTGTCGAGCATGAGTTAATGATGGTCGCCCTTTGGTGGTTGTTGGGTACATTTGTTGGTTTTCCTTTTCTTTATTTACGGGCCATTGGGAGGGGCCCGACTCTGCTATGATAAAGCCACCTTGGTTGTTTGAGGCGATCAGTACTACAAATGCTAGATTCGAGGTTATTACATGGGTAGTTGCGCCCATCTTGGAAACAGAGCCCCGCTATGGGATGGACCACATAATGGGCGTAAGAATCGAGACCATGTCATGCGTGGTCGTGCCATATGTTCGCCACTGCCTTTGGTAGGGAAGGTATCGTTGGTTAGCTAGCACGTCCTACGGGGTTGGTTAGAATGTTCATAGCTTCATAACTTCCTCCTAATGTGGGCAGAGGCTTTAAGCGCTCATACACCCCTAGGATGGCTAATTGGATGTAGTAGCTTCCCCCCGAGATAGGTAGAGGTGTTACGTGCTTGTACACCCACCTATGATGGCTGGTTAAATGAGTAACTTCCCCCTAAAGCGGGCAGAGGTATTGTGCCCTCATACACCCATGCAGGATGGCTAGTTGAATGAGTAGCCATCTCTCGAAGTGGGCAGAGATGTCGCGTGCTCATACACCCAGCCAGGAAGGCTGGTTAAAGCTGATAGCTTCCATCTCAAAGCGATAGAGGCATTGTATGCTCGTACACCCGCTCGAATGGCTAGATGAATGCTAGTAGCTTCCAATCGAAATGGGCAGGGGCATTGCATGCTCATACACCTACCCAGGATGACTAGTTCAATGATAGTAGCTCGTATGATTGACAAGAGTTATGGAGATGAAGTAGCCTATTCATGCATATAAAACAATATATTTTACAAAAAGGCGACAACCTTATAAGTTAGCACACGTAGCCTACCTTGCCTCATACTTTTGGCTTACAAAATCTTGGTGTTGATGGTAGCTATGTTCTTGATCTATAACAAGAATGATCAGTTTCTCAAAAGGACAATTGTATCAATGATATTCGTGTGTGCATTTGACTTAACTATACTACTATATACATTTGAAAACAAAAATATATAACAAGTACACACACTCTCTCATATGTATATTGAAATGACCCTCCTATTTCTACTCTAATTCCATAAGAAATTTTTTTTTAAGGTAAAGAGGATATATATATATATATAGATAGATATATCATCCATTACAATATAATTCTCAGGGTCAATATCTTTCTCCAATAAACCAAATATATCCAGGATCACAATAATCAACCAATATAAATATATCAGTACATTCACAAAGGTAAGCACATACATGTGAGGATGTATATGCCTCTCTTGTTTGAATCAAAGTTCTGGAAAACAAGAGGATGTTGGATTGCTAATAAATTTTCTTTTTAACTAAACAATCCACTGGAAACATACACATTAGTCTGTTTATACTAACTAAGAAGTGATCAAGTAATAATCAATAGTAAACAAGCTTTTAATATAGATGTTTGTGTTAAGTTCAGAATAGTGACAAATTCAGTATAAAAGAAAGTGGATCCTAAGGGAACACAAGCAACATCTAGGCGTAATGGAAACGCGCCTAACTTATACATGAAAGGTCACGAGTTCGAGTGCTATGCTGGTCGGTTCAAACACAATTTTTGGTTTTTCTTTTTTTTTTTCTCCTGTACAGTTTGCAATCTATTATCTACCTATATCTGCACATATATATATACTTTATTTTTGCCTATATTCCATCATACAAAACAATAATTCTTGCTTAATTATTTTTGAAACCCATCCCTATAACCTGGAAGGCTTCAGAACTGATATGAGTTAAGAGTCTGGTTCTTGGGTTTTGAGGATGATAGAAGTGTTTGTCATTATTCAGGTTTGTATTTCTTCTTATAAGATCTGTCTGGCATTTAAAATGCATTTGGTTAAAATCTGAGTGAAATTCAGATTCCTATTACAAGTGCAAAGAAAAAGATGTGGTAATGTTTGCACTAAACATATTTATGTGCATATATATCTGCAACTATTTGAATCTGGCTTCCATCTACCTTATTACAGATCCTTTCTTTAATTAAAAATATAGTACATGAGATATTTGTATGAAACAAGTTTAACTATGGAAACCTTGCAGCCATATAAAACATTAACCTATGCCTATTTCTTTTGCATACATATGCTATATTAGAAAATAAAACCATTTAAATTTTCTGAGAATCATCTCTCCAGATTTTCCAAAACTTAAATCCTTTCCAAAGATTCATGATTGACTAATGCATTTATAAAATGTAATCATTCAATTTTAACATGGTGTTCTTGCTAAATCTACTTACAAGATTTGATTAAAATTCTTTTTAAACATAACAGATATTTAACTTAATTCATAGTTTCCAGATACAAATCAATCTCTTAACAAAATGCCTAACAAAATATCCATCCAATATTCAACACTTAATACAAGTAGCAATTTAAATTGTCAATACATGCAGATTTCAACATTTAGGCTCTTATCTAACTAAGTTTTAGCATGCTATATCTTCTTCTCAAGGCCTTGCTCCTACTCCTACTTAGTTGCTGCAATCCCTGAAAAAGCATTTGAAACTGCCTCATTTTAAATGAGACACCCCAGATGCCATTAGCACACTAGGGTCAGACACATGTCTGGTATGAGAAAATTCACAAAAGCAATTTGTTAATTAGGTTAAAATCAAGTTAAGTACAAATACATAAGGTTCTGTCCTTTGGAATCAGGTAAATACTTGTGTGCATGCTCTGTGTCATTGTGCATGTGCACACTTTAGCTTTCTTTCCAGAGACTACACATATGAATATGGCACATACATTCAAGCATACAACTCAATCATAGACAAACAATCATTCATACCAAACAGGAATATAACTAATATGAGTTAAGTCACTTATTCAATTCTCATATTTCAAATCTGGGAAAAACTCTAGTTTTCTCATCTGCTCAAGTATTATTTCCTTGGTATATTTATCTATCCTTGGTCTCATCTGCAATATTTATGAATCAATGGACACACTGTAATGAACTAATTCACTCCATTACACAAAGATCTCAGGACTTAAACAAGCCATGTGTCAACTTATGTTACTCAAGCACACAAGTCATTCCTGCAGTGTTCTTGACCCCAATTTCCTAATCAGGTTTTTAGTTAATAATAACCCCTTTTGATTGTTCATGACAAAACCATTCAGTGATCCATTAACTGAAAACATCTATATCATGGTATCTCATATTATTCATGACCATACAGAAACAACAGGCAAACAACCATTGGTGACTACAAAATAAGGTTCTGTATATATATATATTCATCCTGGTATTTTTAAAAGGAGTTTAGGCAACTAACATTGGCTTATAGCTTCTGGGAGAGTTTTTCTTTTGCAAACATTTGTGCTTGAGTTAAACTCAGGATGACCTGGTTTCACTGAATCACAAAATTTTGTTTGCTATGCATTTTATTGAATCAGGAGCATCAGCACATAGGCAACCCTATTGCACCCCTAATTCCTTTTTATTTCAAGCCTCAGCACTTATACATGAGTATATTGCAGCTCAACATTATTTACATCTTTCTGGGTTGAGCCAAAACCAATACTACTTGCCTATTCTCAACATTTTATTTTCTGGGTATTTGTTTATATCCCTAAACATTAACATATCAGAGATCTGAGTGTATAAAACAGACATGTATGCTAACAACACATAAAACTTTGTTATAATAAAACAAGTGATCAACCAAAGAAAATCAAAACATATTCAGGTTTAAATTCACAGATAAACATTCATATATGAAAATACTCTTTTAATAAAAATACTTTTATCTGGCTGCCTACATTAGGACTTATTGCCTTAGATTTTTGAGTGAGTTTTCTCACCTAGCTCTCTCCTTTGTTTCCTTAATTAACTGATGAACTCCTGCTCTTATCCTCAAGCTCTCTTTCTTCCCTTGTCTTATGATTTCTGTGGTATTGTTTTTCTTCTTTTTTTTTTCAAAATTCTTTTCTGAGGAGAAGAGGAGGCTGCTGCATATACATGTATATATATGCAGGGTCTCTCTTAGGGTTTTGGGTATTGGCTAAGTCCATTTTTGCCCACCAGAAAAATCATGTTATCTGCATTTTAAACCCAAAGTTTTACCCCTTCCCGGCTTAATTTGGGTGAAGAGAAAAGTGGTTACACATTTTTTTTTCCAGAAATTTGCTTTTCAGAAAATACTTTTCCCCCTTGTCTACAATCATGCTAAAAATGTGACTTGGTTTTGTTATTTATTAAATACTCTTTTCTATTTTTAGCTTTCATGCAAATGGTATGTACTTCCTTCATTTATTTACAAGAGAATTATTCCTTTTTATATCTCCATTCTTTTCATTTCTGCTTATATTAAAATGTGTCTATATATTTTATTTCACTAGTTTAAACTCTAGTATTTTATTAACACATATATATATTTGTATATACGTCTTTCTGAAATAATTAGTATACCCTCCTATATATCCCTACATCATTCTATACTGACACACACACATATGCACATGTTCACTCAAATTATTCAGTAGCACTCATATATACATTTACTTATGCATACTACTTTTAAGAATTTAATCTACATATATAATATATATATATATATATATATATATTTCCATACACATCAATATGTATGTATTCTTGGAGTTCAGGGTTTTTAGCTTATATTCATGTACATTTCCTGTGCACTCATGTACACACACTGATACACTATCAAGCTATATCAATTCCTCCTTTAAAATTTATTTAAAAATTATTTTAAATTCATTTATATTTTTCAGGATAAATTCCTAAAATCTTGGGTCATTACATACACCCCTCCTTTTAGAAATTGTGTCCCACAATTTTCCTAAGCTTAAAATAAATTTTAAACTTAATTTAGAGAACAAGTATATTCTCTACCAAATAGATTCTTAGTTCTATACTAACTAAAAATATATTCATCCAAAACAAAGAAAACAATCAAAGATCAGAATTACCTTAATCTGAAAATAGCTTAGGATAATTCATCCTAACCTTGTCTTCTAATTCCCATGTGCAATCACTAGGATCTAGACTCCACTGTACCTTCACAAGTTTCATAGATTTATTCCTCAACTTCTTCACATCTTTTGCCAAAATTCCCACTGGATCCTTTTCATAAATCAAATTAGGATTTATCTGCACTTGGGTTGGGGTTTCAAGAATTTCTGCCTTGTCATGGACCCACCTTCTCAATTGTGATACATGAAAAACATCATGTATGCCTTGCATGTTTTCTGGTAATTCCAACTTATATGCCAAGGGACCAATTCTCTCCAGAATTTTGTATGGTCCAATATATCTTGGGGTTAATTTGCCTTGTTTTCCAAACCTCAGCACATTTTTCATGGGTGAGATTTTGATGAAAACAAAATTTCCCACCTCATATTCTACCTGCCTCCTTCTCATGTCTGCAAATTTCTTTTGCCTATCTTGAGCTGCTGTCATTCTTCTTCTTACCAACTCAATTTTCTCCTTGGTTTCTTGTATGTACTCAGGTCCTAAAATAGACCTTTCTCCTGCTTCTACCCAGCAAACAGGTGACAAACAGGGTTTACCATATAAGGCTTCAAATGGAGCCATTCCTATGGTGCTTTGGTAGCTGTTGTTGTATGTAAATTCAACTAGATGAAGATAATCTTCCCAGTTGCCCCCAAAATCCAGTATACATGCCCTCAACATGTCCTCCAAAACTTTGTTTACCACCTCAGTCTGCCCATCTGATTGAGGATGGTAGGCAGTACTTAAACATAGTTCACTTCCCATTGCTTCTTGAAAGCTTCTCCAGAATTTTGAAGTGAAGATGGTATCCCTATCACTCACAATGGTTTTGGGAATGCCATGTAACCTTACCACTTCTTTTATAAAAATTTGAGCTAGTTTTGGTGCTGTTCTTTCTGACTTGACTGGGATGAAGTGTGCTACTTTGGTTAGCCTATCCACTATCACCCATATGCTTGTATTACCTCTCTTAGATCTAGGCAGTCCATCTATGAAGTCCATAGATATGTCTTCCCACTTCCACTGTGGTACACTAAGAGGTTGCATCAACCCTGATGGTCTTTGAGTTTCAGCCTTGACTTGCTGGCAAGTCATACATTTGGCAATGTACTTGGCTATATCAGATTTCATCCCCTTCCACCATAAGTCTCTTTTCAAATTTTGATACATTTTTGTGTTACCTGGGTGTATGGAGTATTTACTTCTGTGATATTCATTCAATATCTCCTTCTTCAATTCTATGTCTTCTGGTACACACATCCTATTCTGGTATCTCACATAACCATCTTTATCAATGTGGTGATTCATTACTTCCTCCCCTCTTGAGAGGAGCATTCTCTTCTCTAATAAGTGAGCATCTTGTTCTTGCATTTTTCCTACCTTCAGAATTAAATCTGGTTGAAGTGTCATTAAGCTTAACTTCCCTTTATCTTCTTGTGCACCATACATCTGCTCATTACTGTGCACACAACCATTCTCCCCAATCTCTAACTCAGTTAGCAAAAATAAATTTTTAAATTCTTCTATCATCATCATAGCCAATTTAGCATGCTGTCTACTTAGAGCATCTGCAACTTTGTTTGCTTTCCCTGGTGTATAAAGTATGTCAAAGTCATAGGCAGCTAAGAACTCCACCCACCTATGTTGCCTCATGTTCAAATCTTTTTGTGAAAACAAATATTTTAGAGACTTGTGGTCAGTGTAAAGTTCAAACTTAGTGCCTAACAAATAATGTCTCCAAAGTTTTAAAGCATATATCACAGCTGCTAATTCGAGATCATGTGTGGCATACCTTACTTCATGGGGTTTAAGTTGTCTGGATGCATATGCAATGACTTGGCCTTGTTGCATCAACACTGCACCCAAGCCAAATCCACTAGCATCAGTGTATACCACTAATTCTTCATTTCCATGTGGTACCTTTAGAATTGGAGCATTCACCAATGCCTCCTTCAACTGTTCAAAAGATTTTTCACATTTTTCTGACCAAACAAAAGCTTGGTTTTTCCTGGTTAGGTTAGTGAGTGGTGTAGAAATTTTTGAAAAATCTTTTATAAACCTTCTATAATACCCTGCCATCCCCATAAATGACCTCACTTCACTCACAGTGCTTGGCCTCTTCCATGCTTGGATAGCCACTACTTTATTGGGGTTCACAGAAATTCCTTTGGCAGATATAACATGGCCAAGAAAATGTACTTCCTCCTTCCAAAACACACATTTTGAAAATTTTGCCTTTAAATCTTTTTCCCTTAATCTAGACAAAACCAGGTGCAAATGATGCTTATGTTCTTCCACTGTCTTGGAATAAATCAAAATGTCATCTATGAAAATAAGCACAAACTTGTCTAAACAATCTCTAAAGGTTCTGTTCATTAAATCTACAAAGTAAGATGGTGCATTGGTCAAGCCAAATGGCATAACCAAAAATTCATACAACCCATACCTAGTGTTAAAGGCAGTGTACTTGATGCTTGATTCTTCCACCTTCATTTGATGAAAACCAGATGCTAAGTCTAGTCTAGAAAATACTTTTGCCCCTGCTAATTGATCAAAAAGATCATCTATTCTTGGCAATGGGTATTTATTTTTAATAGTTACTTTGTTTAATTCTCTATAATCTATGCAGAGTCTTAAAGAGCCATCTTGCTTCTTAACAAATACCACTGGTGCTCCCCAGCAAGAATTACTTGGTCTTATAAAACCCTTTTCTTCCAATTCTTCTAACTGTTTCTTTAATTCTTTTAGTTCATTTGGCCCCATTCTAGTTGGCTTTTTAATCACTGGGCTTGCTCTTGGAACTAGATTGATCTGGAATTCTACTGGTCTATGGTGTGGAATACCCTTGACATCACCAAACACATCCAAATATTCATTGACTATGGGAATTTCTTCAATGGTTAGTTCACTGAAATCTTTCTCTGAGTCAACTAAATGATATAGTTTTCCTTCCTTAGCTACCTCACATAAAACTGTGATTCTCTGGCCTCTAGAATTTTGCAATGATATGGTGGATGAGTCTAAATTAATTATGGCTTTAAATTGCCTTAACCAGTCTACCCCCAATATAACACCTATATTTGGGTAATTCAAAACATATAAATTGGAAATAAAAATATTTCCTCCTATGTTTAACTCCACATCCACACAAATCATATTTAAAATGCTAGAACTCCCCAATGGACTTTGTATATGCAATGGGGTTTCAACTAATATGCAATTCAGTTTTAGCATTCTAACCAGTTCATAAGAAATTAAGGAGTGAGTTGCCCCAGTATCATATACTACTGTTATGGGTATGGTACAAATAAGTAATGTACCTTCCACTTGGCTATGGTTTACAGTGTTACTCTCCATTGTGGCTTTTCCTTTTCCTTCCAAATTTGCCAATTTGCCTTGCTGTTTATACTCAGGACAATTCCTCTTCATATGCCCCTCTTTCCCACATAGATAGCATTTGAAAGCTCCTCCTTTCAATTCTGGACATCTTGGTTTGATATGCCCTTCCTTTCCACACTGATGGCACACAATTTTCTTCTTGTCTTCCTTAGCTTTGACATCTCCAGTGCTTTTATTACTAGCCTCTTCTTTCTTCTTATCATAAGGGTGATACCTCCCCTTACCTTTCTTGTTATTATTGCTCTTAAAATTTCTGAACTTCTCCCTTTCCTTGTCATGCTGCTCCAACCTCAAAGCTAAGTCTATCACATGATCAAAAGTCTTGTCTGCATAGGGTAACATGGCTCTGCTAAGTCCTGGGTTCAGACCTTTTATGTACCTATCATTTTTAGATGCCTCATCTGCCACAAGCATTGCTCCATATGTGGAAAGCCCCTCAAACTTTTGAGTATATTCTGTGACAGTCATGGTTCCTTGTCTAAGTCTAATGAATTCTTCTAGCAAGGTAGTCTTTGCTGATGCTGGTACAAACCTTGCCTCCAACATCTCTTTAAATTGATTCCAAGTGATTTCATTCTCATTCCTTCCTGCAATGATTACTTCCCACCAGCCTAAAGCTACTCCTTTCAGCTGTCTTGAAGCCACTTGCCTCTTTCTTTGATCATCAAGTTGCATGTCATTGAAAATTCTTTCCAATGTTCTCAACCATGTTTGAATTTCCATGATACTCTCTGTTCCTTCAAAGCTTTTGCCTCCTAAATGAGTATATGTCTTAAGCAATTTTGAGAGTTCTTCATAGGGATTTTCTTGCCTTTGTCCTGCCCCATCCCTAAATGCTCTCACCAAGTCTTGCAGATTGACCATTGGTGGTGCATGGGAATATCCTGCTCCCTGATTGGGTGGTCTCCCTACCATAGTTTGCTAATAATAATTTACATAGCTGGTTAGTTTGATATTTAGTTCCTTTTAATTTTATTTCTATCTAAGAACTTGATCCTTACTTCTACTATGTTGAATAACATAGCTCTGATACCAACTGAAATGACCCTCCTATTTCTACTCTAATTCCATAAGAAATTTTTTTTTTAAGGTAAAGAGGATATATATATATATAGATATATCATCCATTACAATATAATTCTCAGGGTCAATATCTTTCTCCAATAAACCAAATATATCCAGGATCACAATAATCAACCAATATAAATATATCAGTACATTCACAAAGGTAAGCACATACATGTGAGGATGTATATGCCTCTCTTGTTTGAATCAGAGTTCTGGAAAACAAGAGGATGTTGGATTGCTAATAAATTTTCTTTTTAACTAAACAATCCACTGGAAACATACACATTAGTCTGTTTATACTAACTAAGAAGTGATCAAGTAATAATCAATAGTAAACAAGCTTTTAATATAGATGTTTGTGTTAAGTTCAGAATAGTGACAAATTCAGTATAAAAGAAAGTGGATCCTAAGGGAACACAAGCAACATCTAGGCGTAATGGAAACGCGCCTAACTTATACATGAAAGGTCACGAGTTCGAGTGCTATGCTGGTCGGTTCAAACACAATTTTTGGTTTTTCTTTTTTTTTTCTCCTGTACAGTTTGCAATCTATTATCTACCTATATCTGCACATATATATATATATACTTTATTTTTGCCTATATTCCATCATACAAAACAATAATTCTTGCTTAATTATTTTTGAAACCCATCCCTATAACCTGGAAGGCTTCAGAACTGATATGAGTTAAGAGTCTGGTTCTTGGGTTTTGAGGATGATAGAAGTGTTTGTCATTATTCAGGTTTGTATTTCTTCTTATAAGATCTGTCTGGCATTTAAAATGCATTTGGTTAAAATCTGAGTGAAATTCAGATTCCTATTACAAGTGCAAAGAAAAAGATGTGGTAATGTTTGCACTAAACATATTTATGTGCATATATATCTGCAACTATTTGAATCTGGCTTCCATCTACCTTATTACAGATCCTTTCTTTAATTAAAAATATAGTACATGAGATATTTGTATGAAACAAGTTTAACTATGGAAACCTTGCAGCCATATAAAACATTAACCTATGCCTATTTCTTTTGCATACATATGCTATATTAGAAAATAAAACCATTTAAATTTTCTGAGAATCATCTCTCCAGATTTTCCAAAACTTAAATCCTTTCCAAAGATTCATGATTGACTAATGCATTTATAAAATGTAATCATTCAATTTTAACATGGTGTTCTTGCTAAATCTACTTACAAGATTTGATTAAAATTCTTTTTAAACATAACAGATATTTAACTTAATTCATAGTTTCCAGATACAAATCAATCTCTTAACAAAATGCCTAACAAAATATCCATCCAATATTCAACACTTAATACAAGTAGCAATTTAAATTGTCAATACATGCAGATTTCAACATTTAGGCTCTTATCTAACTAAGTTTTAGCATGCTATATCTTCTTCTCAAGGCCTTGCTCCTACTCCTACTTAGTTGCTGCAATCCCTGAAAAAGCATTTGAAACTGCCTCATTTTAAATGAGACACCCCAGATGCCATTAGCACACTAGGGTCAGACACATGTCTGGTATGAGAAAATTCACAAAAGCAATTTGTTAATTAGGTTAAAATCAAGTTAAGTACAAATACATAAGGTTCTGTCCTTTGGAATCAGGTAAATACTTGTGTGCATGCTCTGTGTCATTGTGCATGTGCACACTTTAGCTTTCTTTCCAGAGACTACACATATGAATATGGCACATACATTCAAGCATACAACTCAATCATAGACAAACAATCATTCATACCAAACAGGAATATAACTAATATGAGTTAAGTCACTTATTCAATTCTCATATTTCAAATCTGGGAAAAACTCTAGTTTTCTCATCTGCTCAAGTATTATTTCCTTGGTATATTTATCTATCCTTGGTCTCATCTGCAATATTTATGAATCAATGGACACACTGTAATGAACTAATTCACTCCATTACACAAAGATCTCAGGACTTAAACAAGCCATGTGTCAACTTATGTTACTCAAGCACACAAGTCATTCCTGCAGTGTTCTTGACCCCAATTTCCTAATCAGGTTTTTAGTTAATAATAACCCCTTTTGATTGTTCATGACAAAACCATTCAGTGATCCATTAACTGAAAACATCTATATCATGGTATCTCATATTATTCATGACCATACAGAAACAACAGGCAAACAACCATTGGTGACTACAAAATAAGGTTCTGTATATATATATATATTCATCCTGGTATTTTTAAAAGGAGTTTAGGCAACTAACATTGGCTTATAGCTTCTGGGAGAGTTTTTCTTTTGCAAACATTTGTGCTTGAGTTAAACTCAGGATGACCTGGTTTCACTGAATCACAAAATTTTGTTTGCTATGCATTTTATTGAATCAGGAGCATCAGCACATAGGCAACCCTATTGCACCCCTAATTCCTTTTTATTTCAAGCCTCAGCACTTATACATGAGTATATTGCAGCTCAACATTATTTACATCTTTCTGGGTTGAGCCAAAACCAATACTACTTGCCTATTCTCAACATTTTATTTTCTGGGTATTTGTTTATATCCCTAAACATTAACATATCAGAGATCTGAGTGTATAAAACAGACATGTATGCTAACAACACATAAAACTTTGTTATAATAAAACAAGTGATCAACCAAAGAAAATCAAAACATATTCAGGTTTAAATTCACAGATAAACATTCATATATGAAAATACTCTTTTAATAAAAATACTTTTATCTGGCTGCCTACATTAGGACTTATTGCCTTAGATTTTTGAGTGAGTTTTCTCACCTAGCTCTCTCCTTTGTTTCCTTAATTAACTGATGAACTCCTGCTCTTATCCTCAAGCTCTCTTTCTTCCCTTGTCTTATGATTTCTGTGGTATTGTTTTTCTTCTTTTTTTTTTCAAAATTCTTTTCTGAGGAGAAGAGGAGGCTGCTGCATATACATGTATATATATGCAGGGTCTCTCTTAGGGTTTTGGGTATTGGCTAAGTCCATTTTTGCCCACCAGAAAAATCATGTTATCTGCATTTTAAACCCAAAGTTTTACCCCTTCCCGGCTTAATTTGGGTGAAGAGAAAAGTGGTTACACATTTTTTTTTTCCAGAAATTTGCTTTTCAGAAAATACTTTTCCCCCTTGTCTACAATCATGCTAAAAATGTGACTTGGTTTTGTTATTTATTAAATACTCTTTTCTATTTTTAGCTTTCATGCAAATGGTATGTACTTCCTTCATTTATTTACAAGAGAATTATTCCTTTTTATATCTCCATTCTTTTCATTTCTGCTTATATTAAAATGTGTCTATATATTTTATTTCACTAGTTTAAACTCTAGTATTTTATTAACACATATATATATTTGTATATAAGTCTTTCTGAAATAATTAGTATACCCTCCTATATATCCCTACATCATTCTATATTGACACACACACATATGCACATGTTCACTCAAATTATTCAGTAGCACTCATATATACATTTACTTATGCATACTACTTTTAAGAATTTAATCTACATATATAATATATATATATATATATATATATTTCCATACACATCAATATGTATGTATTCTTGGAGTTCAGGGTTTTTAGCTTATATTCATGTACATTTCCTGTGCACTCATGTACACACACTGATACACTATCAAGCTATATCAATTCCTCCTTTAAAATTTATTTAAAAATTATTTTAAATTCATTTATATTTTTCAGGATAAATTCCTAAAATCTTGGGTCATTACATATATTCTCAGTCCAATCTAGGATGATAACTCCTTCCCTATCTCTACTGGACTATGGTATCACCTCAGGTTAATCGTGTAACCTAAGCTCTAATACCAAATGTGATGACTGCTCTACACCATCGCCACCCAATATACATAAGATAGTGCGCTGTTGACGTGCCCTACCAATGTAGAACGATCAACAAGGTTTTAAAATGAAGTAAGCATCACATAACTTGTCGTATATCTCACAGTGCATGAAATATAATATAATATACATCATAGATATAACATAGGAGAGATAGTTTTAACCAAGTGATCCAAATATTAGAGTATAGATTCACGGACTTATACAATAAGTATTAGAGTTTATACAACGGGAATAAACTCAAATAACTATTTCATAATAATAAGAAAGCATCGTTAAGGCTCCACAATATTGTATAGCAGAATAAGCATATATATCCATATATAATACAAAATAACTCCCTCCAGTTCGTCCGCTGCACAGCTACTGTGTCACACCTAGACCTGCTATCTAATCTACTCATTTAAGAGTACCGGAGATAATAAGAAGCAAAGTATAGAACCTCGAGTTAGACAATAGCCTGGTGTGAGTGGTATATGAATCTTAAAATACTATACAAGTTGATATAGTAAGGAACAAGGGTATATAAACCATACCCGATATGTTCCTACAACCAAAGAGTTGGCACATAATGAACATAATATGCTACTCTACAGATATAGTAAAGGTACATTGCAAACCAAGTGTGTTGATGGGTGTTCAGGTATCCTTATCTCCAATACCTATCTATAATGACATCCCTAGAGTGATAGCCTATGGAAAAACAATCAAGACAACCATAGCATCCATCACACAATCCTCACTATTACTCAGTGTGCTCTGGATATATGATAACTCGTATGACCATTTAACTGCTAGGGACTAATGGAAATACTGATTTTCAGCTTACACTCTTTAGCTCGAAGCTGGTAGTAAAATCATTCAACCAGTCCAGGGTACATGAATTCATTCAACTGATCCGGGGTAGCCTCTCAACGTACCCATGAGCGTCCTCACAATATCTCTGCTTTGCCTTTGAGTAGATCAGAAAACACTTCAAGTATCAACGATCCCTTAGCACGCGTATCCGAGCATTTTCCTTGCTCCATACATTTTCCATTATCTTCGTAGAACAATTCTACATTCCTCCATTCCATGATAGAACCATTCAACCGTTCTATCTATAGGTCACCTTCTTAGAACTGACCTATTTGTGGATAACCATTTTCACGACTCCGTTTAACATCAAACCACCATCATCAAAGCCTAACTCCTTTCATCATCGAGTTGTCACCAAAGTCCCAAAACTATCATTATGCCTCCATGTTGCCATCAGACCCTAAACGAGCAAACAAACACCTTCAACACGATCTTCAGAGCTTCTATTTCCTCTCTAGGAAGTTTCATTCCTATCCAATCAATAGAGATAACTCGGTACTGAGCTATCATAGCTCGACACCAAGCTATATACTTGGCCAATTTTGTCCAAGACTTCTCCCATGACCCTAATACTTTCTTCCCTATGTACTTTAGACCCCGAACCATCCTTCAACATAGCTCGGCCCCAATCTAAAACTTCCATTTCCAAGTTCTAGAGATAGCTCGGCATAGCACCCAATACTTAGCCATTTTCCAACATCTTGACTTGGTGCACCTCTTCTAGCCATTCTCCACCAAACCATCAACTTGCCGGCCTATTTTGGCTACCAAACATAGCTTAGTACCGACCTATAATTTCCTGGTACCGACCTATGTACTTAGCTCTGTTTCAGCTGCGATTTGAAACTTAGACTCCTTCTATACTCCGAGCCTCTCCTCCAAGTTTCATCCAACTTCGACCATCGTTGCGTTTGATTTGTCGAATTCGCCAACCTATCCACCAATTTCCTAAAACACTAGCAAACAACACCAAAGCACAAAATACAACCCCATAAAATCATGTATGTACATTTATTTATACATACAATACACGAGATTGTGATAATCGAGCAAATTTAAATCTGGATCTAACTTTTACACTGACATATGTATGTGGATACAAAGGATTTCAAAACCATTTTAAAACCTTTATAATTTGTCCATAAACATGTATAAAAGTATGACTAATGTTAGAAAATGTTTTAGGGTCAAAAATCATGTCGAAAACAACATTTTTAACTATATAAACATGCATAATAGAGTGTGAGGTCAAGAACCACTCACCAAATACCCAAAATACCAATTTCTCCTTAAATCTGAAATAGACAACAAAGGAGATGAACACAAATTAACAAAAATGATAACCTAAAGCTTTCCTATGCTAATCATCTCTCTAATCAATGATTTGGCAAGATTAGTAAGAATAATGTGTGATTTTTGCTGAAATTAGGTTTAATGGAGGTAGAGGTACTTTGAGAAAGATGAAAATGACTTAGATCAGTTCCTACAGCCTTTCCTTAGCACAATTTTCGAGATGGGTTAATGGTCCTAAGCACGGGCTGGGTTAATTATCCACTAAAACTAGCCAACAACAGCCCAAAAATAAAATCGCTATAACATTCAAATAATAAGCCCCTTTCTCTATTATGACCACTCTATGGAACGTGAAACCATCATCTTGAAGCAATGGAAGTGGTTTGAGACCCTAATTCAGCTCCTATCAAAATTTATAGTCAAAACAAGGTTTTCAGGCTCAAAATGATCACATATAAAATCGACAAGAATCACAAATATGGAAAATGCCCATAAGAGCCACTTTCCAAAATTTTAGTGCCATACGACCTCATATAAATAAAATAAAAATATTTTACGATCATCTGATACGTAAAACACGGGTTGTAACACCTCAAAACCAAGAACATATGCATTATATATAAAATTGATGTTACATATATATCCATAATTAGGTATTTACAAATTAAAGAAAATTGTGTCGACCCCATAATAGGATTTGACAAGGCTATTGGGTTGGTGACAACCTGGGTTTTAGACTCAAGGAGTTCACAACATTTCTATCTATGAATGAATATGATGCTCCCGAGTCAACTAAGGTGCGAATAGTATTCCTAAAAATAACAGTCGTTCTTTCAGATTTCAGCATTTCCTTGGTCTTTAGGAGGAGGAGGTCTACTTGAGATAGGTACAGCCTAAAAGGCATAAGCTTGTCCACTTTGTCTTTCCTTTGCTAGCTTTGGACACCAATTCTTGTAGTATCCCTCCTTATGGTAGTGGTAGCATCTCACTTTGAACTCCTTCCTCATTGAGCTCACCTTGCAACCACTAGCAACATGCTCCTTCATCTGACATCTATGGCATGTCACACCTCCTTTCTTGGTCTTTCCCTTGGCATTCTTGTCCTTCCAAAATCCTCATTTCTTAGCTCCACCTTGATTTTGCATCGGACCCACCTTCTCCTTCCCCTCAATACTAGTAGTCTGCAACACGACCATTTCAACTATCATCTCATAAGTGGCATTCATGGGTACTTGGGTCCAAAGCAGCTCCCTAAGTGGAGAATTTAGGCCTGTAACAAACTTCATAGCATTCTTCATGGGGTGTCGATCAAACTCAATCCAAACTTAATCAATTCTGTTAACTTACTTATATAATCCTTCAACATGGAGTCTCCTTGCCTAAGTTGTATAAACTTTTCTAATTGCAAACTTACTTTAGCTCTAGACCTGAATCGCAACTAAAAGCAAGTCTTGAATTCAGTCCAAGTGATTCCCTCCTCAGCATTCTCCTCAACCACTACAGTCCACCAATCTTGCGCCTCCCCTTTTAGATGCCATGTAGCTATCCTCCTCTTGATCCAATCTTTCCATCCAAGCTCCTGAAATATAATTCACGGTCGTTAATCTAAGCCTTTGTTTCCATAAAACCTTAAGCTCTTGTATACACCCATCCTCCTAAAATCTAGAAGTTTTTACACGGTTTAGGGAAGTCCAGTGCAAGGTGATGCTTCAGCAGGCGAAGTAGCGGTGCCACTGATGCAGCTTGTTAAGGAATGTGAACTTGCACTACATGCCTTAAGTACAACTTGAACAATTCTGGCATCCCCCTAATTGTGGGTATCTCTTAACTGGTGGAGTTCCTAGCCTCAGAGGAATGATTTTCAGCTATAATCAACTATCTATAGGTTTAATCTTTTAGTTACAACTTTCTAAGTAGTATTATTCGCTAAAATAAAGATTTGTGTACTGTGTTTGCATATATTCACAAAAGTATATATATAGTTTAGTTTTGAAAAATTATTTCAAAATAAAAAATACACACTCTTACGTATGTCTATTCCTGTTGATCGGGTAACCTAAGCTCTGATACCAAATGTAACAACCCTCTTTGAAACAGGCTTAATTTTCGACCCAATAAAAGCCCATCAAGCCTTAGGCCCATACCAAAGCTAGCCGTTGGTTGGTAAAATTGATACAATGAACAATATACATAACTATCTATCCATGCTTTTAGAATCTCATAGTGGAAATGAAAAAATATAATAACAAAAATAAGCACCCATTTCATAAAATTTCAAATCTCAGAAAAACAACATATCATCCCAAATATCCAAAATACAATAATCCAAAAACAACATTAACATGTTTGAAACTGGATACATCAAAAAATATCAAAAACCTAAATAGATAGATAAACTGCCACGAGTCTTCGCCACTGCCTTCATCTCCTCTATCAACATTATTTCCATAACCTACGTGTTGTAATAAGGAGAGGGTCAAACAACAATGTCTGGTGAATAAAAATCTCAAGTTTTATCATAATAATATTTGGACAGTATCATTTAGATAAGTAATATGTCTTACACATCCTATACTATCCTACCAAGAACACTTCCAATTGTAAGCCCGAAGGCTCTACCAGTATAACTCCATAACATACCTTCAACTTTAGGCCAAAGGCCCTTTCCAATCCAACGCAACTACCGTCGGTCATGTCCTAACAATGTGAGAGAAAATACCTGAGCCACTTAATACCTCTTTAAATGGAATTAGACAACCTCTGACCATTTAATACCTATACTTTAGGTAGATCCTCATCATTTAATACATAAACCCAAGGCAGACCCCTCCATGATACTTCCTAACTGATATTATAAGAAATCCCATACAGCCACTTAATACTTTATATATTGAAAGAGGCGGACCCTACAATATCCACTTAATACCTCAACCCCGAGTCTGACCATAATTAGATTTTTAAATTTAAATTCGTTCAAATTATTTTAAATTCAAAAATATCAAACATCGGTAACTTTTTTCATTTGAGCTCCACTTACTAAACTTTATATATGAAAGTTGATCAGAAAATCGTCACGAACGTAATGATGTAACTTTCGTGCCAAATTCCAAAATTTATAAATTTTCCACTTTTAACCATGTTATTAATAATTAATTTCCTATTAATTTTTATGGGGTGTTATAATATTACATTAATTAAATCTTACTTAATTAATTAACATTTTGATTAAATTTATATTATTCAATTATAACATTTTATATTGAAATGTATACCATTACATTTATAGTTTACATGTATATCTTTATATATACGTATTTTATTTATTGATTAACTTTTAATTAATTTATCTAATTAAACTATTTTAGTTAAATTGTATTAATTTTGAAAATTCTTTTATACATATATACTTATATTGTCTTAAACATTTTAGCAAAACTAGCAGGGTTGATTGAGCCCTTTCCAGTTTTATCAAACAGTTAAAAAAAATAGGATTCAGCGAGCTTAACCCCATGAAAGAAAAAAATACAAAGCAACACTAAGAATAAAAAAGAAAACATAACATATATCTTATATATATATATATATATATAGAAATAGAAAATGGGATTAAACATTTTAAAACACTATAACAAATATCTTATATATATTACATGTATACATATTTTTAATTAATTATACTTTTAATTAATTTATTTACATTAATCTTATTGGTATTTGTAATTTTCGAAATTTTATTTATTTTATTTTCAAATTTTTTTTGAAAAATGATATTATAACATTTATAATATATTTCTTATTTTAAATTTAACTTCATTTTAATTTATTTTAATTTCAAAACAATTTTGAAAATTAGCCAAAGGCCTAATTAAAATTGGGTCTTTTCTATTAAGGGCAACCTTTAGTTTACATAACATTTCGGGCCAGGCCGATAGCCAGGTAGCGTTGGGTACTTGATTACCCAAACTCAATCCTTTGACACTACCTTTCTGGACGCTATGCTAATTGGGTTCTGATACATTGTTGGAACTGGGCTTGTAAAGTCTAATTTGGAACTTATTCGGCCTACAAAGTCTAATTTTATTCAGATCTAATCTAATTTCATTCAAACGAAATCAATATTTTATTTAATTTTATAAATAAGATTTATTTATAATTTGGTTTGTACTATATTATATGATATGTGTATCATGTACATATATGTGTGTACGTGCATTTGCAACATAACAAGGTGTACGTAGTTTGGCATGTGCGTGTATAGATGTTGGGATTTACACCGCAAATGACGTGTTAGCCCATCTGTATAGAGATGTGTTGTCTACACACACACATATAAATAATATATATAAGCACCATGGCATGCGCTTCACACGTGATGAAGGCACCTGAATTGTTTTTGTACATATTGTATTTGTTTAATACGTTTAAAAGAAAATGTTTTCCATAAATATTTAGCCATATGTTTATGTTGAATCATACGTAGTTAAGTTGAATTTTTATTTCTAAGTTGTAATATCTAATTTTTTTGTTAGTTTAAATTTTTATTGATATTGTTAATTTATAAAAAACAAATTCATAGAATAGTTTATTTACTAGATCTCAATGTTAAGTAATATGAAGATTTGGTAAATATTTATAGAGGAAAATTTGAATTTGTAAAGGAAGCTTAATTGTTAGATCCTATTTTTGAGTTATACTAAATTTTGATAATATCTATAGAGAGACATTTTTGGTATTTCACACCGACATCAAAAGAGTCTGACACCAAATGTATTAGAACCTTTAATAAAGAAATACATATAAGGATAATTTTGGAAGTTTGCGGTCGGACCAAAAGTTTGCGCTTCCAAGCCAACTATTAATAAAGATATATGTATAATTATTTATATTATAAAGTACTACTTATTAAATAAAACTTACATAATATACATATATAAATATATACATATATAAATATATACATATATAAGAATATAATTAGATTGCAAAATATTTTGAATATATAAATACACAAAGTAGCTTTGAATAAACATATGTAATATTACGTATAACTCAAATTATATATATATATATTAAATGAATATATATATATATTATTAATGTAAATAATAATAATAAAACATATGTATACATATAATAAATGCTGGCCTAAAAATTTGTTTTTTTGTTTCAGTTTATTTAACAATTAAAAAAATATTTTTTTATTTCCGTTTGGAATAAGTTAAAAATAATTATTTTTAATGATTTTCGAAAATAAAATGATAGCATATTTTGTATTACAATTATGCACTTACATTTTACATTATTTATATATATATATATATATATATGTATGTATTTATTTATTATTTGTATAAATTAATTTTAAATAAAATAATGTATGGATAATATGAATGCGAATTAAGTAAATATAATGTTTTTTAATTTCCAAAATCTTATAAATAAATAAAATTTTATGAAATATAGATTATACTTAATACAATATTGTTTCTTATGAATTAATTATTTTAATTAAACAAAAACATTTAATAATATATATATATATATATATTTCATCTTCAAAAAAATAATTAATCGAGGTCGTGAGCATCTATGTATGATTACAAAAAATATATATTATATATGCGCGCGCGCACACGGACAAATGTATATAACCATCCAATATGTGACAACACAAAGATATAGAGATTCATGATAAAGGATTCTATCTACACCAATACATTATAGGCTAAATTTGATAAGTATAATTGTAATCAAGTAAAATTACCTTTGCCTTATGCCTAGAATTCGCACCTTGAAATGAAGAACTAAGCTCCGTGATCCAATTCTGAATCCAGAAGTTGCTAGCTATCGAATACATCTACCATTGATAATCGAATTGTATTTAATTTGGCTTTATTAAGCGTCACCCGATAACGACAATTATTTACACCAATTCTCTTTGTCAAAACTATATCACTTAGGACTTATAGAATTTGGTAATGGTCAAAATTCGAATATCGTCTATATTTAACATTATAATCCAAACATGAAGTTCTTGGTTCAATAATAATAATTATTATTAACCGAACTACTCTAACTAGAGATTTTGACTTTGAGTTGACTTCAGTTGATTGTGATATTAACCTCATATAACCGAGGAGACGAATCCTCCCTTGAATACTATTTCACTTCCAATATTTCCACTCGAACCAATTATAATTATTCGATGGACATCGAGCCATAATTTGACTATAATCAAAGTAGAGCTTTCATATTGAAGATCAATAGTATTCTCAAGTCAGAAGAAATGTGTAAATTTATCACATCGATATTTTCTGTTTGACCTTGGTTATATCAACCAACAATAAACTATCGAGTGAGGCATTCTATAATTATCCAATAACAATTAGTACGTAACCCTATGGTGCCTACAACCATCATGAGTAATACACTGTCCAAAATTTAGAGAGCATTACATACTCTAGTCTTAACGGATGCATCGATATTCAATCTCGATACATCTTGACTAGGAATATTTAAAATAATATGTATATTATATTGTGATAAAATACTCATGATTACAACTATTTGTAATTACTATCATAAACACAACATTTATGGATTTATTGTTAAATATACTTAAATTAAACTACTAATTAATTATAACATGTTATAATAAGCATATAACAGAAAGAAAACATTTTTTATTACAAACGAGAATCGATCACAAAGTTAATAATTTACAATAAATTATAGAATTTCCCCTAGAGCATACCTCTAACTCTACCACACACAAACACACACACACACATATTGCTTAACCAAAAATTGAATAAAATAATATAATCGTAAAACCAAGATTTTATATTCTCTTACACTAATGTTTCTAAACCATTTAGATCTACCCATATCATTCATAAAAATAACTATACATCTAAGATCCAAATTAATTCTTCCAAAAAGATAACTCCACAATTATTTACAAAATGTATCGAAATAGACATGCAGATCTTTAAACTAACGAAAGCTGTTTTTGAAATTTAGGGGATTAAGATTGTTTACCAAAAAAATAAAATCATATCAAATTTTATTTTATTTCATAAACCACATACAAATAATTTAGATCCATCTTTCTTCATCAAAATAGATTTCAATGTTTTAATTTAGGAAAAAAAACTTCGATTCCAGACCAAATCCAAAATTAACACACACAAAATCCATCATACATAGATCAAGTAGATCTGTAATTTGAATAAGATATTACATGAATTCAATGATTTATAAATAAAGTTCAATTCAAAGCTTACTCAAATATAGAAAAATAAAAGTTTTCAATAAAATCAATGATGTGCGCTTCATTGGCGGTTGTTAGAAATTTTTAATCAATTCAAATGAGCCATTGGTCTAATTATAAATTTGAAAGAATAAACAATATTTATTTCGATGAGAAGAAATATAAATAATTTCAGAAGTCATAAATGATTTCATTAATAAATTAAAAGAAAGGGATGGATCTAAATGAATGCAAGATAGATCTAATCTTCTTAATCTTCACAACTTTGTATCTATAATTTTTATTTAAAGATCATGCTGAAAATATAAGTAGACAAGAAGCCGTTAGAGAAAGAGAGAGGATATATTTCATTCATTTCAGATATCTACATACAATACAATGAAACTCTATTTATTGACTTGTCATGGAAAATGAAGATTACAATAATGCCCACGTAACATTTATCATATTCACCCTTATAATTTACATATATTATAACACTAACTGATGTGCATGTAAAAATGTATACTTTTATTCTCATGCTCGATCTTCATTTATTAAAATAAAGGATATATTAGGGTATTTTTACATCTTTTAATCAAAATACAAAAGTGTTTTCAAATCATCATTCACTTATCTGTTAGGTGTGACTCGCATTGTAAATGGAGTGGGTGCATGGATTGAATGGAAAAGTCACACATCGTAGGATATTTGTAATAATCGTGGTATATATATGGGATTGGTGGCACGTAACATTGGGGATTCCTTTTGTTACAATGTGTTGCCAAGACCAGATTATATGCTCGATGGAGGCGATAGAGGGATGTTCAATCGGGACGCCGATATGGGAGACTTCGACCATTGACTCCGGCTAGACACGGTGAAGCGAACGCGTACGGTATGCGGGAATACCGAAACTCAACATGGTATCAGAGCTCCATGGTTCGATGGGACTGGTATGATGCAGCGTGACCAAAGCATGGATCCAAAGGGGCTTGAGCATGGGATGCTCTTCAAGGTGGAGATATGGTTAAGCAATCGCTCCTTCTTGCTTATGAGAACTTGGAGTAGCAGCCTCATCCAACTGCGAAGAGGACTCAGTATAACTCCAAGGTAACTTGAGCAATGCTCACCAAGGTGGAGATAAATGTTGGGACGGGATTCCAACTAGAGACCACTCAAATCGAAACTCCACAAGCACAGCGGAAGACGAAATCGTGGTAAGAAGTGTAAGAACAGCCAATCAATAACACAGTTCTAATCTCAACCAATCCAAAAGCAATCACAATCCCAAACAAGCAATTCAGAAATCAAAGCAATAATGAAAAATAAATCACACAGCGGTTTATAGTGGTTCCACTAACGTTGTGTTAGTGTACATCCACTTTAAGAGAGAGGTTTTATTAATATTGATGAGAAGAGTACAAGAGATTGAATACAATGATCAAAATTATAATTAGAAATTGATTTGTGGAGAAGAGAATTGAAGAAAATTAGGTTTTGATAAACCCTAATTAGTGGAGGCTAATCTCTTGCAGTCGCTTGCACGCACACCCAGATCTGAAACCTGAAGCTAGCTTATATAGGAGAATAGAAACCCTAGGCGATGTTCAGAAATTGCCCCTGCAGATATCACAAATCTTCACGCCAAGTCCACACGTAAATAACAGGCGGAAGTCGCCTCAGACGTCTGACCAAAGTGGTCAGACGTCTGACTTAAGTTACTGGAAAATTTTCTCTTCAGCTCAAACGTCCGACCATTTGGTCAGACGTCTGACTAAAGGCTCTGGAATCAATTCTGCATAGACTCAGACATCTGACCATTTTGGTCAGACGTCTGACCTCTGTCAATTCAGCACACTCCACCTTTTCCCTTATAACTTCCACCTCCGAACTCCGATTTGCAAACCGTTTTCTCCATTATGAAGCTACTTCCGACCTCTACAATTCTCCCTATAGTGTCGCCAAAATTTAACACTCCACCTCGACACTATATCCATTTCCAACTCCAATGGTACCATACCATCAACGACAACCGATAGCACCAACTATCACTTCCTCTACCTTCAGCCAAGCATGAATACTTTCCCAATGAGCTCCGACAAAGCCACCGCCCATTGCACTCCACCAACGAGCTTAGGCAAAGCCCCCGCCCGCTCATGAAATGTTGAAAACATCCAAATCCTAAGCTATCCCACTAAAGACTAGCACTTACCAAGAAGATAGAACCTCAATCTCTTACCGATACTCTTCCTCATCTACCACCAAGCTCCTCCCTTAACCGTGCCACCTCGTGGCACCTAGCACTTCTCCAAGCGAATTAAGTTCGAGCAATGCTCGAACTTCCCAACCGGCAATTCCTTAGTGAACATGTCAGCCGCGTTATCCTTTGTGTGCACTTTCCGAAGATATACTTGCTTATCCTCATCCATGGCTACTAGAAATGACTCTCTCAACTCAATATGCTTAGTCCGTGAGCTAAACGCTAAATTCTCTGCCAAGTGAATAACACTATGGCTATCACATCGAACATCAATACTATCATGCCTGAATCCTAAGTCACACAACAATCGCTTCAAATAGAGTGCCTCCTTTGCCGCCCCCACTACGGCTATCAACTTCGCCTCCGTAGTGGATAAAGCAACTACGGTCTGCAATCTCGATCTCCAACTTATGGTTGTACCCCCAAGTGTGAAGACATATCCGGAATTTGATTTTCTTCAATCCCTATCACCGGCGTAGTCCGAATCACAATAACCAACCAACTTGCAATCCATCGTCTTACTACCACCAAAAACAAGACCATGAGATGATGTGCCTCTAAGGTATCTCAAAATAAGCTTCACAGCTTCCCAATGTGATTTCCCCGGATTAGCCATATATCGACTAACCATCCCGACGGCATTTGCAATATCGGGCCTTGTACACACCATAGCATACATAAGACTTCCAATCGCACTAGCATATGGCACCTTTGCCATATAAGCCTTGTCTTCCTCTAAGATAGGTGATCCATTACTCGAAAGCTTCATATGCAAAGGTAAAGGTGTATTTGACGCCTTTGCATTCTCCATGCTAAACCGGCAAAGCACTTTCTCCATGTACTCCTTTTGAGTTAGTTTCAACTCAAAATGCTTTTGATCCCTTACAATTTCCATGCCCAATATCCTTCTTGCTTCTCTAAGATCCTTCATTTTGAACTCCGATATCAAACTCAGTTTTAGCTTGTTGATTTCATTCTTATCCTTAGAAGCAATGAGCATGTCGTCCACATACAAGAGTAAATACACCCAACAATCATTTCTCAACTTCTTGAAATAAACACAAGCATCCTTGCTGCTTCTATCAAAACCATTATCAAGCATAAAATGGTCAAACCTCTTGTACCATTGTCTAGGTGATTGCTTTAATCCATATAGTGATTTCTTCAACTTGCAAACCAAATTTGACTTACCATCCACAACAAAACTTTCCGGTTGCTCCATGTAGATGTCTTCATCCAAGTCACCATGTAAGAAGGCGGTTTTCACATCAAGTTGCTCCAACTTCAAGTCGTGAATAGCAACTATAGCAAGAAATATCTGGATAGAAGTATGGCGCACAACCGGCTCGAATATCTCATCATACTCCTTTCCCTTCCTTTGTGCAAACCCCTTAGCCACTAGTCCAGCTTTGTGTTTGTACCTAAATTGGGCACAACACTCTTCCGAAGTGTTTGAAGAGATAAAAATGAAGAAAATAAATGTAAAAAGTGGATTATCTAACAAACACTCCAGAAAATAATCAAAAAAACAGCAAAAGAACACAGAGATTTAGAGTGGTTCGACATTTTGCCTACGTCCACTATGAAATGATTGACTTTTATTAACTTTTGCTTGTTGGTTACAGTGGATTACAACAGTAAATTTCGAGTAAAATAGTGGTTTTTGAGTACAACAATGATTTCGGTAGAGTCTGGACGTCAAAGAGCCAAAAGGTCCCTTTTTTGTAGGTTCTGGGCTGTTATTTATAGGCGTAGGCTGCAAATATCTCACTCAGATCTCGGGAGACCTCTTTTGGCACGTGGGTGGGCCCACGCAATCGATCCCATGCGGTGCGCGCTTGATCTGTGATCGATACGAACAAATTTCATATCGATCGTAATTTGGTCCAATCGAGTCGAAATCGATCACGAACGTTCTTGAGGATGTACGCAAGCTCCTCTGAAAATTTAGTGGCATTTGGACTTGTAGATTTTGAGTTATGATCGATGCAAGCTCGAATTTATCAAAGGCTGTTTTCTTCGTATCGATGCCCTTCGTATCGATCAATTCGTATCGCTTTTTGGGCATGTGCTTGCAAGTTGACGTGGCGCTAACTCCTCGGATCGATCCACTTTTCATGCCGAGTGACTAAGTCTTTCATTGGAGTGCATCTTGTTCGCATCGATTGCCTCTGCCTTGTTCATATCAATTGTCATTGTATTGTTCGTATCGATCGCTTAATAGCTTTCTTCATATCGATAGTTGGGGGCCATTTTGTATCGATCGTTTGATGTTTTACTCGTATCGATCGTTGATCGATCGATATGAGCTGTGCAATTGGGATCGATACGAATTGACTACAATTGATGGATACGAAGTTGAGTGTACGTGATGGATACGAACAACAGATGACTGATGGATACAAACAGATGAAGCTTGATGGATGCGAATAGATGGCTACGAATAGATGGAGGCGAACACATGGATGCGAACAGATGGAGACGAACGAATTGGTTCCCTTGGTTTGCATCGATCATATCTTGAGCATACGACCTCGGATTGACTTGAAAATTGGAACGTAGGTTTCCATAGCTTTGCATGTCGCGTCATGTTAACTGTAGCTTGATCCGGATTTGGACAAAATTCGTCGATATTCATAGTGAGCCTCCATATAACCGATCTTCGGGACGGGCTGTCCTCAGTTTCCAGTTAAGTTCTTGGTATCACGGCCTTGCCAAAAGGCGGGATAACACTTTTTATCTCCCATCGTCCTTCACCTTGTATATCCATTTGCACCCAATAGCACGGTTTCCTTTAGGAAGTGGAACCAAATCCCAATTTTGATTCTTCAACAATAATTGCATCTCTTCCTCCATGGCACAAATCCATTTCGAGCTATCACTCGACTCCATGACGTCATCAAGGTCCATCGGCTCATCTTGGACTACATGAAGAGCATAGTCCAAATTATCACAAAAGTTAAGATAGTTCCAATCACCATATCTTTCGGGTGGCCTTATAGTACGACGACCAACCCGAGTAGCAATACCATCACCCAAACTCCCTTCAACTCCACCTTGAACCGAAGCTTCTCTAGAATCATGCACATCACCATACTAGAGGCACCCTGTGGACTATGTGATGTAACATCAACCGCTACTTCCTCGCAAGCATCTCCAACTACTCTACTCTCTCTACTCCTTGGACAAAATGTGGAAATAATTTCCTTCTCCTTTGATTCACCATGAACCAAATCCGGAACATCCGATGAGCTTCTATTCTCCTTGAACAATGTTGAATCATCAAAAGTAACATGACGAGAATTTACTACCTTCTTCGTTTCCGGATTCCAAATCCGATAGCCTTTTACTCCATCCGTATAACCAAGCAAAATCCCCTTGAAAGCTCTAGGTTCAAGCTTATCATTTCCCGGACCATGCACATAAATAGGACTACCAAACACACGAAGATAACTCAAGTCAATGCTCTTTCCCTTCCACACTTCCTCTGGAATTTTGTTACCAATAGATGAGCATGGAATTCGATTAATAATATGCACTGCGATTGACAAAGCTTCAGCCCAAAATCCCTTCGCCAAACCCGATGTCAATCTCAAGCATCGAGCATTCTCAAGTAGAGTACGATTCATCCTTTCCGCAACACCATTCGACTGCGGATCTCCAGGTGTAGTAAAATGCCTCAGTATACCATGATGCTTGCAAAAGTCCAAAAAATCTCCGAAAACATACTCTCCATCATTGTCGGACCTTAGAACCTTCAAAGACTTGCCACTCTCATTCTAAACAAGAGCCTTCCATGCTTTGAACTTTGCAAATGCCTCTGACTCGGCTTTCATTACATACACCCAAACTTTCTGAGAAAAATCATCTATAAAAGAAATATAATAGCGAGCTCTACCTAAAGAAGCTACTGGTGCAGGTCCCCAAACATCCGTGTGAACATACTCAAGAACCCTTCTCGAATCATGCTTTGCCTCACTAAATGAAACTTTAGTTTGCTTCCCCATGACGCATTCTTCGCAAAACTCTAACTTGTTGAAACTTTCTGCATCGATCATCTCTCTCTTCCGAAGAACATCCAAACTCCTCTCTGAGACATGACCTAACCTCAAATGCCACAACCTAGTCGCATCCAAGCCATGAGAACTATCAACTCCTATACAAGTTTCACCTTCTATAGTCACTCCTTGAAGCAAATAAATACCATGACTCCTAGCACCCTTCATCACCACAAGCGCCCCCTTCGAAACCTGCAAGCTATCACTCTCAATGGTGATCTTACAACCTAAAGAATCCAGCTGCCCCCAAAGAGATAAGAGACTTCCTAAGTCCCGGAACATAGCGCACATTAGTGAGAGTACGAACCACTCCGTCAAACATCCGAATTTGCACGGAACCAATGCCTTTCGACTTGCAAATAGCACCATTTCCCATAACAATTGAATTTCCTTCTTTGTCGATGTAAGAAGAAAAAAAATTCCTATTTGGCGTCATATGATAGGATGCCCCCGAATTGAGCACCCATTCGCTACCCGAAACATCCGATGCTACCGCCGACAAAACATCTACATCTCCCTCACCGACTCCACTCTCCACCGCTACTGATGAAGATGCTACTTCCTTCTTTGCCTTCTCCTTGTCCGGACACTCATTCTTCCAATGACCGGGCTTCTTACAAATATAGCACTTGCTTTTTCTTTCCTTCGACTTTCCTCTCCAACCGGGGTTCCTTGATTTAGAACGCCCCCGGTTCTCCTTCTTCACATACCTCTCCTTCTCCACAAATAAACCATGACCATTACTAGCACCACTACTTCCATCACCTAACTCCTTCATTTGATCCCGCAACTTCTCGCTAAGAAGAGCCGTCTTGACATCATCAAGAGTCAATGTATCCTGGCTATAGATCAAACTATTTGAGAAACCTGTATAGCGATTTGGCAATGAACACAACAATATCATCACCTTTTGCTCTTCCTCAATCTTCAAATCTACCGCCTTCATCTTCATTAGCAAATCATCAAAAGTATTCAAGTGCGCCTTTAGCGAAGTACCTTCCTTCATCTTATAGGTGAAGAACGTTCGCAATAAGATCAAACGATTTGTCAGTGACTTCTTCATATATAACTCCTCCAACTTGTCCCAAATACCCTTAGCGGTGGTCTCACCACTAATTTCAGAGATAACATTCTCTCCCATAGCAAGTTGAAGTGTAGTGAATGCCCACTCTTCCATCTCCTCTCTATCAACATCCAAGATGTCCGCTGGCAACAAACGTGTGTCAAACACTACCCGATGCACCTGATTCCTCCTTAGAACCACTTTCATCTTCCATTGCCATTTTTCAAAATCATTATCGCCATTGCACTTGTCTATCACCGATTGTGATCCTGAAGCTGCATACGATCTATGTACATAAGGCGCTACACCACTTGGATTACCCATTGAGGAATTACTTGAGGTATTATCTGATTTCGGCATTTCTACAACCATCTACCAACACCAATGCTCCGATACCAAATGTTGGTAGGGGTGGGCATTTAACCGATCAAACCGACTTAACCGATCCAACCGACCATAACCGAACCACATTAACTGATAAATTCGGTTACCCGAACATTCGGTTAACTGATCGACGTTAACCGATAAAAGTCGGTTCGGTTAACGGTTAACCAAATGTTATTTGACGGTTAACAGTTAACCGAAAATAATTTGCATGTTTAAACTTTAAACTAAAGGCTGTAGTGAACTACGAAGCCAAGCCACCCGGCCCATCATTAATATCGCGTAATGAAAAATAATAGAAACCCTAGTGAGTGTCCACCGCTTTCACAATTCATTCCTACAAACTACAGAGCTTCAGCGACAGCTTATCGATCTTGTTCCCAAATTTCTTAAACCTACCAATTTCTCAAATCTATCGAATATCGATTTCTCAATCCCTGGTCGTTCTTGGAAAAACCCAGATTAACACAAAACCTCTCCACCCATCAATTACCTAGCCGATCAACACAAATTCAGATCGATCTACTGATCTACAAATTCAGATATGGTGAATACTAGCAAGAAAAGAAAAATGTAAGCTTGTATTCATCATTTGATTATGTTTATTTTTAGTTTTTATATGTTTTATTTAGTTTGTATGGACTGTATAATTCATTATACTCAATAAACTGAAAATATGACCAAGTTGAACTTCTTTATAATTGATATTAAGTTCAGATTAAACTACTTTTAAAATATACAAATTCAGATCGATCCATACAAAGTCTCAAAACTTATTTGTAGTTGATATTAAGTTATATATTTCTATACTTGAAACTAAGTTTATTAAACCGTGTAACTGTTATTTACATTTAATAAACAGCTTGAATTTTTATTTAAAATGCTAATTGTTATCAATTTTGAAGTTAGCTTGCTGTTGAAATGAATAATTGAGATGATAAACTAACTATTAAACTGATATTGATTAGCTTGTAGTTAATTAAAGGCTTTCAGTTATACAATAATTTTGATGATTAACTGATATTGATTATAACTTATATTGATTATATGCTTATTTTTAGTTGATATTAAGTTCGATTAAATTGTGTAATTGTTATATATTTCTATACTTGAAACTAAGTTTATTAAACTGTGTAATTGTTATTTACATTTAATTAAACAGCTTGAATTTTAGTTAAAATGCTAATTGTTATCAATTTTGAAGTTAGCTTGCTGCTGAAATGAATAATTGAGATGATAAACTAACTATTAAACTGATATTGATTAGCTTGTAGTTAATTAAAGGCTGTCAGTTATACAATAATTTTGAAGATTAACTGATATTGATTATAACTGATATTGATTATAACTGATATTGATTATATGCTTATTTTTAGTTAATATTAAGTTCGATTAAATTGTGTAATTGTTATATATTTCTATACTTGAAACTAAGTTTATTAAACTGTGTAACTATTATTTACATTTAATTAAGTGGAAATTAGCCACAAGGGCTTCTTTAGCTAGTGTAATTAGTTTCTAGGACGCACAACTGAAATAATTACTTTCAAGGACAAAACGCAAAATAATTAGTTTCTAGGGCCTAAAAACCTATGAAATTATGTCCTTGAAAGTAATTGGACTGCTATCTTTGTCCTTGAAAGTAATTATTCTGCCGACTTTGGCCTTGAAAGTAATTTCTTTGAATGGGTGTCCTAGAAACTAATTGGACTGCAAAGTTTGTCCTTCTGGTGAAATGCCCCTTTAATTAAAAAACTTGAATTTTTATTTAAAATGCTAATTGTTATCAATTTTGAAGTTAGGTTGCTGCTGAAGAATGGAGATGATAAACTAACTATTAAACTGATATTGATTAGCTTGTAGCTAATTAAAGGCTGTTAGTTATACAATAATTTTGATGATGAACTGATATTGATTATATGCGTATAATAGTTAATATTAAGTTCGATTAAATTGTGTAATTGTTATATATTTCTATACTTGAAACTAAGTTTATTAAACTGTGTAATTGTTATTTACATTTAATTAAACAACTTGAATTTGTATTTAAAATGCTAATTGTTATCAATTTTGAAGTTAGCTTGCATAACTGATTTCATTTCTTATATTACATTTGTGCTATCATTTTAACCTGACTGTATAACCAGACTGTGTCATATTTGTGCTATTATTTTAACCTGACTGTATAATCATTTTACAGTGATTGCAATTGCAACTGATACACGCAGATATGAACCGTATATTTCTAATCTAAAATGTATTTTTGTTTTTCATGCACTATAACAGGTACAAATAGGTAGTTTTAGAGAAACAAGAGATGACGATGAGTTTGTGGAAGAAGCGGATGATGAGGAAACTGGCGAAGATGGCATCAATATTAGAAAACCTCCTCTACGCCCAGTGCACAAGCCTTCTTCTAGAAAGCCTTCTGCGGTATGGGAACATTTTACTAAAGACGGTAATTTCAATTTTCAGAAATGTATATGCAACTATTGTGGTCAACAATTTGCATGTGATTCTAAATCAAATGGCACTACACATTTAAATTACCATATAAAACATTCATGTAAGTCATTCCACGTGATAGTGATAAGAGACAAAAACTTTAGCTTTTGGAACAAATAGCGATAGTGAAGGTAGTTGCAATCTTATCGCATGGTCATTCAATAAAGAGGAATGTAGAAAAGCATTAGCTCGAATGCTAGTTATTGATGAACTCCCTTTTAGTTTTGTGGAGGGTGAAGGTTTTCTTCAATTTTGTCGGGAATTGTGTCCTAGTTTTGAAGTTCCTTCACGTAGAACAATTTGTAGGGCTGTGCTTCAATTATATTGGGATTCGTTAGAATCTCTTAAAAAATGTTCTCAAAATCATTGCATGGTGTTTGTCTAACTACTGATACATGGACATCTATTCAGAATGTGAATTATATGGTTTTAACTACACACTTTATCGACGGAGATTGGAAGTTACATAAAAGGATTATAAATTTTTGTGTGATTACTAGTCATAAAGGAGAAAATATTGGAAAATTTATTGTCCACTGTATCAAAAAATGGGAACTCAAAAGAATAGTGTCTATCACGGTCAATAATGTTAGTGCAAATGAAGTGGCAATTAATTATGTGAAAAGCAAATTAAATGATTATAATGGTGGTTGTGTTTTGAATGGTGATTTCATGCATATTCGTTGTTGTGCTCATATAACCAATTTAATCGTCAATGACGGGCTAAAAGAAATTAGTAGTACTATAGCTGGAATCGTACTGCGGTCAGTTTTGTGAGATCATCTCCATTACGATTGAGTAAATTTAGAGAGTTATGTTTAAGTTTGGGAATTGAGAATAAATCTATGCTTATTTTAGATGTACCGACTAGGTGGAATTCAACGTATTTGATGTAGGAAGCGGCTTTAAAATACAAAAAAGTTTTTGATGATATGAGAGAAAATGATGGTATTTTTGTTGCTTACTTTGATGATGAAATTCATCCTCCGAGGTCTATAGAATGAAAAATTGCTGAATTATTTGTTAAATTCTTAAAGTATTTTTATGATATTACTTTAAAATTTAGCAAAACTTTGTCCATTACTGCAAATGTTTGTTTTGCCGAGCTTAGTGGAATTCAAGAAGAACTTAAAGGATTGGTTGATAAAATGAATCCTTATCTTGCTAAAATGGCATCTAGTATGAAAATGAAGTTTGATAAATATTGGGGAAGCGAAGGTAATATGAACAAAATTTTATTTGTTACGTGTGTGCTTGACCCAAGGTATAAATTCCAATTTTTGAAGTTATGTGTTGAAGACATGTATGAAAAAAATATTGCGGAAAACATATTAAAAGTGTGAAGAATATTTTGATAAGGTTGTTTGACTTTTATGTTAACGATTCTATATTTGGAACACAAACGCGTGAGGAACCATAACCTAGTACGCTCGTTGCTAGTGAACGTGTTGAGGATGTTAGTGATGTTCTTTCTAGAAGAATGAACACTTTTCTAAGACAGGTTCAACAACACGATAACGAAGGCAACGAACTAGAAAAGTATTTAAATGCACCGATTGAGGGTACACCAAATAATATTTATGTTTTACTATGGTGGAAGGTAAATAGTTCCAAATATCATGTTTTATCTTTAGACGCTCGAGATCTTCTTGTTATTCCGGTATCCACGGTTGCTTTCGATGCGCTTTTAGCACCAGAGGAAGAATTATAGATCCTTTTCGTAGTACTTTGAGTCCACGGATGGTTGAGGCATTGGTTTGTACTCAGAATTGGTTAAGGTCCAAACCAATTTTTGTCGATCATCGGATTGAGGTTCCTATCGGTGATGTTTTTTATTACGATGAACTCCTATCAGGTGATATTTGCATTTGTAAAATAATATAGTTCTTCATTTGTTGGATTTGAAATACAATGCTCTAATTAACTTGTTTGCCATGTATATTTTGTACATGGATGTGAACGTGAGTCGCCATCAGATTTTATGTTCACCATGGATGGTCCATGTTCGTCATCGTTGTATTCACCTTCACCGCGGTTAGTTTCATTTAGTAGAAATGTTCATATAGTTTAGTGTTTACACTTTCAAAACAATAATATACTTTCAAAACAATCATATACTTTCATATACAATCATATAACTTTATAATGACAGTTAATAGTTCCACGGATATAGTAATGGTGTATTTGATATTGTAACATTCAATGTTGTTTGATTTTTATTTATTCACTAATTGGATTGTTTGACTGTTTGATTTCAGGTGATAAGTGGATGCTATATCAACGATGACCTATAATTCAGAATTAATAATTATTGTTATTTTAGGTATGAGAAAGAGAAATTAAATAGTCTGTGCTTCCATAGTTTTAACTTTTAATTTATCGGTTTTAATTTATAGTTTTAAACTGTGTATTGCATATTCGCATATGAACTGTGTAGTGTGTACATATAAACCAAATTATAGTTGGTATAGACTCCGACTTACACACACATATATGCAACTGATATATTGCATTTTAATGTTTTAAACTGTATTATATTTGCAACTGATATACTATTAAGTTGAAACTGTTATATAGTAAATATGGTATAGACTCAGACTGATACCCACACGCATGCAACTGATACACACAAACACAAACACATGCAACTGATAAATGGTTAGTTCAACTGAAATACGAACTAAGTTTCTTTTTCATTGTTGCTTTTTCATTAGGTTTTTAACAAATAGAAGTGATGATGAATCAATAACTACATTATTTTTCATAAGGGCCTAAACTACCCAATCTCATCCATATAGATTTCTACATCTTCATATTAGTATCGGTTCTCGTTTTGGAACACCTTCGGTTCCATCTTTGTCACCTTTCATTTTTCTATTTGTATTTTTATTTTACAGTAAGTATTCTACAATCCTAGATTTGAATGATTTTGTTTTAGAATTAGTTTTGAATACACTTAGTTTCATGTCATACACACTCGTACACACTCTCTTTCAACTGATTTTACCGTAAGTATTTTCATTTTTTAGTCACACATACTCTCTTTTAAATGATTTTGATTTAGAATTCATTTTGAATAAACTTAATTTCATGTCCTTGATTTTCTAAGTACACAGTCATACACACTATAACTAGATTTCCAAATAAATAGATTTCCAGTTCAAATGGTATTTCAGATGATAGGTGGATGTACAGTCATACACAGTCACATATAATCCATTTGATGCTTTGATTAATATTGAGGATGAGCTGATTTACAGTCCATATAGTCCATTATAATCCATATAATCCATACACAGTCACAGTCATACACAGTTATCATGAATGTCATCAACTGATTTACACGGATAAATGATTATGATGTGTCCATGTAACATGCATTGATTAACTGATTCAACACCTCATATTTTAAGTTGCATTTTGCGTTTTGCAGTGAAAAATGGATTGGTTTTAATGTTTTGACTAGTTTTCATTTTCCAGAGGAAAATTGATGGACTTGGTCACTTGAAGCACAGGCACAGCTATGGAAATTGGAATTTTTTTTTTTGAGATCATGGGGAACCTTAAGATCATGGTATTCATTGATACTCACTTAAGTAAACCCCACGCCGTGTGTCTACCCCGCTTTTATTTAGTCGTCGCACACGGATGCGTAACGTTGAAACTCCCACTAATGGTTAGGCGCTGGGATTCGAACCTGCCCGGACACAGTCCTTTGGTTCCATTAAGTTAATCTCCATATTATTTGCATTAAGTTATTAATGTATTATTAAACTATGAATGTAATCAATGATTTAATAATCATTGTAGTATTGTATTAATATCAACTATGAATTGTTGACTACTGGACTGTAAACTAGCTAAACTATGTTAGGATTGCAAACTAGCAGAACTGTGCACTATTGGATTGTGGATTAATGTTGCAATGTGTGATCTTTGTTGTGCTCTTAGTATGCCTATATATGCAGAATATACGGTTAACCAACAGTTAACCACTCAACGGTTAACCACTCAACGGTTAACCGTTTGGTTCGAACGGTTAACCGAACCGTTAAATTTAATCGGTTAACCACGGTTAAATTTAACCGGTACGGTTGGTATGACCAACCATTTTTAACCGATGTATCGGTTAACCGAACCTTTAATTTTCACTGGTTAACCGTTCAAATAAACCGATCGGTTCGGTTAACCGACCGTGCCCACCCCTAAATGTTGGGATGGGATTCCAACTGGAGACCACTCAAATCGAAACCCCACAAGCACAGTAGAAGATGGGATCGTGGTAAGAAGTGTAAAAACAACCAATCAATAACACAGTTCCAATCTCAACCAATCTAAACGCAATCACAATCCCAAACAAGCAATTCAGAAATCAAAGCAATAATGAAAAATAAATCACACAGTGATTTATAGTGGTTCCACTAACGTTGTGTTAGTGTACATCCACGTTAAGAGAGAGCTTTTATTAATATTGATGAGAAGAGTACAAGATATTGAATACAATGATCAAAATTCTAATTAGAAATTGATTTGTGGAGAAGAGAATTGAAGAAAATTAGGTTTTGATAAACCCTAATTAGTGGAGGCTAATCTCTTGCAGTCGCTTACACGCACACCCAGATCTGAAACCTGAAGCTAGCTTATATAAGAGAATAGAAACCCTGGGCGATGTTCCGAAATTGCCCCTGTAGATATCACAAATCTTCATGCCAAGTCCACACGTGAAAAACAGGCGGAAGTCGCCTCAGACGTCTGACCAAAGTGGTCTTACGTCTGACTTAAGTTACTGGAAAATTTTCTCTTCAACCCAGACGTCTGACTAAAGGCTCTGGAATCAATTCTGCACAGACTCAGACGTCTGACCATTTTGGTCAGACGTCCGATCTCTGTCAATTCAGCCCACTTCACATTTTCCCTTATAACTTCCACCTTCAAACTCCGATTTGCGAACCATTTTCTCCGTTACGAAGCTACTTTCGACCTCTACAATTCTCCATATAGTGTCGCCAAAATTTAACATTATCTATGAGTTGAAGGCCATACAAAGTCAAGGGCATTTTTGGTGGCCCTAAAAAGAGATTAGGTTTTAGACTTGTGTAAATACCCTTTTATGTTTCATGTAATAGATCTCATCTTTTATGCATAGTTGTAGCTACCAAATAGAAATAAACGTTCTCTTATCTTTAATGGTTTCCTAGTGTTCTCTTTTATTTTATGCACTCTTATTTCATGCTCTTTTTCTATGCTATTTTATTTCATATCTCTTTCTCTCTCATGTTAGTACATTAGATTTATCTCATGCACTTAGTGTAGATTTATTTTTATGCAAGCTCTCTACTTTATTTAATTAGCTCTCTTACCTTTTTATTAGTTTTTCCTTTAATTTTCATTTTAATGTTGAAATCGATTATGTTAAAATGAATTCAAGTATAAAAAGCTAAACCCTTCAATTTAGGGGTAATGAAGCTCTCATGAATCATATAAAATCAACATGATGATTTCATTTAAGATCTTTTCTTTGATGCTTAATGTAAATTTTGATGTTAACGAAAATTTGTTGTTTATTAGTGAATTTGATAGCCTATGTTGTTGAAATGACCCTCTCTTCTCTACCTTCAGTTTGTAAGGATTTTTTTTTAGAGATGATATATGTATATATCATTTATTAACAAATATATTTTTCCAGGGTCATTTTTTTTTCCAATAAACGAACTTTATCCAGGATCAAAATTTTTACCAATATAGATATATCAGTGCAACCACAAAAATATGCACACACATATGAAGATGCATGTGCCCCTCTGGTTTAATCAGGTTATGGCAAACAAGAGGTTACAATGATTGATTAAATTTAATCAATCCCCACATAGCTTAATTTCATTTTATTATTTAAGTAATGAAAATCTTATTCATATAGGTAATAGTATGGTTTTTATTCTTTGATAGCTTGCTGGATTCTCCATGAAATATGATTCATAGAACCCAGATAATTATGTTATGATTATCTGTAAAATCAATTGTATAGTGTCTGTGCTTTGAAAATGATATAAGCTTATATCATTTCCTATGTTTGCTTTCTTATAATATCTACCTTATGTGCAAACTCATGTCTGGGATATTCTTAAGTGAATCATCATATTCCATAAGCTTGATTCCTTGCTACCAAGGTACTAGACTAAATGAAATGCAGTCCGGGGTGAGTTTCCTCACACATGGATACTTAGCAAATAAAATATGGATTAAACAGACTCTCTACTCAGACATATTTCAGAAGGTCTTAAAATGCATTTTGCCCAAAGCTTTAGTAAAGAGGGATTCAGATTTTATGTTAAAATTACTAAGGTACTGGTGTGACAGTGTCTGAGCAAATCATATCTGAACATGTAAATAATTTACTAATATGGATCTAACATCACTATCTTATAAAATCCCTACTGGTGATCTAACTTACAAAATTATAGCTAAAACTTTTCAACATTCCAGATAATAAAACTCAGATATTTTAAATACCAGTTCCAAGTCAAATTCTCAAAATACTTAACCAAATATCCAACATCACTCTGTACTTAGTACAATGGAAATTTCTTTTTAAAATATCATACATGCAAATTTCATCTTGTAAGTTCTTATCTGTCTAATTCTAGCATGCTATAATCTTCTTCTCAATGCTTTGCTTCTACTCCTATCTAGAGGTTGCTGTCCCTGAAAAAGCATTTGAAGCTGCCTCATTTTAAATGAGACACCCCAGATGCCATTAGCACACTAGGGTCAGACACATGTCTGGTATGAGAAAATTCACAAAAGCAATTAATTAATTAGGTTAAAATCAAGTTAAGTACATATACATAAAGTTCTGCCCTTTGGAAACAGGTAATACTTGTGTGCATGCTCTGTGTCATTGTGCATGTGCATATTATAATCTTTCTTTCCAAAGACTACATATATAAATATGGTACATACATTCAAGCATACAATTCAGTCATAGTCAAACAATCATTCACACCAAACAGGAAAATAACCAATATGAGTTAAATCATTTATTCCATCCTCATATTTCAATTCTGGGAAAAACTCTAGTTTCCACATCATATCAAATATTTTTCCCTTGGTATATTTATCTATCCTGGTCTCATCTGCAATTTTATGATCAATGGACACACTGTAATGAACTAATTCACTCCATTACACAAAGATCTCAGGACTTGAACAAGCCATGTGTCAACTTGCATTACTCAAGAACACAAGTCATTCCTGCAGTAATCTTGACCCCATTTCCTAATCAAATTTTTAGGTACTTTCTCTTTTTAAATTTTTCAGAGCAAACCCAATCAGTGAGTTATTTTACAAAAACAAGCATTCACCTCATAGCATTCCTTATCATTCTCATAAACAAACAGAGACAACCAAGCAATTTTAATATTGGTACTTATTAAAACATGTTCTTGCAATTTTAAAGAGATATAGACAACTAACATTGGTTTATGGCTCTATGGGAAGATTTTATTGCAAACATCTGTGCTTTAGTTAACTCAGATTGACCAAGCTTCCTAAATCACAAAATATATTTGCTGGGTGGATATTGTATATTTTCTTTGAATCAGGAGTGTCAGCACATAGGCAAGCCTATTGCACTCCTAATTCCTTTTCATTTTAAGCCTCAGCACATATACATATGTATATTGCAGCCATAAGTTTATCAATTCTTCTGGGTTGAGCCAAAACCAACACTACTTGCTTATATCCAACATTTTATTTTTTTCTGGGTATTTATTTTTTTTCTAACCAGTATCATAATAAAAAGAGATCTGGGTTTCAAAGATACTTATGTATGCATGCAGATCATATTTAGAATATTCATAAAATAAAACAACCAGAACAACCATTTAGCATTAAAGCATCCTTAACTTCTGAAGAACAATCACATATACTTTTAAGAAAAATTCATTTATAACTGGCTGCCTTCATTAGGACTTAGTGCCTTAAGTTGTTGAGTGAGTTTTCTCACCTAGCTCTCTTCTCTGCTTCCTTAATTAATTGATGAACTTCTGCCTTTAGCCTCAAGCTCTTTTCCTTCCCTTGCCTTATGATTTCTATGGTGTTGTTTTTTTTTTTTTTCAAAGTTCTTTTCTGAGAAGGAGAGGAGGCTGCTGCATATGCATATATATATACAGGGTCCTCCTTAGGGTTTTGGGTATTGGCTAAAGCCATTTTTGCCCACCAGAAAAATTATGTTATCTGCATTTTATTTGAACCCAAAATTCTACCCTTCCCGGCTTAATTTAGGTGAAGAGAAAAGTGGTTATATTCTTTTTGGTTAATTTCAGAAATTTGCCTTTCAGAAAATACTTTTTCCTTTGTCTACAATCATGCTAAAAATGTGACTTGATTTGTTATTTATCAAATACTCTTCCTAATTCTGCCTATACCAAGCATTTCCCTGTTTTGTCTTATTTTTCCTATTTTTAGCTTTCATGTAAATGGTATGTACTTCCTTTATTTATTTACAAGAGGACTACTCCTTTTTATATCCTCATTTTTTTTCTCTTTCTGCCTATATACTAAAATATGTCTGTATATTTTATTTTACTAATTTGAACTCTAGTATTTTATTAACATATATATATAAGTCTTACTGAAATAATTAGTATACCCATATATATATTTATACATCATTCTGTATTGACACATACATGCACATGTACACTCAAAAATATTCAGTAGCATCCATATATGTATATTTACTTATGCATACAGCTTTTAAGGATTTAATCTATATATATATATATATTCTCATACATATCAATATGTATTTATTCTTAGAGTTTAGGGATTTTAGCTTTAGTTCATGTGCATTTCCTGTGCACACATGTACACACATACTGATACACTATCAAGCTATATCAATTCCCTTTCAAAATTTATAAATAAATTATTTTGAATTTATTTATATTTTTCAGAATAAATTCCTAAAATCTTGGGTCATTACATACACCCCTCCTTTTAGAAATTGTGTCCCACAATTTTCCTAAGCTTAAAATTAATTTTAAACTTAATTCAGAGAACAAGTACATTCTCAACCAAATAGATTTTTAGTTCTATAATAACAAAAAATATATGCATCTAAAACAATCAAAAATCAGAATTACCTTTAATCTGAAAATAACTTAGGATAATTCATCCTAACTTTGTCTTCTAATTCCCATGTGCAATCACTAGGATCAAGACTCCACTGTACCTTTACAAGTTTCAGAGATTTATTCCTCAACTTCTTCACATCTTTTGCCAAAATTCCCACTGGATCCTTTTCATAAATCAAATTAGGATTTATCTGCACTTGGGTTGGGGTCTCAAGAATTTCTGCCTTGTCATGGACCCATCTTCTCAATTGTGATACATGAAAAACATCATGTATACCTTGCATGTTTTCTGGTAATTCCAACTTATATGCCAAGGGACCAATTCTTTCCAGAATTTTGTATGGTCCAATATATCTTGGGGTTAACTTGCCTTGTTTCCCAAACCTCAGCACATTTTTCATAGGTGAGATTTTGATGAAAACAAAATTTCCCACTTCATATTCCACCTGCCTCCTTTTCATGTCTGCAAATTTCTTCTGCCTTTCTTGTGCTGCTGCCATTCTTCTTCTTATCAACTCAATTTTCTCCTTAGTTTCTTGTATGTACTCAGGTCCTAAAATAGACCTTTCTCCTTCTTCTACCCAACAAACAGGTGACAAACAGGGTTTACCATATAAGGCTTCAAATGGAGCCATTCCTATGGTGCTTTGATAGCTGTTGTTGGATGTAAATTCAACTAGATGAAGATAATCTTCCCAGTTGCCCCCAAAGTCCAGTACACATGCTCTCAACATGTCCTCCAAAACCTTGTTTACTACCTCGGTCTGCCCATCTGATTGAGGATGGTAGGCAGTACTTAGGCATAGTTCACTTCCCATTGCTTCTTGAAAGCTTCTCCAGAATTTTGAGCTGAAGATGGTATCCCTATCACTCATAATGGTTTTGGGAATACCATGTAACTTTACCACTTCCTTTATAAAAATTTGAGCTAATTTTGGTGCTGTCCTTTCTGACTTGACTGGGATGAAGTGTGCTACCTTGGTTAGCCTATCAACTATCACCCATATGCTTGTATTGCCTCTCTTAGATCTAGGCAGTCCATCTATGAAGTCCATAGATACGTCTTCCCACTTCCACTGTGGTACACTAAGAGGCTGCATCAACCCTGATGGCCTTTGGGTTTCAGCCTTGACTTGTTGGCAAGTCATACATTTGGCAATGTATTTAGCTACCTCAGATTTCATCCCCTTCCATCAGAAGTCTCTTTTCAAATTTTGGTACATTTTTGTGTTGCCTGGGTGTATGGAGTATTTACTTCTGTGATATTCATTCAATATCTCTTTCTTCAATTCTGTGTCCTCTGGTACACACATCCTATTTTGGTATCTCATATAACAATTTTTATCAATATGGTGATTCATCACTTCCTCCCCTTTTGAGAGGAGCATTTTCTTCTCTAATAAGTTGGCATCCTGTTCTTGCATTTTTCCTACCTTCAGAATTAAATCTGGTTGAAGTGTCATTAAGCTTAACTTCCCTTTATCTTCTTGTGCACCATGCATCTGCTCATCAATGTGCACACAACCATTCTCCCCAATTTCTAACTCAGTTAGCAAAGACAAGTCCTTAAATTCTTCTATCATCATCATAGCCAATTTAGCATGCTGTATACTTAGAGCATCTGCAACTTTGTTTGCTTTGCCTGGTGTATAGAGTATGTCAAAGTCATAGGCAGCTAAGAATTCCACCCATTTATGTTGCCTCATGTTCAGATCTTTTTGTGAAAATAAATATTTTAGAGACTTGTGGTCAATGTAAAGTTCAAACTTAGTGCCTAATAAATAATGTCTCCAAAGTTTCAAAGCATAGATCACAGCTGCTAATTCAAGGTCATGTGTGGCATACCTTACTTCATGGGGTTTAAGTTGTCTGGATGCATATGCAATGACTTGGCCTTGTTGCATCAACACTGCACCCAAGCCAAATCCACTAGCATCAGTGTATACAACTAATTCTTCATTTCCATGAGGTACCTTTAAAATTGGAGCATTCACCAATGCCTCCTTCAACTGTTCAAAATACTTTTCACATTTTTCTGACCAAACAAAAGCTTGGTTCTTCCTGGTTAGGTTAGTGAGTGGTGTAGAAATTTTTGAAAAATCTTTTATAAATCTCCTATAATACCCTGCCATCCCCATAAATGACCTTACTTCACTCACAGTGCTTGGCCTCTTCCATGCTTGAATAGCCACTACTTTATTGGGGTTCACAGAAATTCCTTGGGCAGAGATAACATGGCCAAGAAAATGCACTTCCTCTTTCCAAAATTCACATTTTGAGTATTTTGCCTTTAAGTCTTTTTCTCTTAGTCTAGACAAAACCATATGCAGATGGCTCTCATGCTCTTCCATTGTTTTGGAATAAATTAAAATGTCATCTATAAAAATGAGCACAAACTTGTCTAAATAATCTCTAAAGGTTCTGTTCATTAAATCTACAAAGTATGATGGTGCATTGGTCAAGCCAAATAGCATAACCAAAAATTCATACAACCCATATCTAGTGTTAAAGGCAGTGTACTTGATGCTTGATTCTTCCACCTTCATTTGATGAAAACCAGATGCTAAATCTAGCCTAGAGAATACTCTTGCTCCAGCCAATTGATCAAAAAGATCATCTATTCTTGGTAGTGGGTATTTATTTTTAATGGTTACCTTGTTTAATTCCCTATAATCTATGCAGAGTCTCAAAGTACCATCTTGTTTCTTAACAAACACCACTGGTGTCCCCCAACAAGAATTACTGGGTCTTATAAAACCCTTATTTTCTAATTCCTCCAATTGTTTCTTTAATTCTTTTAGTTCATTTGGCCCCATTCTTGTTGGCTTTTTAATCACTGGGCTTGCTCCTGGAACTAAATGAATTTGGAATTCCACTGGCCTATGGTTTGGAACACCATTAACCTCCTCAAAAACATCCAAGTATTCATTGACTATGGGAATTTTCTCAATAATATGTTTACTGGAATCCTTACCCAAATCAATCAAATGACACAATTTTCTTCCTTTGGACACTTCACACAAAATTGTGATCCTCTGGCTTCCATGGTTTTGCAATGATATGGTGGATGAGTCTAAGTTAATTATGGCCTTGAATTGCCTTAACCAGTCTACTCCCAAAATAACTCCTATATTTGGGTAATTTAAAACATATAAATTGGAAATAAAAGTATCTCCTCCTATGTTTAATCCCACATCCACACAGATCATGTTTAAAACACTAGAACTTCCCAGTGGACTTTGTATATGTAAAGGGGTTTCAACCAATATGCAACTTAATTTCAGCATTTTAACTAATTCATAGGAAATTAAAGAATGAGTTGCTCCTGTATCATATACTACTACTATGGGTACTTTACAAATAAATAGTGTACCTTCCACTTGACTGTGCTTCTCAGCATTGATCTCCACTGTTTTGCCTTTTTCTTTCAAGTTTGCTAATTTTCCTTGCTGCCTATTCTCAGGACAATTTCTTTTCATGTGCCCTTCTTTCCCACATAAATAACACTTGAAAGCTCCTCCTTTCAATTCTGGACATCTTGGTTTGATATGTCCTTCTTTTCCACACTGATGGCACACAATCTTCTTGGTTTCCTTAGCTTTGACATCTCCAGTGCCTTTGTTACTGGCCTCTTCCTTCTTCTTATCATAAGGGTGATACCTCCCCTTACCTTTCTTGGTGTTATTGTTCTTAAAATTTCTGAACTTCTCCCTTTCCTTGTCATGCTGCTCCAACCTCAAAGCTAAGTCTATCACATGGTCAAAAGTCCTGTCAGCATAGGGTAACATGGCTCTGCTAAGTCCTGGGTTCAAACCTTTTATGTACCTATCATTTTTGGATGCCTCATCTGCCACAAGCATTGCTCCATATGTGGAAAGCCCCTCAAACTTTTGAGTGTACTCTGTGACAGTCATGGTTCCTTGTCTAAGTCTAATAAATTCTTCTAGCAAGGTAGTCTTAGCTGATGCTGGTACAAACCTTGCTTCCAACATCTCTTTGAATTGATTCCAAGTGATTTCATTCTCACCTCTCCCTGCAATGATTACTTCCCACCAGCTTAAAGCTACTCCTTTTAGCTGTCTTGAAGCCACTTGCCTCTTTCTTTGATCATCCAGTTGCATGTCATTGAAAATTCTTTCCAATGTTCTCAACCATGTTTGAATTTCCATGATACCCTCTGTCCCTTCAAAGCTTTTGCCTCCTAAATGAGTATATGTCTTAAGTAATTTTGAGAGTTCTTCATAGGGATTTTCTTGCCTTTGTCCTGCCCCATCCCTAAATGCTCTCACCAAGTCTTGCAGATTGACCATTGGTGGTGCATGGGAAGATCATGCTCCCTGATTTGGTGGTCTCCCTACCATAGTTTGCTAATAATAATTTACATAGCTGGTTAGTTTGATTGGTAATTTTATTATTTCAGTGGTTTTTATTCACACTGAAAACATTGATATATATTTAGTTCCTTTAAATTTTATTTCTATCTAAGAACTTGATCTTTACTTCTACTGTGTTGAATAACATAGCTCTGATACCAAATGAAATGACCCTCTCTTCTCTACCTTCAGTTTGTAAGGATTTTTTTTTAGAGATGATATATGTATATATCATTTATTAACAAATATATTTTTCCAGGGTCATTTTTTTTCCAATAAACGAACTTTATCCAGGATCAAAAATTTTACCAATATAGATATATCAGTGCAACCACAAAAATATGCACACACATATGAAGATGCATGTGCCCCTCTTGTTTAATCAGGTTATGGCAAACAAGAGGTTACAGTGATTGATTAAATTTAATCAATCCCCACATAGCTTAATTTCATTTTATTATTTAAGTAATGAAAATCTTATTCATATAGGTAATAGTATGGTTTTTATTCTTTGATAGCTTGTTGGATTCTCCATGAAATATGATTCATAGAACCCAGATAATTATGTTATGATTATCTGTAAAATCAATTGTATAGTGTCTGTGCTTTGAAAATGATATAAGCTTATATCATTTCCTATGTTTGCTTTCTTATAATATCTACCTTATGTGCAAACTCATGTCTGGGATATTCTTAAGTGAATCATCATATTCCAGAAGCTTGATTCCTTGCTACCAAGGTACTAGACTAAATGAAATGCAGTCCGGGGTGAGTTTCCTCACACATGGATACTTAGCAAATAAAATATGGATTAAACAGACTCTCTACTCAGACATATTTCAGAAGGTCTTAAAATGCATTTTGCCCAAAGCTTTAGTAAAGAGGGATTCAGATTTTATGTTAAAATTACTAAGGTACTGGTGTGACAGTGTCTGAGCAAATCATATCTGAACATGTAAATAATTTACTAATATGGATCTAACATCACTATCTTATAAAATCCCTACTGGTGATCTAACTTACAAAATTATAGCTAAAACTTTTCAACATTCCAGATAATAAAACTCAGATATTTTAAATACCAGTTCCAAGTCAAATTCTCAAAATACTTAACCAAATATCCAACATCACTCTGTACTTAGTACAATGGAAATTTCTTTTTAAAATATCATACATGCAAATTTCATCTTGTAAGCTCTTATCTATCTAATTCTAGCATGCTATAATCTTCTTCTCAATGCTTTGCTTCTACTCCTATCTAGAGGCTGCTGTCCCTGAAAAAGCATTTGAAGCTGCCTCATTTTAAATGAGACACCCCAGATGCCATTAGCACACTAGGGTCAGACACATGTCTGGTATGAGAAAATTCACAAAAGCAATTAATTAATTAGGTTAAAATCAAGTTAAGTACATATACATAAAGTTCTGCCCTTTGGAAACAGGTAATACTTGTGTGCATGCTCTGTGTCATTGTGCATGTGCATATTATAATCTTTCTTTCCAAAGACTACATATATAAATATGGTACATACATTCAAGCATACAATTCAGTCATAGTCAAACAATCATTCACACCAAACAAGAAAATAACCAATATGAGTTAAATCATTTATTCCATCCTCATATTTCAATTCTGGGAAAAACTCTAGTTTCCACATCATATCAAATATTTTTCCCTTGGTATATTTATCTATCCTGGTCTCATCTGCAATTTTATGAATCAATGGACACACTGTAATGAACTAATTCACTCCATTACACAAAGATCTCAGGACTTGAACAAGCCATGTGTCAACTTGCATTACTCAAGAACACAAGTCATTCCTGCAGTAATCTTGACCCCATTTCCTAATCAAATTCTTAGGTACTTTCTCTTTTTAAATTTTTCAGAGCAATCCCAATCAGTGAGTTATTTTACAAAAACAAGCATTCACCTCATAGCATTCCTTATCATTCTCATAAACAAACAGAGACAACCAAGCAATTTTAATATTGGTACTTATTAAAACATGTTCTTGCAATTTTAAAGAGATATAGACAACTAACATTGGTTTATGGCTCTATGGGAAGATTTTATTGCAAACATCTGTGCTTTAGTTAACTCAGATTGACCAAGCTTCCTAAATCACAAAATATATTTGCTGGGTGGATATTGTATATTTTCTTTGAATCAGGAGTGTCAGCACATAGGCAAGCCTATTGCACTCCTAATTCCTTTTCATTTTAAGCCTCAGCACATATACATATGTATATTGCAGCCATAAGTTTATCAATTCTTCTGGGTTGAGCCAAAACCAACACTACTTGCTTATATCCAACATTTTATTTTTTTCTGGGTATTTATTTTTTTTCTAACCAGTATCATAATAAAAAGAGATCTGGGTTTCAAAGATACTTATGTATGCATGCAGATCATATTTAGAATATTCAGAAAATAAAACAACCAGAACAACCATTTAGCATTAAAGCATCCTTAACTTCTGAAGAACAATCACATATACTTTTAAGAAAAATTCATTTATAACTGGCTGCCTTCATTTGGACTTAGTGCCTTAAGTTATTGAGTGAGTTTTCTCACCTAGCTCTCTTCTCTGCTTCCTTAATTAATTGATGAACTTCTGCCTTTAGCCTCAAGCTCTTTTCCTTCCCTTGCCTTATGATTTCTATGGTGTTGTTTCTTTTTTTTTCAAAGTTCTTTTCTGAGAAGGAGAGGAGGCTGCTGCATATGCATATATATATACAGGGTCCTCCTTAGGGTTTTGGGTATTGACTAAAGCCATTTTTGCCCACCAGAAAAATTATGTTATCTGCATTTTATTTGAACCCAAAATTCTACCCTTCCCGGCTTAATTTAGGTGAAGAGAGAAGTGGTTATATTCTTTTTGGTTAATTTCAGAAATTTGCTTTTCAGAAAATACTTTTTCCTTTGTCTACAATCATGCTAAAAATGTGACTTGATTTGTTATTTATCAAATACTCTTCCTAATTCTGCCTATACCAAGCATTTCCCTGTTTTGTCTTATTTTTCCTATTTTTAGCTTTCATGTAAATGGTATGTACTTCCTTTATTTATTTACAAGAGGACTACTCCTTTTTATATCCTCATTTTTTTTCTCTTTCTACCTATATACTAAAATATGTCTGTATATTTTATTTTACTAATTTGAACTCTAGTATTTAATTAACATATATATATATATATATAAGTCTTACTGAAATAATTAGTACACCCATATATATATATTTATACATCATTCTGTATTGACACATACATGCACATGTACACTCAAAAATATTCAGTAGCATCCATATATGTATATTTACTTATGCATACAGCTTTTAAGGATTTAATCTATATATATATATATTCCCATACATATCAACATGTATTTATTCTTAGAGTTTAGGGATTTTAGCTTTAGTTCATGTGCATTTCCTGTGCACACATGTACACACATACTGATACACTATCAAGCTATATCAATTCCCTTTCAAAATTTATAAATAAATTATTTTGAATTTATTTATATTTTTCAGAATAAATTCCTAAAATCTTGGGTCATTACAGTTGTTAATTACAAATAGACTATACTTGATCAAATATAAACACAAATGACATTTTCATCTAACTAATTGATTTTGATAATGAGTGAAAATAGAATCAAAATTTGATGTTCTATGTTACTTGATAAAAAGGGTAAATAGGTCATTCATAAATTAGATTTTATTTTTAATTTCATATTCATTTTCCTTAGATTGGACAAGTGGGTTTAGATGATATACTAAAGTTCGATGGTTTACGTTGTGTTAGTTAATATCATAAATAGATCGTATTTATAATAAATACATCAACTAATTCTACACGTGATAGAAAAGAGAGATTATAAATTTACGTGGCTTTGATTTATATGAAAGTGAAAGTGGATTTATCTCTAAATTGTCCTTTAATCTTATAGTTTTTATTCCCATTTTTCTCTATTTTTTTATACATTTTAGTTAACACATTTTCAAACTCTTGCGATAATTTGATTCAATAATTTTGAAATTAGTGCTTCCCTCGTGGGATCGACCCGTACTCGCATACGTACTACGATTGTACGCTATACGCTTGCTGTATTTTATTTATTAAATTCGGTGGTTTTCTAACTGACAAAAAATCCGTCCGAAGAAGTTTTTGGCCTCGTTGCCGGGGAAAACAATTTAATTTTAATTTTACTCTTTGAATTAATTTCTTTTCCTTTTATGTTGTGTTAGGTTTCATTAAAAAGAAAAAAGAGAAAAATTATTGTTTTGTTCACTTTTGTTTCCATTTCATTTTGTGCGTTTTGTTGTATTCATTTGTGTGCATTTTGTTGTTTTCATCTCGTGTTCCGCTCGTTTTTCTCTTCTTTAGTTTCCATTAGAAAAAATAATTACATTTTGTATTTTCATTTTGCATTTGTTCTAAAAAAAATTTGCATTGTGGTTTTATATTTTTACATTATGTTCATTGCATATGCATTCTTACTATTACATTATGTGCATTACAACTCATTTGCACTGTTACATTCATTGAAACAAACTTCATTTCTATTCATTTTCATTTTTGTTCCGTTGTGCATTTCTATTCTGTTTATTTCCAAAATAATAATAATAATGATATATTTGCTTTCATTAGGCATTAGTAAACGATAAAAAAAATTGCTTCTGTTTTCATACTATCTTTAAAAAAACAGAAAACAAAAAAATCGTTTTCAACACTTTTACAGGTTGCAAATTGTAGAAATTCAGAAGGAGAAGAATTGCTTGTTAAACTGCTCTTCTTTGCTTGCCAAGAAAAAAGAATTACGCTAAAAAAAATTTGTTGCTATTAGATAATTTACTAATAATTCCGCAAGCTCTGATATAGTGTTCTTATCTTCTTTTTTTATTTTTCTTGCATTGTTGCTTGCTTACATTTATAAAAAAACAAAAAAAAATCATTTGTAGTGCATTGTTGATGCATGTTTAATTTCAGTTTTACATCATTTCATATTGTTTTTATTTTCTAAAGGCAACACCCAACTTCACATAAGGTGAGAATTTTGTCACTCTTTCCTTGACCAATAAAATGCATTTTATTATATAAAATTTAATTAAGTAATAAAGATTAGACGTTGGACTTAAGGGTGTCGTAAGTTCATTTAGGGCAAATATGTATTTTGATAAGTTGATTCCTTTTAACAAACTATTTCTCGGTGTTTAAGGCAACGACAGAGCAATAACCATGTATAATTATTATGGTAATTCGTAAGGTATTATAGTGATTATTTTTCCGAAGATATTTAAACCTTCAGCTGCATTGCTACGGTGACTCGTAGTGCACTAATAACCTTTGTCCGTTACTTGGCTAAGAATTGTTTTGTTGAATTAAGTCAAAGTGTGATTATATAATTTTGGGTTAGGAGCTACCGAGGACAGAAAATTTCCGATTAAGTGTTCATTTATTTGCATTAGTTTCATGCATATATATAAACAAAAAGCAAAAAATCCAAAAAACCATTTTTCTTTTGAAAAAACAGTTTTCTTACCTTTTTCTCTTAAAAAAAAGAAAAAGAATAAAAACACATTTTTTAAGTAAAAAAATCCAAAAAAACATTTTTTCCAGCGGGAAAAAAACAAAATTTCAAAAAAAAATCTCTCTCTCTCTCTTATTTTTTTTTTCACTCTTATTCTCTTACCCTTGTTGTTCACCTCTTTCTCTCCTTAATATTTTTTCTTGTGCATGAGTATTTGGACTCGTGATAATTCAATAAACCGCTTAGCTCGAACTTACAAACTACGTCGAAAAATGGAATAAAACTTAGGTTAGTTCCATTTGCACTTACAGACTACGTCGAAAAATGGTTATATAACTTACCTTCAAATTCGATTAGAACTTGAGACGAATTAGTAAAAGTTTTCTTAAAAAAAATTTACCCCTTAGAAAAGACAACCAAAATGCAAAATAAAATTGTAAATTTTCATCAATATGGGGGTGAATCCTTTGAAAAATATTTTGAAAGATTTAAAGAACTTTTGATCAAATGTCTACATCATAATTTTGAAAAATGGACTTTTTGCCAAATTTTATACGATGTACTTGAAAATAGCTCTCGAACGATGCTTGAATCAATGTGTCAAGGTAATTTTTTAGCATAACATTACGATGCCACTCGAAAATTTCTTTAAAACCTAGTCGAAAAATCATCTCAATGAGAACGATCTAACGAGAAATCAATCTATTCAAGATTGAGCGCACATTCGATAGGATCATCATTTGCCTTAAAAATGAAAATCGATGCGATGATAAACAAATTTGATAATGTTCTTTCATCTAATCAAATGAACCAAGCTTCTCAACTCTTATGTTATAAATGTAATGATCCAAATCATATTGCTGATCATTGTCCTCACTCGTTAGAACAAATCAACGCTTTTAACAAAGTTAGGAATGATCCGTTCTCTTCAACGTACAATCCTGATTGGAGAAATCATCCTAACTTCGCTTGAAACCAAAACAATTCAAACACGAATTTGGTTTGACCATCTTTTCAGGCATTTTGAACAATGCTTCAAATCCTCCTTTTCAACCAAATCAATTTCAACAAAACTTTGCGCCACCTTTTCAAAACCAAACACAACAATCTTTTGTTCCTCAAGATGACAAACGAATGACATCACTTGAGAAAAGTTTGGAAACTTTGGCTAAAGCAACCACTGAAAATCTTCAATCGAACAACAATTTGCAAAATTTGCTAACCCCGTACATACAAAATACGAGTCGGTCGATTGTTAAACTCAAAATGCAAACGAGTCAATTAGCCACTTCTGTGAGTGAACGAGAAAAAGGTACGTTCTCGAGTCAACCTATTCCAAACCTTAGAAATCAAAACACAAGCACAAATCAAGCTCATGTCATTCAAGATAGCAATTTGAATCAAATGAACGCTATCACCACTGTACGATCCGGTAAGTAAATCGATAACCAAATTATTAATCCTAATAACTTATCGGAATTTTCTTCCAAATCTCCAATATCCTTGATCGAGTCCAACCAGAACATTGAATCCAATTCTGAATCTCATCTTTCACCAACTCGAGTAGATAGATCTACTGAGTTGCGAGCTTCATTTCCCTATAGACTTCGCGCTAAGAAACATTAGGAACAAATGGAAAAAGTGTTAGAAATTTTTAAGCAAGTCAAGGTCAACATTTCTCTTTTAGACATAATTCAACAAGTTTCAACCTATGCCAAAATTTTGAAGGACCTATGTACTCAAAAATGGCACACTCAAGTGTTTAAAAAAGTCTTCTTAGCAGCCATCTAAGTGAAGTCTTGTCTCGATCCACTCCTATGAAATACAAAGATCCTGGTTGCTCCATAATTTCGTGTACGATAGGAGACAAAAAATCAATAAATGTCTTTTGGATCTAAGTGCTAGCGTAACCTTTCTCCCAGATTCAATTTACCAGCAACTAGGTCTAGATGAGCTTAAACCGACAAAAGTCACCTTTCAGTTGGTCGATCGTTCTGTAAAAAAACCAATAGGTGAGATTGAGGATGTGTTGATCAAAGTAGGAGAACTCATATTCCCTGTCGATTTCATTATCTTAAAAATACAACTAGTATATAATCTCACAAGTCAAATTTCATTGATTTTAGGACGACCTTTTTTAGCCACTTTGAATGCTTTGATCAACTGTCGAAATGGTTAAATGAAAATTTCCTTTGGTAACATAATCATAGATTTTAACATCTTCAATCTAGAAAAATCAATCAAACAAACCATTCGACCACACTTTGGAAGTTAGCGCAATTTACAAAAACTTTGAAAACGAGACAATTGACCCTAATAATGGAAACGAGGTGGAGCATGAACAATTGTTTCAAGACGTGCCAAATGAGATCATAGACACGCTTCCCTTCAAACCTTCTATGATTGAGTCCGAAACTCAACCAATTTCTTGATTAAGCAATCTCCCAAATTAGAGCTCAAACCTCTACCATCTCACCACACTTAGATGACAATGAAACTTTTCCAGTCATAATTTCTTTGGATCTTTCTGTTGCTTAAGAAGCATCTCTTCCTTCAATTCTTTCAAAAAACAAAGAAGCAGTTGGGTGGTCCATTATCGATATTAAGGGAGTTGCCCTGCAATTGTTCAACATCGCATTCACTTAATTGACGAAGCCAAGCCTACTCGTGATGCACAATGAAGGCTTAAACCCAAAATGAAAAATGCGGTTCGAGAAGAAATTCTTAAGCTCTTTGATAACAGTATCATTTATCCTATATTCAACAGCTCATGGGTCAACCCAGTTCATGTCGTGCCTAAAAAATCCAGACTCATGAATGATGCTAATGAACTCATTCCAACTCGTAGTCAAATGGGTTGGCGTGTTTGCATTGATTATCGAAAATTAAATTCTACAACTCTTATCAGTTTCCATCGATTCATGGTTTGCCAATATAGCGGACTATTTAGTCATTAAAGAAACTTCTTTATTTTGTTCCAAACAAGATAAATACAAATTTCTTTCCCAAGTGAAATACTTCTATTAGGATGATCCATACGTGTTTAAGTATTGTTCCGACCAAATCATTCGACGATGTATCCCAAATAGCGAAATCAAAAGTGTTCTTTCATTTTGTCATGACCAAGCATGTGGTGGACATTTCGGTCCTAAGAAAACCACGAAAAAGATGCTTCAATGTGACTTTTATTGGCCTACGTTTTCAAAGATGCATTTGAGTTTTGTAAAACATGAGTTCGTTGTCAAATGTCAGGAAAAATCACAAAATGAAACATGATACCTTTAACCTCCATCCTTATAATCAAAATGTTTGGCGTTTGGTGAATTGACTTTATGAGACCGTTTTCCTAACTCTTTTGGATATCTTTACATTCTCCTTGCCATCGATTACATTTCTAAATGGGTTGAACCTGTTTCGTGTAAAACAAATGATCACAAAGTAATTGTGAAATTCATAAAAGAAAACATCTTTGCTAGGTTTGGCACACTTCACACGATAATAAGTGACAACAGAACCTATTTTTGTAATCAAACTTTCTGATCTTTAATGAAGAAATACTCGATAACCCACAAGTTATCCACTCCTTATTATCCTCAAACTTGTGGCCAAGTCGAAATTTCAAATCGACAAATCAAATAAATTTTGAAGAAACTTCTAATAAAAATAGGAAAGATTAGTCTTAAAAATTGACATATGAGCTTTGGGGTTAGAGAACTTCTTTTAAAACTAATGTCCCCTTTTCGATTAGTATATGGTAAAGCGTGTCACTTAACAGTTGAGCTTGAAATAAAGTATCATGCGCAATAAAGAACGTAAACTTTGATCTTGAAAAGGCTGGAAAAAACAGAAAATTGCAACTTAATGAATTAGAAGAGATTAGAAACGATGCGTATGAAAATGCGAAAATTTACAAGGAAAAAACAAGAGTTTTTCATTACAAGTCAATCCTAAGAAATTCATTTTCATCAAATCAGAAAGTTCTTTTGTATGACACCCGACTTCATTTATTCTCTGGGAAATTAAAATCGAATTGTACAGGACCAAACGTGGCACGTACTATTTTTCCACACGGTGCCATAGAAATAGAAAACCTTAGAAATGAATCGATTTTTAACATTAATGATCATTGTTTAAAAATTTACTTGGATTTGGCAAGTGACCGAGAGGAGGAGCTCATGATTTTTCATGAGCCTCACTACGTTTGGTAAGGAATTTTAACCCTCTCTTGTAAATATGTATATATTTTTCTTCTTTACACTCATTATATCATTAATTGAGTGTGGGGCACAGTCAAAATCAAGTATGGGGGGAGTCTTGTGTATATTATGATTTTACATGCTTCGATTTTGCATTTTTCATTCCTGTTTTTTCAAGAAAGAAACTCAAAAAAAATTGCATTTTAATTTTCTTAAAAAAATTCTTAAAGAAAAATTTGCATCATAATTTACTTTTGAATAAGCACGATAGAGTAAACATACAGTTTTGGTCATGAGATTGAAATTTTTGGAAAATTACTTAACTCAAATGAATAATAAAAGGAAAAGTTTAAATTACAAGCAACTATGATGTAACTAGTATACAGGGAGATTCATAGGTGTTGGTTATGAAGTTATTCTAAATTGTAGTCTTCATTTAAAAAGTGGTTGATTTAAAGTACGTGCGTTAACATTTTTAAAGTTAAGTGCTGCTAATATGATTTTGCATAACTCTCACTTCTCATTAAAAAAATTTAAAAAAAATTAGAAAAACCAAAATAAAAACAAAAACACCTAGAGTCATTGTACACTTGTAAGTGTGTACGCCCGCCACGTTGTGTAGTCTTCTCACGTAAACCCAAAAGGCAATACATGAATGGTGTATCTGACCTCAGTTTTTTGAGTTATGTGTATGTGTGTGTGTGTCTATATATATATATATATATATATATATATATATATAATAAACACCTAGAGTCAGGTGTTCACACATAAGTGTGTATACCGCCACCCTTTGTACTCTTTTCACATAAGTTCGCAAGGCAGTGCATTAATGGTATAGCTGGTCTTGGTTTTCAGAGTTAGGTGCATGTAAATAATAATAATAATATTGATATTTTTTTCACACAAGGAGAGAGTAAGCGATTGAATCCCAAGCATTATCCTGATTTTATCGATTTGACTTGTTTTACAAAAGGAAACGGAGATACCACTTTGCAGACTTTGACAGTGAATTAAAGAATTTATTTCATAGTTGCCCTATGTCATCAACCGAAACAACTAGCCAAGCTAGAGTCTAATTGTGATGATAACTTAATTTTTGTTGGAAGTTTTGATTAGTAAAAGACTGAAATTTCTTGATGATGACCGAGACTTATATATTACTATTTCATGTCAATTTTAAAAGTAAGTTTCATTTTGTAAATAAAAACTTGCATTCATTGTGGTGAAAAAATTGAGGATTGATAACAATTCAACACCACGGTGCGCTGCGGAAGCGATTTCAATTCAAGACCTAGTATTGCCTATTTAGATACCAATGACAGTTAAAAGGAATTATGAAATCTCACAAAAAAAAAATAACAGAAATAAGAGACAGAAGATTTAACGTGGTTCGGATATGAATATCCTACGTCCACGGAGACCCAACAACTTTTTATTTCACTAAAGAAAAGAGTACAAGAGAGGAAAGAATAATGGTGGATACTACACTTTGCTTGTTGCTTATGAAGATGTAATTCCTTCATTTATATAGACTCATGAAGGAGTTACTTAGGGATTAAGAGAATAATTTACAGATTATGTTTTTGAAACCTTTCCAAATATCCATGATTTAATTTCTACGTAAATGGATAATGGTGATTGGTTTCCATAATTTTCCTTGATTGAATCTCCATCAGCAATTTCTTTCTTCGTATAACAAATTGACTAATTAATTGATTTTCTTCAAAATATCCTTCCATTAATTGATTTGATTGAATCAATTAATCAATTTCTTTCCTCTTTAACAGATATTTGAATCATCCAAATTCAACACTCCACCTTGATTCAAATATAACAATCTCTCTTCATCATCTTATCATCAGGCAATCGACATATAAGTTGTTGGGTCTAGCGCCCCATGGCGCTCAAGTAACGGGTATCAAACTGATCAAGTTTGAGCAATGCTCAAACTTGTCCTTAGGAAGTGACTTTGTCATCATATCTGAGGGGTTGTCTGAAGTATTCACTTTCAACAACTTGATCTTACTCCGTTCTTCCTCCAGCATAAGAAAGAAACCTCTAACATCGATGTGCTTCGTTCGTGAACTATAAGCCTGATTATGAACAAGATGAATTGCACTTTGACTGTCTGAAAATAGCTCCACGGTCTTCTGCACCATAAAAAGATCATCCAACAACTGAAGTAAATACAAACCCTCCTTAGTTGCTTCAACAATCGATATTAATTCTGCTTCGGTAGTTGACAAAGCTACAATAGATTGCAACTTTGATCTCCATGAAATCGAGCCTATGCCAAGTGTAAAAACATAGCCCGACACTGACTTCTGTGCATCTCTATCCCCAGCATAATCTGAATCACAGTATCCTCTAAGTGAGATGTCGCCATCCACTCCACCATATAACAAGCCAACAGATGAAGTGCCTCTAAGATACCTAAGTATCCACTTTACTGCTTGCCAATGTTCCTTTCCTGGGTTAGACATATATCGACTTACAACACCCACTGCGTGGGCCAAATCTGGTCTAGTGCATACCATGGCATACATAAGACTACCAATAGCACTGGAATAAGGTATATCAGCCATATACCTTTTATCTTCTTCCGATGTGGGAGATTGGTCTTTTGACAATTTAAAATGAGAGCCTAATGGAGTACCAACCGGTTTGGCTTTCTCCATTCCAAATCGAGTGAGGACCTTCTCGATGTATTGCGCCTGAGTGAGTCTCAACTCTCTCCGCTTTCTATCTCTACAAATCTCCATACCCAATATTCTTTGTGCTTTTCCCAAATCCTTCATATCAAACTCCTTGCTAAGTTCAGTTTTCAGCTCCATAATTCTTACCATACTCCGAGATGCAATTAACATATCATCTACATATAACAACAGATATATTAAATCATTATCACATCTCTTGAAATAAACACACTGGTCTTTGAAGCTTCTAGAATATCCTTGTGAAAGCATAAACTTATCAAATCTCTTATACCATAGTCTAGGTGACTGTTTTAATCCATATAGAGATTTGTTAAGTTTACAAACATAGTCAGGCCTGCTACTATCAATGAACCCCTCCGGTTGCCGTAAATAAATTTCTTCATCCAAATCACCATGCAAGAATGCAGTTTTGACATCTAGTTGCTCCAACTCCATATCATAATGAGCCACTAATGCCAATAGAATGCGAATGGAGGTATGCCTAACAACTGGAGCAAAAATGTCATGATACTCAACTCCCTTTTTCTGAACATACCCCTTTGCTACTAACCTTGCTTTATATCTGAAATTTCCATCGCCGCCGTCTTTTACTCTATAGATCCACTTACAACCAATAGCTCTCTTGTTGGTGGGAAGAGGCACCAAATCCCAAGTATGATTTTTCTGCAAAGATTCAATCTCCTCTTCCATAGCAACTAACCAACTGGAACTGTCAACTGAAGCAATAGCGTCTCTATAATCTCTGGGTTCATCATGGACAACATTCAAAGCATATGTTGCCATGTCATCGAAGTCAATGTCTTCGATGCTCAATCCAACAAAATCATTAAGCCAATTAGGCTTCTTCTTCTGTCTAACAGGTCTGATCTCTGAACTAGCTCCACCTTGAGTCTGATTCTCTGTACTAATCTCTGTACTTTCCTCATCAACCACGGTGTCATCGGAAACACCTTCAGAATTTCTATGAAAAGGAACAGTAGATGACTTACTTTGTGTTTGGTATTCTTCATTTGTCCTCTCATTGTCATCTGATGAGGAAGGCTCCACCTTCAACATAGCCTTCTCATTAAAAGTCACATGCCTGCTGGTAACAATCTTCCTGCTAATAGGACACCACAATCTATATCCCTTCACTCCTCTTCTATAACCTAGAAAGATACACTTGCGAGCTCTAGGTTCCAGCTTTCCTCTGCTCTCATGTACGTAAGCTGGACAACCAAACACTTTGAGGAATGAATAGCTAACAGGCTCTCCTTTCCATACTTCTTCTGGGATCTTCATGTCTATGGCGGTAGAAGGTGTGCGGTTGATGAGGAAAGCCGCCATAGATAAAGCTTCTGCCCAAAATCCCTTTTTCAACTTTGCAGTCAATCTGAGGCAACGAGTTCTCTCCAATAATGTCCGATTCATTCTTTCAGCAACTCCATTAGACTGAGGGTCGCCAGGTGTGGTGTAATGCCTCTTAATACCTTCAGACTCACAATAATCGATGAATTCCTGTGATACAAATTCACCGCCGTTATCTGAACGGAGAACTTTCAATTTCTTTCCTGACTGCTTCTCAACTGTAGATTTCCACTTTCGAAACCTGTCAAAAGTTTCACTCTTTGACTGTAGAAAATATACCCAAACTTTACGAGAGAAATCATCTATAAATGAAACGAAATACCTGGCTCCACCTAAGGATGGGCAAGGGGAAGGTCCCCAAACATCTGTGTGAACATACTCTAAGACAGCCTTTGCCTTATGCTCTCCAGTACCAAAAGAAATCTTCGTCTGCTTTCCAAGAACACACTCTTCACAAAAGCCAAGCTTTGAATGATGAACACCATCAATCAAACCTCGCTTTCTCAACTCATCCATGCTACGCTCACCAATGTGACCCATCCGTAAATGCCATAATCTGGAAGAGTCCGAATCAACAGAAGTGACAGAAGCTGATTCGCCAACTACAGTAGTGCCCTTCAAAAGATAAAGATTTCCTGCCCTTACTCCTTTCATAACTATCATAGAACCTTTTGATATTTTCATCTTCTCTCCTTCAACTACAATCTTCAAACCAAGCCTACTCAGAGCCCCAATAGATATCAAACTTCTTCTCAAATCAGGTACATGTCTAACATCTGTAATAGTACGAATAACACCGTCAAACATTCTAACCTTCACACTACCAACACCAATCATACGGCAAGAAGCATCATTGCCCATCAGAACTTCTCCTCCATCAATCTCACGGTAAGTGGAGAAACAGTTCCTATCAGGTGTCATATGATAGGATGCGCCAGAATCGATCAGCCATAGGTTACTCTTCCCAGAAGAGCCAGAAGCTGTAAACACATCGGTATCACTCTCTGTATCTGACTTCTCAGCGGTAGATGCTGAAGCTTGCTTTGGGTCTCTTCTTCTACCTTCAAGCTTGGGACAAGTTGCTACAAAGTGCCCTGGCCTTTTACAATAATTGCAAGTCAATTTATTAGGCCCCCTAGACTGAGACCTTGATTTATTTCGACCTCCACCATATTTTGACTTGCTTTGGCTTCTTCCTCTCTGAACAGATAAGCCTTCCGTATCACTGTCTAAACTAGTGCTTGCTAATCTATCCCTCAACACTTCATTATGAAGTCCATCTTTAACATCAGATAGGCTAATTTTACTACGACCATAAATCATAGAATTAACAAAAGCAGTGTACTCCTTAGGCAAGGAACATAAAAGGATTACCGCTTGAGCCTCATCTGTAATTTCAACTTCTGCTGCCTTCAAATTCATTACTAAGGTGGTTAGGGCATCCACATGCCCCATGAGATCAGCTCCAGGCTTCATTTTGTACGAATAGAGTTGTTGTTGCAGAATTATTCTGTTAGTGAGAGACTTGTCCTGATATGCATCAGATAATGCATCCCATAATTCCTTTGCTGTTTTCTTTTGAGAAAATTCTCTAAGAACCTCATCTGAAAGACTTAGCTGGATGGTAGTTAGGGCTTCATCTTCCATCTCTTCTAAAGTTTCACTATCTAACTCTTTCAGCTTCTCAGGCGCAGAAATTATCTTAAAAGTCTTCTCCTTCTTCAATACAGCCTCCATCTTCATCTTCCAAGTTCCAAAGTCTCCTTTTCCATCAAAACGAGTAAGTCCATAATTGACCCCAGATCTACCAATAGATTTACTTGAAGTAGCCATTAATATCCAAACGGAACAATAACACCAGCTCTGATACCAAACTGTGGTGAAAAAATTGAGGATTGATAACAATTCAACACCACGGTGCGCTGCGGAAGCGATTTCAATTCAAGACCTAGTATTGCCTATTTAGATACCAATGACAGTTAAAAGGAATTATGAAATCTCACAAAAAAAAATAACAGAAATAAGAGACAGAAGATTTAACGTGGTTCGGATATGAATATCCTACGTCCACGGAGACCCAACAACTTTTTATTTCACTAAAGAAAAGAGTACAAGAGAGGAAAGAATAATGGTGGATACTACACTTTGCTTGTTGCTTATGAAGATGTAATTCCTTCATTTATATAGACTCATGAAGGAGTTACTTAGGGATTAAGAGAATAATTTACAGATTATGTTTTTGAAACCTTTCCAAATATCCATGATTTAATTTCTACGTAAATGGATAATGGTGATTGGTTTCCATAATTTTCCTTGATTGAATCTCCATCAGCAATTTCTTTCTTCGTATAACAAATTGACTAATTAATTGATTTTCTTCAAAATATCCTTCCATTAATTGATTTGATTGAATCAATTAATCAATTTCTTTCCTCTTTAACAGATATTTGAATCATCCAAATTCAACATTCATATCTCTGTAAACAAAACTTACATTAGGAACTTTGCATATCCATTTGGATTTTGTAGGTAGTATTCACTGAAAATCCTCACGAGACAACACTCGTCCCACTAGGAACACCAAAAGATTTAACGGCTTGTTGCATACGCTCAATGCAATTGTGCTTCCTCCAAAAGTAGATTTATCTTAGTTTTAGTTAATTTGAGAATAAAAAAAAAGATAAGTATGTGGCATTTGATGTGCATGTAAAAATGTATATTTTTACTCTCCTGCTTAATTTTCATTAAAAAAAAGGACATATTAGGTTATTTTTACATGTTTTAACCAAAATACAAAAGTGTTTTCAAATCATTGTTCACTCATCCACATTCGGGCAAAACAATCATTTTGTGTGTGCAATTATTTTGAGAAAATTTATTTGCATAATTTAATTTAACTTCATAGGAAATTGAGTGCAAATTAGAAGATGATTCATGTATTTATGCATGCACAAGTAGTGGAAGCTAAAAGAATGAAGAAAAGGAATTAAAGCAACATGGGGGCGCCCATTTACCCACTTGCTAATGGACCACATTTAAAAGTAAAAGCACATGTTAGCGGGAGATTAATTAAACATTAATGATGACTTGAAGGCCACACAAAATCAAAAGCATTTTTGGTAGCTCCCTAAAAAGAATTTAAGGTTTTCGACTTGTATAAATACCCTCTTATGTTTCATGCAATGGATCTCATCTTTTATGCATAGTTGTAACCACTATATAGAAATAAACGTTCTATTATCTTTAATGCCTTCTTAGCCTTCTCTTTTATTTTATGCACTCTTATTTCATGTTTTTTTCTATGCTATTTTATTTCATGTTAGTATATTAGATTTATCTCATGCAATAAGTGTAGATTTATTTTTGTACAATTAATTAGCTCTCTACTTCTTTTTAATTAACTCCTTTTCCTTTTTATTAGTTTTTCTTTTCATTTTCATTTCAACGTTGAAATCAAATTATGTTGAAATGAATTCAAGTATGAAAAGCTAAACCCTTCAATTTTGGGTAATGAAATTTCATTTATGATCTCTTCTTTGATGCTTAATGTAAATTTTGATGTTAATGGAAGTTTATTGTTTATTAGTGAGTCTGATACCCTATGTTGTTAATTACAAATAGGCCATACTTAATCAAGTATAAATACAAGTTACATTTTCATCTAACTAATTGATTTTGATAATGAAATGAAAATAGAATTAAAATTTTATGTTCTATGTTACTTGATAAAAAAAAGGATAAACAGATCATGCTTAAATTAGATTTTTTTAATTTCATAGTCATTTTCATTAGATTTGACAAGGGGTTTAGATGATGTATTAAAGTTTGATGGTTTAAATTGTGTTATTTAATATCACAAATAGACTATACTTATAATAGTAGATCAACTAATTCTATATGTGATAGAAAAAGGAGATTATAAATTTATGTTGTGTTGATTTATATGAAAGTGAAAGTGGATTTATCTCTAAATTGTCTTTCAATCTCATAGTTTTTATTTTAATTTTTCTCTAATTTTTTTGTACTTTTTAGTTATCACATTTTCAAACTCTTGGGATAATTTGATTGAGTAATTTTGAAATCAGTGCTTTTCTTATGGGGTCGACCTGTACTACATACATACTACGATTGTACGCTGTGCGTTTGTGGTATTTTATTTTATTAAATTCGCCGGTTTTATAACCGATAGAAAATCCATCCGAACACTAACCTTATTCTTTATAACCTGGTATAAAGACATAATTATCCACCATATATGTTGTAAGAAAGGTAAATGCTAAAACATAGTCTCTCAAATGATAAATTTAATCAACTTGCTTGAAAGCTAAATTTGTTTAGGGATTTTTTTCCACAGCCGATGCCTGTAATTTGATAAGTCGAGTAATTAACACATAAAAACTAATAGTTAAGTTCATAAAAATAATTCATTAAACTTAATTATTAATAAAAATAATAATAGGAAATTTAATAAATACAATTCTATTATCAAGATTGAGATATATTCATTTGATTTTTTTAAAGAAAGATAAATTCACTATCATTTTTCATAAAATAACCGAATCACAAAAATTTTAGATATTAGATCATAGAAATGCTTCTTTATCCTTTCCAAAAATCCTCTCCTCAATACTAGACTCCTTGGTATCAACTAATTTTACTACTTTTTTCATGAACTCAACCATCTCTTTGCATCTCTATGCTTTATCTACTAGCTTTGACATGTATATGTTTTCCTCATGAGATGAAGACATTTAAATATGTTAGTCTGTTCATCTTGTCCACATTTACCTTAAATAACAAGACGAATAAATTATAGTTTGGAAAAAATTGAAACGATATTTAGCTTTTTAATAGTGAATGACAATTTATAGTTTTGTCAACACTATATTTTATAATTTCTCATTTTTTATGAGAAAGCTATAGCTTTTGATCTTTTCTTTTTGTCTTACCTTATTTCGTAAAGAAAATGGTAAATCAACTTTTGAATAAACCGCTATATTTTATTATCTTTTTTTTCTTTCCAAACTATGTTTTCCATTCTCCATGTTAAAGCATGTGCATTGGCACTTTTATCATTTACTTTGTGTAACTTCATGTTTTCATTCATTGTAATAAAATAAATCATTTTATCTTTAAATATGGAACAATATATTATTTTATACTTTTACATGAAAAATGAAATGGTAGTCTTGTATGTTTTTGTTTAAAGTGGTAAATTGTTATAGCTTTTTGTAAAAGTTGAGGTTTTTTAATTTTTTTATTAAAAAATATCTTTGTATACATAATTATGATTCAAAAAGATATATAAAAATAAATTCTTCCATCTCCATAAAAAAAATCAATAAAAAGATGTATGCGTAACTTTATATAAAATGATGATTCTTATAATATTTTCATAAAAAATGATAATTTATTTATCTTTTTGTATGTTATCGTGAAAATGATCACCACTATCATTTTCAAAAAAATACAATATTATACTTTTATATTTAAAATGATAAAAGACAAAATATAAATAACTAATTGTCACTTATCTTTAAATTTGAAAAGAAAAACAATAAATTACTTAATAAACAATGATAATATAATATTATCATAATTAAAATGGTAAAAATAAAACAGTAAATATATATGATAATTTGATGATTACTTATCTTCAAATATAAAAAGATAAAGTATAACGGATAAATTGTTATATTGTTTCATTTAAAATAAAAACTTCTTATCATTTCGTATATAATAAAAATTTAATTTATTTAAGAAAAATGAATATCAAATTTTCTAATAGAAAAAAGAACATTTGATATATATATATATATATATATATATATATAAATATTAATTCTTATAACTTTTTATATGAATCGACATCTTTTTGTCTATTTTTTAAGAAAAATTACTTTTCAATGTTTATATTGAAAATGATAAAAGTTAATATGGAAAAGATAAACAAAAATTTTCTATGCAATGTTTAAAAGAATAAAAGATAAAAGTAGAATTAAAAGGTAAAAATAAATTATTTAATCATTTTGAGAGGACCAAAAGTATTTACATGTGTGATTACAATGTTACAATTAAATGATAAGTCAGTCTATTATTGTAAAATTTTTACATGTAAAACTAAACAAATTATCATAAAATAATAACCATTCCCACAAAGGTTTGAACCAACAAGGTATAAGACGGTTATGTACGTTCGTTGGATGTGTAGAAAGAAAACCGAGAGGACATTTATTTACTATGAAATAACGGTTATGTGCATAAATAAAGGCATTCTTGCTTACATATATTTGCAATCTTACTTCAGTAGCTTAGATTATTATCTATTTTATGATGAGGAAATTCAATTTTATTATGGTTAAGAACAAAACAACGAAGAGCCAAATTTTCAATGGATTTCATTTGTGTTCATTGATTGATTATTGAAATCTTTGTTCAGTAATTATTGATTTATTCTTTAATAAACTACGAAAGTTACACAAGAAGATAGAAAATACAATAAATCTGGGAATAAAGTGAAATGCGTTAATAAGGTGAAAATTGATGTCGTGGGATTGCATAAAGTGATTTATTTAATTTTCAAGTGTTAGTGGCAAGGACACTTTTGTAATATCGAATCTTTATTTTAAGGTACTCTCGCTATGCATAAAAACATGATAGATAATTAGCTTTTTAACTAGCATAACCATATGGTGTGCCTTGTCCCTAATTGAATGTGCATATAGCATAGCATATGCCAAGCCATTTATATGGATACTGAGGTTGTACAAAAGATCCATAGTTGATAAAACCCATACCCTTTAAGCTTGCAATATAAGTTCATTAAAAATGAATCAGTATATACGAATAGTTCTTCGAAAATGTCACATATAATATCAATATGCAGAATAATATCTTTACATATTGAATGAACTAGTATTTTAAAATTCAAGACAAGGAGAACTGTAAAACTATCTTCGTAGTATAAGCATTTAAAACTAATACTTATGAGATTAGTATACCAATCAGATTGAAAGGATTGAATTCTAATACGCAAGTTCAATCGTTGAATCATATCCAAGATAATCTGAGATGTTTTGCGGTCTTAATAGCTATCAGACTACTAATAAATATTACACTGTAAAGTCAAACCAACTAAACTGGCAATTAGCAATGATCGCGACCATAGTTGGATTTCAACTGCTAAACATACATAAAAAACATGTGAAAAAAATAAATATAAGTGGCTAATGAGTGGTAAAAAAAATACAACTCATCAACCAAAGGTCACTCTAAGTTACAAGGCATGTGCAAAATTAAATGAGCTTTTTGAGTACATGGTGCTAGCTGAAAAACAGTGATGTCGGATGATAGTAACAAAATTTGAAGTCCTTAACTCCTTACTATATTATCTGTCATGCATCTTATATTCTTGACATCAATGGACTGTAATCCATCCATTAGATAGACAAATAAATTACAAGCATATATAATCCCAATGCAGAATTACAGTTTAACACGCACAGACACATGTGCATATGTACATGTATATATCGACAAAAGGCCTTGGCAACTAGTGACTTGGTTAGTTAGTTGCATGCTATCTTTAATATCCATGCTTTCTTGTGCTCCGTCTTGTAGTAATATGGATGATACTGAATGAATGGCCACTAGGCACAGCTACAGGAATGTTCATTGCTTCTAACCTGTAGTTTTAAATGCAAGCAGTTTGATCCAACGCGTTTGTGTTGTTTATTGAATTAGTATCAATACCAAATTATGCGTGTTATATGTGGGTTTAGGTGGCGTTGTCATCAGGTTACGAGCAAGAGGAGTTGTAGAAGTGAGGCAGGCAAGCTTAACTACCAGGTAAGAGAATATTGGTACAAACAGCGTCTCAATTGGTAAGCACATGAGTACTAAGGTTTTTAGTCAGGTTAAGTATCTTAAGAATATATATAACTAACACAACATGTGATGTTTGATGGTGCTATTAAGTGACGTAAGATTGTGCATGTGTGGGATATGATTGAGATTATGAAGCGTTACCTGAGAAACCATGGCCTTACACCCCTGATCAAATTTCCCAGTGTCCACTTCAGTTTGTCACTTGATGAGGCATGCTCTTCTTTATTTTCTTTTTTCCTTGTTAGTCTTTTGCACTTGTTCTCTTGGCCATGACGAATTCAGCCCCATGGTCTCCCTTTGCAGTGGCTTCATAGAAGAATTTTGGTGTAGAAACACAGGAGCACTGTACTGATGCTCCAACTTATATAGATTTGTGGTGCATCGACGAACATGTGGTATGTACAATGCTCCTCTCCCTTGAAACTGGATTCATCAAGTCGAGCTGTAGATGATTCCATAGTTGGTAGAATCATACATCCAGTAATCAAACTCATGCATGACGATTGGGATGTGTTAGTGTTACCCTATCAAGTTAAAATACCAAAGTACATAGATTCTTGACACTAGTTGATAAGAATGACATAGGTTGATAAGAATGACATAGGTTGATAAGAATGACATATTTTAGTCCATTGAAGCTTTACAATTATACAGAAAACATGAAACTATACGGATGTGCATGGTGTAAAAAAGAAGGCAAAAAAATAGAATCAAAAGACAAATTCGTTATTTGAAATAGGCACACAGCATGCTCCTTTTATTATTTAATGTCTTTGACACAAAGAATAAAGCAAGAGCAGGGCATCCACTTTTCCAGTGTACAAACAAGTCATATTGATAGTGCAGGCAAAAGAAGGCGCATGCATGACCATAAATTGAAGCAATTCAGACAAAGTGGACTAGTGAAAAAAGATATATGAATTCATATCAGTAGGTTATATATGAATATATATATATATATATATATATATATATATATATATATATATATATATATATAGATATATCAGGGGAGGAGATTAAGCAAAATCAATTACGTGTATAAACAAATTGGGACAAAGAAATGGCAGTAAGTGATAAAGAATGAAGGGTTATGGAATGGAAGGGACAAAGTTGGGTTAATTGATGAGAGAAATGGTGAGCAAGCTAAGCTGCAGATTCTGCATATAAAAGTAAGAGCTTGGCAATTAAAAACCATGGATGATGAGCATTGAGGTGAGATGTGCAAGTACCCTAATTTTAGTGATCAATAAAGGCATCTGCAGAGGATGCAGTGCGAATATTAGCAAGAAAACAGAGAGTGAATTTGAGATTTTACAATGGAGGGAGAAAGCAAGCAAACAAGCAGCAAAGCAAAGCAAGTGGGAGAAGAGAAGAGAAATAAACAAAAGCGCTTATTTGAGTCCCATACGGTGGAATTTGAGGAAAAGGTTAGAACCAACGAGGTATAAGAGGGTCATGTGGTGCAGCCTTGTTCCATACTTACCTGGACGGGGTCTATGGGTGATCATGAAGGCCCAGGCCTAGTCTAATGGTTCCCATTGCACTTTGGGAATGCGTTGGGCTACCATCTCCCCAAGTGGGAGAGTGGACGTCATTATTTGTTGCTTTGGGGGTACGCGTTCGCGCGGCCCCTGCCCATTTCTGAATGTAAAATTTATTTTGTTTCAATCTTTTCTGCCCAGCCCAGTGTAACCTACCCCATGTGGCTTCTCTTCGGGCCCCGGTGTAAAAGTTTTTCGTGCTGTTCGTCGTCAGGTTGTGTGTAATTAAAGCAGTCTTTTCCGTTTTATAAATTTACCTTCTTATGTTATTTATTTATGTTTTAATTATGGTTCTAGTTTAGTCATATATTTTAGTTCAAAAGGGATTTGTATGTATGCAACATGCTACTGTCCTGTTATCTGCAACGTTACATTTCTCTTCTTTCAATCTAACATTTCCGTGTTTGGATAACACTCTTGATTTCCAGACAACGTTCAAAATCTTTACATACTTAATAGTCACTCAGTACGAAATCTAACATTTCTGTTCTTTTGGCTGCTTTTGCTTTTTCTCCTTTTCTCTTGCAAGTGTTTTGCTTACTGTTTGTCGGCTAACCAGTCTTTTTTGTTTGTTTATTTCTTTTGTTAAATTATGAATAAGCTGTAGCTTTTTGAATCATTTCTTTCAGTTCAAAAGGGATTTGGATTTATGCTTTTGTTATCTGCAACATTACATTTCCCTTCTTTCAATCTAACATTTCCCTTTCGATACAGCTGAGGTTTTTATTTTATTTTCCAGAGCTCTTTGATTTCCTAACAATGTTCAAAATCTTTATTACATTTCTTTTTGTTTTTATCCCAACAAAGCCTAATGCTATGAAGATTTCCGTCTCAAAATATTACATAAAGTGATAACTTTAATCAGATTTTGAATAGATATAATTGATTCATATATGTTATACATCAAATGTTCTATGTAGTTGCTATATCAATTAAGTAACTGGTATATATTGTACGTTCAAATTATTATAGATACCAATAATAAAGAACATCGAATCTTTAACAATTGAAGTCTAAAAACTAAAGACACATTCCAAGCAATCTACAAAAGAAAACATAAACTAGAGACATGAACGGACTCCATAAAAAGAGCAACCAACAACAACAACTCCACAACACCAGCCTCGACAACCAGAAATGACTCCACGAAATGAGTAGCCTACAACAGCAACTCCACAACACCCACCACGGCAACCAAATCCTCCAACCAAGCAACCAACCTCAAGCAAAAGACCTAGAATTCTTAAGTTTCAACCTGGGACTTCTTCTAATGCTAACAGCTGAAATACTCCTACAAGTTTTATTACGAGTTTTGAGAATAGGAGTCGAAACATGAGCATGAATAGAACTTCTACGAGATGCCCAGCAGCAGTACACTAAAAATCTGAAAAGATCGATGTAAATATAGTTGATCTTGCTTGAATCACAAGACATATCCCCAATAGAACACAACCTCCCTAAAATAAATTCCAAACCCAACCATTCTTGAATTTTCCTCACCCAGTTAACAACAATGCTCCACGAATTCAACTTCTTGGTCATCAACAGAGAGCCACAATTCTCTACAACATTACACAAACACTTCTCAAAAAGTTCTGGGTTGCAACTGCCTAATTGAGATACCTCTAATAAAAAAAAATCAACAACACACAAGTCATCATCTACCACAGAATCACTTGGAAAACAAAGTGCACACTGCGTCAAACTGCATGCTTTTTTAAAAACAACTGCATTATATGAGCCAACAGAGTTTTCCAAATTCAAATCCACTTTAGCCAAGAAAGCTTCGTCCTCAACAAGTAAGCTATCAACTACACCTTTCTCACCAAGACTGTTAGAACAACCATCATCATCTCGAGTTAACACAACCTTAGAGCTAGCAAATCCTTGAAATTCACTGTCTTTATTTACTGAACGAGCCCAACCTGTCGACTTACCATCATCAAAAATTAAATCACCATTCTCTTCATTCATAGAAAACTCTATAACCTCAGAAGAACAAATACCAGTAACAACTTCCAAGTCCAGATCATCATTACCAATATTACATTGATACACACCATCACCAAAATCAAGACTACAAATATAAAGACCATCAATTGTATCAATGCACCAATCACTAGAATGCATTAAAGAGGTTTCACCAGCCACCGGAATATCAATAGCAAAATCTTTTGCATCATCTTTAACCACATATGATAGCACTCTAACATCAATGGCTGAAGAAAACAAATTATCTGGAGCTTCTAAATCATCAGGAATTCCAAAACCATCAAGCGACAAAGAATTCTGACAGCTAAACTCACTAACCACAGGATCTAACAGAAGAATATCAGCATGAGTATCCCTAATCGAATCATTCACATATAATTCTTCAATGTCAAAACAAAGCGAATCCTCTGAATCATAGAAAACATTATCTTGTTTCGAAAACTCTTTAGGTTGAACCCCATTCCAATTACCAGAATTCGAATATTTTCCAATGTTTTCAGTAGTTAAGCAATCGAAGTGCCAATACACTTTGTTAAAAAGAAAGTCAAATTCTTCAAAATTACCTACACAATAATCCATGAAAAGGCCTCTTAATCTCAGGAACTCGAGAACGAAGAAATAGTGATGATCCTTTGGACGCAAATGCTTTGAAAAAATAGGATCAGAGTAAGTGAATAAGGGATCTGAAGAAAGGAAAGGGTTAAAAAACGAAGGGCAAGATGATCTCTTATGACCAGATACTCCACAATTAAAACAACGAATAGGATTAGAACAAACTTTAGCTTTATGATTCCTATCTCCACAGCGAAAACAATAGAAACCCCTCTTCCAATTCGGGTTAAAAGATGCTCGCGAATTTTGAAATTGGGTGTTTGGATACGAGAATTTGTCTGCTCCAAAAGAAGAAAAAGAATTGGAATCAGAAATTCCATGGCGATGCGATGATGATGACTGCGCAAAGAAAGAAGAAGAATTTGTTCGAACACCATTTTCTTGAGTACGAATTCGATAAGAAATGTTTTAATTAGTTTATTATACGCACACACATATACATATAAATACATACATACATACATATTAACAATTTCATTTTATAAAACTTCCTATTACAAATGCAATTGTATTTACATTTTGTAAATTATTTCAAATCGAACGATTAACCAAATTTCAGTAGCACTTCCCCTTATTCCCCATATCACACACAAAAGATCGTACATGGGGAACAAGGAAGTAAGGTCGAAATTTTATTAATAATACCATCTCAACGACAATGAATTATTGAACAATTTAAAAACAATACCAACGATATCTTAAATCATATACGAATTATCAAAACAACGAACTTATGTCACGATCCTATGCCAATGAATATAAACCAACGAATCTACATCATAACATTGAAAAAAAAATCACATAATAAATCATATCGACGGAGAGTGGTGCTTGCGGCTGCTCAGAGGCTTGGGCTTGCGATGGTGGCTGGCTACCTGGCGGTGGCTTGGAACCTTGTGCGGCGACTTGGATAAGGCGCTGGGCTTTAGAGGTGGCGACTTGGGCTTATGGCGACGAGTTGGCGGCTTGGGCTTTCGAGGACGAGGTGGCTGCTGGGCATGGGAGGTGGCGGCTTGGGGAAGGAATGACTTGCGATAGGTTAGGGAAGGAGGAGGTGCTACTTATTACGATTTAAATAATATATTATCTCAAAAATTCCAGGTCGAGATATTTCGAGGAAAGGTATTGATATATGTGTTGAGAGCAGAGTATATAACACTCTCCAATTGTTAGACAACTTATTACTCATTATTGTTGGTGACATCAAGGGTTTAGATATACTCATATTCCTTGGTAGCCATGGAATGGCTCGTTCGAGAGTTTCATATTGGTTAATAACAACTAGGTCAAACGAGAAATCTCAACATGACATTATTACGCAGCTCTCTCGATTTGGGAATACAATTGAACTTCAGTGTGAAAACTCCACTTTGATTACAATTAAATTATGGCATAGCAACCATCGAGTGACAATAGTTAGTATCACGGTCAACTATAGTCAATTCAAATTCAAAATCTCTTGTCAGGATAGTAAAGGTAACAATAAATGTTATTATGAAGCAAAGACATTTTTATGGACCAACTGAGTTGAATATGAATGATATTTGAATTTTGACCAAAACCAAATTCCATAAGTCCTAATGTGATATAATTTTCACACAGAAAACATGTGTAAATAATCGTTACTAACAGGTACCGTTTAACATTGTAAAACATGATTTTACCGATGAGATCTATAAGCAGTGAGTTCAGCCATACTATCACACCATCAGCTAAGGTGATGTGAACATTATATTTGAATTGTTCAAATATTAATCGCCGACTGAAGCCACACGTGTAAGTTGCATAACTGAATTTGTCTAGTCTTCAAAATACCACTCAATTTAATTTGTTTATAACAGTTATAAATTAATCAATATTAAAGAAATATAATTGCTCTTGTATTTTATATATAGGGTGTATTTAATAAATGAGGTTGCCTCTAAAAATGTTTTGTGTGCTATTAGTAATTAAGTTGGTGCGCATATAAAAGCTATATATATATGTGTGTGAATATATGAAATCGATGAGAATTAAATTGGATTTAAATAATATTAACTGGTGATGGGTATTTGAGGGTTTTGTCCACTAATAACGATACTATGGCCGACCATAAAGAAGCAATGGATGGTCCAAGTTTTGACTTGATGAGGAGAGAATTATGCTATAACTTCTCTTCAGTTCTCCCTATAAAAGAAAATTACGGCTCATTGTTTTATTTTACTTTTTGGCCTCCTCTTTTTTTCTGCCAAAGCTGACCGTAAATCCCCATGTTACCATAGTCGAATCCCCTTTACATCCATACAAGCTAGCTACAACAACATCCGGTGGTGGTACACTATTTGCTAGTAATGTGGTGCAGATCTAGGAGATCAATCAAATAGGTGTGTTAGTTTAGGGCAATTTCTCTAGGTAAATTGTTGTACTAATTATTTTATGTCATATATGTTGGAATGGGTCAGCACACAACGAGGTAAATAGGTAAATTTTAACTTTTATGTTCCATTTTAGATCTTATTTGGGCCTATGAAGTCTTAATTTATTTAGATCTTATCGAATTTATTTTAAAGAAAATCAATATTTTGTTTTATTTATGAATAAAGTTTTATATTAATGTTAGGTTTAATAAATAGTATAAAATATGTACCATATTTACATATGTGCACGTGCACGTGTAACATAAATGGTGTATATGGTTTAACATGTCTGTGTATAGGCGTTAGGATTTACATTACAACAAATATATTAGCCCCTTCGCACATATGTGCCATCTGATATGTAAGTGAGTATGTGTGTATATATATATATATATTTGTGTATGCACATATATATTTGTGTGTGTGTGTGTATCTGTGTGGGCGTGTGTGTTTGTTTATGTGTGTGTATATAGTTAATATTATAATATGAAGTGATTGCGAATTTAATATACTTAACTACAAAGTCAAATTCCAAATTAAAATTTTAAATCCTCAAATTTAGATTTATATCTGCATAGTAAATATCTCATAAATTTAAATTTAAATTAATATATTAATTTTAATATATATATATATATATCTGTGTGTGTGCGTGTGTGCGCGCGCGCGCATGTGTGTATTTCAAAATATAGAATTATACACACACACACATTAAATTAATATTAAGAATTCTATACATAATATATATATATATATATATTTAAATTTAAATAAATAATTAAACATATATTTATATATATACATTCGACCAAAATAATAATAATTTTTTTATTTAAATATTACGGGTTTTAAAAAAATTTTTTTTTATTATTTTTGATTTCCACATGGAAACCATTTATATATATACAAGTTTTTTCAAAATCGATTTAAAACATGTACAAATTTTATTAAATAAATATTTGTAAATTTTATATTTATTATAGGTATATAAATATTAGAACTTTGGTTTTTATATTCAAATAAATTATATATATGTATACACGTGACTTAATTTTTATTTATTCGCAAACATATATATATATATATATATTAAAAGCGAACTTGTTTTAAATAATAATAAATTATAATTTTTGAAATTTAAAATAAAAAATTATTATTATTTGGTTGCCGAATGATATATGAGTATATATATGTATTAATTGTTTTTAATCTACACACATATAAATAAACGTATTCATTCAATATTGATGGCACTAACATATATGGATTTATGATAATATACATACAACAGAAGCCAGCATAATGACATGATAAATGATGTGTGTGTGTATCTGTGTGTATGAGATTATCACCTTTCTATAGCCTATAAGTAATACCTTGTAATGTTGCATCTGTTCACTCCACCATTTATATTAGAAGCTTTTAAATGTTTACAATTTCATATGCAAAAATTGACAGAGGACTGCAAAACAACAAAATATTTTCTAAACAACTTAAAAAATCTCACATTTGCGTACTTTAAGACATCTATGTAACTAACAACATGGAGCCAACACACACACAAATGTGTATGTGTGTAGGGAGATAGAGAGAGAGAGAGAGCAAGGTTCAACGGCACCTCAACTTTTAGCATCCTAAATGCCTCTTAATTTTCACCATTGGATTGAATCTGAATAAAAACAAAAGTGAATAAAGGCAATCTATATGTGACAGTTTTTCATTCTCTCGTGTTCATTGATTTGATGAGTCCAATTGTAATGACCCTAATTTTTAGTAACATTATTTAGAATATTTAATTAGCTAAATTAAATGAAATAATGTGATGATTAGGGGATTGAGATTGTGATTAATAGGGGTAGCCGTGCCATGTTAATGAGTAAATTAAAATGGGCTAACATGAATTAAAATAGACAAGGGTAATAGGCAAGGGAAAAGTTGGAAAAAGAGTATTCTTATACCCTAAACCCTTAGGAATTCATTTACATGTTCATTACCACCATTAACAAGAAACAAAAAGATAAACAAGAAAAGATAAGGAAGAAGATTAATCAAATCAAAGCTATTCAAATCTCAAACTTCTTAATCTCAAAGCTAAGGTGAATAATGACTACATCTCATGTTTTCTAATTATTTTCGGTTTTAAGGTTAAACCCGATTTATTTTGCAAGATTATGCCATGTTCTGAATGATTAAATGTTTATATATGCTTGTTGATGAATTATGCTTATTCATATAGGTTTTATGATATGTTTTAATGTGAAGCCCCTATTTAATGACATCCAAATGCCTTGCTATTTTAGATTTAGATCAGAAATGATATTTTAGAGATGGGTTTCAATTTTCTTAATTTTCTGAATTAATGTGGATTTTATATTAATTTTCTAGTGAAGAAAATGATTAGTTGGATTTAAAATAATTTACGGCTAAATTATTTATGTTTTAGCTCTAAAATTAATATATGTTAGAAAACATATTAAAAATGATTTTCTGGAATTTTTGTAGAATTTTTCTAAGTGTTTTAATGGATATATAAAATTATTTAAGGTATGAGACTTAAATGTTTTATATATTTATAAAAGGAGAAGGAGTATTTTGTAAATTATTTAAATTGTTTAATTCTGAAATTTTAGCAGCACTTTTAGAAAAGAAAATTAGCAACCAATAATATTTTAACAAACAAGGCAGGTTAGTTGAAAAAAATTTCATTTTAAAGTTAAAAATCAGTTTTTACATGCTTTTAGCATGTTTTGCCACTTTCGGCACCTAGGTTCGGACTTAGTAGTTCTGCCTCCATCACCATTGAAACCAATGCGCATGGCATCAAAGATTTGATGTGTAGCGAATTTGATATAGGCAGAAGGTATTGGGTCGAAACCAAGGGTTCCGAAGGGGTCGAAGCGCTACCATACTTTCAAATGAAAACGCGCCTGTTTTGCTTTCGAAAGTAATGCTTTCGACTTGGTTGGCTTCCAACCGGGTCAAATTGATTTAAGGAATGGTTTCGAATGAGTTGCGCCTTTTGTTTTAAGTAAATGTTTTCAAATGGAGTCAAAACCTCTAGCTGCCGCTTTACTACCTTTCGAAGTCAATGGTTTCGAAAGGGTGACTTTGTTTTAAATCCAAGCCACCTCTCCAATGCTTTTGGAAGGGTTGGTTTCAACACGATCACTTTTTTACTTAGGAAATGCTCTCGAAAGAGTGCTTTCGACTTAAATGTTTTATGACCCTTTTGCTCTGTTGAAGGTAGAACCCAAAGGTTTCGAAGGAGATAGTTTTGAATGGTTTCGAAAGGTTTCCACATGTTTTACTTGAACCCAAAGGCTTTCGAAAGGTTTGATGTTTTAATGCTTTCGAAAGATTTTAATGAAGGTTTCGAAGGGGTGGTTCTCCAATGGTTTCGAAAGGTTTGAAAGGACGGGTTTTCCAATGTTTTCGAAAGGCAATGTTTAAGTGTTTTAAAGATATGATGTCTAAGGTTTTATAGCTTTTGAAGGAAAGGTTTTTCAATGGTTTATAAAGGTTTATATGAATGGTATCGAAAGGAATGTTTTGGCCTTTCGGCCTAGGTTATAAAACGGGTTTACTTGGTTTCGAAAGGGGTACTTTCAACGGTTTTGAAAGAGATACTTTCAATGGATTCGAAAGGGGTACATTCAAAGGTTTAAAAATTTTCATCAACAAAGATTTGAATAAAGTATATATAACATGGCAAGGTGATTTTGAGTAAAGCATAGAGTATATAATTTCCTTGTTTAAGTTTGATTTAAAGGTTTTAAATCATTTTGAGATGAAAGGTTTTTAAGGAAATTTTAAGGGAAGATTACCCTAAGTAGAATGACTTAGATATTTGTATACCAGATGGGACTGGTATAGGGTCGCGCCCAATAACCCCCAGTAATTTAGTCCAAAATTCCAGTGTGTAAGGCTTTGTCACATGTAAGACTAAAATGATGTTACACACAAAAGGGAATAAATATTCGTATAGAAGTAGGTTATTGGTGAGCCCTCAAAACCATTAGGATCAGGTGACCCTGGGAGAAGATAAGTTAGGGACAGACTGTCTAGAAGAAGAGTATCTAACATATGTTAGATTATTTGTTTATATTGTCTGGTAGGCCCGAGTCAACCAAAGGTTAGTAGTTAGCCAAACAAAACTATAGTGTTCAGACAGATAGTTCATTTGTTATATGACATGTAAGTTTACATGATATTGCTTTATAGTTTTTAACCATTTTTGGTTGCAGGATTATGATTTGCAAAATATATGTTTTAAAAGGATATTAGTGAGGGGAAAACCATTCCGTTAAGCGGCGTGGTCTCACTTAACATCAAATAACCGAGATGTAAGTATTATTCACACCAGGCTTTATGTCTGACTCGAAGTTTATGTTTTTTCCCTTAAACTCTCGGGTGCTCAAAATTAATTTGAGTAGATTGAGGGTTGAGGATTTTCAGGTTTTAGTAGGTGAACGAATAAAGCTTTCGAAGATGAGCAGGAGGCTAAAATTAGTTATTTAGGAGTTGCAGTTTTTATTTTATTCCGCCGTGTTATATTTAAAACAGTTATGTCTATATAATACTCTGGTCATCCAAGGGGGCATCTACATATGTCGCTCTTGGCGTATTTTGTAATAATTAAATTTAATCTGGACCTAGGAAATGATTGGGATTATGTAATGGAATATGAAACATGTTTTGTGAAATGTAATCAGAAAAGTTGTTTTTATGAAATATGTAATTTTGTTTCATATTCATGTGCTTCTAATATTATGGATACCATTAACATTACCGTATTTGATCACCGGAAGTTAATACTATGGATGACTGCAGCATCTATAGCGCTTAGCTTTGGGCCTCCAGATAGGGGATGTTACAACTTAGTATCAGAGCATAGGTTTATGAAAAAAATTTAAACTAAAATGATTTTTGAAAACATAATCCTAAGGAATTAGAGATAAGATCGGGGTATGGGATAACACTATAGTAACGTACTTGTATTTGCTATATATAAGTATACACTATATCTCTATTTTCCTATCTCTCATAGGCTATTCTTTTGTATCTCACGAGGCTTGAATATTGATATGGATACTAGAAGTGGAAGGGTTACTTTGGAGGTGGAAACACCATGAAAAATGGAAATGCCAGACCAAATACCAGGAGAAACCTAAGTCAGGCACAAGCTGGAAATGTTGGTGCTAGGGTTCCACAAGTGGATATGGGAGCTCTGTATCAGTTTTTCGTGAACATGATGCAAGCTGGAATTGTTGCTGGAGTGGTTAGAGGAAATGCTGGAGTAGGAGTTCAGGAAGCTCCGATAGTCAACAATTATGCTACCTTGAGCAGAGATTATGTTAGGCTTGGAGGGAAGCCATTTATCAGAACTGAAGATGCTATTGAGGTGGAGAAACATTGTGAGAGGATCTTTGCAGACTTGGGGCTCAATGATGAGCAGAATAGAAGGCTTGCTTTGAGACAGCTTTAGCGAGCAGCTTTATTCTGGTGGCATAGTGTGACGGCTAGACTGAATGAAGAGACGATGACATGGGCTGAGTTTAGGAGAAGGTTCCGAGAGAGGTTCATGTTCATGATGGCGCAGTCTGCTCTGCTCAGAAAATTTGTTGAGTTGGAACAAGGGGAGATGACTGTGTTGGAGTGTGTTAGAAGGTTTGAGGAATTGGCTAGGTATGGACATGCCACTATGGATACTATGATGAAGAGGAATGGGAAATTCATCAGGGGTTTGAAGCTTGAGTTGGTCAGGGCTACATTACCTCATATTAGGGATCCTTGTGATGTTGTGGTGGAGATGGATTTAAGACACGAGGAGATGCTTGCTTATCTGAAGAAGAATAAGGAAAAGGAGGTACAAGTAGTGCAGAGCCAAAAGAGAAAGTTCTTTCATAAGAAGGGTGCTTAGAAAGGTGAAGCCGCAAAGAAAGGAAAGTCAGAGGTTGTTTGCTTCAAGTGCAATAAGAAAGGACATTTCGCAAAAGAGAGTCGTAATGGAAAGGAGAAGGAAGTGATTGGGAAAAAGAATATTATATGCTTCAACTGTGATTTGATTGGTCATTATAAGAATCAATGCAAAGAGCCTGCTAAGGATGGAAGGGGCAAATTATTTGCATTGGAGCCAGCTACATCAGGACCAACAACGCAGGAAAAAGACAGGGCAGTGTTGGGAGGTGCACTTCAGATTCATCGTATGTCTATTAGCGTTTGTATGATACTGATGCATTGCATTCTTTTATATCTCATTGTTTGGTAGATAAGCTTAACCTAGAACCCACATACCTAGTTACTTCCTTAAGGGTTGCAAATCCGATGTAAGTGTGCGACACTTGGGATGAATTGTGACCACCTAGAGATTGATTTGTTAGGATATACCTTTGTTTGTAGTTTGCATGTGTTTGACTTTGTAGGGTTCGAAATTATTTTGGGTATGGATTGGTTAAGTAAGTATGATGCTAAGATATTTTGTCATGATAGGAAAATATCACTTAGACATCCTGACTGTAGTGATCGGATTTTATATACCATAGAAAACCCCAGTTGTGAGGCGAATGCTTTGTTGGGTGTTGTTGAGGTAGAAAACGAGTTGAATCAAGTTTTCATAGTTAGAGAATTCGTCGATGTCTTCAAGCCTGTAGTAGGATTGCCATCGAAACGAGCCATTGAGTTTCGGATAGATTTGGTGCTTGGAGCAGAACCAGGGAGTAGGCCGCCAAGTAGGATGACACCAACCGAGATGAAAGAGTTAAAGGTGCAGTTGGTGGATTTGGAAGGCAAGAATTTTATTAGACCTAGCAGTTCACCTTGGGGAGCAGCCACAGTGTTTGCTAAGAAGCCGGACGGATCGTTAAGGTTATGTATTGATTATCGTAAGTTGAATGAGAAGACGATAAAGAATAGATATCCGCTGCCTAGAATTGAAGATTTGTTCGATCATTTGAGTAGAGCCAAGGTATTTTCCCAATTGTATTTAGCAGCAGGTTTCCATCAGCTTAGAGTAACAGAGGATAGTATACCTTTAACGACATTTAAAACTAGATGCGGATCGTACGAATGGTTAGAGATGCCGTTCGGACTAACTAATGCGCCAGCATTCTTTGTGGATTTGATGAACTGAATCTTCCAAGAGTACTTGGATAGGTTCATGTTGGTTTTCATAGATGATATCTTGATATACTCTATGGATGAAAGGGAGCATGAAGTTCATCTAAGAGTTGTGCTTGAGACGTTGAGGCAGCATCAGCTAAAGGCGAAGTTTTTCGAAGTGTCATTTCTGGAAGAAGGAAGTGAAGTTTCTTGGTCATTTAGTCTCAGAGAAAGAGTTGTATGTAAATCTGACTATGATTAAAGTGGTTAATAATTGGAAGAGACCCGAGATAGTAACTGAGATAAAGAATTTTCTTGGATTGGCTGGATACTATAAGAGGTTCATTAAGGATTTTTCGTAGATAGCAGCACCGATGACCAAGCTAACACGAAAGGATGTGAAGTTTGTTTGGACTGATAAGTGTGAGGAAGCATTTCAAAGCTTGAAACACTTATTGACCCATGCACCGGTACTAGTTGTTCCAGAGGGGAATCATGATTTGGTAGTTTATATAGATGCGTGTGGAACAGGATTTGGAGCTATCTTAATGCAGAGAGGTAAAGTGATTGCCTATGCTTCTCGACAGCTTAGACCGCATGAGGTTATATATACAACGCATAATTTGGAATTGGCTGCGGTGATTTTTGCATTGAAGGTGTGGAGACATTACCTTTTGGGAGAAAGATTTGAGCTTTATATGGATCATAAGTCATTGAAGTATTTATCCTCTCATAAGGAGCTAAACATGAGACAACAAAGGTGGTTAGAGTTTATTGCTGCTTATGATTTTGGAATTGAATACACACCAGGGAAAGGTAATAAGGTTGCAGAGGCGCTTAGCAGAAAGCAACAGAATGCAGTGTTGGCAATGGTAGAAGAATGGAAAGAATTGGAAACGTTGTTGACTTGTAGAGTGCAGTGGAGATCTGAAGTTGGGTCTAGAGGAGAATCTGTTATGTTATCTTGTTTAGAAGTTCGACCAGCTATGATTGAAAGGATTTCTTCTAGACAAATGGAGGATCCAGTATTGGTTGAACGGATCAAGAAGTTAAGGGATGGAACGGAGAGCGACGACTTGAATGATTTTAGTCTTGACAAAAATGGGTGGTTGAGAAGGAAAGAGAGGTTATGTGTTCCAAGTGTGGGGGACATAAGGAAGGAAGTTTTGGAGGAATGCCATCGTTCAAATTTCAATATTCATCCGGGAGCAATTAAGATGTATCAGGACAAGAAGCGGAGTTTCTTCTGGGAAGGTATGAAGAGAGATGTAGGCTTATGGGTGAAGCAGTGTCTGAACTTCCAACAGGTAAAAGCCGAACATCAGAAGCCAAGTGGGTTGCTTCAGCCATTGGATATTCCGGTATGGAAGTGGGATTCTATTTCTATGGATTTCATAGACGGGTTGCCAAGGTCAAACAGGGGTAATGAAAGTATACAGGTCATAGTTGATAGATTAACCAAGAGTTCCCATTTCATTCCAGTTAAGTCAACTAGGATAACACCTGTGTTGGCTAAGTTATTTATGAAGAATATAGTTAGACTTCATGGAATTCCTAGCAGTATCGTAAGTGATAGAGATTCCTTGTTCACTAGTGAGTTTTGGAAAAGTCTACAGGAGATTTTAGGAACCAAGCTCAGGATGAGTACCGCTTACCATTCACAGACCGATGGGCAAACAAAAAGAGTTAACCAAGTCTTGGAGGATTTGTTACGAGCTTGTGTGTTAGATTTTAGAGGATCATGAGATGACCATCTACACTTACTCGAGTTTTTGTATAATAACAGTAATCAGACTAGTATAGGAATGGCACCGTTTGAAGCTTTGTATGGAAGGCCATGCAAATCACCAGTTTGTTGGTTAGAGACCGGGGGATAGGTTGGTTCTTGGTCCAGATTTGGTTAGAGAAGCTGCATAAAAGATTGAGTTGATTCAAGATAGGATGAAGGAAGCTCAGTCTAGGTAGAAGAGTTATGCAGATAGAAGACGGAAAGACTAAGAGTTCTCGGTTGGAGATCATGTTTTCATTAAGGTATCACCGATGAAGGGTGTGAATCGATTTGGGAAATAAAAAAAGTTGGCACAGATATTTGTAGGACCATTTCGTATTATAGAGAGGATCGAGAAACTCGCGTATAGAGTAGTAGGAGTCCATGATGTTTTCCATGTTTCTCATCTAAGGAAGTGTGTTAGAGATCCGGAGTCTACTATAGCACCGATTGTGTTAGATGACTTGGTAATAGAGCCGGATTTGACTATAGTTAGAAAGCCGATTCGTATAGTTGCGAGAGATGAGAAGAGGCTAAGGAACAAGACGCCAGATTAGTGAAAGTCTATTGGAGCAACGATGAGGGAGACTGTACGTGAGACTGAGAGTAGGATTAGAGACGCTTATCCTGATTTGTTTGAAGGTCTGTTTTAACTTTATGTTTGATTTGTTGTGTACCTTATCGTAATTTCAAGGACGAAATTCTTTAAGGAGGGGAGTCTGTAATGACCCTATTTTTAGTAGCATTATTTAGGATATTTAATTATCTGAAATAAATAAAATAATGTGATGATTAGGGTATTGAGATTTGTGATTAATAGAGGTAGCCGTGCCATGTTAATGAGTAAATTAAAATGGGCTAACATGAATTAAAATAGACAAGGGTAATAGGCAAGGGCAAAGTTGGGAAAAGAGTATTCTTATACCCTAAACCCATAAGAATTCATTTACATGTTCTTTACTAAATCAAGGACAAAGTAGGGGCCGGCCACCATTAGCAAGAAAGAGGAAGATAAACAAGAAAAGCTAAGGAAGAAGATTCATCAAATCAAAGTTATTCAAATCTCAAAGCTAAGGTGAATAATGACTACATCTCATGTTTTCTAATTATTTTCGATTCTAAGGTTAAATCCAATTTATTTTGCAAGATTATGCTATGGTTTGAATGATTAAATGTTTATATATGATTGTTAATGAATTATGCTTATTCGTTTAAGGAATGGTTTCGAATATGTTGCGCCTTTTGTTTTAAGTAAATGCATTCGAACGAGGTCGAACCCATAGCTACTGTTTTTCTACCTTTCGAAGTCAATGGTTTCAAAAGGGTGACTTTGTTTTAAATCCAAGCCACTTCTCCAATGCTTTCGGAAGGGTTGGTTTTGACACCATCACTTCTATACTTAGGAAATGCTCTCTAAAGAGTGCTTTCGACTTAAATGTTTTATGACCCTTTTTCTCTATTGAAGGTAGAACCCAAAGGTTTCGAAGGAGATGGTTTTGAATGGTTTCGAAAGGTTTCCACATGTTTTACTTGAACCCAAAGGCGTTCAAAAGGTTTAATGTTATAATGCTTTCGAAAGATTTTAATGAAGATTTCGAAGGGGTGGTTCCCCAATGGTTTCGAAAGGTTTGAAAGGAAATGTTTTCCAATGTTTTCAAAAGGCAATGTTTTAGTATTTTAAAGATAGGATGTCTAAGGTTTTATAGCTTTCGAAGGAAAGGTTTTTTAATGGTTTCGAAAGGTTTATAGGAATGGTTTCAAAAGAAATGTTTTGGCCTTTCGGCCTAGGTTATAAAAGGGGTTTACTTGGTTTCGAAAGGGGTACTTTCAATGGTTTCAAAAGGAATACTTTCAATGGATTCGAAAGGGGTACTTTCAAAGGTTTAAAAGTTTTCATCAACAAAGATTTGAATAAAGTATATATAACATGGCAAGGTGATTTTGAGTAAAGCATAGAGTATATAATTTCCTTGTTTAAGTTTGATTTAAAGGTTTTAAATCAATTTGAGATGAAAATGTTTTTAAGGAAAATTTAAGGGAAGATTACCCTAAGTAAAATGACTCAGATATTTATATACCAGATGAGACCTTTATAGGGTCGCGTCCTATACATTAGCTATTAGCCCCCAGTAATTTAGTCCAAAATTCCAGTGCGCAGGGCTTTGTCACAAGTAAGACTAAAATGTTGTTACACATAGAAGGGAATATATATTTGTACAGAGGTAGGTTATTGGTGAGCCTGCAAAACAATTAGGATCAGGTGACCCTGGGAGAAGATAAGTTAGGGACAGACCGTCCAGAAGAGGAATATCTAACAGATGTTAGATTATTTGTTTATATTGTCTGGCAGGCCCGAGTCAGCCAAAGGTTAGTAGTTAGCCAAACAGAACTATAGTATTCGGATAGATAGTTCATTTGTTACATGACATGTAAGTCTACATGATATTGCTTTACAGTTTTTAACCAGTTTTGGTTGCAGGATTATGATTTGCAAAATATATGTTTTAAAAGGATATTAATGAAGGGAAACCCATTCTTCTCAGCGGCATGATCTCACTTATTATCAAATAACCGAGATGTATAGTATTATTCACACCAGGCTTTATATCTAACTCGAAGTTTATGTTTTTCCCCTTAATCTCTCGAATGCTCAAGATTGATTTGAGCAAACCGAGGGTTGAGGATTTTCAAGTTTTAGTAGGTGGATGAATAAAGCTTCCGAAGACGAGCAGGAGGTTGAAGTTAGTTATTTAGGAGTTGCAATTTTTGTTTTATTCCGTTGTGTTGTATTTAAGGCAGTTATATCTATATAGTACTCTTGTCATCCAAAGGGGCATCTTCATATGTCGCTCTTGGCATATTTTGTAATAATTATATTTGATCTGAACCTGGAAAACGATTGGGGGAATATGAAACATGTTTTGTGAAATGTAATCAGAAAAATTGTTTTTGTGAAATATGTGATTTTGTTTCATATTCATGTGCTTCTAATATTATGGATACCATTAACATTACCGTATTTGGTCATTGGAAGTTAATACTATAGATGACTATAGCATCTGTAGCGCTTAGCTTCGGGCCTTAAGATGGGGGATGTTACACCAATAATGGAAGTTTAGAGGCATGTATGATGCTAAAATAGGGGTACCGTTGAATCTGGCTTATATATACGTGTATGTATGTATGTGTGTGTCTATATACATACATACATACATACACATATACACAGATATATATATACATATATGTCTATATATATAAATATTGGTACTACCGACTCATTAAAAACCTGAATTGTGTCAGAGTAAGACAATTCGGGAAAAAAGAGTACATTTTCTTTATTGCTATACATAATATATTACAAGAGACCAAAGCAATAATAGAAAAAAACAAATAAAACAAAACCAAACAAAAATACAAAGTTAATAAAACCCACAATAGAGGAAGGCCAATTATTATCAGGTTGAAATGTCCAAATTATAATAGGAAACTACAGTAGCTTAGCTACTTTCTATAATTGAACCTTAGCCATTTTCAAAAATAATTCCTCGTTGCGTCGAAATAAAACTTCAAATCGACTTTGTCTTCCCGATTTCTTCCTCCTCATGCCTATCTAGCGACCCATAGTTCAAGATCGAACCCCCCATAAGTTGAAGATTAGTAAAGAAGAACTATATATATATCCATTATATAAAAAATTATTTTTTATATATAAATTTTTTAGTAAATATTTTAAATAATTTATTTATCTATGCTATACTATTAAAACTTAGTTCCTCTATGAGCTCTCTCATTGCTTCATGTGTTTTCCACTTCTCATTCCTTTGTTTTTGCATAAAAAATAAATTCTTATCTATTTTATCATATAAAAAAGGGAATATTGGACCCTTTGTATTCTCATCTTTCATTTACAAACACTAAAAATACTTTTCTCTCATCAATTTATGAGAAAAAAAATTCATTTATCTCCATAAAATTAGATGTACTCATTTAAAACCGAATTTATTTCCATTGTAAGATAATCATTTCACTAATACATATTATAACTTACTTTAAGTTTTACATCAACCTCACTCTCTGTATTCATTATTCTTTAATAACTTAAGTGATATTCTCTTCCTCTTCTCCACACTTTCAATGTAAGAAAAAACATATTATTTCCTTTTTCAATCTCACATTTCACTTTCTTCTTCCTTCTCTAACAACTATTTCTTCCACATCTCCAGTTCCTTATATAAAAAATTCAGTTCTTTTGTTTACCTTTGTATTCTCCTTAATTGTTTATGAATCTATTCAAGTTTTGCAATGATTGTTTTCCTTCCTTGTGCATTTTGATTCTAGATTTTTATGGAAAAATCATCTAAAAGCCGGCAAAAATCTTGGCTTAGTGCATCATGAATTTTAATTAAAGATTATATCTTTATTTTACTACTTATTTTTTTAAATTCGAGTTTAAATTTGGTTTTTTATAATAAATTTATGAATTCAGTCTCTAATTCGAGTTTTGTGTCCAAATTCTATTTTCCTCTTATATTTTTCGAGTAAAATACTTATGAATTTGGTTTTCTTCATTTATTTTGCGGGAGTTTGTCGGATTTATGCATAACCATCTTCGAAACTTCAATTACTCTGTAAAAATGTTATAGGTGAAGCTGAATTATTTTTTAGCCTTTGCGTTTTGTATAAATATAACTTTCAATTAATTTTATTTTTGGTTGAAGATTAAGAATTTGGTTTCTTTTACGTATTTTGTAGAGAAATTGTGTTAATTAACATACATAGATAATAGAAACCTTAAGTTCTATATAACTGAACAGAGGTAAGGTTAGTTTTCTATTTCGTTCTTAAATATATAAGAAAAATTAAGCCAAGGATCTACTTGGATAAAGACCAGTTTATGTTTTATTTGGTACTATTTTATTTATAATGTCTACATTTCTATTTGAAGTAAAGGCAAAAATTATTTGATTATTTCAAAAATTAGACTTCATAAGGTTTATGTCTACATATATTTCTAATGTTATGTTATGCTATATACATCAGAAAAAACATGACAATGTTAGTTCCTAAGATGATGGTTCTGATGACAACAACCTTAGGACTTGTTATAAAATATAAATACTAATATCTTTGTCTAGATATATATGTATATGCAGGATATATATATGCATGTCTTGAGAATGGTGACTGTACAGTATAGAGATTTAAGACTGACGAATTTAAGATTGAAGAAATCAAGACCGAAGACTCATGAGTATCAAGAGTTCAAGAGTTCAAGATATCAAGATAAGTAATAGAGTCTAGATTTATGTTAAAACTTCATAATAGCACTAAAATCTTTATTCAGATTTTAATTGTGGAATGGAATCCACCTTCTCGCATTAATAGTGGGATGGAACCCACGACCTCTTTAGTGGGATGGAACCCACGACCTTCTCTAGTGGAATGGAATCCATGAAATTTTCAAAATGATTTATTTTAAAAAAAATTTCAAAACTATCTTTTTAAAAGTTATCTCTCTAGATTTAAATATTTTAGCCTTAACTATTTTTTAATTTCAAAATCATATCTTGTTTTTAAACAATCTCCTGGATTTTATATTTTAGCTTTAAATTCAAAAATATATTTATACTTAGTTTTTAAGATTTTATAGATTATATATATATTTTTAGATTATTTTCTAAAACTCTTTTATAAGTTTAAACTATATTCAAAATGGTTTACAAAGTTTAGAAATTGTTTTGACAAGTTTTAGAATAGAAATCATTTTAAAGCAAAATCAATTTTCAAAAAATACATAGGCATGTCGACATCCCCCATCCCTCCATGTCGACATGGTAGCCGTAGGATTCAAATTTCAAATTTTCAAAAGAAGTGTATATTCGTCATAACCTTTCGCGAATGGACATGACCGTTGTTCTCCTATAAATACCAGTTGTTTTCAATGAATTTTAAGTTAGATTTTCTTCATTTCTTCACTACTTCTTCTCCACTCAAATATTCACTTATATTTCAAATGCTTTAACAAAACTCTGCCGAAATTTTAAGTGAACCAAACTCGATCATCTCTAGTTTGATTATCTTCCACTCTCTCTCAAAGATCTCAGTGCTACTCAGAGTTATAGGATCATTTGTAATCAAAGATCGAAAGATCAAAGTGTATCGAGTCTCTCTATCAAAGTGTGATTGGAAACGGTGTGAATGTAGCCCGTAAATCAATTGGGTGTGATTGTAGCTCATAAATCAATTAGGTGATCTTATAGCCTGGTTAAATCAAGAGAGTTTGCCCTGGACTCGGAGATAGGAGGGTGTATCTCATGGCCTTGAAATCGAGTTTGTAATATGACATTATATTTGAAAAGAAATCTGCACAAGAAATTATGTGGGACTGGATGTAGGGTAACTCCGAACCAGTATAAAATTTCGGTGTGTTCTTTCCTTTACTGCTTTATTTACTATTTGCATCTGTGTCTGATTTTGTGATTGTTTCTGTGTTTGTGAATTGCATCTGTTTGGATTTAATTTGAAAAGATTTCAAAAAGATTCATAAAATTAATTAAACACTATTCACCCCCCTCTAGTGTTAATTCTGCCTTAAGATCCGTAATCCGCATTTCCTATATTTGGTATAAGAGCATTGGTTTTCGAAGTTATCATAATCTGAATTTTGAAAAAGTTTAAAATGGAAATTTTTGGAGATTCTGTTAACACTAGTTCAAAAGTGTCTAAATCATCATTGTCTCATAAGTCTGCATATTGTCATTATAGAAAATCAAGTTATTTACTGAATTGGTGTGTTGTGCAGGAACAGATGTGTTATATGGCTTATGAAGAATCAACACTCAATGGACAAATGGTGCAAATCAAGAAGAACAAATAGATACTTGATAGTGGATGTTCAAGGTAAATGACTGGTAATCCGGAGATACTGATTTGATTGGCATCGGCAATATCGGTAACTCTAAAACTCCTACTATTTCTAATGTTCTGTTAGTTAGTAATCTAAAACACAACTTACTTAGCATAAGTCAACTATGTGACAAGGACTACAAAATTAAATATGAAAATGATAAGTGTCACATTGAAGATAATAAATCAAATATTATCTTTGAAGGAATTAAGAAGAAAAATATTTATATTTTCAGTATGAAAATCTCAAATGATAACCGATATCTTTTGGCTAATACAAGTGGCCCTTGGATTTGGCATAAAAGATTTGGGCATTTGAATTTCAAACTCTTATCTAGACTTTCAAAACTTGATCTAGTAAGAGGTCCCCCTAAAATGGATTTTAAAATAGATAGTATATGTGATGCTTGTCAATTAGGAAAACTTAGAAACAGTTCATTTAAATTGAAAGATATGATTTGTACTTTAAAACCTCTTGAGTTACTTCATTTAGATCTGTTTGGCCCATCTCAAATTCAGTCAATCAGTAAATATGTTTTTGTAATTGTAGATGATTATTCTAGATTTACATGGACAATTTTTCTGAAACTTAAAAGTGATGCTTTTGATTTATTTAAAAAATTTGCAAAAAAATTCAAAATCAACTTTCTTTAAAAATCAAAATTATTCATACTGATCACGGTGGAGAATTTGAAAATGAAAATTTTGAGAATTTCTGTAATAAAAAAAGGAATAACTCAAAATTTTTCTTTTCCAAGAACTCCACAACCAAATGTAGTGGTAGAGCGTAAAAATAGAATGATTCAAGAGTGTGCAAGAACTATGCTTTCAGATAGTAAATTACCAAGAAATTTTTGGGTTGAAGCAGTCGCTACAGCTTGTTACATTTTGAATAGGATTTTAATTAGACCTCTAACCAATAAAACACCATATGAACTTCTTTTTAATAAGAAACAAAGGTATTTTAAATTTTTTGGAAGTAAATGCTTTATTCTAAATACAAAGGACAATTTGGATAAATTTGATCCTAAATCCGACAAAGGAATCTTTATCGGATATTATAATAGAAGTAAAGCATACAGAGTTTTCAATTTAAAAACTAACACCATTGAAGAAACAATGCATGTACCTTTTGATGAAAATTTCAAAGATTTTGTTCAAATAAATGATGAAGATGATTTTGTTACTTTAAATAATGAATCAAATGAAACAAATTGTTAAACTGTTCATCCTAATAAAAGGATCGGGCTTTTAAAAGATCATCATATATAAAATATACTACGAAATATTGAATCTGTTGTTAGAACTAAAAATCAACTAAACAAGATGAGTAATGTAGCTTTTATATCAACTATTGAACCCAAAAATCCAAAGGAAGCATTATCTAATGATTCATGGATTCTTGCTATGCAAGAAGAACTGAATCAATTCACCAGAAATGATGTATGGGAACTTGTTCCTAGACCTGAGGACAAAACTATAATAGGAACTAAATGGGTTTATAAAAATAAAATGAATAAACAAGGTAAGGTCGTTAGAAATAAAGCTCGGTTAGTCGCGCAATGTTATTGTCAAGAAGAAGGAATAGACTATGATGAAACCTTTGCACCCGTAGCAAGATTAGAAGCCATTAGAATCCTACTTTCTTTTGTAAATCACAACAATTTCAAATTATTTCAAATGGATGTTAAAAGTGCCTTTTTAAATGGTTTTGTTAAAGAGGATGTTTATGTTGAACAACCTCCACTTTTTGAAGAATAAAAGTTTCCAAATAATGTTTACAAATTAAAGAAAAGCTTTATATGGTCTGAAACAAGCTCCTAGAGCCTGGTATGACAGACTAAGATCTTACCTATTACAATCAAATTTTGAAATTGGTAAAGTCGATAATACTCTTTTTATTAAAAGAAACAAAAATGAAATCCAATTAGTACAGATTTATGTAGATGATATAATTTTTGGATCAACAAACAATGAAATGAACAAAGAGATTTCTGAAATAATCACAAAAGAGTTTGAGATGAGTCATATGGGTGAACTTACTTTCTTTTTAGGATTGCAAATAAAACAATTAGATAGTGGTATTTTCACTAGTCAAAAAAGTATGCTAGGGATCTAGTTAGTAAGTTTGGTATAACCACTGCAAGTGGAAAACCCACTCCTATGGCAACCAATGAAGCCTTAAATAAAGAAGACATGTCAAAAGATGTTGATCAAAAACTATACAGAGGAATGATTGGATCGCTACTCTATATAACTGCGAGTAGGCTTGATATCATGCATAGTGTCTGTCTCTGTGCAAGGTACCAATCTCAACCCAAAGAAACCCATTTAAATGATGTTAATCGTATCCTAAGATATGTTAAACACACTTTAGACTATGACTTATTTTACCCTAAAAATGATTCATTTGATGTAATCTCATATTTTGATGTTGACTATACTGGTTGTAAATTAGACCGAAAAAGTACAAGTGGAACTTGTCACTTTTTAGGACATTCTCTGGTTTCCTGGTTTAGTAAAAAGAAAAATACTGTCTCACTATCAACAACTGAAGCAAAATATATCTCTGCTGCTTTGGCTTGTTCTCAAGTTATCTATATGCAACAGACCCTAAAGGATTTTGGATTAAATATTTCAAAATCACCAATTTATTGTGACAATACAAGTGCAATAAATTTATCCAAAAATCCTACTCATCATGCTAGAACCAAACATATTGATACCAGACATCATTCTCTCAGAGATAATATAAGTAAAGAGATTATTTCTCTTGAATTTATCAACACTGAGAATCAAATAGCTGATATTCTGACCAAACCCTTGAATCAATCAACCTTTATTAAATTAAGAAGAGAACTAGGTATTTGTTTTATAACTAAGATATAGAACATAGATATAGTAACATATATATTTAAATAAATATAGAAAAACAAAATTTTTAAAATTTTCATAAGGATGTCGACATGCCCCTACCCCCCATGTCGACATACAACGGTAAAATTTGAATTTTGATTTTCCCTCTAAAATTAGTTTGGTGGTTATATAAACCACAATATTTCGAATTCTTCTGTCTTCTCTCTTCATTTTCTCTGTAATAAACTTCTGAAAATATAAAATAATGGTCTCCTCTTCTAAATCAAACCAAAATGCAACCCTTTTCCTTCCCTTCTCCTAATTCTGGTCCATTTCAATGAACTACATTGGCTTGAGTGATGAAGATCGAGGAAACTTTGAAGGATTCCCTACAAATGATGACTGAATTACAAGTCATCCAAATAAAGATGGCAAAGGAACAGGAGAAACAAGGTAAGATCCTCAGAAATTTGCAAAAATTTCTAATGGATAATCATGCAGATCCTATCGTGATTGAAGATGATTCCTCTAACATACGTATTCATAATCCATTAGAGGATGACGAAGAATAAGAAGAAAAGGATGAAGCGCAAATGGACAAGGGCAATAAAGTTATTTGCGTTGGAGAAGTCTGTTTTGACAAAGATGGTAATTTGGTCGAACAACGTAGAAACTTTTGTCTCCATTACCCTAATTGTTCGATTCACAAGTCACCAATTGTCAAGGACTCTCATTAGATTGTTTTTTTGATAATGTTTTTATATATTATGTATTTGTATATATTCGTTTATATGTTTGTGTAATATAAAAACATATATAATAAAATTAGATTTATGTTTTTGCTTATTATACTCGTTATTAGCTCATAGTATTAGTCTAAGGGGGAGTTATGTAGTTTAGGCTTAGTTTTTGTTGATGACAAAGGGGGAGAATTATAAAATAGGATAGTTAGGATGTTAGACAGGCTTAGATTAAGGGGGAGTTGTTGGAATAAGGGGGAGACGGAGTAGAATCAGAAGTTTGGTGGAGTAGATTTTATAAACAAAGGTTGTCATCATCAAAAAGGGGGAGATTGTTAGTTCATGAGATGATGGTTTTGATGACAACAACCTTAGGACTTGTTATAAAGTATAAATACTAATATCTTTGTCTAAATATATATGTATATGCAGGATATATATATATATATGTAGGTACTGAGAATGAAGACTGTACAGTATAGAGATTCAAGACTGACGAATTCAAGATTGAAGCAATCAAGACTGAAGACTCATGAGTACCAAGAGTTCAAGAGTTCAAGATATCAAGATTAGTAATAGAGTCTAGATTTACGTTAAAACTTCATAATAGCACTAAAATCTTTATTCGGATTTTAATTGTGGAATGGAATCCACCTTCTCGCTTTAATAGTGGGATGGAACCCACGACCTTCTCTAGTGGAATGGGATCCAAGAAATTTTCAAAATGATTTTTTTTAAGATTTTTTTTTCAAAACTATCTTTTTAAAAGTTATCTCTCTAGGTTTAAATATTTTAGCCTTAACTATTTTTTAATTTCAAAATCATATCTTGTTTTTAAACTATTGCCTGGATTTTATATTTTAGCTTTAAATCTCAAAAATATATCTATACTTAGTTTTTAATATTTTATAGATTATATCTATATTTTTAGATTATTTTCTAAAACTCTTTTATAAGTTTAAACTATATTCAAAATGGTTTACAAAGTTTAAAAATTGCTTTGACAAGTTTTAGAATAGAAATCATTTTAAAGCAAAATCAATTTTCAAAAAATACATAGGCATGTCGACATCCCCCATCCCTCCATGTCGACATGGTAGCCGTAGAATTCAAATTTTCAAAAGAAGTGTATATTCGTCATAACCTTTCGCGAATGGACATGACCGTTGTTCTCCTATAAATACCAGTTGTTTTCAATGAATTTTAAGTTTGGTTTTTTTCATTTCTTCACTCCTTCTTCTCCACTCAAATATTCTCTTATATTTCAAATGCTTTAACAAAACTTTGCCGAAATTCTAAGTGAATCAAACTCGATCATCTCTAGTTTGATTCTTTGCCACTCTCTCTCAAAGATCTCAGTGCTATTCAGAGTTATAGGATCATTTGTAATCAAAGATCGAAAGATCAAAGTGTATCGAGTCTCTCTTTATCATAGTGTGATTGGAAACGTTGTGATTATGGCCCGTAAATCAATTGGGTGTGATTGTAGCCCGTAAATCAATTAGGTGATCTTGTAGCTTGGTTAAATCAAGAGAGTTTTCCCTGGACTCGGAGATAGGAGGGTGTATCTCGTGGACTTGAAATTGAGGTTGTAATATCGACATTATACTTGAAAAGAAATCTGCATAAGAAATTGTGTGGGAATGGATGTAGGGTAACTCCGAACCAGTATAAAATTCTGGTGTGTTCTTTCCTTACTGCTTTTATTTACTATTTGCATATATGTCTGATTCTGTGATTGTTTCTGTGTTTGTGAATTGCATCTGTTTGGATTTAGCTTGAAAAGTTTTCAAAAAGATTCATAAAATTAAATAACACTATTCACCCCTCCTCTAGTTGTTAATTCTGCCTTAAGATCTGTAATCTGCATTTCCTACAGACTATTCATGCTACGGTATTATGTTATACTATATACATTTTTTAACTTATAGTAATTCTCATGCGGATAGAAATATTCACAGATAATTATGTATTAGAGATGAAGTTATTTGTAGTGCTTATAAGCAAACTATTTTTAAATAAGCATGATAATATCAAAAATTATTACGATGCAATCGTTAAAACAAATTAGTTGTTTTAATTTTTATATGTTTGAATTCAAATAATTAAAGAATCAATTACAATTAATTCAATTTTAATTACAATCCAATTAATGAGAAAAATAGTTATATACTTATTCTCTTTAATGTTAATCAGTTATAAAATTAAAATAAAATGAATTAATTCCTTCTAATTATTTCCACAAGTAATTCCTTAAAATTAATATAATTTATGTGTATCCTCCAAAAGCAGTTTTTTTTTGAAATTGGGAACATAGGTGGTAGTAATTTTTATACAGTGAAGATGAAGTTATTTATAATGATTATTATAAGTGAAGGATAATATCGTATATTATTACCATGCAATTTTAAAATTAATATATTTTATGTCTAGTGGTTCGAATTACGCACTACGTAGGATTTGAACATTTGGCCTCATGGACCAAAGCTAGAGTTTCTAACCATCGGGACAATGGTTTTGGACATTTTATGGTGATGCATTATTTCATTTTGAATAATGTTAACTTTTGTACTGTTCAACTATGATGTCTACATGTATACTTGAAGTAAAGGCAAAATTATTTTGTTGTTCTAAAAATTATATTTTATAAGATTTATATTCTATGTATATTTCTCATGTTACGTTATATTGTATGTATTAAAAATCATGAGATTTTAAGCTATTATAATATTTCTAATTCATTTAGTATTGAGTAGTGTCAAAATTATGATCAGCACTTTATTTTGCATGTTTCTCCTTGCAACATTCGTATTCCCATCTACTACAATCATGCATAATCATAATTTTTTTTACCATATTAGCTTTTTAATTCTACTTAGTTCATAGTTCAAATTTACCTTTATTAAATTACGTCGTGCTGTCCTATTCATATTATTTGCATATTTTCTAACAAACTAGGTTTGCATTCAACTAGTCGAAATCAACATAGGTTGAAGATACATAGTTCATAACTCAATTTTCTTTCAAAAGTCGATATTCTAAAAAATGATTTATTAACTTTAGTAATATAGTAGATGTAAAATTAGTAGGTCAAGTGGTGAAAATATTGATTCACATTTATGCTTTTAATATAAAAAAATATGTAAGGTTTAGTTTTTTTATGCTTTTAGTTTTAACCCAAATGCTTAACTTTATAAAATAGATTACTTTTTATAAATTTACTAAAGTATATACATTACATTGACTAGTCTAATTTAATAAAATGTTTATTATTTAGTTTATTTGTTAATATTTTAAATGGGAATGTTTATATTTTCCGCTTTTAAGTATTTGGTTCTTTAATTATAATTGATGAATATGCCCATTAGTGATAATAAATTCATTAGTGTAGCATTAGAGAGAATTTATTTAAAGACGTGTAATTAGTTCTCAAATTAATAATTTGAATCAGAACAAACAGATATAAGTTAGAATAAAAAATATTAATTCTCAATTTAGTTTAAATTAGAATATATAAAATAGTAAATGCATTTATCATAGTTACTTCAACTTTTTGTTGCATGTATCAATAAATATATATTCATTTATTTGTATATAAATTTTATATTTATTGGTAGCAGTAAATATATCCATTTTTATATTTATTTATATGTGAAAATTTTCTATACGATCTAATCGTCTATAAACCAAAATGAGTTTTATGTAATTTATTTCTTTATTTTTATTATATTGGTGTGGATTCAGTTTATTACGATATTTATAAACTAAAATTGTATACTTGATTCAAAAGTGAAATGCCAAGTGGTGAAAGCATAAATCATCTATGCTTTCGGTTTAAACTATAATGTTGGTTTTGGTTTTCTCAATGTTTTAATTTTCTAAAACTCTTACTTTCAACTCCAGTAAATTCTTAAACCATAGAAAAGTACACTTTGATTTTTTTAATAAAAAACATATATAATTATTAGAGAATCTATGTAAACTATTATATTTTTTTGGGGATTCAATTGATTATTGATATTATTAATGGGTTTAGTAAGTTTCAATTATAATTTATATTTTCATACTTTTTAATCTATAATTCTCAATGTAATTGAATTCCCAAATTAATGGAACTTAATTCATTAATAAGCATCCAGGAGAGCCGACTAAAAAGTTAACGTGTAATCAATTTTCTAACTTATTTTGGAATCAAATGTATCATAAATTCTTATTGTATATTATTCTAAGTTAGTTTGAACTTGTAAATATCTTTATCATAATTTAATTCTGCTCTCAACTCCATACGAAACTAAATATGAATTCAATCTCATGTGGAATCTATTCACATATTTATACATTGGAATAATGTAGGGTTATGATATTTTTTTAACACTTTAATGATCAACATTTTCATTAACTGTTTGCAAACAAAAAAGTTTTGTGCCATAAATGCTTCTTGCTTAAACTGAACGAATGTCAAAATGATGATACTTCATATTTAAAAACTATTTTTAGACTATCAAAAACAAGCTTAGTTTAAAATTTTATTTTCTAACAAATGTATTAGATAATATGCATAATTCACATAACATGTTTGTTTTTTTAATTTAGTTGGCAGTTGATATTACAACAGGCTAATATATTCTTATGGTTTTAAAAGCAACATTATATTTACATTTTGTTTATGCTTGAAAGGCAACATCATATATTCAATATATTATGGAACATGATCACATATTTAACTTGACATGAATAACAATCTGATTATATTATAAATTAAACATCATGTTTATAATTTGATGTGAAAATGAATAATATTAAAAGCATTAGTAGCGATATTGGATTAATACTGTAGAAAGAGTTCATGTCTATTTTTGATTAAATCTCGATGAAAAATTATGGTCAATGTTTGCAGCTATGAACAGAAAAATAGAAAGTTGAAAGTGAGAAACTATTGAATAAAAAGTGAAAATTAAATGAAAAATAAATTTGAATGTAGAGTTTGGTATTAAGTGACACTGATTTGTTTAAGAAAGAGAGATACGATATGTGTTTCTATTTAATAAATTATTATAATATTTTTTAAAGAAACTAACAAAGGAAACACATAATAAAAATGCAAGTTTTATTTATGATTTTTTTGAAAAATGAATAATTTATATCTATGTAAAAAATAGATTTTACGGATTTTAGTTCACAATAAAACAAGTTAACTTAATTTATTTCTTGCATTTTATAGATTGATTATTTTACCATACAACATTCTAACTTTCATTTCAATATTTGTTGCTTCTATACATATGTAGGTGCCTATTTTATAAAATACTTTGTTCAGTATTGTAATATAAGCATCTATAATAACTTATTCTAATAATAACAACAACTTATTTTTAACGATTAATTTAATTGATTTTGCTTTCTTACATCATTTGATCTAATTGTCATCTTTAATGAAATATTATGTATTATTTTCATGCCATATATACGTTATATGAGTTATAAAATATGGTGATTTCCAGATATTGTGATATTTTTTCTGATTTAGTTAATATTATCTATGGAAAAAAGTAGAGAAATGCAACCATATACTACCACCTAAGCACCTAATTTTTTTAAAATAGTTGAGTAACGTAAATGTTGGAATTTAATTTTTTTTTTGAACCAAATTTGGAATATTATTTCACTTAGAGCACATTTTCTATATTCTAGGTTTAGAATGCTATTATTGAAGTGAACAATACATATATTAAAATTTATATGTTCAACATTGGATAAAACCATATTGAATTTATGCCATTTAGACTTGAAAATTAATAGCCAATCTTAGTAACGTAATGTTTATCAAGTATAAAATAACAAAATACTTGATGCCAACATTTATTTTATAAACTCATCGTGGTTCAAAAATATTAATTATAGTTTTTGCATTCAAGATTACCTATGTAGATTCACCAACAGAAGTTTGTTAACAGTGTTTAATAAAAAGCAATGAAAAAATTACAATTCAAAAGCATACGCTTTCTACCTTCATTAACAACAAATCCAAAAAACACTTTAAATAAATTATAGGGTGAGCCATGTGTGCGTAATACGGGTTCGCACTAGTGTGTGTGTCTATAGGGGGGGGTGTGTGTGCACGCACGCGCGCGTACGTGTGTTTTCTATTTCAATATTTTGTAACTTATCATTTTCGGTTGAAAGAATATTTTTTATATACGTATGTATGTATATGTTTGTGTGTTTATATATATATATATATATATGTTTTGAATTTGCACATCCACATCGATTCTTCTACGGCATCATTTAAGGCAATATACTCAAGACTCCATGGTCGAATCCTCTGCAACTTCTTATTTGGAACATTTACAACCAATAGCCCCTCTACTAAGGCAAGTATGAATCCCGAGGCTAATTTTTTTTATCATTAACACCACTTTGAAATTTTGAATTCGAGTATTCCTTCATAAAGAGTTCATTGTTCCCATATATCATAAACAAATCATTATTATTTCTAAAATACTTTAGAATGTCCTTAACTGTTGTCCAATAATTTTCGCTCGTATTTGATTGACATCAACCAAACGTACCTAGTGCAAAAGAGACATTTAGCCTCACTTTAGTTCTTTACCTTGTTTAACTTATAAAAGTGTTTATTAGTCCAATATTTTAATTTATTTAACCTATAAATCCAAACTTTTAAACAATAACCAAAACATTTAAAATTACATTTTGAGGTTTGTATTACATTATATCCCTTGATAAGAAAAGCATTTTGGTCAGTTTTCATTATTGCATAATGATATTAGTTACTTAAATATTTCTACTAGTTTATAATAAATAAATTAATAAAGTAGTGAAAGTAGAAACATAGAAATGAAATGCATTGAACCATCTATTTGAGGTTTTTCTTACTACAACGAAGCCTCGGTTGACTTTCATAAAACAATTAATATTATGAAACATAATCTTTGGAATTTTCGGACAAGGCTATATGTTTTCCTTTATTTATAAGATTTCTTTACATTATATATGTCATTGATGATTTTTTATCCTACAGTAGAAAACTTGTTTAAGGTTAACCTCAAAATATGACCATCTGATGATTTTTGCTTCTTTTCTTCATTGAACGTGCTAACTTGAAGTCCACTTTTTAATTTCTAGAGTTAATGATATACCCTGTAAATATTATGTAATTTGATCATATAATTTAACGTTTTGGAGAAATCTTGTTTGAAATAATTCATTTTCTCTGAAATAATATGTAATGGCCCGTTTTTCCATATCCTTTGGATCGAAAATAAACCAAACATGTCCAACTCAAATTGCACGAACTGTAACGACCCACTTTTTGGACGGTTTAAATCGACAATAAACCACACATGTCAGGCTCAAACCATTCAAAAGGGAAGATTGTTATGGGGTAAATAAGAAAAAGCAGAGAAAGAAAGAAAACAAAATATAGAATCTCACAGCGGAATGAAAAAATATAATAATCAAATAATAGTTGATGAAGCTGTTTTAAAAATAACATTTGATTACACTTTTACAATACAAATCAGAGTTACATACAACAGAAATAAATAAAATGTAGCGGAACAACATGATGCAGTGGAATAAATAGTAATAATGTACTGAATCTTTGTCTTCTTCCTTTAGAACATAGTCTTCAATACACTGAAAAGCTCAGACTGACCCAAGCGTAATGAAAAGACAAAACACTCGAGTCAGAACTAAAAGATCTTATGTAAGTTAAATCAACATTAAATAAATATGAGTGTAACGGCGTCAGAGATGTTTATGGGGTTTGACGTCTCATATCCAGTGTCTAACGTGAATGCAATAACTTAAGAGTTATTCGGGATTTCCATCTCCTAAGGATCCGTTAAATTATCTACATACATAGTACAATACGCTATTATAATAGTGTCTACAGTAAAGTAAAGTATTAAAATAGCTTTAAGGCGTTACCCATATCCCCCTTAACACATTTTATATATTCCCATAGTCTATACAGTATCGTAATTCCTCCATAAACTGGAGGGCTATCAGAGGGCACTCCATAGGTATGGTACAAACCAAACTCGTAGAAGGCGTGATAAGGCATGTGACAAGGCACGCGAGGCAATGCCAGGGTAGGATTCTACCATTTGCACTTCCCGACTGGTGGTAACGCATAGCAGCTACTACCGCCCATCTCGGAACACACTCCCAAAATCAAAATCGAGGGGTGGTCACCAAATCAATCATAAAGTCATAATATGTTATCGAAGAAATGTGCCCGGTAGGAGGAGCGACCTCACTTGGCCCGGTATAGCTCCTGTTTTAGCCATATCAAGCTGACTCACGGGAGTCAGGGCTACGTAAATCCCTCATACAGAATCGTTCGCCAAACCATCCTACTTCATTCTGGAATCTCCACCACATACATAGTTGTTAAAGTGGTTTTCGGTATTGGCAGAGAGTATGACAATATCTTATACCGGTCTCTTTAACAACCAAATGCTTATTTCACACAGGATGGTTCTTTTACATTTCCAAAACCGATTCATAATTGATATCAAAATACCTTATTCAATTCAAACCATTTACATAATTAAATAAATTAAATAAAATAGATCAATTTATAACAATTAAATCTTTTCATATTCGAGTTCAGTAAAAGTTTGAAATTTTTTTCCACTTTCACAACTACTAAATTATCCTATGTTAGTTAAATTGAATTTATGATGTGATTAGAAATTGATTGGTTGATGTTTGGTATGTTTAAATTGTCATTCCAGTTAAATATGACCTTTATTGAATTTAAATCGCCATTAATTTAATATTAAATTTTAAATTGCCAGTTAATACCTGTTATCGATAATCAGTTAATTGTTATTGTTTATTTTTTGATTTGAATGGTGATTTTGATGGATGTTTGATTGTTGATATTGGATGACTGGATGTTAGATTTATATTGTTATAACACTGCAAGTTCCCTTAGTTTATTGTTAGAAATCCCTATGGGTTGAAATGATACATACCCAAACGATCTATAGATTAGGGAAAAATCGTTATGGGTTGAAATGATAAACCCGAGCGATTTTATGGATTTTTGAATTTTTTTAGGATTGTGGGTTGAAATAATATATACCCATAAAATTTAAAATATTTATGGATTGAAATGATAAATATCTGTATCACTTGACCATAGGGTATAAATTATATACGGACACCGGATTGGTTAAATTAAATAATTTTTAAATCATTAAATTTTGAATTCAGTTAAATGATATTTTGAAATAAAATTTGATTTCTATAAACTGAATTATTTTCGAAAATCCAAGTTTTAAATGTTGAAATTGGAGTTGGTTTATTGAATGGTCTAAAGAATAAATGGAAAATCCTAAGTCGAAATTTGAAATATAAATGAAATTTATTGAAATTGAGTTATTGAAAATGTTCGAATAATTAAACTTTGAAATCTATGAAATTGAAGTGCTTTAAAATTGTAGTTCAAACATGAGTTTGGAATCGATATAAGTTGAAATGATTTTTTATGGGAATTTGAATTGAAAGAAATTTAGTTTTGTTGAAATGGAAGAAATAGTTTAATTTTGATATTAATTTCAAATTAATTATTTTAATATAAAGTGTTTAAAATATATTATTTTAAATTCTGATTTGTTTAGATTTTCAAAATATTTACTATATAAACTATTTCAATGATCAAACCATTTTTATATTAAACTAATAAACTATATTTAATCTATTTTAAACTACTTTAAACCGTTTAATCTATTTTAATCTACTTTAACTATTTTAATCTATTTTAAACTGTTTTAATCCAATTAATCTATTTTAATCTATTTAAACTATTTTAAACTATTTTAACTATTTAAAACTATTTTAATCTATTTTAAAACTATTTTAAACCATTAAAAGTATTTTAAACTATTTTAACTATTTAAAACTATTTTAATCTACTTTAAAATTATTTTAAACCATTAAAACTATTTTAAAGTATTTAAACTATTTTTATCTATTTAAACTATTTTAAGCTACCTATGACTATCTAAACAATTTTCTGAATTTCAGACTGTGTAAAGTTGAAGTGTTTATATTTAAATTCTTGATTTAAAAGCGAATACGGTTAAATGATGTTATAACCTAAGTTAGGATTTGAAATGATATTTTCTAATGAAATGACATATTTGGGTAAATATGATGATTTTGAAATGAGGATTTAATTAACTTATCTATCGATCTAATTTCGAAAGTGAATATGATTTCATAAGTGAATATGATTTCGAAAGTGATATGGTTTGAATTGAATATGATATTTTGATATCAATCATGAATCGGTTTTGGAAATGTAAAAGAACCATCCGGTGTGAAATAAGCGTTTGGTTGTTAAAGAGACCGGGATCGGATATTGTCATACTCTCTGCCAATACCGAAAACCACTTTAACAACTGTGTATGTGGTGGAGATTCCAGAATAAAGTAGGATGGTTTGGCGAACGATTCTGTATGAGGTATTTACGTAGCCCTGACTTCCGTGAGTCAGCTTGATGTGGATAAAACAGGAGCTATACCAGGCCAAGTGAGGTCGCTCCTCATATCGAGCACATATCTTCGATCCATATTTTGACTTTGTGATTGATTTGGTGGCCACCCCTCGATTTTGATTATAGGAGTGTGTTCCGAGGTGGGCGGTAGTAGTTGTTATGCGTTACCACCAGTCCGGGAGTGCAAATGGTAGAATCCTACCCTAGCATTGCCTCGCGTGCCGTGTCACATGCCTTATTGCCCTTTCTACGAGTTTGGTTTGTACCGTACCTATGGAGTTCCCTCTGATAGCCCACCAGTTTACGGAGGAATTATGGTACTGTATAGACTACGGGAATATATAAAAATGTGTTAAGGGGGATATGGGTAACGCCTTAACGCTATTTTAATACTTTACTTTACTGTAGACACTATTATAATAGCGTATTTTACTATGTATGTAGATAGTTTAATGGATCCTTAGGAGATGGAATTACGAACATCTCTTAAGTTATTGCACTTATGTTAGACACTGCATAGGAGATGTCAAACACCATAAACATCTCTGACGCCGTTACACTCATATTTATTTACTGTTGATTTAACTTACATAAGATCTTTTAGTTCTGACTCGAGTGTTTTGTCTTTTCAATTCGCTCGGGTCGGTCTGGGCTTTTTAGTGTATCGAAGACCATTTATCTTTGGAGGACGAAAACCAAGATCGTATACTATTATTATTTATTTTATTTATTCCGCTGCATCATGTTATTCTGCTACATTATTTATTTATTTCTATTATATGTAACTCTGATCTGTATTGCAAAAGTGTAATCAAGTATTATTTGTAAACAACTTCATGAACTATTATTTGATTATTATATTTTGTCATTCCGCTATGAGATTCTATGTTTTGTTTTTCTTTCTTTCTCTTCTTTTTCTTATTTACCCCATAACAATCCTCCATTTTGAATGGTTTGAGTTTGACATATGTGGTTTATTGTCGATTTAAATTGTCCAAAAAGGTGGGTCATTATAGTTGGTATTAGAGCAAGTTTGACATGTGTGGTTCATCATAAATTCAATTTATAAGAGTATGACAATCTCCGACCGTTCGTGCTAGGGTTTTGATTTTTAACAGCGGATCTTAGTCCAGGGGGCGATCGGCGAGCACCAGTGGGTAGAGGATAGCGAGTAGCTCGCATCCATGTGGATGGTTTGTCTCATAATCGAACGAGTTGGCCAGAACATCTTGACCTATATAGCAGCGGCGCTGGCTGATAGGAGGGGATTTGGGGGTCGTGGCGGCAAGGGTAGGGTCGGCTGGAGGTTTGGAGCTCGAAGGTGATGATGGATCAGGTCGAAACGCACTATGGTGGCGACGAAAATTGCCTAAAGATTGGCGGCCGTGGGTAGAAGCATGCGATCGTGATGTATTAGGGTTGGAACGATCGTTGACGTGTAAGTTTGGATGTGTTATTTTATTTTAATTTAATTTTTAATTTTCCAAACTTCAAATCGTCATATCTTTTGCGTACGAGGTCAGACTTATGCACGGTTTTCTCCGCTGCGATCGTATCGAAATTTCGGACATTATGGAACTAGTTTGGATGAATTCTGAGACTATTAGATTTGTGGCCTTATTTTGGATTTGAAATCAAAGGTGAGTGTTTTGACACACTCACAACTACTAGATTATCTTATGTTAGTTAAACGGAATTTATGGTATGATTAGAAATTGATTGGTTGCTTTTTGATATATTTAAATTGCAAATCTAGTTAAACCTGACTTTTATTGAATTTAATCGCCATTTAATTTAATATTGAATTTTAAAATTTCCAGTTAATACCTGTTATTGATAATCAGTAAATTGTTGTTATTTATTGGTTGATTTAGATTATAATTGTGATGGATGTTTGATTGTTGATATTGGATGACTGGATGATATATTTTATATTGTTATAACACTGCAGGTTCCCTATGGGTTGAAATGATACATACCCGAACGATCTAATAGATTAGGGAGAAAACGTTATGGGTTGAAATGATAGACTCGAGCGATTTCATAAATTTGAAGTTAAATTTGGGATTGCGGGTTGAAATGGTATATACCCGTAAATGTAAAAATATCTATGGATTGAAATGATAAATATCCGTATCACTTGACCATAGGGTAGAAAATTATATACGGATACCGGATTGGTTATATTAAATGATTTTAAATCCTTAAATTTTGAATTTAGTGAAATGATATTTTGAAGAAAATTTGATTTATGTAAACTGAATCATTTTTGAAAATCCGCATTTTAAATGTGAAATTGGAATTTGTTTAAATTGAAATTTTAAAGTTAGATTTGAAGTATAAATAAAATTTATCGAAAGGGAGGATTGTTATAATTATTCCGCTGTAATTGTTATATTTAAATGAAATTGAGTGATTGAAGTATTTGAATATTTAAACTTCAAAATATGCTAAATTTGAAATAGTTTAAATTTATAGTTCGAACATGGATTTGAAATCGATATTGATTAAATGGTTTTAAAGATGTGTTGAAACGAAAGAAATAGTTTAATTTGATATTAATTTCAAATTTATTATTTAATATAAACTGTTTAAAAATATAACATTTTGAAAATCCTGATTATTAAGATTTTCAAACTATTAAACTATTTTTATCTATTTTAAATTATTTTAAATCTATTTAAATCTATTTTAAATCTATTTAATCTATTTAAATCATTTTAAATCTATTTAAATCGTTTTAAATCTATTTAAACTATCTTAAATCTATTTAAACTATTTTTAATCCATTTTTAAACAATTTTAAATTATTTTAAACTATTTATAACTATCTAGACTATTTTCTAAATTTCTGGCTGTGTAAAGTGGAAGTGTTTACATTTAAATCCTTGATTTTTAAAGCGAATATGGTTAAATGATGTTATAACCTAAGTTGGGATTTGAAATGATATTTGCTAGTGAAATGACATATTTGGGTAAATATGATGATTTTGAAATGAGGATTTAATTAACTTATCTATCGATCTGATTTCGAAAGTGAATATGATTTCGTAAGTGAATATGATTTCGAAAGTGATATGGTTTGAATTGAATATGATATTTTGATATCAATTATGAATCGGTTTTGGAAATGTAAAAGAACCATCCGGTGTGAAATAAGCGTTTGGTTGTTAAAGAGACCGGGATCGGATATTGTCATACTCTCTGCCAATACCGAAGACCACTTTAACAACTATGTACGTGGTGGAGATTCCAGAATGAAGTAGGATGATTTGGCGAACGATTCTGTATGAGGTATTTATGTAGCCCTGACTCCCGTGAGTCAGCTTGATGTTGGTAAAACATGAGCTATACCGGGCCAAGTGAGGTTGCTCCTCCCATCGGACACATTTCTTCGATACCATATTATGACTTTGTGATTGATTTGGTGGCCACCCCTCGATTTTGATTTTGGGAGTATGTTCTGAGGTGGCGGTAGTAGCTACTATGCGTTACCACCAGTCTGGGGGTGCAAATGGTAGAATCCTACCCTGGCATTGCCTCGTATTCCTAGTCACATGCCTTATCACGCCTTCTACAAGTTTGGTTTGTACCGTACCTATGGAGTTCCCTCTAATAGCCCTCCAGTATACGGAGGAATTACGGTACTGTATAGACTACGGGAATATATAAAAATGTGTTAAGGGGGATATGGGTAACACCTTAACGCTATTTTAATACTTTACTTTATTATAGACACTATTATAATAGCGTATTGTACTATGTACGTAGATAGTTTAACAGATCCTTAGGAGATGGAAATCCCGAACACCTCTTAAATTACTACACTCACGTTAGACACAGGATAAGAGATGTCAAACCCTGTAAACATCTTCGACGTCGTTACACTCATATTTATTTACTGTTGATTTAACTTACATAAGATCTTTTTGTTCTGACTCGAGTGTTTTGTCTTTTCATTACGCTCGGGTCAATCTGAACTTTTCAGTGTATTGAAGACTATGTTCTGAAGGACGAAGATGAAGATTCAGTACATTATTACTATTTATTATATTTATTCCACTACATCATGTTGTTCCGCTGTATTTTATTTATTTCTATTGTATGTAACTCTGATTTGTATTGTAAAAGTGTAATCAAATGTTATTTGTAAAACAACTTCATGAACTGTTATTTGATTACTATATTTTGTCATTCCGCTATGAGATTATGTATTTCATTTTCTTTCTTTCCCTGCTTTTTCTTATTTACCCCATAACAATCTTCCCTTTTGAATGGTTTGAGTCTGACATGTGTGGTTTATTATCGATTTAAACTGTCCAAAAAGGTGGGTCGTTACACGAACAAGCGGATCATTAAGGGTAGGAAGAAAAATAAAGATAGAACGGAACAGAAAAACAGAATCTCACACGAATGTAATAACATATATTATTTCAACAATAATCTTTACAGTGGAAAATTTTAAAACATATATCACAGTCTAACCTAGATTCAGCCTTGACAGTTATGACACCTACCCTTACAAGTGCTGACAAACAACAAAACAAATGCAATAGATGCAGCGAATAATAGAATACGTCCATATGATGATGAAGATCTCCAGCTCTCCTCTAGAAACTCCAAGCGTCTTCAGCTAATCCGAAAACTACTCGGATCTGACCGAGTATTAAAAATACCCGGATCAGGCTTGTTAAACCAGCGTGGGATACTCGAAATTTAAAATGACGATGTTATCAAAACCTTTGAAAAGAAGGGTATCTCATAAGACCATGCCTACATATAAATATGGACGGGTTTTTATCTTATGATAACCAAAACACTTTTATTACCAAAATAATTTGATATTATCTTTAATGACATTCTTTTGGAAAATATCTTTCAAATAAACTTATTCAAATAAGTTACCAATACCCGGACTAAGTGTATGGTAATATATCCAGACTAGGTCAACGGAATACCGGACGGAATATATGATACCGGAAGGGGTAGTTGAAATGTTTGCAAGTCATTACAGCTATTTTGGGACTATAATCAAAACCGTAAAACTCGTATTGGAATTGGATTTTCAAACATGATAAGGAACCTCGATAACCACGCATAGCAACCAGAATCCAGTGGTTTTTCGCGCAAGGACTCACACCCCACTATTCCTCATATTGCCATACTTCTTGATATCCGGTGGCTTCTCATGCAAGGACTCACATGTCACTATACCATACAATAAAGGTCCCGTCTGGACACCGTGGTGACCTAGATCATACGCAACCAGTCACCTTGAGGGATCATATGCCACCCTCATCATACTAAGCCTGAAATATGTAACCTAGTTCTCGTATCATTTCTGAGATGTGAGGCTTGGGAGTGAGGTTACGCTCAACTTAGACAAAGCCATGCTTTTCATAAAAAATCACGCTTTGATCATAACAGGTTCCACTTTGAATGCCACATTGCCATTCGTTAATCACACAACTGATTTCCACCAACGTATAACTCTTGAGCTCGTACGTCTCAAAAAAGGGTGTTAAGCTAAGAGAAGTTACCTTCTCCACCACCAAGCAGATAATACGCTGATAGAGATCAATTTATGTGATCAAAAATGCACTGTCAGACACTCATCCATACAAGTTCGTTTTGGGACTGAACACAACCGAAGGCACTCCTCCTACTACCATTAGTAGTGATTAGTCCTTGTAATCCGAAGATCCATACAATTTATACGATAGGACCACTAATATAATAAATGTCTCTATATTGGAAGCTACCTAGAGAATGTCAACAAGCGGTTCTTCCGCTAATGAAGATCTCCGGTCTTCAATAATCATCATCTTCTACGCGTCTTAACTTTGGAACGTATACATTGGTTCGAAGTGGATTTCGGATAGGAGTTACCCAAATCCAACCCCGGTTCCTTCAAAACCAATTATCGATAAAAAGATGTTTAGTTCATATGTGGATATCAATCATCAATCAATTACTTCATCTTTTATTTAAATCAAATATCTTTCTTAGATATATTCTTTTCAATTTATTCCATTTTCTTTTCAAGATTATATGGAATAATTAAGCCTCATTTATCAAATCATTTGGTTTATTTAAACCTTTCTTAAATCTTGAAATAATTCCAAATTATTTTCTCTTCTACTTAGGAAAACATTTCAACATTATTTATTTAAATCTTTCATTTAAAACTCCTCTTTAATCTTGGGAAATACCAAGTCATCTTATTTAAAATCACATTTAAACCTTTAATAAAGATTTTCTATTTCCAAATCCTCATTTAAATGGGTTAAAAATGATGTTATTTAAAACATCGTTACAACAAACCCAAAACCATTTTACTCAAATCCTTGTTTAACTCTTGGAAAACTCTTCACCTTTTACTTTGGGAAAACCTTTTTAGAGCATCCAGGCTTGCCTTTCGATTTGTTCCACTCCTCGTCTAAAAGATAAAACGAAAGCTAGGTAAGTTTAGGGCACTGATTGCTCCATTCCCAACCTTAGTTGCACACCTTGTTTTAACATTTAGATCTCACAAGCGGGACAAATGTACTAGTCATTTCCGCATACTTAGTTTGTTATTACATTCAAGGAAATGATTTCTATTATATTGTTTAAGAGTTATAATAATTAATAACCATTTATTTAAACTCTTTCTAAAAGAATTATAAAACTTTCAATATATCTTTAAAACACTTAATTATTCATTTAAAAACATTTATAAATGATTCTAGAAAGAATCGTCAAGTTTAAATCTTTATTTCAAAAGTTATAAAAACTACAGTAGAAAAGTGCTACGAAAAGTGCTTAAAACCGCTTATTTGATTAAAACAACTTTTAATGTTTGAAAATTCTTATTTTCCAATTCAAATCTCTTTCAAACCATCTTAATAGATTTATCAAATTTATTTCATATTTTTAATCATTTGAAAATATCATTTATAAAGAAATTCCTTCTTGGATTCTGAACTGCAAAACCGCGATGTTTTTAGAAAATTGTTTTGGACATATTTCAAAATCTACTTAATGAGATCTTGATTTTCTTTCTTCATTGAAAAAATATGGATATAATAGTCCGGAAAATTCTTACCTTGAAGAATTCTGAGCTAAATTCCATTCAATACACTCATTAGACTTTTATGGTGCGAAACCGCGAACTACCGTTACGCGACGTGCCTGTTTTTGACTAAATTTTCGTTTAACTTTCAAACTTCACCAAAACACTTTTAAATGTTTATAAAAAATTTATAAACCATTTTAAAATATTTAAATCAATATTTTTCATATTAAATCTCTTTTACATTTTTAAATCATTCCATAATATTATATTATTATAATATTCATTTTCTATCTCTTTATATTTTCAAAACCATTAAGAGGCTAAATAACTTCATATACACATCCATATGGATTTATTTTTCATTAAATAACTATGTTAATTACTTAACCATTTTTATTTTGATTTCTCATAATTTATCACAATCAAGTTATCAACCATATCAACATCCATATAATCAATCAAGTAATCGTCCAAGCATTTAAATTTATAATTTAAACATTCATATAATTATTTTCAAAATGTAAGTAAATTGAGTACTCACCTTTAACTAAATTGATTAACTTCCTACTAACATTCTTATCCAACCACACTTCACTAAACTAAACTATACTTCACTAACACATCCATAAACAACTCCACCACCTTGCCCATGCTCACGACCATCCTTCCTTCTCCACTTTGCTCTCGGTCCAAACCTTCCTCCCACCTCCATAGCTCACGGCCATAGCCTCCCCATCCCAATACTCATGGCCTAAGGCCATTTAAAGAAGAAAAAAGAAGAAGTGAATTAAGAAGAGGTTAGAGAGTAATTAGTGGATTGGTGCTTAAGCACTCCACTATTTTTAACCCTCCTACCTCTCTTAAAGAAGAGAAGACATTAATGAGCAAAAGAAAGGTCAAAAATGAAGAAGAAGAATGAAAAGTCCGAAGAAAATGAGAAGAATGGATGAGTATATATAGGAAAAGTAAGGAGTGGTGAATTACAAAATTAACCCTATACAAAATTTCCAAAATATTCTTACTTTATCTTACTTTTTCAACACTTACCATCACTTTGTCACATCACTACTTATGTCTTAATCACCTAACGCATAAAAAAAATAAAGTAAAGATTTTATTTGATTTGACATGATTTTGTCCTTTTATGTTTACTTTTCTTAATGATTTTCTAGAAATTTCTAATCTTAACTAGCAAAAGTAAACTTGATTAGTTAATTGTTAATACTTAACATATTTAAAAATATGTACATGTATATATACATAAAGGTGCAACAACGTTGCGGCAACTATTATTCGACAAAAAGTTGATTTTCGATAAAATGTTTTACGGTCACATTTTGACGTTTTTGTTAAACTATTTATTCATGTAAATCAAACTTGAAAATAAATTTCTTAACATTTTTAAATAATTAAAACATGTATATTTGGCTTATAAAATAATATAAAACAATATCAAAATTCATTTGCAAATATACGGCATTGATTTTGTCAATGCGCGACGAAATTTATCAATCAATGTAACATAAGTATATATACAGTTATCAAACTTTTATCAACCAATTATTATCATTATATAATCATTTTAAAAGCAATTATTTATCCTTTAAAACAAATTTCTGGACTGTATATCCAACTTTATCGAAAACTGGCTTTTGTCAATTTTGTCAATGTTACAGTAAAAGTCCAAAATCTTTATTCAATTCTAAAAATAAGTTCACCGTTCTTATCTATAATATACATGATTATTTAAGTTTGAAAATTATATATTTGAATATTTAAATACGTTAAATATTTCATTTTCAAAGTGGTAAAATTACGGGTCGTTACATAATACCTTATATTCTATTTGAGAAAAGTCCAAATTTTCCAAGTTTCTTATTTTTCAAACAATATTCAGAAAATTTATGTACTTCATGATTACGTTCCTTAACTTTTTAATGCAACAAGTTGTACAATAAGAAAGGACTTGCGGTCGATTTTCATCCTAATGAGGTATTGGTTATTTCAATTTTTTTACCAATTTAGAAATAATAAAGAGTCAACTGCAAGGAGAACACAGAAGTGAAACTTATCAAACACACTATTTGAGGTATTTCTTACTATAGAGAGACCTTGTATTCCAATTTATAATCGAATGTCGAGGTTTGAGGTCTTGCATTACGATGAGTATTGTAACTACCCATTTTAAAATTGATAAATATTAATATATGAAAAACATAAATTAAAATAAAGTTATAACTTTAATCGGATTTTAAATGGATATAATTGATTAATTTATTTTATAAAATGAAAATAGTTAGTTAATAAATAAAATAAGTAAATAATATATATAATATGTTTAAATAATAGTGTATGATTATAATAAAGAACATCAAATAGTATTAACTGGACTTCATATTTTTTTAAGCAATGGGTAGTTCACGCAAATTTCAAAAATAAATAATCATACTAACATTTACATAAGATCTCTTATTGAATTACCATGGATAATATTTCATACATTAAATCATGTTTAATATATTTCATCTAATTATATAATTATCAATTATATAAAATATTCACCTTTTTATAATTCTAATATTTGACCAAATAAATTAATAATATACTAACTATAATTTGTTAAAACTTAAATAACGAATATTCCAGTTACTTCAAATAATTGAAAAAGCTTTATTTATAACCTCCGTATGTATTTATTTATAATATATGTATTTGTTTATCATTAGAATATATTAACTTACAAAGTTAATATTCATTTAGCTACAGACCTCTAACTCAAACAACAGGTGGTAATGAGAATTAGACTAAGCTTCTATAGGTTTTGGTATGAACCCCCGGGACATCTAAATAAGTGCTTTACTTGAATAAAAGCACCATAGTTATTCTACACACACATATATCCACATATATTAATTTTTATGCACATTGCATTGCATGTGTCAATTATTAGTAATTGCTTAATCTAGATATTCCTAACTTTATATATATATATATATATATATATATATTCTTTCTAAAAAAATCAAATACTTCTAGAAAAATGAAGCAATTTCTTTTAACAAGTTATTTATTAGATAGTAAAATGAAATGAATAGTTAAAATATCAAATATTTTCAAATAACATTATATTAGAAAGTTAAATTTGTTTTCCTAAAGGAAAAAAATGAGTTCAACAATAAATTTGTTCAAAATAAAACTTGGAACTTCCCAACGGGGGGACTTAGTTTAATAGATAAACTTCTAAAGTTTTTGGACCCTATGAAAGCCTCTTGAAAAGTTTAGTCATAAGGATAACTACTTCTCCGCATCTCGTTCCTTATGCAAGCGCAGCCCAAACTGCCACATCCAACATTGTTGCTTCCTACTCCACCACACCCCATGCCACAACACCCTCACCTTACCCTACACCCACGCTTCACCATTGCTTATAGCCGCCGCCTCCCACAACCATTGCCTCCTCAAAACGTAACCTTAGCAATCAAACTCGTGCCTCTACTTGCCACCTCCCATGCCGCCTATATCTACAGCGCATCACAACATTGTTGCTCACCTCAGCCTGCTCACCAATGGTCAATTACTTCAAAAATTGCAAAAGGTTAAAAACTAGTATAGTATCATTGTATAAGAAAATGATGTAAATGAAATATAGAAAGTAAAAACTGATACCGAGTTGTATCATTTTAACATAAAATGCTACCACAAGGTAAGATCAACTATTACATGATAAAATTTAAATAAAATTACTCAAAATTTTCAATTCGATCAATACAAAACCAATACTACACAATAGCATTAAAGAATATTTTATGAAAGTTAGCATGATAAATATTCAAATAAATAAATAAATATTATAGTATATTTAATAGATATGCAGTGGCATCATAAATTAATTATAAAAATAGGATTACAAACTTTCAGAAAATAAAGTATTTCATCATTATAAAAATCATAAAATGATACTAGAAGGTGGAATATAAAAAAATCCTAATTCCAAAATGGTACTAAAATTCAGTAAAACCTCATACAGACCAAAAAATTCTAATATATTTCACAAAATGATATTACAATTCATAAATGCTACTATAAAATAATATTGTAAAATACAATACATACACCATCTAAAAAATGCTACAATTTTTTATAAACAACCATTACAATATAAAAAAAATGCTATTACAATTCAGTTTTTTCTACTCTAATGCATGAGATGCTACTATAAAATAGAATTATTAATAAAAATGTGCATAATTAGTTTATTTAAAAAGATAAAAATTGACACTGCATAGTAGCATTACTACACACATCTAAAAAAATGCAGCGGTTATTTGAACCACCACCACTACTACAAATAGAAAATGATATTATAATTCAAAAATTGCTACTACAATTCATACAATGCTACTACAAAATAGTATTATGAAAAGAAATATACATAATTAATTTATTTTTAAATGTTACTATACAGTAGCATTACTACACAGATGTAAAAAGATTTTACGATCATTTATAAACTGCTACTACAATTTGCAAACTATTACTATAACATCCTCCACTTGGAGGCCCAAAACTAACGGCTACGGATGCTGCAGTCATCCATAGTAATTAATTCTCGGTGACGAAATGCGGTAATGTTAGATACATTGATATAACAGAAACACATGGACATGAAAAAAAATTAAAACTATTAAACAAATTTATCATTCCATTTCAATCATATTTTAAATTCATTACATAATCCCAAATTCGAGAACCACGTTTAGAGAAAATATAATTATTACAAACTACGCCAACTGCGACATGTAACGATCCAGATTTTTTGTCATTTGATTTTAAATATTTAAATGGTTTAAATATTGGATTTGGAATTTTAATTTAGTTAGTAAGATTTTAAAACTGAAATTTCAAGCAATTTCATTAATTTTTAAAATCAACGATTTTTATCGATGCGTTAAAATAGCGATCCGGGGCATAGTCTCGGAATTCGACGAAACCAGTTTCATTGGATCTATAATAGTGTATTATTATCGGATTTTAACTTTCATAGCGGTTGGATGTACCATTTGGTCGTACGATCTGGAAACGCCTAGAATAGTTTAATTGAATTTAATTTAAATAGTCGATTTAAAAAGCTATCTTCTCCATACGATCGAATTGAGCTTTGCAACTTGTTCTAGTGCGTTCGGAATAGCACTATAACATTAGGGACGCCAAGTGGCGCACTTCGATTGGGATCCAAAAATTAGGGCTAAATATTTTGAAATTTTAATTTAATAAATTTCAAATCAATTTAATTGCAGCCCATTCCATCCATCAGCCACCTTAACTTTTCTTTTCAGCCAACCTAGTTTCAACGCAGGCCACCCTAGGATTTAACACTCGCCGCCCCTTTTTGTGTTAAAAATGTGAAATCTTCTCTGCCCAAAGAATTTCAAATTTGCAGAAAGAAGAAAAAATTCGCGAGCTTCCTCTTCCATTTTCTTAAGCTTGAAATTGAAAAAAAGAAGAAGGAAATGCGACCGTCTCCTTACTCCCTCTTGTTTTCAAATTGGAATCTCGTTCGAAGAATGGGAACGATTTCGGAAAAGAAAAAAAATCATCACTCGAGCGAATCGCGATTGTGGGTAGTGAAAGATGGGCGTGCGCGACAATGCAGGGTATAAGTGGGTTGCGCACGTGTAATGGAAGGACGCGATGAGGCTTGAGGGCGCGCGATGGCATAATGGAGTTGGGTGCTCGGCCGATTCGCGTTCGACTGTGGGGCCAATGACATGAAGGCGATGGGGTTAGGTGAAGTGAATTCGTTCTGGAATTTGAACGAGGCTGGGTTCGTTCTGATAGCAGCGTTCAGGCAAGGGAGCCCGATAGCAGGGGCCGCGACAGGGTGGAGCTGCTAGGGCTGAGTCGCGATTTTGGGGGGGGAGGCCGATGTCGATTATAGTGAGGATTGGGTGGGGCAATGAGCCTGGAGTCGTTCAATCAAGGCAGTGAAGGTTAAGAATTAAATAAGTTTGATTTTCATATTAAGTTTATGTAAATTATATTTTTATCGAATGTTAAAAATGTATAATATGTTCTTGCGAGGTCCAAAAATCACGAAGTTGATCACATTAAATTCGTAGCTGCAAAATTCACATTCTAGAAGTGGTTTGGAATTTTTCGGAGTCCGTTGGAATTTTAAATTAAATCGAACGATGTTCGATTTAGTTTAAAATCTGGATATTCGGCAAATAAAAATCAAGGTGAGAAATTCTCACTCATTTGGATTACCGAATTAAATTTTAAATAGTTGAAATTAATTATTGAATGCTGGTTGAATTTATAAATTAGTATTTGTTGAATGTTATATAATATACAGTAGTATATATATAGTAGTTGGATATTTTCCCGCCGTTGGAGCGTTGGAGCGGATGAGACCCTTTGCGCCCGCATAATAGCGGATGACCCTATATTACCACGATATCCCGTCTCGAAGCAGGATTGATATTTTATGTTGTCTAACATCTGTGGATGCAGGGAAAAACTAGTTTGAGGGATCCAACTGGATAACTTAAATATATTTATTGTTTTTCATATACAAAATATATGATGTGATCGAATAATCTGTTGGATTGTTGTGTGGTTTAAATTATTAAATGCTATAGTAGCACTGGCCTTAATTTTGGTATTTTAAATATCATAAATATTATTTTTGAAATTTAAGGAATTTAAAGGAGATTTTGGATATATATAAAAAATATTATATCGAAAATGGGATTATTTAAAAAGGAATTGATTGGATAAACGATAAAATTTGATTATAGATTGTACTTAACTAATCCGTAATTTATTAAATAGAGTTTTTACAAAATAATCTATATAAAGGATTTTAAAATGATATCCTGAAAAATATGGAAAGGCATTGAAATCGATATTAAAAATAGATTTGGGAAAAATAAATGGAATTCATAAAGAAATGGATTTATAAAATGGATTTTTATAAATGAGATTAGTTTTATAAAAAAGTGAAACTCAAAGGAGTTATAAATTTATAAACGATGTTTATAAATAAAGGAAATCGATCAGATGATAATTTGGGAATATAAACTCATAGGGTGAATTTATATTAAAATACAGAAATAGGGTTGAGGAAAAAAAGTGCATACTATTTTTGAAAGCAGAAATGGTTAGGAGAATTGGAATGAAATCAATGGGTTGTGAATCGAAAGGAATTTATAAATGAATTGGTTATTGAGATTTTGAAAATATATTTTTATTTTTAAGAAGTTAAGTTGTTTTTAAAAGGAAAATTTTATTTATTAAACTGTGTAATTTTTAAGTAGTAGAATTGAAATACATCGGAAAGTAAAATTTTCAAATACTTAATATTTATTTTAGTAAATTCTAATTTTTAAAATCTGCTTTGAAAATTGATTTTTTTATTTTAAAAATGAGTTATTGATGTTTATAAAAAGTGTTCGATATGTTAAATAACTACTTGAACATGTTTTAAAAATAAATTATTATTCTTTTAAATACCTATTATATATATAGGGTTTGTAATGATTTAAATTTATTTATAAATCTTCTCGAGATTTGGAAACGGGGCTTATTAAGTGGATGGGATTTATAAGAGAAATTCTCAAAAATGGAATTTGGGAAAAATGTAAGAAATTTTCAAAGTATTTAAATAAAAGTGAACTTCAAAAAATGAATTAGGATTCATAAAGGAGTTAGAAATGGATATTTGGAATCATAAACAAGTGTATTTGACTTTGGAAATATTAAAGGAAATTAATTAAGGAACCACAGAACTTATAGAATTCGTTATAAATGAGTTAAGGAATTTACAATATAAATTGTGAAGAATTTTGAGAAAAGAGAAATAAATGGAACTTTCCTAAGTATTGATAAGTAAGGGGTTTAGAAAAATATATTTTTAAATATTTTTCTGAGCGTTGAAATAAGAGATGGTTTGAAAATATCCTGATATGGATATAAGTATTTGAGTTGTCTCAAATATTGAAATATTGGAAGGGATTCGAATATATATCTTATAAAGATATTTTGAAATAAATGTTTTGGAAAATTTATAATAAGGCCTAGCGACTGCTTATGGATGTTATATTGATAGTTAAATTACCGACTATCAAATATTGGCCTCTAATAAATTTTAAAATCTCAATTACTTTATCACTCTAATGTTTACATTATTCTATTTAATTTATCTAATTAAATCTCCTGAATAATGTTATTTAAAATTAGGGGTGTTACAGGCTCCCCTCCTTACAGAATTTCGTCCTCGAAATTCAGAAAAGACTAAATACTAAACATAGCAATCATCTGTAACATCTCCAAACTACCATACTAGCCTACCTGACTAGCAACAGTCTATACCAAGCAAATATAGAACAAGCCTTACAGCAGATCGGGATAAGTATCTCTAATCATGTCTTTTGTCTCCCAAGTATAGTCCTTCTCGTTGTCGCTCCACTGAACTTTCACTAATTTGACAATCTTGAGCTCTTCTCATCTCTCGCTACAACCCAAACTGGTTTCCTAACAAAACTCAAATTCGGTTCTACTATCAAATCTTCCAACTTTGTCGGAGGAATAGTAGTCTCTACATCATGCACATACTTGCAAAGATGGGACACATGAAACACATTATAGACACCTTCCATACTGCTCGGAAACTCTACTCTATATGCGAGCTTTCCGATTCTCTCTAATATTAGGAACAAACAAACATATATCGGTGCCAGTTTCCTTGTCTTTCAGAATTGTACCACACCCTTCACCGTTGATACCTTAATGAAGACTCTGTCTCCAACCGAGAATTCTAGATCTTTACGCCTCTTATCAACGTAATTCTTCTGCCTAAACCGAGCTTCCTTCATCCTTTCTCGGATCAACTCAATCTTCACCATCGCCTCTCTAACCAGATCTAGACCCAAGACTAATCTATCTCCATTATGCAACCAACTTGCTAGTGATTTACATGGCTTTTCATACAAAGCTTCAAAAGGTGCTATTCCTATACTAGTCTGATAACTGTTATTATAGGAAAACTCAACCAAGTGTAGATGATCTTCACAAGATCCACCAAAGTCCAATACACAAGCTCTTAACAAATCCTTTAGTACCTTATTGACTCCCTATGTCTGCCCATTCGTCTGAGGGTGATACGCGGTAATCATCTTGAGCTTAGTACCTAACACATCCTGTGGACTCTTCCAGAATTCACTAGTAAACAAAAAATCTCTATCACTGACTATACTACTAGAAATTTCATGCAGTCTAACTATGTTCTTCATGAACAACTTGGTTAAAACATGTGTCATCCTGATTGACTTAACTGGAATGAAATGGGCACACTTAGTCAACCTGTCCACTATGACCCATATATGTTCATTGCCTTTATTCGACCTCGGTAGCCTGTCTATAAAATCCATGGATATTGAATCTCATTTCCCAACTAGTATCTCCAAAGGTTGAAGCCACTAACTCGGTTTCTGATGTTCGGCCTTCACTTGTTGACAGTTCACACATTGCCTAACCAACAAGCCAACATCCTTCTTTATACCTTCCTTGTAAAAACTCCTCTTCATATCCTGATACATATTGGTTCCTCCAGGATGGATCGTAAATTTGGATCGATGACATTCCCTAAGCCCTTTTGAAACCATTAAACTTCAAGTAAAAGAGTTTTGGGAAAACAGATGGCTTTGCAACCATCCTTTCGAAAGCTTTAATCTTTTAAATGGACAATAGGAAGGATAGCTTTGAAACACCTTTCGATACCATTGCCTTCGAAACCTTTAGTTTTAGTGGCTATTGGAGCCCATTCGAAAGCATTGGGAAGCGGCTTGTTATATTTATAAAACAAAAGCTTGCCTTTCGAACTCATTGAAAACTTTCAACCTATTCGAAAGGTTTGAAGACGGCAGCTAGGTTTCGACTTGGTTCAAAACACCCTTTTGAAAGCTTCTCTTTAAACAAAAAGGCGGCAACCCCTTCGAAAGATATTGAAAATGGCCACGACTCCTTCGAAAACATGGTTTCGATCTATACCTTCCACTTTTCTCCATTCCACTATGTACCAAAGCATTGATACCATGTGTATTGGTTACAACTTGATTGGGGGCGGAGATATGGGGTCAAAAGGCTGCTACCAGTAGTGGCGAAGAAAAAAAATCTGTACAAAATAGTTTTGTTGCCTTTTTAAGTAAATGCTTTTCAACTAAATTGCTTATTTGTAAAAATATAATCGGTTGCCATTAACTTTACAAAAATCTTTTCTAAAAGACTGCCGAATTCATCTAGAATTAATTAAAAATCATTAACAAAGAAGCCCTTCCCTTTTAAAAACAATTAAAACATTTAAGTTCTCCAACTTAATTAATTTAATTTTCATTGTAAATTACTTACGAGAAATCCCCAAAAATCATAAAAATTCATTTTTAATATGTTATCTAACATATAAAAATTTCGAACCAAAAATCCTTTATAATAGCCAAAATAAATTTTTAAACCCAATTAATTATTTCTTCCTTCGAAAATTCATAATTAATTATCCATAGCTTGGATAATTACAAAATTTAAACCCATTTCCAAAATAATGTTTTTTGTAACATATTAAATTCTCATGGCATTCGAAATCCAATATACACGATTTTAACCTTAAAATCGAATCAAACATTTATCAAACATTCTCGTGTAAAACAAACATGGCTTATAACCCAAGAATATCATCATTAAAATCATCAAAATAGATTTAAATATAAAATCCCAATCAAATGTTCATGAAAACAAAAATGAGATGATTTTGATTATTATTCACCTTGCTTTAGATAAGGTACTTGAGATTTGATCTTGCTTAATTCTCCTTGCTTGACTCCTTAGCTTTTAATTGATTTTTTTCCCTCTTTTTCCCCTAGGTTATGGCCGACTTGCTCTTGGGTCTATGTTTTAGAATTATGAACTTGTGAAATGAAAATGGAAAAACGGGTATAGGGATTAAGGGTTATGGTGGACGGTTATTCCCCATAATACCCTTGCCTTATTCTCTTATTAGTTATCTCATAAAACCATTTCCATAAACTCATTCTTTTAAACTTTTATTTAGTTAAGCACGACCTCTAATAAATTTTAAAATCTTAATTACTTTATCACTTTAATGTTTACATTATTATATTTAATTTATCTAATTAAATCTCCTGAATAATGTTATTTAAAATTAGGGGTGTTACTGGCTCCCCTCCTTATAGAATTTCGTCCTCGAAATTCAGAAAAGACTAAATACTAAACATAGCAATCATCTGTAACATCTCCTAACTACCATACTAGAATAACTGACTAGCAACAGTCTATACCAAGCAAATATAGAACACGCCTTAAAGCAAATTGGGATAAGTATCTCTAATCATGTCTTCTGTCTCCCAAGTACAATCCTTCTCGTTGTCGCTCCACTGAACTTTCACTAACTTGACAATCTTGACCTCTTCTCATCTCTCGCTACAACCCAAACTGGTTGGCTAACAAAACTCAAATTCGGTTCTACTATCAAATCTTCCAACTCTATCGGAGGAATAGTAGTCTCTGCATCATGCACATACTTGCAAAGATGGGATACATGAAACACATTATGGACACCTGCCATACTGCTCGGCAACACTACTCTATATGCAAGCTTTCCGATTCTCTCTAATATAAGAAACAGACCAACATATCTCGGTGCTAGTTTCCTTGTCTTTTCAAATTGTACCACACCCTTCATCGGTGATACCTTAATGAAGACTCTGTCTCCAACCGAGAATTCTAGATCTGTACACCTCTTATCAACGTAACTCTTCTGCCTAAACTGAGCTTCCTTCATCCTTTCTCGGATCAACTCAATCTTCACTGTCGCCTCTCTAACCAGATCTAGACCCAAGACTAATATGTCTCCATTCTCCAATCAACATGCTAGTGATTTGCATGGCTTTCCATACAAAGCTTTAAAAGGTGTCATTCCTATACTAGCTTGATAACTGTTATTATAGGAAAACTCAACCGAGTGTAGATGATCTTCATAAGATCCACCAAAGTCCAATACACAAGCTCTTAACAAATCCTTGAGTACCTTATTGACTCCCTATGTCTTCCCATTCATCTGAGGGTGATACGCGGTACTCATCTTGAGCTTGGTACCCAACACATCCTGTAGACTTTTCCAGAATTCACTAGTAAACAAAACATTTCTATCACTGACTATACTACTATGAATTCCATGCAGTCTAACTATGTTCTTCATGAACAACTTGGCTAAAACATGTGCCATCCTGGTTGACTTAACTGGAATGAAATGGGCACACTTAGTCAACCTATCCACTATGGCCCATATACGTTCATTGCCTCTATTCGACCTTGGCAGCCTGTCTATAAAATCCATGGATATTGAATCTCATTCCCAACTAGTATCTCCAAAGGTTGAAGCCACTGACTCGGTTTCTGATGTTCGGCCTTCACTTGTTGACAGTTCACAGACCACCTAACCCACAAGCCAACATCCTTCTTTATACTTTCCTAGTAAAACTCCTCTTCATATCCTGATACATCTTGGTTCCTCCAGGATGGATCGTAAATTTGGATCGATGACATTCCCTAAGAACTTCTCTTCTCAAGTCCTCAACATTTGGAACACACAGCCATGCCTTCTTTTTCAACCATCCCCTCTAGTCAAGACTAAAATCCTTTAGATTATCGATCTCCAACCCAACCTCAAGCCTTCTAATCTTCTCGACCAATAATGGATCCTATTTCTGCTTAGAAGCGATCCTTTCGGTCAATACTGGTCGAACTTCCAAACAGGACAACATGGTGTTACTCTGACTAGAACTAGCAGTCGATCTTAACTACACACTACAAGTAGTCAAAGCTTCTCGTTCAACTTACTATAGTCAATACACATCCTTAACGACCCATCCGGCTTCTTTACGAACACCGCGGCCGCACCCCAAGGCGAACTGCTTGGTCTAATAAAATTTCTTCCTTCTAGATCCACTAGCTACACCTTCAATTCCTTCATCTCCGCCAGTGTTATCCTGCTAGGTGGTCTACTTATAGGTTCAGCTCATGGCACAAGATCTATCTGAAACTCAAAGGCTCGTTTCAGTGGTAATCCTGTAACCGGCTCAAAAACATCTGCAAATTATCTCGCTACTCGAACCCGACTTAACACTTCTTCTGCTTCCATAGACTCAACAAAGAACAAGCACTTCGGTCAGAATCCTCCACTGAGAATATAATTTGGTTATGACTGTCAGGGTGTCTCGATGATATTTCCCTATCCTAGCCACATATCTACCCAACCAATCCATACCTAAAATGATTCTGAAATCCACGAAATCAAATACATACAAACTACATGCTAACTTATGACCTAACAAATCAAGTTCTAATTGGTCACATCTCATTCCTATAGTTGTATACCCTTAAGGAAGTAACATGGTATGTGAGTTCTAAACATTACCTATCAACCAAACACCGAGATATAAATGAATGTGATGCGCTGGTATCAAATAGTACCCTAACTGGTATACTCTGAATCAAAAGCGTACCTTCCATCATAGTCTTTCCTTTCTCAACAGCAGTTGGCCTAACAGACGATGGTCCAACAGCAAAGACTTTTCCCCTGTCTTCCCTGACTGATTCTGGACACTGATTCTTGTAATGCCCAACCTGGTCGCAGTTAAAGCACTTCACACCCTTCTTGTCTATGGTCTTCTTCCCTTTGCTAGTTCGGCATTCATGAGCATAATGACCCTTCTTATCACATTCAAAGAAAACCAGATTAACTTTTGGCTTCTTGGCAGCTTCTCTCTTCTGAGTTCCCTTCTTCTTAAAGAACTTCCTCTTCTTGCTAAGAGAACACTGAATTTCAACCTACCTCTCCTTTCCATAAGTAGCAAGCATCTCCTTATGTCGAATTGCCATTTCCACAACAGCATTACAAGGATCACGAATATGTGACAGGGTCGCCCTAGCAATCTCGGGTCTCAATCCCCGAATAAATTTCTAATTCCTCTTGATGACGGTGTCAATGGTAGCATGTCCATATCTGGATAACTCATCAAACTTTGTGGCATACTCAATCACCGACATCTCGTGTTGCACTAAATCCATGAACTTCCTCAACAATGGCGACTTGGCAACTTCAAACAAAAACATTTGCTCAAACCTTCTCTGAAATTCCATCCAAGTAAACTCTTTCTTGGGAACTCCAGTAGTGACACTATTCCACCACCGAAGCGCTGCTCCCTGCAACTGTCTAGAAGCAAGCCTCCTTTTCTGTTCATTGTTCAACCCTAAGTCTGCGAAGATCCTTTCACAATGCGAAAGCTAATTCTCAACTTCTATAGCATCCTCCGTTCCCAAAAATGGCTTCCCACCAAGGCTGGTATAACCCTGCTCAGCTTAGCATAGTTGTTGCCAACTGGGGCCACGGGATTAGCTCCTCTAACATTCCCAGCATTACCCCAAGCTACTCCTGCGGCAGCTCCTGCTTGCACCAGATTGAAAAAGAACTGATACATCATCCCCGTATCAACTGGCGGATTTCCAACACCTACGTTGGCATCTGCATTTTGATTAGCATTTGCCCGTCGACCCTGATTTCCCCTATTAGGTCGAGCATTTCCATTTGTTGTGGTGCTTCCTCCAAAGAGATTTCCTCTTCCATTTCCTGTCTCCATATCTTTGTTTCTCATAAATCTGCATACGAACCTTAGTAAGATACAGAAGAATGGTCTAAGATTGAGGGGAATACATACTTATGTATATATTAAATACAAGTACGTTACTAGAGCGTTAATCCAAACCCCGGTCTTATTTTCTTATTCATTGGATTATGTTTCAAAAATCATTATAAGTTTAAGTTTCTTTTAAGTTTTCATAAACCTATGCTCTGGTACCAACTTGTAACATCCCCCACTTGGAGGCCCAAAACTAACGGCTACGGATGCTGCATTTATCCATAGTTATTAATTCTTGGTGACCAAATGCGGTAATGTTAGATACATTGATATAACAGAAACACATGGATATGGAAAAAAATTAAAACCATTAAACAAATTTCTCATTCCGTTTCAATCATATTTTAAATTCTTTAAATAATCTCAAATTTGAGAGCCAAGTTCAGAGAAAATATAATTATTACAAACTATGCCAAAAGCGACATATGAAGATGCCTCCTTGGATGATCAGAGTCTAAATATAGGCAATTACACAACTTTGCATCTACATCAAAACACGGTGGAATCAAACAGAAAAGAACTCCTATTAGCTAATTTGCCTCATGCACATCTCCGGAAGCTTATTCTTCTAAAGGAGAACCTGGAAATCCTCAACTCTCAAACTACTCAAAATCAATTGAGTACCCGAGAGGTTAAGGGGAAAACATAAACTTCGAGTCAGACATAAAGCCTGGTATGAATAATAACCTACCATCTCAAACCCATTAGATATCTAGTGAGACCACGCCACTTAGCGAAACGATTTTTCCCCTAACTAGTATCTTACCCAAAATTTATAGTAATCATATACTGTGCTTCTGCATCCTCAATGGTTAAAAACATAGTAATTTAAAATATATCATGATGACATGCAAATAAGTAAAATATCCTGGATTTCACATCCCTATTCATTTGATTATATTCTCAGTTATAGTTTCTAGGGTCACTATTAAACTATTAGTTTTCATGGGCTGACTAATAACCAGTTTAGAGATTATGGACATATTTGTCCGGTTTCATAGTTTTCATGGATCACTAAGAACCTATTGGCCCTTACAAATAACTTCTTTCAATAATTTCATGGGTTCTCCCTGAACCTATTGGTATCTCCAATAACTTCTCTTATATCATAGTTTTCATGGGTTGACTATGAACCTATTGATCTCTGTCAATAACTTTATCCGGATATAGTTTTCATGGGATCACTACGAACTTATTGATCTCTACCAAAAACTCTCCCCAAACATAGTTTTAATGGGTTTACTATGAACCTGTCTAAACTGACAACTTCTTGATCTGTCTTTGGGCATCCTATGTTCAGGTCTACCTGACCTCCTGGATGCAATTCTACTCATACAAGAGTTAACTCAATTTATATTCGCACTGGGTCAACCTAGCTGGTTATTCTGCCCTTCCACCCCAGAATACAGTTATGGGTCCATTATATAGTGAATATATTTAGAGAAGACGCATATACAATAACATTACAATACCAAAATTTATGGTTTAATATCCTTGAAATCATTTCCACACGAAATTTGGTTAATCCCTTTAACCCATTATTTTTTTATCAAGGCAAGCTTCTTCAAAAAATCCAAATTTTAAAAGCTATGTCAAAGTTCTTTTATATTACATGGGTTTTCCTTTAAAATTGAGATTGGGTTCTTTGTTTTGAAAACTAAGGCTTTCGAAATCTTAGACCTTTACTTTCGAAACCATTAGAATATCTCTCTCGAAAGCATTCAAACCTTCTTTTCAAAACACTTAAATTATATGCCTTTTGAAACACTTGAAATATCTCATTCGAAAGCATCAAAACCTTCCTTTCGAAAGTATTAAAGCATAGTTTCCAACTAATAGAAGCATAGCTTCGGAACCATTTGAAAGTAGCTCTTTCAAAACCATTGGGTTCGTTCTTAAAAATAACTTTGGAGTCAAAGTGAATATAAATGAAAGTACCCTTTCGAAACCATTAAACTTCAAGTGAAAGAGTTTGGGGAAAACAGATGGCTTCAGAACCATCTTTTCGAAAGCTTTAATCTTTTAAATAAATAATTGGAAGGATAGCTTTGAAACCTTTAGTTTAAGTGGCTTGTTATATTATAAAACAAAAGCTTGCCTTTCGAACTCATTGAAAACTTTCAACCTATTTGAAAGGTTTGAAGACGGCAGCAAGTTTTCAACTTAGTTCAAAACTACCCTTTCGAAAGCATCTCTTTAAACAAATAGGCAGTAACCCCATCGAAAGCTATTTGAAATGGCCACGACTCCTTCGAAAGCATGGTTTCGACTCTATACCTTCCGCCTTTCTCCAATCCACTGTGTACCAAAGATTTGATACCATGTGTATTGGTTACGACATTATTGGGGGCGGAGGTATGGGGTCGAGAGGTTGCTACTGGAAGTGGCGAAATAATAAATCTGTACAAAACTATTTTGTTGCCATTTTAAGTAATCTTTTTAACTAAGTTGCCTATTTGTAAAAATATAATTAGTTACCATAAACTTTACAAAAATCTTTTCTAAAAAACCGTCAAATTCATCTAGAATTAATTAAAAATAATTAACAAAGAAGCCCTTCTCTTTTATAAAACAATTAAAACATTTAATTCCTCCAGCTTAATTAATTTAATTTCCATTGTAAATTACTTAGGAAAAATCCTTAAAAATCATCAAAATTCACTTTTAATATGTTATCTAACATATAAAAATTTTAGACCCAAAATCCTTTATATAATAGCCAAAATATATTTTTAAACCCAATTAATTTTTTATTCCTCCAAAAATTCATAATAAATTATCCATAGCTTGGATAATTACAAAAATTTAAACTCATCTCCAAAATAATGTTTTTCATAACATATGAAATTCTCATGGCATTTGAAATCCAACATATACGATTTTAACCTTAAAATTGAATCACACATTTATCAAACATTCTTGTTTAACACAAACATAGCTTATAACCTAAGCATATCATCATTAAAATCATCAAAACGAATTTAAATATAAAATCCCAAATAAAATGTTCATGAAAACAAAAATGAGATGGTTTTGATTATTATTCACCTTGCTTTAGATAAGAAACTTGAGATTTGATCTTGCTTGATTCTCCTTGCTTGATTCCTTAGCTTTTAATTAGTTTTTCTTCCTCTTTTTCCCTTAGGTTATGGTCGGCTTGCTCTTGGGTCTATGTTTTAGAATTACGAACTTGCGAAATGAAAATGGGAATAAGGGTTTAGGGGTTAAGGGTTATGGTGGATGGCTATTCCCCATAATACCCTTACCTTATTCTCTTATTAGTTATCTTATAAAACCATTTTTATAAACTCATTCTTTTAAATTTTTATTTAGTTAAGCCCGGCCTCTAATAAATTTTAAAATCTCAATCCCCCTATCGCTCTAATCTTTACATTATTCTATTTAATTTATCTAATTAAATCTCCTAAATAATGTTATTTAAAATTAGGGGTGTTACAATCACTACAGTTTAGAAACTACTACTATAATTCCTAAAATGCTACTATAAAATAGCATTATAAACAGAAATATACATAACTAATATATTTTAAAAAAATGATATTACACGGTAGCTTTGCTACACAATATCTTCTTCTTCCTCAATTTGCTACTTCTCCTCTAACATCTCTCCTTCATTCATGTCAAAACTCGAAATCATTGCTGCAAGTAGAGCCATCTCTTCTCTATCATTACTCATCGCCATCATATCTTCAAAGCACTTCAACTTTGCACTCCTCTAATATCCTAGACCACCTTCGCATCCACTTACGTCGTCGCCAACGTCGCCAAGATCTGTCGCGCCTTCACTGAAGTGGCAGCAAACCTCCTCTACCGTCTTGACTCCAACTCACATGAATTAAGAGCATGTCTTTTTCAGTAAATTTTTGTCCTTCTATTATATTTAGTCGAAAGTTTATCATTCTAGCTAAATACTGAGAGCATGTCCTTAAAGCTAAAAAATTAGTGAGAATTGTCTTTCATACTATTTTCCTATTCTCAAAAAGAATTGAAATAACTTAGAAAAATATGGAAAGACTAAACAACAAAAGAAATATTGTATTCTTCACAACTAGAAGTTCATTAAAAATAAAAATAAAATTGAACTTCATTAGAAAATCCATATTTTCCAAAATATCTCAAATTTTCTATTTGGGAAGTTAAAATAAATCCAAATTTTCAAACAATATTCAAAACATGTATATACTTAATAATTACATTTTTAAGTTTCTAATGTAATAAGTTCAATCGGTAAGAAAAGAATTCCGATCAATTCATTACTTAAAAATAGAGAATTAAAGGTTAAATACTAATGACCAAAATTCATTGGTTTCTAACTAAAAACATAAGAATGAAAATTTTAAGCTCTAAAATTTTAGATTACAAACCGATCTTTGATCTTTAATCCATCCACATTTCCCTTGTCGAGGGTAGGGTAGCCTACGTCAATATCTCGTACCAGTGGAAGCCACATATTTGTGACATTTGTCACTCCTTTGGCCATGTAATTTCATCTTGCCCACACTCCAGAACCGAGCCCGATAGAATTCTCCATTAAGAATCCCTTCCTAAGCCTCTATCTAAGGGCTAGCAGATCAAAGACCACAGCATCCCCCGATCTGACCTCATCGATCCGTCCAGTCTCCCTTCCCCTCCCTCCAAACCTATGGATATCCGAACCTCCCTTGTCACATCCATACCCTCTCCTACCACCGTGTCTCCTCCTTGCTCACATGACCCGGCTCTACCCCTCCAATGGCCCAACCCTCCCTATTCTAGTGATTCCCCTATTTCATGCCTTAAAACGAAACTAGTCACTGCTCTTCATTTTGACTCTCCTAGTGTTGAGCACATTGCAAAAGAGCTCTTTGATAAGTTAGTTAAAGGTACGCAGTTGGTCTGGTACAATAAGGCTAGAGCTTGGACTCATAAGGAAAGTGGTTTGTGCTACCATTCAAAATGGTTGATATTTTAAAAATGGATCTCAAACGATAAGAAAGATGAGTGAGAGCTCTTCTACAGACTTATGGATGACGAGCTAGTGCAATGACGGGAATACAATGCCAATAATGAGGATATTTTGGCTGCTGTGGGTTAGGACATGAAATATATTTTCTCCTCGTGCACTCTTGGATATTGTCTTAAGATTATTGACTAGTTTCGTAGATGTGTTGGGTTTTAGCTTTGGATTTCTTCCTGGTTATTTTCTAGATTGCATGAAGTTATTGATGTAGTTTATGTCATATTTTGTTAATGGTGTTAGGCTTAGCTGGTTTATTTTGGGTCATTGCAGTATTTTTTGCTACTGGTTAGGCATGTTGGCAATTTTATTTTGTAATGTGGACGTGGTGCCTAGGACTCATGTATCTTTTATTATTACTATATATATGTGTATATAGTATGACAACATGATACTTGTATCATACATCCCTTATATATATATAAAAAGAGTATTGACTCTGCTATGTGGTATGGTGCACAATTCCAAAAGGAATCCAAGTACGTAATCAAAATATGATTTTGTTATTTATGCCCAAAGGGATATGACACATTGACCGCGAATTAGTTTTCAAGAGAAAGATTAATGAAGTTGGAATATTACGAGCCACATTAATAAGAATAACATCGTCAATTGCTGAAATTAGCGTAAAATATGCTTAAATCAATTTAGATTTACTCATAAAATTATTGCTTGGTATGACTTTGTGTTTTGGTACACTTGTGTCAAAATGGAAATTATGAATAATGATGTAGAATATATTGTTTGCATATAACAACCAAAGTGTTTCGAAGTCAGTGGGAGCGATATTGAGTTAATGAGTTTTTGGATATGATCCAAGAAATGATATGAAAGTATCTTCTATAAGCATCATAATTGAGTAAGCATTTTGATAAAAATATCATATAGTTTGAGTTCAATCAAAATGCAGAGGAAGCGTGTGTCCATACGAAAGAACTATTAAAGGTACTAAAATATTTCTAAAAGGTAAACAACAAACTTATGATTACTGATATGTACTCGAGTTAAAATCAATAATAGTTTTGTTGTTCATACTCAATATTGGATTTGTAAATTATATCATTTATAATAAGTATAAAGGATGCTGGGAATGTCCCAAACGATATGCAAAGACACCCTATTAAAATGTTTAATATGGAATATGTAAGATGGATTCCTTATGTATAGACAATAGGAATTATCATAGATTTTATATTGTCTACAATATCGTATTTTGCTAATATATTTCATACATGAAGCAATATCAAACCCAAATTAAGATCACTAGATAGTAGTTTAGATTATTCTCGAATATTTATAAAATACTAAAGAACCGTTTATAGGAATAACGAACTTCTTATGAATGAGTATACAGACTCAAACTTCATGAGTGATATTGAGTATAATATGTAAAAATTAAATTCATGTTCAAACCTTAGTTAAGGAGCATTAAGTTGGAAATGTTTCAAACAAAAGGTTGTGTTTGATTCAACGAAAAGGTTAAGTACATTACTTGAATAGCACCATAATAAAAGCAATGTATAAATACAAATGCACAAATTTATTACTGAGTAGTGGTTATTCCAACTATCGAGAATACTACATCCTTGTTATATGATACCAATGTAAAAATAAGAGCTCGCTAGAGGTCAAGAAACATACTCCAAATAGTTCCACATGCTAAAGGTGGTTTATCAGTATCGGAGAGAGTTGATTGACAAAATAGATAATTAAACAACATAGCAGATCCATTCACGAAGGGTCTAACTCGATCAGTTCTCATCAAACTAATCGTAAGAATAGGATTGAGATTCCATAATTGGCCACAAGTGCAAGTGGGAGATTAGTAGAGTTAGAGGTATGCCCCAGGGGCAATTATGTAACTTGTTACATATATCTAACTCGATAACCAATCTTGTTCGTAATAAAAAGTGTTTTCTTTCTATTACATACTTGATATATTATGTTATATTAATTAATTAATTTAACTAAAATTATATTTAGTAGAAAATTCATAAATGGTATGTTTTGCACTAGTAATTACAATGTGTCATAACCATGAGTGAATCGTAATAAAACAAACATATCGTTTTAAATATTCCTAGTCAAGATGTATTGAAACTGGATATCAATGCATCCGTTAAGACTAGAGTATGTTACGCTCTCTATATCTTGGACAGTGCATTACTCATCGCTGCTAAGGGAACCAAGGGGTTACGTTCTGATAGTTATCGAATAACTATGGAATAAATCACTCGATAGTTTTATGTTGGTTAATATAACTAAGGTCAAATAAAAAATATCGATGTGAAAAAATTACATAGTTCTTTCGACTTGAGAATACCATTGATCGGCTATAATCAAAGCTTCGCTTTGATTGTAGCTAAATTTTGGCATGACGTCCATCGAACGACTACAGTTGGGTTGAGTGGAAGCATTAAAAGTGAAACACTATTCAAGTGAGAATTCGTCTCCTCATTTATATGAGGTTAGTATCATGGTCAATTGAGGTCGACTCAAAGTCAAAGTCTTTGGTCAGAGCAGCTCATTTAATAATTATTATTATTATTGAACCAAGAGCAGTTAGGGGTGATTCCAAGTGTTAAGAATATTGCATTATCGTTATATGATTACAATGTAATGAAAAGAGCTTACTAGAAGTCGAGAAAATTATTCCAACTAGTTCCACGTGATAAAGGTAGTTTATCAGCATCAGAGAGAGTTAATTGATAGAGTAGATAATTAAAACAAAATAGCAGATCCATTTACGAAGGGTCAAACTCGATCAGTTCTCATCAAACTAATTAAAATAATAGGGTAGAGATTCTATAATTGGCCATAAGTGCAAGTGGTAGATTGATAGGATTAGGGGTATGCCCGAGGGGTAATTATGTAATTGTTACATATATCTAACTCGATAACCGGTCTTGTTCAAAATAGAAAGTGTTTTCTTTCTATTATATACTCGATATAATTTGTTATATTAATTAATTAAATGTATATTCAATAAAAAATCCATAAATGGTAAGTTTTGTGATAATAATTACAATGTGTCGTAATCATGAGTAATATATCACAATAAAAGTAAACACGCCATTATAAATATTCCTAGTCAAGGTTAATCAAGACTAGATATCGATACATCCGTTGAAACTAGAGTACGTAACGCTCTCCAAATGTTGAGCAGTATATTACTCATGGCTACTAGAGGCACCAAGAGGTTACATACTTATAGTTATTGGATAACTATGGAATGGTTCACCCAATAGTTTTCTGTTGGTTAATATAATTAAGGTCAATAGAAAATACCGATGTGACAATGTTACACAACTCCATCGATTTGAGAATACTGTCTTCAATGTGGAAACTTTGGTTTGATTATAGATAAATCGTGGCATGATGTCCATCGAAGGAATATAGTTGGGTCGAGTGGAAACATTGGAAGTAAGACACTATTCAAGAGAGAATTCATCTCCTTAGTTATATGGAGTTAGTATCATTGTCAACTAAAGTCGATTTAAAGTCAAAGTCTTTGGCCGAAGCAGATCGATTAGTAATAATGGTTATTATTGAACCAAGGACTTTGTGTTTGGGCAATAAAGTTGAATATGGACGATATTGGAATTTTGACCATTACCAGTAACGTGATAGAGTCTAGATTTAGAGAATTGGTGTAATAATTGTCCACTGGGTAATGCTTAAATAAGTAAAATTGAATTTTACCGGAGCTATGTAAGCGATAAATTTTGCCATAATGTCACACCACCTGCAAATTGACGTTCGAATATTAATATTTGAAATTGTTCGATATCAATCACTGACCAAATTTACACCTAAGTGTCACACGATAGAAATGTTAAATACTCCTACTACCATCTAATTTAATTAATTATAATTGCTATAGATTAATTGATTTATGAAATATTAATTATTAAAGTTATTTAATTTGCGTTGATTAATATTAAATGGTGGGTAAATAATAGTTACAGACACAAGTATCGATACAAGATATCAATGTGCATATGAATTCGATTTAATTGCATATTTATTTGATCGAGATTGAACTAGTTTGGAGGCCCAAAAAGTGCCTAGGTTGGCCGGCCATATGAGAAGAAATAGGGTGGAATTTAGATTCCAAATGAGGGAAAGTGGTAAGAGAAAAAGGAGGATCTGAATCCTCTATTTTTTTCCTTATGATCTTACCTATTTATTCACTTCAAACCCTCATTTTAGCTTGCTCTCATTTTGCTCCTCCAGACCAGTCAAGGCCACCCCATTTCCCCTCCTTCTCCGTAGTTTTCAAGCCAATAAAACATAACTTAAATACAAATCAAATATCAGTAGTTGCTGTTTTCAGTTTAGTAGCTCTCTCTGAAGGATAGGATACTAATTCAAGGAGTGAACCGATTCAACATCACAAGGTGCTACTTGTAGACCATACAAAGGTAATAATCATTTATCAAACACACACACACAAACACAAATCATTTATCATGTCATTATGTTGCCTTTATTTATATGTGTACTATCGCAAATCCATATATGTTACTGTCATCAACATTAAATGAATATGTTTGTTTATATGTATGTTGATTATAAAAAGTTATATGTATATATATACATATATATATCTCTACATTCATATATCATTCGACAAATAAAAAAATAATTTTTTCTATTTTAGTTTTCAAAAATAATAATTAAATAATACTTAAAACAAGTTTGATTTTAAAATACATACATACGGGTATATATATATAATTTTTATCGATGTATACACGTAATATTTATTCGAATTAATTTTTTTTAAAGCCGTATGTATTTTTATATATAATTTATTTAAATATAAAAACCTAAGTTCTCCAATATTTATATATCTATAATATATATAAAACATGCAAATATTTATTTAATAAAATTTATACGTGTTTTAAATTGCTCTCGATATGTGTGTGTGCATGGGGGTGTGTGTGTGTCTATGTATGTATGTATGTGTATATATATATACTTACGTATGTGTGTGTGTGAATGATTACCATACGGAAATCAAAACAAAAAATTGAAATATTTAAATAAAAAAATTATTATTATTATTTTGGCCAAATGTATATACATAAAAATAAATTTAATTATTTATTTACATCGAAATATATATATATATATATATATATATATATATGTATGTATGTATAATTAATTCTTAATATTAATTTAATATGCATATATACGACTATGTGTGCGTATATATGTATACATATAATCTTGGTTTCACAACATACATACATACATATATATATATTTTAAAATTAATATACTAATTTAAATTTGAATTTATTAGATATTTACTATGTAGATCTAGATCTAAAATTTAGGATTTAAATTTTGAATTTGACTTTGTAGTTATGTATATTAAGTTTGCAATCACTTCATATTATAATATTAACTATATATATTAACGTATATGTATTTACAAATATCATTTTATAATACACACATACATACACATACACGCACATATATATAATTTTACATTAGACGGCACATATGTATACGGAGGGCTAATATATTCGTTGTGGGGGTAAATCTCGATATCTATACGTGAACATGTTAAACCGTGTACATCATTTATATTACACGTGCACGTACACACGTATGTGTATATGATACACATATTATACTATATATTAAAAATAACATTAGTATAAAACTTCATTCATAAATTTAATAAAATATTGATTTTATTTAAAATATGTTAGATAAGATAGACCTAAATAAATTTAGACTTCAAAGGACAAACAAGATCCAAAATGGAATAAATTTTTGGAAATTTACTCATTTACCCCATTGTGTGCTAACCCAATTCCAACATATACGACAAAAAATATTTAATATATATATAATATAAGAATTTACCAATAGAAGTAACCCTAGATTCACACGTTGATTTGCTTGGTCTCCAAAATCTCCCAAATCTGCACCACGGTTACTAGCAAGTGATGTACCATCACTAGATGTTATTGTAAGTAGCTTGTATGGATGTAAAAGGGATTCGACCATGGTGATATCACTGCTAGAAAATTTGCTATTTACCAACTTGACAATATTGACGTTCTGTCGACGCCTCTGTTCATGGCGTCGGTGTAGCACCTTTAAGTCATAGAAAATTACTAACGCTTTGCCGATGCTAATGTTTTAGCATCGGCTTGATGTTGCCCCCTTTTATACTTAACCCAGCCTACGTCTTCTTTTCCATCACTTTCGAAGAAAAAAAAAGATTCCACACCACCGCTCCTCCTTCTTCTATGTCGCCGCAAGCCAAAACCCCTCCACAAGCCTAGCACCTCCTCCTTCCCTAACCTACCGCAAGCCATTCCTTCCTCAAGCCGCAACCTCCCAAGCCCAGCAGCCACATCTCCCCGAATGCCCAAGCCACCACCTCCTCGTTGTGTGTTGACCCATTCCAACATATATGACATAAAATAATTAGTACAACAATTTACCTAGAGAAATTGCCCTAAACTAACACACCTATTTGATTGATCTCTAGGATCTCCTAGATCTGCACCACATTACTAGCAAATAGTGTACCACCACCGGATAATGTTGTAACTAGCTTGTATGGATGTAAAGGGGATTCGACTATGGTAACATGGGGATTTACGGTCAGCTTTGGCAGAAGAAAAGAGGAGGCCAAAAAGTAAAATAAAACAATGAGCCGTAATTTTCTTTTATAGGGAGAACTGAAGAGAAGTTATAGCATAATTCTCTCCTCATCAAGTCAAAACTTGGACCATCCATTGCTTCTTTATGGTCGGCCATAGTATCGTTATTAGTGGACAAAACCCTCAAATACCCATCACCAATTAATATTATTTAAATCCAATTTAATTCTCATCGATGTCATATATTGACACATATATATATATATATAGCTTTTATATGCGCACCAACTTAATTACTAATAGCACCCAAAACATTTTTAGAGGCAACCTCATTTATTAAATACACCCCATATATAAAATACAAGAGCAATTATATTTCTTTAATATTGATTAATTTATAACTGTTATAAACAAATTAAATTGAGTGGTATTTTGAAGATTAGACAAATTCAGTTATGCAACTTACACGTGTGGCTTCAGTCGGCGATTAATATTTGAACAATTCAAATATAATGTTCACATCACCTTAGCTTATGGTGTGATAGTATGGCTGAACTCACTGCTTATAGATCTCATCGGTAAAATCATGTTTTACAATGTTAAACGGTACCTGTTAGTAACGATTATTTACACATGTTTTCTGTGTGAAAATTATATCACATTAGGACTTATGGAATTTGGTTTTGGTCAAAATTCAAATATCATTCATATTCAACTCAGTTGGTCCATAAAAATGTCTTTGCTTCATAATAACATTTATTGTTACCTTTACTATCCTGACAAGAGATTTTGAATTTGAATTGACTATAGTTGACCGTGATACTAACTATTGTCACTCGATGGTTGCTATGCCATAATTTAATTGTAATCAAAGTGGAGTTTTCACACTGAAGTTCAACTGTATTCCCAAATCGAGAGAGCTGCGTAATAATGTCATGTTGAGATTTCTCGTTTGACCTAGTTGTTATTAACCAATATGAAACTCTCGAACGAGCCATTCCATGGCTACCAAGGAATATGAGTATATCTAAACCCTTGATGTCACCAACAATAATGAGTAATAAGTTGTCTAACAATTGGAGAGCGTTATATACTCTGCTCTCAACACATATATCAATACCTTTCCTCGAAATATCTCGACCTGTAATTTTTGAGATAATATATTATTTAAATCATAATAAGTAGCACCTCCTCCTTCCCTAACCTGTCACAAGTCATTCCTTCCCCAAGCCGCCACCTCCCATGCCCAGCAGCCACCTCGTCCTCGAAAACCCAAGCCGCCAACTCGTCGCCATAAGCCCAAGTCGCCACCTCCCAAGCCCAGCGCCTTATCCAAGTCGCCGCACATGGTTCCAAGCCACCGCCAGGTAGCCAGCCACCATCGCAAGCCCAAGCCTCTGAGTAGCCGCAAGCACCACTCTCCGTCGATATGATTTATTGTGTGATTTTTTTTCAATGTTATGATGTAGATTCGTTGGTTTATATTCGTTGGCATAGGATTGTGATATAGGTTCGTTGCTTTGATAATTCGTATATGATTTAAGATATCGTTGGTATTGTTTTTAAATTGTTCGATAATTCATTGTCATTGAGATGGTATTATTAATAAAATTTTGATGTTACTTCCTTGTTCCCCATGTACGATCTTTTGTGTGTGATATGGGGAATAAGGGAAAGTGCTACTGAAAGTTGGTTAATCGTTCGATTTGAAATAATTTACAAAATGTAAATACAATTGCATTTGTAATAGGAAGTTTATTAAAATGAGATTGTTTTTATGTTTTGAAAGTACGTTATTTATACGAGCGCCACGTGCTTCGCGCGTTAGTTAGTTTTCTAAAAACTGTATATGTTTAGCACATCCAAGAGTAAATGATTTGCACGAATATTTTATGTTGAAATCATATGTAATTAGTTTGAATTTTTATTTCTAGGTTGCAATATATAATATTTTTTATTAGTTTTGATTTTTGTTTGTATTATTAATTAATAAAGAACGATTTTGTAATGGAAGTTTATTTGTTAGATTCTATTTTCAAGTGCTATTAAGATTTGTTAATATATGTAGAAATGAGGTTTGAATTTGTAAAGAAAGTTTAATAACTAGATCCTACTTTTAAGCGATATTAGAAGGGTACTTTTGGTATTTCATGCTGATACAGAAGAAGTGTGACACCAAAGGTATTACAACTGTTATTAAAGAATTTTTATTTGTTTTAATATTTGTTTTATTATTTAATAAAGAACGATTATGTAATGGAAGTTTATTTGTTAGAACCTATTTTTAATTAGTATTAAGATTTGTTGATATGTAGAAAGGCGGTTTGAATCTATATGGAATGTGTAAAGATCCCGGACTCGGCCTTCGAAAATCGGCACCCGTACTTCACTTGTACTCGAATGCCGTAGATTCAAACGCCGAATCTGGGATCTTTACAGTGGTATCAGAGCTAAGGTTGAACTTTAGCTCAGGAGTATAACACATTAAGTAGCTCATTAGAGATAGGGTGAAGTATACCCTAGAATGAGTAATCTCTAAGATATATGTCCGTACGCCTCAGTAAATTCTCTTGCTATTCACTGATAGTAAGTATGAGTGCAAGAAGAGGATGAGATAGGGGACAGGGGAATACGACTATAAATGGTCAATACTCTGTAACAACAAGGAAACAATCTTTTCTCTATCAGTCTCTTTTGTTCAGCATCTTTTTCTCAATTCTTCGATAGTTCCTGGTAGATCCAAGAAGAAGGAGATTCGATATATTAATATGGGACATAAACTCCAATTGAGTCAGAATTGTTTGTTTGGATGAATTGGCTGCTTTGGTTGCTATGGTTAATAGGTATACTTTAGTTTTTAAACTAAAAGTTTTAAGATTATATCCATATATTTATCTATTCTTTGAGTCCGGATATGTTCTACGAATGGTTAGTTATCCCTTCGAACTAACCGATGCCCTTGTATACTTCGTAGATCTGGATAACTGAGTATCGTGTGAAAAATTCAAAAGATTCGTTCTTGTATCTATTATTGATATTCTGATTTGGTAAGCCAAAGACAGAATAGATATTCAGTTTGATTTGATGAAACATTCTTCATCTATCTTTGTGTCTCCTTGGCAAATTTCGAGGACGAAATTCTTTTAAGGGGGAAGGTTGTAACGACCCCGAATTTTACATATATTTAAATTGATAATATATTTAGATTTTGAATAAAAAATTGTAAAACTAATGGATAATCTGAAGCGAGTTTCCTCGAATTCAAATAAAAATATATTAAATCATTTTAAATTTAGAAATTGTATATATATGTGAATATATATATATATATATATTTGATTTGAATTTAAAACGTAAATAAATGGTTTAAAAATAAATAAAATTGATGGTGGTTCGAGCTGATGTTGGAGTTGTTGGAGTCATTCTCTTTTGTAGATCATTTGGAGTGATCTCTTCCATTATTGTTATTTCCGATGTAGCATTGTATCATATATCTGATATTGCTGTGTATTATTGATATCATTGTTGTATATCATTCTGGATATTGTATTCATTGGAGTTGTATATGATATCATTGATTTCTTTATTCCGCTGTGTTGTTATACTTACTGTGTTATAAGCTCCGGGGAGCCAGATTCGGCGTTTGAATCTACGGCATTTGAGTACAAGTGAAGTACGGGTGCCGATTTTCGAAGGCCGGGTCCGGGATCTTTACAGAATGTTTAATTGTCGGATCATGTGCAGCCAAACTGGAGGACATCGGAACAGCCAAACTGGAGGACATCGGAACAGCCAAAGAAACTATTTTTAAGGTATATGAAATGTTTTGGAGAAGTTACAATTTTTATTTTTTAAAGCAAATCGAATGTTGAACTAATTTGTTTCTAATCAGCCTTCAATTGTTAAAGATTCGATGTTCTTTATTATTGGTATCTATAATAATTTGAACGTACAATATATACCAGTTACTTAATTGATATAGCAACTACATAGAACATTTGATGTATAACATATATGGATCAATTATATCTATTCAAAATCTGATTAAAGTTATCACTTTATGTAATATTTTGAGACGGAAATCTTCATAGCATTAGGCTTTGTTGGGATAAAAACAAAAAGAAATGTAATAAAGATTTTGAACATTGTTAGGAAATCAAAGAGCTCTGGAAAATAAAATAAAAACCTCAGCTGTATCGAAAGGGAAATGTTAGATTGAAAGAAGGGAAATGTAATGTTGCAGATAACAAAAGCATAAATCCAAATCCCTTTTGAACTGAAAGAAATGATTCAAAAAGCTACAGCTTATTCATAATTTAACAAAAGAAATAAACAAACAAAAAAGACTGGTTAGCCGACAAACAGTAAGCAAAACACTTGCAAGAGAAAAGGAGAAAAAGCAAAAGCAGCCAAAAGAACAGAAATGTTAGATTTCGTACTGAGTGACTATTAAGTATGTAAAGATTTTGAACGTTGTCTGGAAATCAAGAGTGTTATCCAAACACGGAAATGTTAGATTGAAAGAAGAGAAATGTAACGTTGCAGATAACAGGACAGTAGCATGTTGCATACATACAAATCCCTTTTGAACTAAAATATATGACTAAACTAGAACCATAATTAAAACATAAATAAATAACATAAGAAGGTAAATTTATAAAACAGAAAAGACAGTTTTAATTACACACAACCTGCCGACGAACAGCACGAAAAACTTTTACACTGGGCTGGGCAGAAAAGATTGAAACAAAATAAATTTTACATTCAGAAATGGGCAGGGGCCGCGCGAACGCGTACCCCCAAAGCAACAAATAATGACGTCCACTCTCCCACTTGGGGAGATGGTAGCCCAACGCATTCCCAAAGTGCAATGGGAACCATTAGACTAGGCCTGGGCCTTCATGATCACCCATAGACCCCGTCCAGGTAAGTATGGAACAAGGCTGCACCACATGACCCTCTTATACCTCGTTGGTTCTAACCTTTTCCTCAAATTCCACCGTATGGGACTCAAATAAGCGCTTTTGTTTATTTCTCTTCTCTTCTCCCACTTGCTTTGCTTTGCTGCTTGTTTGCTTGCTTTCTCCCTCCATTGTAAAATCTCAAATTCACTCTCTGTTTTCTTGCTAATATTCGCACTGCATCCTCTGCAGATGCCTTTATTGATCACTAAAATTAGGGTACTTGCACATCTCACCTCAATGCTCATCATCCATGGTTTTTAATTGCCAAGCTCTTACTTTTATATGCAGAATCTGCAGCTTAGCTTGCTCACCATTTCTCTCATCAATTAACCCAACTTTGTCCCTTCCATTCCATAACCCTTCATTCTTTATCACTTACTGCCATTTCTTTGTCCCAATTTGTTTATACACGTAATTGATTTTGCTTAATCTCCTCCCCTGATATATCTATATATATATATATATATTCATATATAACCTACTGATATGAATTCATATATCTTTTTTCACTAGTCCACTTTGTCTGAATTGCTTCAATTTATGGTCATGCATGCGCCTTCTTTTGCCTGCACTATCAATATGACTTGTTTGTACACTGGAAAAGTGGATGCCCTGCTCTTGCTTTATTCTTTGTGTCAAAGACATTAAATAATAAAAGGAGCATGCTGTGTGCCTATTTCAAATAACGAATTTGTCTTTTGATTCTATTTTTTTGCCTTCTTTTTTACACCATGCACATCCGTATAGTTTCATGTTTTCTGTATAATTGTAAAGCTTCAATGGACTAAAATATGTCATTCTTATCAACCTATGTCATTCTTATCAACCTATGTCATTCTTATCAACTAGTGTCAAGAATCTATGTACTTTGGTATTTTAACTTGATAGGGTAACACTAACACATCCCAATCGTCATGCATGAGTTTGATTACTGGATGTATGATTCTACCAACTATGGAATCATCTACAGCTCGACTTGATGAATCCAGTTTCAAGGGAGAGGAGCATTGTACATACCACATGTTCGTCGATGCACCACAAATCTATATAAGTTGGAGCATCAGTACAGTGCTCCTGTGTTTCTACACCAAAATTCTTCTATGAAGCCACTGCAAAGGGAGACCATGGGGCTGAATTCGTCATGGCCAAGAGAACAAGTGCAAAAGACTAACAAGGAAAAAAGAAAATAAAGAAGAGCATGCCTCATCAAGTGACAAACTGAAGTGGACACTGGGAAATTTGATCAGGGGTGTAAGGCCATGGTTTCTCAGGTAACGCTTCATAATCTCAATCATATCCCACACATGCACAATCTTACGTCACTTAATAGCACCATCAAACATCACATGTTGTGTTAGTTATATATATTCTTAAGATACTTAACCTGACTAAAAACCTTAGTACTCATGTGCTTACCAATTGAGACGCTGTTTGTACCAATATTCTCTTACCTGGTAGTTAAGCTTGCCTGCCTCACTTCTACAACTCCTCTTGCTCGTAACCTGATGACAACGCCACCTAAACCCACATATAACACGCATAATTTGGTATTGATACTAATTCAATAAACAACACAAACGCGTTGGATCAAACTGCTTGCATTTAAAACTACAGGTTAGAAGCAATGAACATTCCTGTAGCTGTGCCTAGTGGCCATTCATTCAGTATCATCCATATTACTACAAGACGGAGCACAAGAAAGCATGGATATTAAAGATAGCATGCAACTAACTAACCAAGTCACTAGTTGCCAAGGCCTTTTGTCGATATATACATGTACATATGCACATGTGTCTGTGCGTGTTAAACTGTAATTCTGCATTGGGATTATATATGCTTGTAATTTATTTGTCTATCTAATGGATGGATTACAGTCCATTGATGTCAAGAATATAAGATGCATGACAGATAATATAGTAAGGAGTTAAGGACTTCAAATTTTGTTACTATCATCCGACATCACTGTATAAAGATTTGAAGAGAAAATATAAACTGCTTTTATTTCTGATAATTTGAATACAGGGAATCATAATACAATACATGCTTGTACACTGTATTTATACACATTTGATATAATGTCTATTGGGCCAAACGGTAGCACACAGCCCAGTCTGTCTTATTTGATAAAGCATGCCTCTGTGTTGATACATTTTATTCCCCCTCAAACCCAACTCTCTTGCTAGGGTTTGCTATTCTATTCGAAAACAAAAGAAATGAGCCGCCACACAGGAAATCAAAAAAAGTAGCGTAGATCTGAAATGAAGTTGAGATCTTTACACCATCGCTTGAGTAGCTTATCTGAATCTTAACAGGCTCAAGTGTATTTCATAGGACAATCTTATGAAATATTCTTGTTGCCTTCAGATGAGATAAAAGCAGCTTCCAAGTTGCTATGCATGCTAGACTCGATCAAAGATGTCATGCTGCCAAATAATCGAAGATAGAGATTTACTTTCAGAATGCTTAGAACGGAGTCTGGGAAGATGAGGTCAATTTCCTGCTTGTTGCTTCGCATCATGCTTTGTCTGACTTTCGAGATCCGTGACTCTAAGCTTTTCTCTGAAGTGAGTAAAATTCATCTTTGACAGTGGTTTTGTTAGGATATCAGCAACTTGGTAAGTGGCAGGTATGTGATTAATGTTTAACTTTGCCTTGGCAACTTGTTCACGAACAAAGTATAAATCTAGCTCCATATACTTGGTTCTGGAATGTAGAACAGGGTTAGCAGTGAGTGATACCGTACTAAGATTGTCACACCATATAGTTGTCTTGCTTTCAGTTTTAATTCGTAATTCATTCAGTAGAGATTCTATCCACATAGTTTCTGCCACTGCATTAGCCACACTCCTGTATTCTGCTTCTGTGCTTGATCTGGACACTGTTGTCTGTTTTTTTGAACACCATGAAACTGGATTTTTGCCTAAGAAGATGCAGTAACCACTAGTTGATCTTCTGTCATTTATATCACTTGCCAAGTCTGCATCTGCATAACCAGTAATATTAATTGTTCTACATGCTTCCATAGTTAGTCCATGATGTAATGTTCCTTTGAGATATCTTAGTATTCTCTTGACTGCTCTCCAGTGCTCATTTGTTGGGCATTGCATGAATTGACTAACTTTATTTACACTGAATGAAATTTCTGGTCTGGTAATTGTTGCATATTGAAGTGCACCCACTATGCTTCTGTATTGGCTGTCATTTGAGATCATTTCTCCTTTAGTCTTTGATAGATGAACATTTGTTATCATGGGTGTAGAAATTGAGTTGGATTGATCCATTTTTGCTTTACTGAGAAGTTCACTGATATATTTTTTCTGACTGAGATGAATCAAAGATTTTGAGAGTCTGTTTACTTCAATTTCTAAAAAGTAGCTTAGACTTCCAAGATCTTTGATTGAGAATTCTTTATTGAGATGTTGAATAAGATTGTTGATTTCTAGATCATCACTTCCTGTAATAATAAAATCATCGACGTAAATCAGTATATAAGTAATAGCATCAGAATTAAATTTAGTAAAAAGAGAGTTGTTTGATTTTGTGCAGTTGTAGCCCAGTCTGGATAAAGTTGTCTTTAATTTCTCAAACCAAACCCTTGGTGCTTGCTTGAGGCCATAGATTGCTTTGTTCAGCTTGCATACTAGTCTCTCATTTCCCTTTTTTTGAAAGCCATGAGGTTGTTCCATATAAACTTCCTCCTGCAAAACACCATTTAAGAATGCATTATTTACATCTAATTGCTTTATAGTCCAATTTCTACATAAGGCAATACTGAGAACAATTCTGATGGTAGAGGGTTTCACAACTGGAGAAAATGTTTCAGTAAAGTCAAAACCATTCTATTGTGAATATCCCTTTGCTACCAGTCTTGCCTTATATTTAGAAATTGATCCATCAGCATTTCTTTTTAGTTTGTAGGTCCATTTACAGCCTACTATATTCTTATCAGTAGGTTGAGGAACAAGATCCCAATTCTTGTTCTTCATTAGGGCATCATATTCCTCATTCATAGCTGTTTTCCATTTGTCATTTTGTATGGCCTGACTATATGTACTTGGTTCTTCATTTTCTAGAGCTACATTGTATAATTTTGGTTTGAATATACCACTCTTAGCCCTTGTAACCATATGATGTCCAGTTCTTGCAGGACTTCTTGCAGGGCTTTGCTGATGATCATTGTTATCCATCTCATCCTCTTATGGCACATTAGATGATTGAGAATTATCTAATGTGTGACTTGAGTCTTGCTGCAATTGATTTTCTGGTTGTTGCATTTGGGATGATGTGTTAGATGGCTCGATTTGTCCATGACCTGGTTCTGAAGTGATCATCGTGTGTTGTGGACTTTCATGGCCTTGAGCTCTCTCTCCAGAAATGTGAGCTGCCTTATCGCTTATCACAGGTATAGATGCTAAAGAGTACTTAAAATTGTGAACCTTTTCTGTAGTCTTAACTGCAGAGTTGCTAAAGGGAAACACTTGCTCATTAAACACAACATGTCTGGATATAAATATCCTTCCATTACTAGATACACATCTATAACCCTTTTGATTTGTAGCATAACCTAGAAACGTACATGGTGATGATCTGTAGCTCAGTTTATGAGAATTATATGGTCTAAGATACAGAAAACATAGACAACCAAATACCCTTAAACTGTGATAGTCAGGCTTGATATTATAAAGCATTTCTAATGGACTTTTTAATTTTAGAATTTTTGTGGGTAGTCTATTGATTAGAAAAACTGCAGTGGCAAATGCATCAGGCCAGAATTTGAGTGGTAATGATGCATTTGCTAGCAGTGTTAAACCAGTCTCTACAATGTGTCTATGCCTCCTTTCGATTAAACCATTTTGTTCTGACGTATAAGGACAAGTTGTCCTGTGTATGATACCTTTCTCTTGAAAGAATTTCTTAAGAGGTGAGAATTCTGTTCCATTGTCTGTCTGAAGTATTTTTAGTTGACAGTTAGTCTGTTTTTCTGCCTGCACTATAAATTGTTGAACTGCACAACAAGTGTCAGATTTTGCTTTCAAAAAATATATCCACACATGTCTTGAATATGCATCAACGAAGGAAATATAATATCTGTACCCATAGTCTGTTGATATGGGTGTTGGACCCCATAAATCAGTTGCAACAAGTTCTAGTGGTTTGTTGTAACTGATTTTGGAGTCTAGAAATGGTAATTTATGACTTTTACCCATATGACAATAAGTACAAATGTATGGGGTTGAAATATTGTTAAAAGAGATATTATTTTCATTCAACACTTGTTTAACAATATTTACATGAGGATGCCCAAGCTTACAGTGCCAAATATCAAAATTCTTACAATTATTCATAGTTTTGATTTCAGACATATTACACCATTTTTCTTTACATCCAGATGTTCTTGAATTATCAACATTGAAAGTATACAATCCCTTAATTTCTCTACCATGTAAGAGAATATCTTTTGTTAGAATATCTCTAACTAGACAGTAATGTGGAAAAAATTCAAAGAACACATTATTATCTTTAGCAAATTGTGATACGCTTAATAGATTTTTCTTGACAGAGGGTACCCTTAATAAGTTATGCAAGTATAACTGTTTTTTTCCAGTTATGTATGCATTTCCAGAATGTGAAATTTTTACAGATTCACCATTCCCCATAAGTAAAGATTGTGTACCTTTATATTCCTTGTTGCCAAGATTCAAGTTTGCCAAGTTATTAGTGACATGATTTGTAGCTCTAGAGTCAGGGTACCAGCTGCTATCATTAATATCTTCAATTTTTGCATTGTCATTATTGTTGCAGTCGCTTTGACCTCTGATTTCTTGTTGAGCACTTATCACATTTGCACTGGGATTATAGTTTCTATCCCTGTTGTTGTTCTGTTGTGATGGAGTGTAGTTACTATCAAATCTAAAGTAACATTTGCTAGCAATATGACCAATTCTCTCACAGATCTGACATCTGGGTCTGTTGTTTCCACTGTTGTTGGACCATCTTCCACCCCTTCCTCGTGATCTAGAGGACTGACCACCTCTCTGATTGTTATATTGCTGAGTTCTGTTACCAGAACCCTTTTCTTGATTTTTGGTTTTGTTGTTTGAGATGAAGTTTAGAGTCATATCTGATGTGGATGACTTCTTGAGATCCAGTCTACCCTCATGAGCTAGTAAAGTAGAATGAACATACTGAATTGTGGGTAAGGTTTCCTTTGATGATATAACTGCTACCACTGATTCGTATTCATCCTCTAATCCTCCAAGAATTGATAGAATATGTTCAGTGTCACTCACCTTGTGTCCTGCAGAGGATAAGTGATCACATAAGGTTTTAACCTTTGCAAGATAATCTCTCATTGACTGATTTTCCTTTTTGACATTTTGCAATTGTCTTTTATAGTACATAATCTTGGCTGCAGACTGAGTACTAAAAGTCTGTTCTATTGTGGACCAGATTTCATGAGATGAATTGCATCCAATTATCTGAGGGAGTAAATTAGCGCTTATTGATGATATTAGCCATGAACTGACTAGACTATCTTGCCTTTGATGCATTATGAATTCTTGATTACTGACTAGCTTTCCATCCTTGTCTGCAGTGTATTTTGGTGGTATGATTATGGTACCTTGGATGTATTGTTCCAGCCCATATGCTTTGGTTGCTGTTTCGACTTGAAACTTCCAAAGCAAGTAATTGGTCTCATCCAGTTGAATCAATAAAAGTTGGGTTTGAGGTTTGACGATCTCTTTCAGGAGTTCTTCAGTTGGATTAAATCTGGTATTGGTGTTGGTGCTGGAGGAGGCAGAGACATCTTGATCTCCTTCAGCCATAGATTTCAGAAATCAAGAAAAAGAGATTAAAGAAAAAGCTTTGTAGAGGCAGAAAAGAGAACTGAGCAGCCAGGAGAGTTCTTGAACTCCTAGGCAAGGCACAGTGGAAGTTTTGATCGATAATCTTGATTCAGGAGGGTAACAAAGATGATGATAAATATTATATTTCTCAGATGATTCAGAATGAAAAGAAACACAATTCAATCTTGATATGATGATATTGAATCTGATCTTGATTGAAAAACAGAGGGAACAGGAAAAGATGATGAGAATCTATCTGATTCTTAAATGATTCAAAGGAGAAATATGCAGCCTGATCTTGATATGATGATTGTTAGATCTGATCTTGATCAATGACATGGCATTTTGCTGTTAGGCTTTGAAATGCTCTGATACCATATAAAGATTTGAAAAGAAAATATAAACTGCTTTTATTTCTGATAATTTGAATACAGGGAATCATAATACAATACATGCTTGTACACTGTATTTATACACATTTGATATAATGTCTATTGGGCCAAACGGTAGCACACAGCCCAGTCTGTCTTATTTGATAAAGCATGCCTCTGTGTTGATACATTTTACACTGTTTTTCAGCTAGCACCATGTACTCAAAAAGCTCATTTAATTTTGCACATGCCTTGTAACTTAGAGTGACCTTTGGTTGATGAGTTGTATTTTTTTTACCACTCATTAGCCACTTATATTTATTTTTTTCACATGTTTTTTATGTATGTTTAGCAGTTGAAATCCAACTATGGTCGCGATCATTGCTAATTGCCATTTATATTTTGTGCAACTGTCAGTGCAGTTTAGTTGGTTTGACTTTACAGTGTAATATTTATTAGTAGTCTGATAGCTATTAAGACCGCAAAACATCTCAGATTATCTTGGATATGATTCAACGATTGAACTTGCGTATTAGAATTCAATCCTTTCAATCTGATTGGTATACTAATCTCATAAGTATTAGTTTTATCTTAAAATAAAACAATGAAGCACTTGCATAAATTGATAACTCATATAATATACATAGATTGTGATATCCTAGTTGACTAGAGTTGCAGCTATGAGTCGCGATGAATAGAGCTTTGATACGTATGTTAAAACTATTTTGACGTATTGTGGGCTTGATTTGATATGGTGTGTGTGACATCTGTATGTTTTAAAATATCACCTTTAAACCCAACATTGCACGTTTATTGTTTATGATTTTGACTATACTCACAGCGAGATTTAGATTTGTTACGTATATGACAATGCCTCAAGTTCGTCCGAGGTGTTCTATTTTCAGGATAGTTATCTATGGACGTCATTATGTTTTGTTTGTTGAGCAGTCCCTAAGAAATGTATATTATGTTGGAGAACTACTAAGTTTGAGTTTAGTAACCATTGTCTGAAGTCAAGGCTGTTTTGTTTATTCAGAGATACAATGGAGTTGATACGATTCGAGTAGCTGTGAACATGTTAAAGGATTGATTGCAAAAAGAGTCGTTACATGGACATTTAGAGTAGGCAATTTTTGGATTATACATAGTCTACCGGGTCCAAAGTGATGTATTTTTGTTTAAATGCTAAATTTTCTTGTATTATATGGTGTTGGGATACCTAGAAGCTGTATCCAAAGAGATGGATGAGATCAAGAATAAAGAATAATTTTTTAAATCAAACAACACAAGAAAAAATGTCTTCATCTCGTAGGGAAAACATATACATGTCAAAGCTAGTAGATAAAGCATAGAGATACAAAGAGATGGTAGAGTTCATGAAAAAAGTATTAAAATTAGTTGATACCGAGGAGCTTAGCCTTGAGGAGAAGATTTTTGGAAAGGATAAAGATATATCTCAATCTTGATACCGAGGAGCTTAGTGTCGATTATTTTATGAAAATGATAGCGAATTTATCTTTCTTTAAAAAAAATTCAAATGAATATATCTCAATCTTGATAATAGAATTGGATTTATTAAATTTCCTATTATTATTTTTATCAATGATTAAGTTTATGAATTATTTTTGTGAACTTTACTATTAGTTTTTATGTGTTAATTACTCAACTTATCAAATTATAGGCATCGGTTGTGGAAAAAAATCCCTAAACAAATTTAGCCTTCAAGCAAGTTGATTAAATTTATCTTTTTACAGACTATGTTTTAGCATTTACCTTTCTTACAACATATATGGTGGATAATTATGTCTTCAAGAATAAGGTTAGTGTTCGGATGGATTTTCTATCGGTTAGAAAACCGGTAAATTTATTAAAATAAAATACCGCAAACGCACGGCGTGCAATCATAGTACGCATGCAATACGGGTCGATCCCACAAGGAAAGCACTGATTTTAAAATTATTCAATCAAATTATCCCAAGAGTTTGAAAATGTGTTAGCTAAAAAGTATCCATAAGGAAACTTGCTAATTACAAGACTTTAAACGATCGCGTATTTTACAAAACTCGAAAGCATCTTTGAAAAGTGTAGGCTAATAAAAGCTACATTGAAGCACCTTTTTCATGTTTTTCTTAAGACCGAAATGTCCACCACATGCTTGGTCATAACAAAACGAAAGAATACTCTTGATTTTGCTATTCGGGACACATCGTCGAATGATTTGGTCGGAATAATACTTAAACAAGTATGGATCGTCCTAATAGAAGTATTTCACTTGGGAAAGAAATTTGTATTTATCTTGTTTGGACCAAAATAAAGGAGTTTCTTTAGTGACTAAATAGTTCGCTATATCGGCAAACCATGGATCGATGGAAACTGAAAAAGGTTGTTCGTCGGAAAAGTTCTCATTGATAGGTAAAGAAGATGATGCGTTTGGAAGACGAGACAAGTAATCGGTTATAACATTGTCGGATCTTTTTTTATCTTTGATTGTAAAATCAAATTCTTAAAGTAATAGGATCCAACGAATCAAATGAGACTTTGCATCCTTTTTGCAAAAAAGGTACCTAAGAGCGGAATGGTTAGTGTAGACTATGATGTGTGAGCCTATTAAATAAGGTCGAAACTTTTCTTATGCAAAAACTACGAGTAGAAGTACTTTTTCAATGGTTGTGCAGTTGAGTTGAGCATCATTCAAAGTAATACTAGCGTAGTAGATGACATGGAGGATTTTTTTGATGTGTTGTTCTATGACAACACCAACCGCAAAGTTAGAAGCATCACATTTTATTTCAAAAGGAAGATGCTAATTGGGCGAACAAATGATTGGAGCGAAAACGAGTTCATTTTTAAGACATTCAAAAGAAGAGAGACAATAGGAATTGAAAGGAACATCTTTTCCCAAAAGAGTAGTCAAAGGTTGAGTAATTTTGCTAAAGTCTTCTACAAAGCGTCGATAAAAGTCAGCGTGTCCTATAAATGATCGAATGTCCTTAACGGATTTGGAAATGGGTAGATTTGAAATGACATCAATTTTTTCTTTATCAACCTCAATGCCCTTATTTGAAATGACATGTCCGAGGACTGTACCTTATTTGATCATAAAGTGACATTTTTCCCAATTCAAAGTTAAATGTTTCTCTTTGCATCATTTAGAATCAGCTCGAGATGATATAAGTAATCGGAAAAGAATCTCTAAAGATAGAGAAATCGTCCATGAAAACTTCTAGAAAGTGTTCAATCATGTCAAAAAAGATGCTAACCATGCATCGTTGAAAAGTTGCAGGGGCATTACAAAGTTCAAATGTTATACGCCGATAAGCAAAGGTTCTAAAAGGACATGTGAAAGTCACTTTTTGTTGATCTCCAGAAGCGACTGGAATTTGTTTATAATCGGAATAATCATCAAGAAAACAATAGAATTCGTGACCGGCTAATCGTTCAAGCATTTGGTCAATAAAAGGAAGAGAGAAATGATCTTTACGTATTGTGGAATTTAATTTTTGATAAATGCAAATACGCCAACTCATTTGAGTACGAGTTGGAATAAGTTCATTAGCGTCATTCATGATAACGGTGAGTATGGATTTTTAGGCACGACATGAATTGGGCTAACCCATGAGCTATTGAATATGGGATAAATGATACCGTTATCAAGGATAAAAATTTCTTCTCGAACCGCATCTTTCATTTTGGAGTTAAGCCTTCATTGTGCACCAAAAGTAGGCTTGGCTTCGTCAATTAAGTGAATGCAATGTTGACTAATTGCAGGGCCAATTCCCTTAATATCGACAATGGATCACCCAATTGCTTCTTTGTTTTTTGAAAGAATTGAAGGAAGAGATGCTTCTTGAGCAACAGAAAGATCCAAAGAAATTATGATGGGAAAAGTTTTATTGTCACCTAAGTGTGCATACTTAAGGTGAGATGGTAGAAGTTTGAGCTTTAATTTGGGAGACTGCTTAATCAAAGAAATCGGGTGAGTTTCGGACTCAATCGTGGGAGGTTCGAAGGGAAGCGTGTCTATGATCTCCTTTAGCACGTCTTGAAACAATTGTTCGTACTCCATCTCATGTTCATTATTAATGTCAATTGTCTCGTTTTCATAGTTTTTGTGGACGGCGCTAACTTCCAAAGTGTGGCTGAATGGTTCGTTTGATTGATTTTTCTAAATTGAAGATGTTAAGATCTATGGTCATCTTACCAAAGGAAATTTTCATCGAACCATTTCTACAGTTGATCAAAGCATTTAAAGTGGCTAAGAAAGGTCATCCAAAAATCAAAGGAATTTGACTTATGATATTATATACTAGTTGTGTTTCTAAGACAATGAAATTGACAGGGAATATGAATTCTCCTACATTGATCAACACATCCTCAATCTCACCTGTTGGTTTTTTTATAGAATGATCGGCCGATCGAAGGGTGACTTTTATCCGTTTGAGCCCACCTAGACCTGGTTGCTGGTAAAATGAATACGGAAGAAAGTTTACGCTAGCACCTAGATCCAAAAGACATTTATTGATTTTCTTGTCTCCTATCGTACACGAAATTGTGGAGCAACCAGGATCTTTGTATTTCACAAAGATTGAGCCAAGATTTTACTTAGATGGCCGCTAAGAAGACTTTTTTAGGTACTTGAGTGTGCCGTTTTTGAGTGCATAGTTCCTTCAAAAATTTGGCATAGGTTGGAACTTGTTGAATTATGTCTAAAAGAAGAATGTTGACATTTACTTGCTTAAAAGTTTCTAACACTTTTTCCATTTGTTCCAAATGTTTCTTAGTGCGAAATCTATAGAGAAATGGAGCTCGCAACTCAGTAGGTCGGTCTACTTGAGTTGGTGAAAGATGAGATTCAGAATTGGATTCAATGTTCTGGTTGGACTCGATCGAGGGTATTGGAGATTTGGAAGAAATTTCCGATAAGTCATTAGGATTGAAAATTTGGTTATCGATTTGCTTACCGGATCGTATAATGGTGATAATGTTCATTTGATTCAAATTGCTATCTTGAATGACATGAGCTTGATTTGAGCTTGTGTTTTGATTTCTAGGGTTTGGAATAGGTTGACTCAAGAACGAACCTCTTCTCATTCACTTACAGAAGTGGCTAACTGACTCATTTGCATTTTGATTTAGTAATCGATTGACTCATATTTTGCATGTATGAAGTTAGCAAATTGTTGTTCGATTGAAGATTTTAAGTGGTTGCTTTAGCCAAAGTTTCCAAACTTCTCTCAAGTGATGTCATTCGTTTGTCATCTTGAGGAATAAAAGATTGTTGCGCTTGGTTTTGAAAAGGCGGGGCAAAGTTTTGTTGAAATTGATTTGGTTGAAAAAGAGGATTTGAAGCATTGTTCAAAAATTTCTGAAAAGATGGTCGAACCAAATACATGTTTGAATTGTTTTGGTTCCAAGCGAAGTTAGAATGATTTCTCCAATTAGAATTGTACGTTGGAGAGAATGAATCATTCCTAGTTTTGTTAAAAGCATTGATTTGTTCCAATAAGTGAGGATTTTGATCAACAATGTGATTTGGGTCATTACATTTATAACATGAGAGTTGAGAAGCTCGGTTCATTTGATTAGATGAAAGAACATTATCACATTTGTTTATCATCACATCGATTTTCGCTTCTAAGGCTAATGATGATCCTATCGAATGTGCGCTCGATCTTGAATAGATTGATTTCTCGTTAGATCGTTCTTATTAAGATGAATTTTCGGCTAGGTTTTCAAGAAATTGCCAAGCGGCATCGTAATGTTGTGCTAAAAAGTTTCCTTAACACATTGATTCAAGAATCGTTCGAGAGCTATTTTCAAGTCCATCGTATAAAAATTGGAAAATAGTCCATTTTCAAAATTGTGATGTGGATATTTAATCAAAAGTTCTTTAAATGTTTCAAAATATTTACCAAAGTATTTAACCCCAAGTTGATGAAAATTTACAATTTCATTTCGCATTTTGGTTGCCTTTTCTAAGGGGTAAATTTTTTTTAAGAAAACTTTTACAAATTTGTCCCAAGTTCTAATCGAATCTGAAAGCAAGCTATATAACTATTTTTCAGCGTAGTCTGTAATTGCGAATAGAATTAACCTAAGTTTTATTCCATCGTCGCATAATTGTTGAAGTTTTATAGTTGCACAAACTTATTCAAATTTCGTTAAATAGATATAAGGATCATTATTTTCAAAATTGTCAAATTTTGAAAGCATGTCAATATGATTTTAATGGATTTCAAAGTGATTACTCATTAGGGCGGGTAAAGTAATGCAAGAAGGGACAGAAAACCGATCAGGGAAACTTCTGTCCATAAGAGTACGAGGTGGATTTTCGTTCGCCATTGTAAAAAGACTTTTTGTTCAAGCTAAGCAGTTTGTTGAATTGTCATGAATCCAAACATTCATGCACAAGGAAAAAGAGGCGAACAAAAAGGGTAAGAGAATAAGTGCGAAAGACTTTTTTTTAGAGAGAGGGAGATTTTTTTTGAAATTTAGTTTTCTTTATTTTTTGTTTTTTTACAAGGGTGGAACGAAAACATAAGCAATTTTTTTTATCGTTTACCAATGCCTAACGAAAGCAAATATATTAATATTATTATTATTTTGAAAATAAACATAATAGAAATGCACAACAGAATAGAAATGAAAATGAATAGAAATGAAGTTTGTTTCAATGAAATGTAACAGTGCAAATGAGATGTAATGCACATAATGTAATAGTAAAAATGCAAATGCAATGAACAGCATGTAAAAATATAAAACCGCAATGCAAATTTTTTTTTAGAACAAATGCAAAATGAAAATACAAAATGTAATTTTTTTTTCTTATGAAAACTAAAGAAGGGAAAAACGAGTGGAACACAAGACAAATACAACAAAATACATACAAATGAATACAGCAAAATGCATAAAAGGAAATGGAAACAAAAGTGAACAAAACAACAATTTTTTTTTCTTTTTAATGAAAACTAACACAAAATAAAAGAAAAAAAATTAATTCAAAGAGTAAAAGTAAAATTAAATTGTTTTTCACGGCAACGAAGCCAAAAACTTGTTCGGACGGATTTTCTATCGGTTAGAAAACCGCTGAATTTAATAAAATAAAATAGCACAAGCGCACGACGTACAATCATAGTACGTATGCGAGTATGGATCGATCCCACATGGAAGCGCTGATTTCAAAATTACTGAATCAAATTATCCTAAGAGTTTGAAAATGTGTTAACTAAAAAGTATAAAAAAGACTAGAGAAAACTTGAAATAAAAACTATGAGATTAAAAGGCAATTGAGAGGTAAATCCACTTTCACTTTCATATAAATCAGCACAATATAAATTTATAATCTCTATTTCCTATCACATGTAGAATTAGTTAATGTATTTATTATAAATATGATCTATTTATGATATTAATTAATCAACTTAAAAACTTTAATACATCATCCAAACCCACTTGCCAAATCTAATGAAAATGATTATGGAATTAAAAATAAAATCTAACTTAAGCATGATCTATTTATCTTTTTTTTATCAAGTAACATAGAAAATCAACTTTTTATTCTGTTTTCACTATCATTATCAAAATCAATTACTTAGATGAAAATGTAACTTGTGTTTATATTTGATTAAGTATAGCCTATTTGTAATTAACAACATAGGCTATCAAATTCACTAATTAACAACAAACTTCCATTAACATCAAAATTTACATTAAGCATCAAAGAAGATATCTTAAATGAAATCATCATGTTGATTTTATACAATTCATAAGGGCTTGATTACCCCTAAATTGAAGGGGTTTGGCTTCTTATACTTGAATTCATTTCACCATAAATTGATTTCAACAAATGAAAATGAAAGGAAAAAATAATAAAAAAAGAGTGCTAATTAAAAAAAGTAGAGAGCTAACTAATTGCATAAAAATATATCTACACTAATTGCATGAGATAAATTTAATCTGCTAACATGAAATAGAAAGAGACATGAAATAAAATAGCATATAAAAAGAGGATGAAATAAGAGTGCATAAAATAAAAGAGAAGTCTAAGAAGCCATTAAAGATAAGAGATCGTTTATTTCTATTTGGTGGCTACAACTATGCATAAAAGATGAGATCCATTACATGAAACATAAAAGAGTATTTATACAAGTCTAAATTCCTAATCTCTTTTTAGGGAGCTACCAAAAATGCCCTTGACTTTGTATGGCCTTCAAGTCATCATTAATGTTTAATTAATTTTCCACTGACATGTGCTTTTGCTTTTAAATGTGGTTCATTAGCAAGTGGATAAATGAGCTCCTCCATGTTGCTTTCATTCCTTCTTTTCTTCATTCTTTTGGCTTTCACTACTTGTGCATGCATATATCCATGAATCTTTTTCTAATTTGCACTCAATTTCCTACAAAATTAAATTAAATTGTGCAAATTAATTTTTTTTCAAAATAAATGCACATACAAAATGACCGTTTTGCCCAAATGTAGATGAGTGAATGATGATTTAAAAACACTTTTATATTTTGGTCAAACCATGTAAAAATACCCTAATATATCCTTTATTTTAATAAATGAAGATTAAGCATGAGAGTAAAAACATACATTTTTACATGCACGTAAGTTAGTGTTATAATATATATATATATATAATAAGGGTAATATGCTAAATGTTACGTGGGCATTATTGTAATCTTCATTTTCCATGACAAGCCTATAAATAGAGATCCATTGTATTATATGTATATATCTGAAATGAATGAAATATATCCACTCTCTTTCTCTAATGGCTTCTTGTCTACTTAAATTTTCAACACATTATCAGCACGATCTTTAAATAAAAATTATAGATACAGAGTTGTGATGATTAAGAAGATTAGATCAATCCTACATTCATTTAGATCCATCTCTTTCTTTTAATCTATTAATGAAATCATTTATGACTTCTGAAATTATTTATTCTACATTTCTTCTCATCGAAATAAATATTGTTTATTCTTTCAAATTTAGTATTAGATCAATGGATCATTTGAATTGATTCAAAATTTCTAACAACTACCATTAAAGCGCACTTCATTGATTTCATTGAAAACTTTTATTTTTTATATTTGAGTAAGCTTTGAAATAAACTTTATTTATAAATCCTTGAATTCATGTAATATCTTATTCAAATTAAAGATCTACTTGATCTATGTATGATGGATTTTGTGTGTGTTAATTTTAGATTTGGTCTGGTATCGAAGTTGTTTTTCCTAAATTAAAAGGTTGAAATCTATTTTGATGAAGAAAGATAGATCTAAATGATCTGTATGTGGTTTACAAAGTAAAATAAAATTTGATATGATTTTATTATTTTTGGGAAATAATCTTAATCCCCTAAATTTCAAAAACAACTTTCGTTAGTTTAAAGATCTACATGTCTATTTCGATACATTTTGTAAAGAATAGTGGAGTTATCTTTTTAGGAGAAATAATTTGGACCTTAGATGTATAGTTATTATGGGTAGATCTAAATGGTTTAGAAACATTATTGTAAGAGAATATGAAATCTTGGTTTCACGACTATATTGTTTTACTCAATTTTTGATTAAGCAATACGCGCGCGTGTGTGTGTATGTGTGTGTTTGTATGTGATAGAGTTAGAGGTATGCCCTAAGGGAAATTCTGTAATTTATTGTAAATTATTAACTTTGTAATCAATTATCGTTTGTAATAAAAAATGTTTTCTTTTTGTTATATGCTTATTATAACATGTTATAATTAATTAATTGTTTAATTTAAGTAATTTAACAGAAAATCCGTAAATAGTGTGTTTATGATAGTAATTACAAATAGTTGTAATCGTGAGTATTTTATCACAATATAATAAACATATTATTTTAAATATTACTAGTTAAGATGTATCAAGATTGGATATTGATGCATCCGTGGAGACTAGAGTATATAATGCTCTTTAAATGTTGGGTAGTGTATTACTCATGATGGCTGTAGGCACCATGGGGTTACTTACTAATTATTATTGGATAACTATAAAATGCCTCACTCGATAGTTTTCTGTTGGTTAATGTTAACTAGGTTTTTAATCCAAAAGAATTCAAAAGGAGTTAGAACGTTCTGATTAAGTCAGAACGGCTCGAAACTTGACCTGAAGGCCTAAAAGTACAAGATAAAGAAACATAAGAAGTTTGGCCCAGAATTACGTTAACTTTTCGGATCGATACCGATCTAATCCAATTGGATCGATATCGATCTGAAATGTTGGCTCATAATTCCTTCTAACCACTTGTATTGCACTCATATGCCTCTCTAAGCTTACTTATCAAGTTTGGTAACATTCCAAGCAACCTAGTTAAAGAAGTGAAGACTCATTCAAATACCTACCCGCTTTTGGACCGAAGCAACTTAAAATAGACCTACAGAGCTCATACAGACTCGGATTGACTTGAAATTTGGTGGGGACATTTAGAAGACATAAAAAAAGCCTAACACCAAAAATGAAGTTATTTAGCCAAGCCAATTTGGATTGGCACTGATCCAAACTCATCGGAAAATTTGCTCCATTTAGGATAGGCCCCAGGACTTGCGATCTATAATTTATGTCCCACACATCCTCTGGAAGCTACTTGCAAAGTTTCGTCTAATTCTGACAAGTATTGAGCGAGTTATGGATGGATGTCCTCCAAATTGAGCTAGTTTGACGGATCAAGGTCCGACCCACCTAGGATGGGCCTAACCTCATGAGATCTGATTTGGAGGATCTTCTACTCATGTACATTGCATGTATCAAGTTTCGTGTCATTTGGTTAAGTATTGAGTGAGTTATGGCTGGATCTCCTACGACCTAGAAAAAGATTCAAAAATAAGCTAAGGGTTTGGATCACCACCGATCTGACTCAATTGGATCATCACCGATCCAAATACTTAGCTTGGATCCTCATGAGATCCGATTTGAAGGCTCTCCTACTCATGTACATTGCATGTATGAAGTTTCATATCATTTAGCTAAGTATTGGGTGAGTTATGGATGGATCTTCTACGAAATGATGGATTGGATGATCTACATAGATGGATGATCAAACTAACTCCAAATGACTTGATATTCAGACAAGGCACTCAATTATGGGATAGGAAAACAACCAAATTGAGAAGACTCAAAAATTGCACAACTTTTCGGATCGGTGCCAATTTGAAAAGTTAGCTCCAAACACCCCCAAACTTCTTGAGCGACCTCTGCATGATGACTACAGGCTTTTGGTAAAGTGGCTCTGGCCAAAATGCTCTCTAACCCCTATGAATACCATCATATCTGCAACAATCGTGGGGATCTGATCTCTGCTAAAGCTCTGTCATTACTTCTTCACTCTTCTTCTCCCACACAACAGCCATGAAGGGACAATTGAGATCCTCCTTTTGTCTCCAACAATGGTGGCTTGATCTAATCTAGGAAAGGAGAATTATATTGTAATCTAAACTCCTTCGTAATAATAGTTGATCAACAAAAGAATCTATAAAGTGGATGTAGGCTTCATTAACAACCGAACCATTATAAAAATCTCTTGTCTCTTTACATTTTCTGCTATTTACTATTGCTTTTTCTATTTTATTTGCCTTAATAAATAAGCTGGTGCTTTCCCACTCAAACCAGGGTGTTGATCCATTTTTTGGCTTAATAGTTAATATAACCGTGGTTAAATAAAAAGTATCGATGTGATAAATTTACACATTTCTTCTGACTTGAGAATACTAATAATCTTCAATATGAAAGCTCTACTTTAATTATAGTCAAATTGTGGCACGACGTCCATCGAATAACTATAATTGGTCCGAGTGGAAGTATTGGAAGTGAAACACTATTCAAGAGAGGATTCAACTCCTAGGTTATATAAGGTTAGTATCACAACCAACTAAAGTCAACTTAAAGTCAAAATCTCTAGTTAAAGTAGTTCGGTAAAAATAATTGTTATTATTGAACCAAGAACTTTACGTTTGGATTATAATGTTAAATATAGACGATATTCAAATTTTGACCATTACCAAATTCTATAAGTCCTAATGATATAGTTTTGACAAAGAGAATTGGTGTAAATAATTGTTGCTATCGGGGAACGCTTAATAAAGCCAAATTAAATACAATTCGATTGTCAATGGTAGATGTATTCGAGAGCTAGCAACTTCTGGATTCAGAATTGGATTCAAGGAGCTTAGTTCTTCATTTCAAGGTGTGCATTCTAAGCATAAGGCGAAGGTAATTTTACTTAATTACAATTACATAAATACTTATCAAATTTAGTGTATCATGTATTAGTGTAGATATAATCCTTTATCACGAATGTTTGTATCTTTGTGTTGTCACATATTGGATGGTTATATATATATATATTTGTGTGTGCGTGCACGCATATATAATATTTTTTTTTGTAATCATATATAGATGCTCATGGCCTTGATTAATTATTTTTTGAAGATGAAATATATATATATATATATTATTAAATGTTTTTGTTTAATTAAAAATAATAATTCATAAGAAACAATATTGTATTAAGTATAATCTATATTTCATAAAATTTGATTTATTTATATGATTTTGGAAATTAGAACACATTATATTTATTTATTTAATTCGCATTCATAATATACATACATATTTTGTTTTGTTTAAAATTAATTTATACAAATAATAAATACATACATATACATACATACATACATACATATATATATAATATAAAATGCAAGTACATAATTATAATATAAAATATGCTATCATTTTATTTTCGAAAATTATTAAAAATAATTATTTATAACTTATTCCGTATGGAAAAAAACATTTTTTTTAATTGTTAAATAAACTGAAACAAAAAAAACAAATTTTCAGGCCAAAAGCATTTATTATATATGTACATATGTTTTATTATTATTATTATTTACATTAATATAATATATATATTCATACACACAAAAGTATATATTTATATATATATATATTATATAATATTCTAAATTTCAGCTAATATATATATGTATATAATTTGAATTATATGTAATATTACATATGTTTATTCAAAACTACTTTGTGTATTTATATATTCAAAATATTTTACAATCTATATATGTATATATATTTATACAAGTGTATTATGTAAGTTTAATTTATAAGTAGTACTTTATAATATAAATAATTATACATACATATATATATATATATATTATTTATATGTGTTTATATATATATATATACATACACACACAACACACAGCACACATGTAACAACCCGCATATTTGGACCATTTAAGTCGACAATAATCCACACATGTCAACTTAAATAATACAAAACACGAATCATTATGGGATTATAAATACACAAAATGTAAATGAGAATCAATACAACATCACAGACACAGAACAGTCACAGAATAATGCAGCGGAAAAAAAATACATCGTCATAATAGTAGTTCATGAAGCTACTACATAATATACAACAATGTCTGAATATAAAGTGTCCAAAAGAACAACATAAATGTCCAACAGACCAGGACATCAATACAGAAATAGAAATAGACTGATAAAGATAAGTGCTAAGCCTTCAGCATCTTCAACCAACCTTGATAAGCAACTGGATAGCTTCAGACTGACCCGAGCATATACAAAAAGAAACACTCGAGTCAGGACTCAAAATCTTATACAAGAAAATCAAGTGCAAGGACAAAAGTTCATAACTTAAAGATGAAAATCACATCTCTAAGGATCCGATAAACTATCTATATATATTCAATAGAATACGATATGTAGATAATGTCTAATCAGTAAAGTACAATATTAAAGTAGCGTTAAGGCGTTACCATAATCCCCCTTAACACATTTTATTCCCAAAAGCATATACAAGACCGTAGTTTCCCCAAAACCGAAAGTCACCAGAGGGCAATCCATATACTAAGGTACAAACCAAAATGTAGTGGTCGCGAATAGGATAATTAGTATGACAAGGTACATGAGGCGATACCAACTAGGATACTAGTAGTTGCGTGATCCGGACTGATGTTGAGCATAGTAGCTACTATCTCAACACCGCGAACAACACTCCCAAATCAAGGGGTGCACCCAAATCGAATCACAAAAGTAATAGATATGGTATCAAAGAAGCGTGTCCGCTAGAGATGGCGAACCTCAATGGCCCGGCGCGGCTCCTGTTTTAGTCATGTCAGGGGTCATCCAAACTCGTTCTCTTTCTTCAGTCAACGCGCTCATCAATCATCCACTTCATTCTGGATCAACACTCCGCGTATAATAGTTATTAAAGTGGTTTTCGGTATCGACAGAGAGTATGTCCATATCCGATCCCGGTCTCTTTAATAACTACGTATTTATTACCCGATGGTCATTTTAAATTAACGTTTAAACAAATCAAAGTCCAAAAGTCAAGGTGCAAATTTGACTTCCAAAAGTTGACATATCACGATTCAATTTATTTCGGATATTAAAACATCTTTCCAAATGCAATCTTTAGTTCAACATTCGAGTTAACAATAAAGTTATGTATTCCTGTTCAATTCAATGAATCTCATTTATTAAATTTAGTTCAAAATCAATTAATTCAATTAAACCAAATTCTATTTATTTCAAATCATATTACTTTCTTCGTTATATTAACTATAATCATAAATTTGATTTTTGTCAATTTTATTAAATTTAAAATCATTTAAATTTAAATTATCACTAAATTTAATCCCTAACTTTAGTTAGTTTCGTATTTCATTTAAGCCAAAATTTCCTAAATCTCAATTTTAATTTATGACAAGTTCAAATCTATTTAATTTAAACCCGGTTAAATCTAACAATTTAATAAAATTTCAAATTATTAAATTTTAAACTTCCTTGTTTTCAAATCTCTTTTCCAATAAATTTGCAAAGTCATTTATCCAATTACATAGATTTATCTATCCGTTTCAATTAAATCCATTAATTTATTTCAATTAAATCCATTAAATTATTTCAATTAAATCCATTAAATCGTTGCTTGATTTCCAAACAAATTATTAGGATCGTTCCTTAATTTTCAAATAGATTTCAATTTCAAAATAATTTTGTTAACCAATCGGGTTTCTTATTTTTAATTGTCTATCCAAGGCCAAGTGGTTTAGGTGGGTATTTATCATTTCAACCCGATATTATTCAATATAAAGCATAGTAAAGGGAACTTGCAGTGTGATAACTGGGATGGTGTCAAAGTAAATAAACAAGCAATAGCAACCATACATAACAATTTAACAATTTATTTAAATAATCCCGAAGTAATCGTTCATAAAATTTAAATGTCACTATTATTTACCCTAATTAACATCATATCTCAGTTTAACATGCTAAATCAAGTTTGACGATACATGGCGTCAATTTTTAGAAATTTAACAATATTTAAATTTCGCTTATATAGCAATTAACAGTTTGTTTCAACCAAATTTTTAACAATCAATAATTTAATATCCAAATTAATATTAACAACAATTATCACTTGATTATCATAGCATAATAGATTGAGTCGTGAATATAAAATATTCACCTTGCGTGGTTGAAGAAGATGATGGCGAAGCACGAAGACGAATAGACAAAATAGGCCCTAACAAGCACGACGCAAAATGAACACAACAATCAACGGAACAAGATAGATTCGACAAGCAGCAGAGAAATCTAAGACTCCGGAGCACCAGCTGGAACAAAGCACAGCACAGTAACATATGAGCAACTAAAATTTCAAACCCACTCCGCTATGCAGGTACAGACTTAAAACAATAGTGGTAACTTTGTAACTAGGATTTATACAATTGTACCCTATAACTAAACCCCTTTTTTTTTCCTATAAAATCTTTCTATAACTTTACACTGCATACAACAAGTAAAACAACAAAGACATATACTTTATATTAAACCTTTAGGCAACATAAGAAGCTAAACTATCACCAGCCCAAGCTTGTATATATCCACAAAACATGTTCCACCACTGCTGCATAAAACTTTACTGTACAACTCTCATTTTATAAAATAACAACTCATACATATAATATATTACTATATGTTGTAACCACTATTCATACTTATATATATGCCAACTATAGATTCTACACAGCAGCATATAAACTATTATAAATTTTCACATTCAAACCTAACAACTATATAACTAACATACACACACATCTTATGCTTTAACAAAATTCATTTTTTTTTTCAATACTGCCACATAAATTTTAAACACTAAACTTTGAAATTTATCAAAACTAAAACCAACAACAGTGAAACAATGCCTGTAGTATTTAACTGGAAATATATATACAAGAGAACAAGTGGCTAGAGGGAGAAGATGGGTGGCCAAGTGCAGGCGTGTGCGGTGGCGGTGGGTCGGTTGCATGCAGCTGCATGATGGCGTGGGGCGTGGAGCTTCAGGGGAGAGAGGCGGAGGGGAGAGGTGGTCGTGGGCTGGTAGGTGTGGTGTGTATGTGGAGGTGGGCGCATGGGGGGGGGGGGGGGGAAAGACGACCGTATGGGCCGCGGGACGCGGGGAGGCGGAGCCGGTGAGGTAGGTGGGCAGCTGATGGCAGCGAGGGCGGAGGCAGGTCTGGGCGTTGCGGCGTGGAGGGATGGGTTGTGCGCAGGCTGGGTGGGCGTGTGGGCGATAGGCTAGGCGGTGGGGCTTGGGTGACGTGGTGTCTTGGTCCGGAGGAGGAGATGCGGTCGAGGGTGTGGGCGGCATGCGGAGGAGGCGTGTCTGGGCGTTGCGTGCATGGGAGGTGAGGCGGGGCTGCGGGCATGTCGTGGAGGGGAGGCGGTCGATGGGGAGGTGGGCATGGAGGTTGTATGGGGAGGACGTATGTAGTATGGGGACTGGGAAGGTTTGCACAAAAAAAAAAAAAGAAAGAAATAAAACAAAGAGAGGAGAAAAAGAAATATGCAGATGAGGGAGGAATGTTGCGTACCAGCTCTTTTTTTGTTGTTGTTGCAAATAAAGTATGAAGAAGGAATGGTTTGGTTTTGCTACTAGAGAACAATAAATACCAAAAGAAATATGGGAAGAGGAAAAAGCGAATAGAATTTGCAGAGGAGAGAAGACAGGAGACAGGCTATCATGTGGCAGGATGAAGTGGCAGAATGAAGTGAATCAATGCAATAAATGAGAGGATCCGGGTGCACAGTTAATGCAATGATGTTTTTTTTTCTTTTTTTTTTTTGAAAAATGGTGGCTATTTGGGTTCCCAAGGCCAGCTGAATGGTTCAAAACCTTTGAATGCTGGGAAGTTTGGCACCGGTTTATACTGCGTAACGGACTGGTTTCCACTCCGTTACAATTTATCGTTTGCAATGCCGAACTCCGATTGACACAACCAAATATACCGTTTTGATCAGCGCGTCGAGGCGGACACAACGGTATGAAAATATTTATGGTTTGACAATTTCGCCAAGTGATAATCCTTATTTAACCATTTGCCCGAGTGCATATTTTACTAGCAATTAAAAGCGAAATTTGACGAAACGAAAATGCGCCGTTATGATCAGAATATTTTTCTTATGCAACATTGCGAAAAATATTAAAGTTCGGACAATAGAAAATTTACACGCAAAATCAAAACTAATATGTAAATTTGACGAGCGAAATTTTCTACCATATTTTTCGACGAAATTTGACGTACGCCTATGTCTATCTAGACGCATCCCAAATGTGAAGTTTGCACGTCAACGGAAATTGTTTGTGAATATTTGAAATTCCTATTACGGAGAATGCAGCAAAACACCGAAGAATAAGATCGACGGAGCTAAAGATGCCCGAATTTTGAAAAACGAAAAATGATGCCTTTGCCAGAAAACGATTTAGAATTTTTCTATGTAAAAATATTTAGGTTCGGAAGATAAAAATTTTCACGTTTTAAAATGAAATGATGTGCAGTAAAATGCGCACGAAGTTTACAGCGGTATTTTCCGATGAAACTCTACCCATATCTTCAATCATCTAGGCGCAATTTAGAAACAAAGTTTGGACGCTGTTTGAAATCGTATGTAAGTTTTACACTTTACATCAAATTAACGGTTCTAAAAATTTTAAATTGGGTCGGAATTTCAGGGTCGTTACATTCTCCCCTACTCAAGACTTTTCGTCCTCGAAAAGGAACAAAGTAAAGAGTGGAAGAACAGATAACAAAGATACATTGGATTCAGAATAGATCATTGAATAAAGTAAAGAGTATAGAATGGGATTTACCTTCAACCAACAATTCTGGATTAGAATCCCGGATACTCTCCTCGGTTTCCCAAGTGCAATCACGATCATCGGGACTCCATTGGACTTTGACTAGGCTAACCGACTTCCTTCTAAGTTGCTTTGTATCCCTATCAACAATACGAAGTGGTCTCCTCTCTATAGTCAAATCCGGCTCAATATCAACTTCATCTAACTGAGCAATAGGAATGGTCAAGGATGGATCGTGTACCACTTTCCGAAGATGTGAAACATGGAAGACGTTGTGCACGCCCTCAAACTTCTCCGGTAGTGCAACTCTGTAAGCTAGTGTACCTATTCTCTCAGTGATAGTGAATGGTCCAACAAATCTAGGAGCGAGCTTCCCTCTACGACCAAATCGAATAACATTCTTCAAGGGTGATACCTTAAGGAATACCTTATCCCCAACCAGGAATTCTAAATCTCTTCTACGCTTATCTGCATAGCTCTTCTGCCTATCCTGTGCGGTCTTCATCTTTCTTCTGATTTCATTAACCTTCTCGGATGCTTCTATAATCATATCTGGGCCAAGAATCAATCGATCACCAGGCTCAATCCAACAAGCTGGCGATTTGCATGGTCGTCCATATAAAGCTTCGAACGGTGCCATATCGATACTTGCCTGAATATATAAAGGTGGTTAAATTTCAATTCAAATTTACTTATTCAAATTGAAATTTTTATTTACCTGATAACTGTTATTATAAGTGAATTCAACCAAATGGAGATGGTCTTCCCAAGATCCACCGAAATCAATGATGCAGGCACGGAGCAGATCCTCTAAAATCTGATTCACCCTTTCAGTTTGGCCATCTGTTTGAGGATGATAAGCTGTGCTCAGATTCAGTTTAGTGCCCAAGACGTCCTGAAATGCCTTCCAGAATTTACTAGTGAATAAAGGGTCTCTATCGCTCACAATACTAGATGGAACTCCATGAAGTCTAACAATCTCTCTCATATATATCTCGGCCAAACTCAAAGCAGTACGAGTGGTCTTAACAGGAATAAAGTGAGCAGATTTGGTCAACCTATCAACAATCACCCAAATACTCTCGTTACCTTTTCTGGTTCTCGGTAATCCATCAATGAAGTCCATAGAAACCTGATCCCATTTCCAACACGGAATCTCTAGGGGTTGAAGTAATCCTGCCGTCTTCTGGTGATCGGCCTTAACTTGTTGGCAAGTGGTGCATCTACTGACATATATAGAAATATCCCTCTTCATCCCACTCCACCAATATAGACGCTTCATATTTCGGTACATCTTAGTGACACCAGGATGAAATGAAAGTGATGACCGATGGTTTTCTCTAAGCACTTCTTGTCTCAATCCATCGACATTAGGGACGCAAATACGATTGTCAATCCTCAAAACTCCATTACTATCTATTTGTGCTCCCACTTTACTGTCGGTATTTCCAACTCTACCAAGAACTAACTCCTTCATGCGATAGAGCAAGGTGTCCTCATATTGTTTGTCCTTGATGCGATCCACAAGAGATGGGGAGATAACAAGCTGAAATAGCATGCCTTCTACCAGATTGCAGCATGACAATGCTTTGCTACGGCTCAAAGCATCAGCTACAACATTTGCTTTCCCAGGAGTATAATTGATATCAAGATCGTATGCAGCTAAGAATTCAAGCCATCGAACTTGTCTCTGGTTCAAATCCTTCTGAGAAAAGATATACCTCAAGGACTTATGATCGGTGAATAATTCAAATTTAATTCCCAAAAGATGATGCCTCCATAGTTTCAAAGCAAATACAACTGCAAGAAGCTCTAGATCATGAGTTGCATAGTTTACTTCATGGATCTTCAACTGGCGGCCAGCATAAGCAATAACCTTTCCGCTTTGCATAAGAACAGCGCCTAAACCTTCTCGGCAAGCATCTGTATAGACAGTTAATTCTTCACTTCCATCGATCACCGCATGAACTGGGGCTGAAGTTAACTTACGCTTCAATTCATTAAAAGCCGATTCACACTTCTCACTCCAAATAAACTTGACATCCTTTCGGGTTAAAGCAGTGAGTGGGGCAGAAATCCGGGCAAAGTGCTCAATAAATCTACGATAATAGCCGGCCAAGCCCAAGAAGCTACGGATATCAGTAGGAGTTTTGGGAGTCTCCCAATCCTGTAGATAAATTTCAAATTAGAAAAGGGATAAGAGGAATTGGATAGAAATAGCGGATAGGATAGACTTACATTGATTACGGCGATCTTAGCTGGATCGACCGAAATCCCATTTTCTGAAACTATGTGGCCCAGGAATCTCACTTCGTCTCGCCAGAAGTGGCATTTAGAGAATTTGGCCTTAAGTTGATGATTTCGGAGAGTTTTCAGAACATAAGCAAGGTGTGTCTCGTGCTCCTTCTCGTCTTTGGAGAAAACGAGAATATCATCAATGAAAACAAGAACAAACTTGTTAAGCACATCACGGAAGACTCGATTCATCAAGTCGACGAAATAAGAAGGTGCGTTGGTTAAACCGAATGGCATAACCAACCATTCATAGAATCCGTTCTCCGTACGGAAGGCTGTCTTATGAATACTATCTTCTGCTACTCTGAGTTGGTGAAACCCAGTGGCAAGATCAAGTTGGGAGAAAACTTTAGCTCCATGGAGCTGATCGAATAAATCATTGATGCGAGGCATCGGATAGCGGTTCTTGAGAGTGCGTTTGTTCAGTTCCCTATAATCAACACACATGCGAAGAGACCCATCCGATTTGGTGACAAATACAACTACGGCGCCCCATTCAGAACAACTTCTCCTAATCAAACCTTTAGCAAATAGATCATCAATTTGAGTTTTTAGTTCAGCCTTTTCTTTAGGAGCCATTCTTCTGTGAGGAAGAACTACGGGAGTAGCTCCAGGAATAAGGTCAATGCGGAAATCGATCTCCCTTTTAGGCGGTAGAGAGTTGACCTCTCCAAATACGTCGGGAAATTTCCGAACAATAGGAGTAGTACTAAGATCATCCGGGTGAGCATCAAGAGAGAATATGAAGCTTCCGGCATATTTCTGTGGGGATTTGCATTCGATGACAAGCGGTAGGCCCTTGTCATTGACTAGAGAAACTGAACGAGCCTTGCAAGAAATAACAACATCGAATTTCCTTAACCAATCAGCACCTAACAAGATGTCAAATGCTGCGAAGCCAAGTACATAAAAATCCCAAGTGAATCGATATCTTCCATACAAGAGCACAACCTCTTTACAAATTCTACTGAGGTTGGCAAGTCCTCCAATAGGGTTGGAGACGCATAAGGAAGTAGTAGCAAGAGTAGGTTCCAAGTTGAGCTTATTGCTAAGATCAATAGATATGAAGCTATGAGAAGCACCGGTATCGAATAATACCCTAATAGGTAAATCATGTAATGAAAAAGTACTTCGTAAGGTACCTTGGTCATCCTGAGAAGGCGGTGTAGGAGTGGTGATAGCAAATACTCCAGATGGTGTGCCACGCTTATACAGTGGGCAGTCTTTCTTGAAATGACCTGGCTGGAGGCAGACATAGCATAAGTCTTTCCTAGTCGTAGAAGGTGGTGGAACAGCAGCTCCTGAAGATGGACAACTATTTGCATAGTGGCCCTTCTTATCGCATTTGAAGCAAGTGATATTAGCAAGGTCGATTGGGCTTTTCTGAGCATATCCCAATCATGTAGTCTTCTGCCAAGCTTTCTTTTGTTGATCAAAGTTCATCTTCCTCTTCCCGAGCTGGCTAGAGGAGGACTGAGTGGGAGTGGCCTTTGCAGTAGGTCCCCTAGGCTTTGCCTCGTATCTAAGAGCATAGTCAACAAGCTCTGTGAAGGTGCAGTGAGTGTGGCCAGTAAGCAAGTCATAATACTCTGGTCTAGCTCCCAAAATGAACTTCTCGTTCTTTAGAAGCGGTGTATCAATCAATCCCGGGCCGAACTTGGAGAGTTCGTTGAATTTCCTCTCGTACTCAGAAAAAGTCATACTGCCTTGCTTAAGATCCATAAAAGCTCTATAAAGTTGGGTTTTCCCAGCAGCTGGCATCCATTGTGCCGAGAAAGTATCCCTAATCAAAAGATAGACAAGATGAATAACATTCCAAAGATTAAAAGAAGAATTTAGACTACTAGGTCCAAAAATTTTATACCTAAACTGGGCCCAAGTGATGGTGTTCTCCTCGATACGAGAAGTAACTGATTCCCACCAATCTTGCGCGGCATCCTGAAGTTGCCAGGCAGCAAGCTGACGCTTCTGAGCATCAGTGATCTCCAGACCAGAAAATATCTTCTCTAAACCTTTAAGCCATTGCTGAGCCTCAATAATGTTCTCGGATCCAGAAAACTTAATACCTCCCAATTGTGAATACTCCTTACTAAGAATGGTGAATTTGACAGGAGCTGGAGCGACAGGTGCAGCCTGAGCAGGACCATGGCCCCTTCCTCCCCTATGGTTTCCTCTGGTACCCATTCTGAAATACCAAAGAGATTGTTAAAGCCAAAGGATAGAAAATCATAGATTTTTTTTTAAGGAAAGTCTAATCAATGAATCAAAGAAGTTTGAAATGAAAGGATTTGGATATTGAACCGATTATCCTCATTCTAGGGTATTGCTACCCTATCTCTAATGAGTTTATATATAATCCCAAACTAAGGTTTTTAGGGAAACCGAAGCTCTGATACCAACTGTAACAACCCGCATATTTGGACCATTTAAGTCGACAATAATCCACACATGTCAACTTAAATAATACAAAACACGAATCATTATGGGATTATAAATACACAAAATGTAAATGAGAATCAATACAACATCACAGACACAGAACAGTCACAGAATAATGCAGCGGAAAAAAAAATACATCGTCATAATAGTAGTTCATGAAGCTACTACATAATATACAACAATGTCTGAATATAAAGTGTCCAAAAGAACAACATAAATGTCCAACAGACCAGGACATCAATACAGAAATAGAAATAGACTGATAAAGATAAGTGCTAAGCCTTCAGCATCTTCAACCAACCTTGATCAGCAACTGGATAGCTTCAGACTGACCCGAGCATATACAAAAAGAAACACTCGAGTCAGGACTCAAAATCTTATACAAGAAAATCAAGTGCAAGGACAAAAGTTCATAACTTAAAGATGAAAATCACATCTCTAAGGATCCGATAAACTATCTATATATATTCAATAGAATACGATATGTAGATAATGTCTAATCAGTAAAGTACAATATTAAAGTAGCGTTAAGGCGTTACCATAATCCCCCTTAACACATTTTATTCCTAAAAGCATATACAAGACCGTAGTTTCCCCAAAACCGGAAGTCACCAGAGGGCAATCCATATACTAAGGTACAAACCAAAACGTAGTGGTCGCGAATAGGATAATTAGTATGACAAGGTACATGAGGCGATACCAACTAGGATACTAGTAGTTGCGTGATCCGGACTGATGTTGAGCATAGTAGCTACTATCTCAACACCGCGAACAACACTCCCAAATCAAGGGGTGCACCCAAATCGAATCACAAAAGTAATAGATATGGTATCGAAGAAGCGTGTCCGCTAGAGATGGCGAACCTCAATGGCCCGGCGCGGCTCCTGTTTTAGTCATGTCAGGGGTCATCCAAACTCGTTCTCTTTCTTCAGTCAACGCGCTCATCAATCATCCACTTCATTCTGGATCAACACTCCGCGTATAATAGTTATTAAAGTGGTTTTCGGTATCGACAGAGAGTATGTCCATATCTGATCCCGGTCTCTTTAATAACTACGTATTTATTACCCGATGGTCATTTTAAATTAACGTTTAAACAAATCAAAGTCCAAAAGTCAAGGTGCAAATTTGACTTCCAAAAGTTGACATATCACGATTCAATTTATTTCGGATATTAAAACATCTTTCCAAATGCAATCTTTAGTTCAACATTCGAGTTAACAATAAAGTTATGTATTCCTGTTCAATTCAATGAATCTCATTTATTAAATTTAGTTCAAAATCAATTAATTCAATTAAACCAAATTCTATTTATTTCAAATCATATTACTTTCTTCGTTATATTAACTATAATCATAAATTTGATTTTTGTCAATTTTATTAAATTTAAAATCATTTAAATTTAAATTATCACTAAATTTAATCCCTAACTTTAGTTAGTTTCGTATTTCATTTAAGCCAAAATTTCCTAAATCTCAATTTTAATTTATGACAAGTTCAAATCTATTTAATTTAAACCCGGTTAAATCTAACAATTTAATAAAATTTCAAATTATTAAATTTTAAACTTTCTTGTTTTCAAATCTCTTTTCCAATAAATTTGCAAAGTCATTTATCCAATTACATAGATTTATCTATCCGTTTCAATTAAATCCATTAATTTATTTCAATTAAATCCATTAAATTATTTCAATTAAATCCATTAAATCGTTGCTTGATTTCCAAACAAATTATTAGGATCGTTCCTTAATTTTCAAATAGATTTCAATTTCAAAATAATTTTGTTAACCAATCGGGTTTATTATTTTTAATTGTCTATCCAAGGCCAAGTGGTTTAGGTGGGTATTTATCATTTCAACCCGATATTATTCAATATAAAGCATAGTAAAGGGAACTTGCAGTGTGATAACTGGGATGGTGTCAAAGTAAATAAACAAGCAATAGCAACCATACATAACAATTTAACAATTTATTTAAATAATCCCGAAGTAATCGTTCATAAAATTTAAATGTCACTATTATTTACCCTAATTAACATCATATCTCAGTTTAACATGCTAAATCAAGTTTGACGATACATGGCGTCAATTTTTAGAAATTTAACAATATTTAAATTTCGCTTATATAGCAATTAACAGTTTGTTTCAACCAAATTTTTAACAATCAATAATTTAATATCCAAATTAATATTAACAACAATTATCACTTGATTATCATAGCATAATAGATTGAGTCGTGAATATAAAATATTCACCTTGCGTGGTTGAAGAAGATGATGGCGAAGCACGAAGACGAATAGACAAAATAGGCCCTAACAAGCACGACGCAAAATGAACACAACAATCAACGGAACAAGATAGATTCGACAAGCAGCAGAGAAATCTAAGACTCCGGAGCACCAGCTGGAACAAAGCACAGCACAGTAACATATGAGCAACTAAAATTTCAAACCCACTCCGCTATGCAGGTACAGACTTAAAACAATAGTGGTAACTTTGTAACTAGGATTTATACAATTGTACCCTATAACTAAACCCCTTTTTTTTTTCCTATAAAATCTTTCTATAACTTTACACTGCATACAACAAGTAAAACAACAAAGACATATACTTTATATTAAACCTTTAGGCAACATAAGAAGCTAAACTATCACCAGCCCAAGCTTGTATATATCCACAAAACATGTTCCACCACTACTGCATAAAACTTTACTGTACAACTCTCATTTTATAAAATAACAACTCATACATATAATATATTACTATATGTTGTAACCACTATTCATACTTATATATATGCCAACTATAGATTCTACACAGCAGCATATAAACTATTATAAATTTTCACATTCAAACCTAACAACTATATAACTAACATACACACACATCTTATGCTTTAACAAAATTCATTTTTTTTTTCAATACTGCCACATAAATTTTAAACACTAAACTTTGAAATTTATCAAAACTAAAACCAACAACAGTGAAACAATGCTTGTAGTATTTAACTGGAAATATATATACAAGAGAACAAGTGGCTAGAGGGAGAAGATGGGTGGCCAAGTGCAGGCGTGTGCGGTGGCGGTGGGTCGGTTGCATGCAGCTGCATGATGGCGTGGGGCGTGGAGCTTCAGGGGAGAGAGGAGGAGGGGAGAGGTGGTCATGGGCTGGTAGGTGTGGTGTGTATGTGGAGGTGGGCGCATGGGGGGGGGGGAAAGACGACCGTATGGGCCGCGGGACGCGGGGAGGCGGAGCCGGAGCCGGTGAGGTAGGTGGGCGGCTGATGGCAGCGAGGGCGGAGGCAGGTCTGGGCGTTGCGGCGTGGAGGGATGGGTTGTGCGCAGGCTGGGTGGGCGTGTGGGCGATAGGCTAGGCGGTGGGGCTTGGGTGACGTGGTGTCTTGGTCCGGAGGAGGAGATGCGGTCGAGGGTGTGGGCGTCATGCGGAGGAGGCGTGTCTGGGCGTTGCGTGCATGGGAGGTGAGGCGGGGCTGCGGGCATGTCGTGGAGGGGAGGCGGTCGATGGGGAGGTGGGCATGGAGGTTGTATGGGGAGGACGTATGTAGTATGGGGACTGGGAAGGTTTGCACAAAAAAAAAAAAAAGAAAGAAATAAAACAAAGAGAGGAGAAAAAGAAATATGCAGATGAGGGAGGAATGTTGCGTACCAGCTCTTTTTTTTTTGTTGTTGCAAATAAAGTATGAAGAAGGAATGGTTTGGTTTTGCTACTGGAGAACAATAAATACCAAAAGAAATATGGGAAGAGGAAAAAGCGAATAGAATTTGCAGAGGAGAGAAGACAGGAGACAGGCTATCATGTGGCAAGATGAAGTGGCAGAATGAAGTGAATCAATGCAATAAATGAGAGGATCCGGGTGCACAGTTAATGAATGATGTTTTTTTTTTTTTTGAAAAATGGTGGCTATTTGGGTTCCCAAGGCCAGCTGAATGGTTCAAAACCTTTGAATGCTGGGAAGTTTGGCACCGGTTTATACTGCGTAACGGACTGGTTTCCACTCCGTTACAATTTATCGTTTGCAATGCCGAACTCCGATTGACACAACCAAATATACCGTTTTGATCAGCGCGTCGAGGCGGACACAACGGTATGAAAATATTTATGGTTTGACAATTTCGCCAAGTGATAATCCTTATTTAACCATTTGTCCGAGTGCATATTTTACTAGCAATTAAAAGCGAAATTTGACGAAACGAAAATGCGCCGTTATGATCAGAATATTTTTCTTATGCAACATTGCGAAAAATATTAAAGTTCGGACAATAGAAAATTTACACGCAAAATCAAAACTAATATGTAAATTTGACGAGCGAAATTTTCTACCATATTTTTCGACGAAATTTGGCGTACGCCTATGTCTATCTAGACGCATCCCAAATGTGAAGTTTGAACGTCAACGGAAATTGTTTGTGAATATTTGAAATTCCTATTACGGAGAATGCAGCAAAACACCGAAGAATAAGATCGACGGAGCTAAAGATGCCCGAATTTTGAAAAACGAAAAATGATGCCTTTGCCAGAAAACGATTTAGAATATTTCTATGTAAAAATATTTAGGTTCGGAAGATAAAAAATTTCACGTTTTAAAATGAAATGATGTGCAGTAAAATGCGCACGAAGTTTACAGCGGTATTTTCCGATGAAACTCTACCCATATCTTCAATCATCTAGGCGCAATTTAGAAACAAAGTTTGGACGCTGTTTGAAATCGTATGTAAGTTTTACACTTTATATCAAATTAACGGTTCTAAAAATTTTAAATTGGGTCGGAATTTCAGGGTCGTTACAACACATCTATACAGATGGGCTAACATGTCCTTTGCGGTGTAAATCTCAACATCTATACACGCGCATGTCAAACTATGTACACCTTATTATGTTGCAAGTGCAAGTACACACATATATGTATATGATACACATATCATATAATATAATACAAGCCAAATTATAAATAAATCTTATTTATAAAATTAAATAAAATATTGATTTTATCTGAAATAAATTTAGATAAGACCTGAATAAAATTAGACATTATAGGCGAATAAGTCCCAAATTAGACTTCACAAGCCCAGTTCCAACAATGTATTAGAGGCCAATAGCCTATGTGGTCTAGATTAGTCATGTTAGGGTTAACTGAATTAGTATAGTGTCTAGAAAGGTAGTGTCAAAGGATTGAGTTTGGATAATCAAGTACCCTAAGCTACCCAGCTATCGGCTAAGCCCGAAATGTTATGTAAACTAAAGGTTGCCCTTAATAGAAAAAGTCCAATTTGAATTAGGCCTTTGGCTGATTTTCAAATTGTTTTGAAAGTAAAATATATTAAAAAGAAGTTAAATTTAAAGTAAGAACTATGTTATAAATGTTATAATATCATTTTTGAAAAATGCTTTGAAAATAAAATAATTAAATTTTCAAAACATACAAATATTAATAAGATTAATAAAGTAAATAAATTAATTAAAAGTATAATTAATTAAATACATGTAATACACACACACACATAAGATATATGTTATATTGTCTTAAAATGTTTAATCCCATTTTCTATTTCTATATTAATATATATATATATATATATGTGTGTGTGTGTGTGTGTATGTATGTATGTATGTATATAAGATATATGTTATGTTTTTTTTCTATTCTTAGTGCTACTTTGTATTTTTTTCTTTCATGGGGTTAAGCTCGTTTAATCCTATTTTTTAACTGTTTAATAAAACTAGAAAGGGCCCAATCAACCCTACTAGCTTTGCTAAAATGTTTAAGATAATATAAGCATATATGTGTATAAAATAATTTTCGAAATTAATACAATTAATTAAAATAATTTAATTAGATAAATTAATTAAAAGTTAATCAATAATTAAAATACATATATATATATATTAAGATATATGTGTATAACTATAAATGGAATGGTATACATTTCAATATAAAATGTTATAATTAAATAATATAAAATTAATCAAAATGTTAATTAATTAAATAAGATTTAATTAATATAATATTATTGTAACACCCCATAAAAATTAATAAGAAATTAATTATCAATAATAAGGTTAAAAATGGAAAATTTATAAATGTTGGAATTTGACCGTGAAAGTTACATCATTGCGTTTGTGGCGATTTTCTGATCAACTTTCATATAAAAAGTTTTGTAATTGGAGCTCAAATGGAAAAGTTATTGACGTTTGAAATTTTCGAATTTAAAGTAATTGAATAAATTTAAATTTAAAAATCTAATTAAGGTTAGCATTTTAAATTAAAAACATTAATAAATATTTTAATGTTGAAAGAAAGCTTAAGGTATAAGCAATGCTAAATAAACGTTAATGGTGGGACTTAAAATAGGCAAGAAATAAAAACAAATGGTAGCAACTAAAATTCGCCTAATTTAATAGGACCGGTCGACCGCTAGTGATGGACCACATAGGGAGGAGCAGTCGATCGATGGGTGTATTGCGGCTAGGGTTTTGTTAGGCACGAACGGGCTAGATATTATTATTTTAAACCAACTTTAATCGTACGGTCCTGACATGTTCTAATCACTATAAATATGAGGCTAGCCCCTTACTTTTATTCACAAATTATTTGGGACGCTAGGGAAACCGCATCGGTCTTCTTCCATGATTAGATTAAAGGACTCAATCCAAGGGAAAGAGGTAATAGGTTTATGTTTGTATTAATGTTTTTTATTCTTATCCTTCCCTAAACTCTAAATTCTGAATCTAATGTATATACAATTGAATGGTTGTATATTCTACAAAGAAGAAACATGAAGGAGGAGTTAGATAAGGGCATTAATCAAATCCAAAGGAAGTTGGAAATAATCCATTAGTGGAAATCTTAGTTTTTCACATTTTTAATAATTATATAGTAGAAGTTTGGATTTGTTTTATGTCTTGGGGAATTTTATACATGAAAATCCTAAAACTAAAACGCCAAATTTCCCCAAACGAAATGCCAATTCTTGGATCTATTGGAATCTCAATTGCTTTGTATTATAATCGTAGAATATGTTATATTATCACAGTTTGAATAGTTTATATTCTATTCCACTTCAACTTTTCCCCATTGTTGTGCTAAAGGGTTCTAAAAAGAAAATAAGCTAGGAAATGGTGTGTAAAGTACGAGTTATCCTATTCGTAGTTTGGACTGCCTATTTTCATAATTTAAATATGTATTCCTTTTTCATTGTATATGTAACAATTGAATAGCATATAAATAGTTTAAATATAAGTTTTATTCTTTGAAATAGAGTCACTGTATCTATTTTGCTAATGCAAGTCCATTATTTGGCTAAGGGTATTAGCTATTTTGTAAGTTATTGCATGGAGTTAGACTTGTATGAATTTGGAAGTTTTGACATTTTAAACGATTAGTATAGGAAGCAAAAATCGTCACACACTTAGGAATATTTAGTTAGCTTAAATTACGTATGTATAGATATATTAGAGTATAAATATATTAATAACATATTAACAACGTAGTATAGAATAAATAGGTTAGTTAATAACATTAATCCCTTAGGAAGGAATTAAGGATAATTATGGAAATTAGTCCACAATTAAAGGCAAATAAGGAGTTTTTCTTATATGGCCTTAGCATGTAATGCAGATGAGGTATACTATATATATATATATACCATTATGGTAGTATGTTAGGAGAGTGAGAAAATGGCTAAGTTATAGGGATGCGAGGTTAGTCAGAAGCGCGTAGAAGTTTGCCTAGCTAATCTGGCTACCAACAGTGTGACTTTGGAACTTATGTGAGACATCGTCTATATTAAGTACCCATGGTGGATGCGAGGTTAGTTCCAATTTTGTAAGGAAAATTTACCCACTTAATCTGACTACCAGTTCCTACGAATATGCGGACTAACGTGAGACGTCACATTTTGGATATGGGCCATAATACAAATTATCTATTAGGTGCGGTAGTGGAAACTCTCGAAGAGGGCCCACTTCAGGGTTGATGTATTAAGTGGTTATTGTAGGGTCCGCCTCTTCTAATAAATAAAGTATTAAGTGGCTGTATGGGATTTCTTACGATGTCAATTAGAAAGTAACATGAAGCGGTCTGCCTTGGGTTTAGGTATTAAATGATGGAGATCTGCCTAGAGTATAGGTATTAAATGGTCAGAAGTTATCTAATTCCATTTAAAGAGGTATTATGTGGCTTAGGTATTTTCTCTCATATTGTTAGGACATGATTGATGGTAGTTGCGTTGGATTGGAAAGGGCCTTTGGCCTACAGTTGAAGGTACGTTATGGAGTCGAACTGGAAGAGCCTTTGGGCTTACAATTGGAAGTGTTCTTGGTAGGATAGTATACGATGTGTAAGACATATTACTTATCTAATTGATAATGTCCAAATACTATTATGATAAGACTAGAGATTTTATTCACCGGAAATTGTTTTCTTGACCCTCTCCTTATTACAACACGCAGGTTAAGGAAATAATGTTGATGGAGGAGACGAAGGCGGTGGCGAAGACTTATGTCGGTTTATCTATCTATTTATGTTTTTGATATATTTTAATGTATCCAGTTTCGGACATGTTAATGTTATTTTTGGGGATATTGTATTTTGGATATTTAGGATAATATGTTGTTTTTTTTAGATTTGAAATTTTATGAAATGGGCACTTATTTCTGTTATTATATTTTACCATTTCCACTGTGAAATTCTGGAAGCATAAATGGATAGCTATGTATATTGTTCATTGTATCAATTTTACCAACCAACGACCAGCTTTGGTATGGGCTAAGGTTTGATGGTCTTTTATTGGGTCAAAATTAAGCCCGTTTCGGAGAGGGTTGTTACATTTGGTATCAGAGCTTAGGTTACTCGATCAACGGGAATAGACATACGTAAGAGTGTGTATTTGTTATTTTGAAAGTATTTTTCAAAACCAAACTATATATATACTTTTGTGAACATATGCAAACATAGTAGGCAAATCTTTATTTCAGCAAATAATACTGCGTAGGAAGTTGTAACTAAAAGATTAAACCTATAGATAGTTGATTATAGCTGAAAACCATTCCTCTGAGGCTAGGAACCCCTCCACTTAAGAGATACCCACGATTAGGGGAATGCCAAAATGGTTCAAGCAGTACTTAAGGCATGTAGTGCAAGTTCATATTCCTTAACATGCTGCATCAGCGGCACCTGCTACTCTCCTTGCTGAAGCAGCACCTTGCCCACTAGACTTCCCTAAATTATGTAAAGACTTCTAGATTTTAGGAGGATGGGTGTATACAGGAGCTGAAGGTTTTGTGGAAACAAAGGCTTAGATTAACGACTGTGAATGTGTATTTCTGGAGCTTGGGATGGGAAGACCGAATCAAAAGGAGGATGGCTACATGGCATCTAAAAGGGGAGGTGCTAGAATGGTGGACTATAATGGCTGAGGAGAATGCTGAGGGGGGAATCACTTGGGCTGAATTCAGAACTCGCTTTTAGTTGCGATTCAGGTCCAGAGCTGAAGTAAGTTTGCAAGTAGAAAAGTTTATACAACTTGGGAAGCAAGACTCCACGTTAAAGGATTGTATCAGTAAGTTAATGGAATTGACTAAGTTTGGACTGAGTTTGATTGACACCCCATGAAGAATGCTATGAAGTTCGGTAAAGGCCTAAATTCTCCACTAAGGGAGCTGCTTTGGACCCAAGTACCCATGAATGCTACTAATGAGATGATATTTGAAATGGTCATGTTGTAGACTGTTGGTATTGAGGAGAAGGAGAAGGTGGGACCGACGCAACATCAAGATGGAGCTAAGAAATGAAGATTTTGGAAGGACAAGAAGGCCAAGGGAAAGACCAAGAAAGAAGGTGTGACATGCCGTAGATGTCAGATGAAGGAACATGTTACTAGGGGTTGCAAGGCGAGCTTGATGAGGAAGGAGTTCAAAGGGAGATGCTACCACTACCATGAGGAGGGACATTTCAAGAATTGGTGTCCAAAGTAGGGGTGGGCATTTAACCGAGTTAACCGACCTTAACCGAACCGCTTTAACCGAAAAAATCAGTTAACCGAAATTTCGGTTAACCGACCGATGTTAACCGACCAAAATCGGTTCGGTTAACAGTTAACTGCGGTTCATCTATCGGTTAACCGTTAACCGAAACTATTTTTTAAATTACCAAAAAAAAATCCCAAACCCAATACTATTCGCAACCCGACCCACTCATTGTTTCCTAACCCTAATCGAATCGTGCTTGCCCCAGCCGCTATTCACAATTCGTTCCCAAAATCGTTCTCGTTCATTTTCCTTCATTCCTAAAATAATAAACTAATATACAAAATAACTCGATCTCGTTAAACCTTTGAATCAAAATACAAATCGATCCTCCATCGCCTTGGTCTTCGTTCTTTACTATCTGGACCGTCGGTTTGAGCAATGGTGAATGCTAGCAGGAAGAGGAAAATCATAGGTTTGATTTATTTTGTGTAGTTTTAGTGTTTATTTGTTTTATATAAATTTTATTGACTGTTTACTATTTAATTATCTTCAATTTCTTACTAGTAACAGTTACACGGTAGATGGTTGTGTAGGTTATGGATTCAGTTTCTCCGGACGTTATTTCTATTGAAAAATGGAGCATGTTTTTCCAATGTACTCAAGTCAAACAATTTAGCTGTTTTGTTTATGCGATTAATTTTAAGATAGATGGTTACTGTTTCATGAGAATTTGGACCAACTATTGCCGATTTAGAAGTAGTTTGGATGTGTAGTAAACGTGCTTGACTAGAAGTGGATTGGATTTTAGAGGGAGATGTTATTTAGATGATGGAGTTGGGTTTAGTATTTGAAACAGCTTCAGATAATTGTTCAGATCATTCCGAGTTGGTGTTTGTTTCACCTTCTTCAAGTAATGGTTCTACCAAATTAGTTTGCTAAAGAATTGAGAATTTATATGATGAGGGCCTGACAAAATTTAAGGGGGATTTAGATGAGTTTTGATTGGTCTGCAAGGTGTTTACATGTGCTGCAGTGTGTTCATGCAAATATTTCTGCTCATTTATGTAGTAGTGTTTTCCAGAAGTGTATAAAATAAAATACATGACTACATACATGCTTTGCCTAGAAAATAATTGCATTAGTCTATCATATATACTTTTGTTGCTTTACCCATTGAATAGTTTTTTCAAGCTTTTTTCTATGAAAACATTCAACTTCCAGTATAAATAAATCTACTTTTCTAGTCCTGCATATTGTTTAAAAATAGTGACAGCTTCACCATAATTAGTTTGAGTGTAGCTATCAAAAACAATGAATAATAGTAGTTTGTATACCGCTTTTTCACCGAACTCCTATATTATGATTTATTTAACATTCATCAGTCCCGCCAATAAGCATTCATGGTGTATCATCATCTGAAAGCTAAACTAGATGCATGTATTCGTAAAAAAATATAAACTGTTATATGTTTACAGTTTTAACTTTTAATATATCAGTTTTAATTTACAGTTTTAAACTGTGTATTGCATATGAATAGTGTAGTTAGTATTGCATATAAACTGAATTATAGTTGGTATAGACTAAGACCGATAAAGTTAGTATTTACAAGGATTATAGAAATGCATTGAGTAAAAGCATTAACAATACCATCAGTTCAATGTTGGATATTTCCACCATAATTGTTCAAATTAAACCACGAATTCCGTGTTGAAACCAATCAAACCATATTTCAGTTTTGATGCTACCATTTCCTAGTTGAAAGCTTGGGTTGATTTAGAATTTAGTTAATGCTCCCTGCCAAAAAGAAGTTGTTTTGTGGTGTCATTTTGATAGTATACTTGAGCTGCTTGGAGTTAAATTCTTATACCTTCAGATTTGTGTATGCCTATTAGAAAGATTTATGCAATTATCATTCATAAATTCTTAGTTAATACTCCCTGTCAGAAAGATTTATGCAACCGTGTAGTGTTTAGTGTTACAAACTTAGTATCATGAGCATATGAAGCGTTACAAACCTATGCACTTTGCTTAAGCAGTGTTATAAACCTATGCAGTTTTTCTATGCAGTGTTATAAACATATTCAGTTCCAGTGTTATAAACATATTTTTATCTTCATCGATTGTTTATAAATTGTAACCGATATGTTGTCTTCATGTTTTTTTGTTAATGCCTGTGCAGTTTGCTAATATAAATGTTTTTTTGGACAGACTTGGAGAATACAAAGTGGAGACTGAAGATTGAAGTAGGAAAGCTGACTTTGTAGTTGTTGACACTTGACATGTTGTATTAATGTAATAACTATGAACTATTAATGTATGAAGTAACTATGAACTGAATGACTGAGTGGGAACTTAAGTAACTGAATCCGAATGTATGTCTATAATGTATTGTATAATATATGTGTGTACTGTATTGTATGTGTGTGTACTGTATGTGTACTGTTAAGATGTGTATTGGGTGTGTACTGTATTTTATATGAGTATACCGTGTAATGTGTAACTGAATGTATGTGTCTATGATTCTGTAATTGTAACCTTGAAAATATGATGTTGATTAGATGGTTAACCGGTTTATTTAACCGGTTAACCGATTAATTTGAGCGGTTAACCGGTCAACGGTTAACCGTTCAAATTGGTTGGTTAACCGATCAAATAAACCAGTTAATTGCGGTTAATTTTAACCGGTTCGGTCGGTAGACCAGAACAAAATTAACCGAAATCGGTTAACCCAACCGAACCTTTTTTAACGGTTAACCGAAAATTTTAACCGATTAATGCAGTTAACCGACCACGCTCACCCCTAGTCCAAAGCGAACAAAGAAAGGACAAAGTGGACAAGCTTATGCCTTTAAGGCTATACCTATCTCAAGTAAACCTCCTCTTAGAGACCAAGAAAATGCCGTAATAGAAAATACAACTGTTATTTTTAGGAATACTATAATCACCTTATTTGACTCGTGGAGTCTAAAACCCAAGTTGTCACCAACCCAATAGCCTTGTCATATCCTATTAGGAGGTCGACACACTTTTATTTAATTTGTAAATACCCAGTTATGGATGTATGTAACATCAATTTTATATATAATGCATATGTTCTTTGTTTTGAGGTGTAACGACCTGTATTTTACCTATCGGAGGATCATAAAATATTTTTATTTTATTCATATTAGGTCATATGACTCTAAAATTTTGAAAAGTGACTCTTAGGGGCATTTTCCACATCCGTGATTTTTGCCAATTTTCTATGTGACCATTTTGACCCTTAAAACCTTGTTTCGACTATAAATTTTGATAGAAGCTGAATTAGGGTCTCAAACCATTTCCATTGCTTCAGGATGATGGTTTCAAGTTCCGTAGAGTGGTCATAATAGAAAAAGGGACTTATTATTTGAAAGTTATAGCTATTTTAATTTTTGGCTTTGTTGGTCAGTTTTAGTGGGTAATTAACTAAGCCCGTGCTTAGGCCCATTAACCCATCTCAAAAATTATGCTAAGGAAAGGCTATAGGAACCGATCTATGTTATTTTCATCTTTTGCAAAGTAGCTCTACCTCCATTAATCCTAATTTCAACAAAAATCACATATTTTCCTTACTAATCTTAACCAAATCATTGATTAGAGGGATGATTAGCATAGGAAAGCTTTAGGTTGTTAATTTTGGTTAATCTCCTTTGTTGTTTACTTCAGATTTAAGGAGAAAAATTGGTATTTTGAGTATTTGATGAGTGGTACTTGACCTATCACTCTACTATACATGCTTATATAGTTAAAAATGTTGTTTTCGACATGATTTTTGACCCTAAAACATTTTCTAACTTTAATCATACTTTTATACATATTTATGGACAAATTATAAAGGTTTTTAAATGGTTTTGAAATCCTTTGTATTCACATACATATGTCGGTGTAAAAGTTAGATCCAGATTTAGATTTGCTCAATTATCACATGCTCATGTATTGTATATATAAATGAATGTACATGCATGATTTTCTACGGTTGTATTTTGTGCTTTGGTGTTGTTTGCTAGTGTTTTAGGTAGTTGGTGAATAGGTTGGTGAATTTGACAAATCAAAAGCAATGATGGTCGGAGTTGGATGAAACTTGGAGGAGAGGCTCGAAGTATAGAAGGAGTCTAAGTTTCAAATCACAGCCGAAATAGAGTTAAGTACATAGGTCAGTACCAAGCTATTATAGGTCGGTACTGAGCTATGTTTGCTGGCCAAAATAGATTGGCAAGTTGATAGTTTGGTAAAGAATGGCTAGAAGAGGTGGACCAAGTAATGATGTAGGAAAATGGCCAAGTATTGGGTGTTATGCCGAGTTATCTCTAGAACTTGGAAAATGAAGCTTTAGATTGGAGCCAAGCTATGTTGAAGGATGGTTTGGGGTCTAAGTACATGGGAAAGGAAGCATTAGGGGCATGGGAGAAGGCTTGGCCAAAATTGGCCAAGTATATAGCTAAGTGTCGAGCTATAATAGCTAAGTATTGAGTTATCTCCGTTGATGGGATAGGAATGAAACTTCCTAAAGGGGAAATAGAAGCCCTGCAGATCGTGTTAAAGGTGTTTGTTTGCTTGCTTAGGGTTTGATGGTGACATAGAGGAACAATGTTAGTTTCGGTACTTTGGTGATAACTCGATGATGAAAGGAGTTAGGCTTTAATGATGGTGGCTCGATGTTAAACGGCATCGTGAGAATGGTTATCCACAAATAGGTCGGTTCTAAGAAAGGTGAATTGCATATAGAATGGTTGAATGGTTCTATCTTGGAATGGAAAAATGTAGAATGGTTCCTCGAGGATAATGAAAATTGTATGGAGCAAGGAAAGGGCTCGGATACGTATGCTAAGGGATCGTTGATATTCAGAGTGTTTTCTGATGTACTCAAAACAGGGGTATTATAAGGACGCTCATGGGTGCGTTGAGAGGCTACCCCGAATCGGTTGAATGGATTTGTGTACCCTAGACCGGTTGAATGAGTTTACTACCAGCTTTGAGCTAAAGAGTGTAAGCTAAAAATCAGGATTTCCATTAGTCCCTGGCAGTTGAATGGTCATACGAGTTATCATATATCCAGAGCACACTGAGTAATGGTTAGGATTGTTTGATGGATGCTATGATTGTCTTGATTGTTTTTCCATAGGCTATCACTCTAGGGATGTCATTATATATAGGTATCGGAGATAAGGATACATGGACACCTGTCATCGCACTAGGTTTGCAATGTACCTTTACTATATTTGTAGAGTAGCATATTATGTTCATTATGTGCTAACTCTTTGGTTGCAGGGCCAGATCGGGTATGGTTCATATACCCTTGTTCCTTACTATATCAACTTGTATAGCATTTTGAGATCCATTTACCACTCACACCAGACTGTTGTCTGACTCGAGATTCTATACTTTGCTTCTTATTATCTCCGATACTCTTAAATGAGTAGATTAGATAGCAGGTCTAGGTGCGATGCAGTAGCTGTGCAGCGGACGAACTGGAGGGAGTTATTTCATATTATATATAGATATCTATGCTTATTCTGCTGTACAATACCTGGAGCCTTAACAGTGCTTGCTTGTTATTATGAGACAGGTATTTGAGTTTATTCCCGTTGTATAAACTCTATTACTTATTGTATAAGTCTATGAATCTATATTCTGAGATTTGGACCACTTAGTTAAAACTGTCTCTCCCATGTTATATCTGTGATGTATATTACATTTATTCCATGCGATGTGAGATATACGACGGGTTCTGTGATGTTTACTTCATTTTAAAACCTTGTTGATCATTCTACATCGGTCGGGCATGTTAGCAGCGCACTATCTTATGTATATTGGGTGTTGATGGTGTAGAGCGGTCATCACATTTGGTATCAAAGCTTAGGTTATACGATTAACCTGAGTTGATACCATGGTCCAGTCGAGATAGGGAAGGAGTTTTCATCCTAGACTGGACCGAGAATATATACACACACACATGAGAAAGAGAGAGTGCGTACTTATTATATATTTTGGTTTTAAAATGTACATAGCAATATATATAGTATATAAGTCAAATGCACACACGAGTATCATTGAAATGGTTTTCCTTTTGAGAAACTGATCATTCTTGTTACAGATCAAGAATGAGCCGGCAAACAAGAAAACACTATGAGGAACTCCATATCCAGAGTTGACGAAGGAGCAGGCTTGGGGGCTACTAACTATAACTTGCAAGCTATGTTCAATGCGGTGATGGCGAACATGCTTCAAAATGACCAAGCGACCACTCCAAATATTGCTGTTGGTGGTAGTGCTCAAGTGCAGGCGCTAAGAGCTGACTTTGCCAACCTATGCAAAGATTACTCCACTTTGGGAGGCAAAGCATTCCTTGGAACGGAGTCGGCTATCGAAATGCAGGATTGGTTGGAGACTTGTGAGCGTATCTTTGGTGATATGGAAATATATGATGCCATAAAGTGGAAGCTGGCCTCTAAACAACTTCAAGGATGGGTTATGAACGGGTGGAATGTCATTACCATTGCTACACCTGAGGATTAGTTTACTTGGGACCAGTTCAAGGCCAACTTTGAAAAGAAGTTCGTTCCACCTGCTCAAGAGTCAGTGCTATTCAGGAAATTTGTTGATAATATGTCTGTCTCCGAATATATTGCCGAGTTTGATGCTTTATCGAAGTATGGGATGTCTTTCATTGACACTCCATTAAGAAGGAACGAGAAGTTCATTATAGGTTTGGACAACTACTTGGGGGAGAAGTTGGTTAGTCATATCGATGAGCCATTTGAGAGACTTGTCGAGAAAGCTCTTCGCCAGGAGAGTTTATTCCCCAAGTCCAAATCAGCTGTTATTGCTAAGGAAGAGCCGAAACTGCAACAAAGCGGTGGAGGCAAGAAGAAATGAATGGAAAGTTGAAGCAGTCTTAGGGAAGGAACGCTTAGAAGAAGACTAAATTGGATCTTATTTGTTATAAGATAAGGGTCACCTATTCAAATACTGCAAGACTTATGGGAAGAAGAAGTATTATACCTGTGGTAAACCCTAGCACATACTTAAGAATTTTCTGAAACCACCACAACAGAAACAGGTTGTGAAGGTACATGCTATGCCATTCCGACTTTGTCGTGTGCTCCCTCAGCGAAAAAGAAGGGAAGGGCATTGTTATTCAAGGTATGCTTTCCATTTATGATGTTCCCATACATGTTTTATTCAATAATGAGGCTTTACTTTCCTTTATATCTAGTGATTTGGTAGATAGGCTAGGATTGAAACCTGAAATAGTTGGCCGATCCTTAATTGTGATGAACCCTATTGAAGGCTCTACTAGCCTGTGCAAGGTTTGACCTTATCAAGTCATAGATGCTCTTTTGTTTGTGATTTCTTTGTTTTGGAGTTGGGTTCAATATTATCTTAAGAGTGGACCGGCTAAGAAAATATGCGATAGTAGTGGATTGCAAGAAGCTGTTGGTGACGATTGGAGGGGGGGTGGAGGAGCGGATGGTAGTGATTGGTTGCCTAACAAAGGATGTGGTTATGGTTGGCTTTCTATATTCGCTTGAGACACCACATGATGGATTATCATCTGTGCCTATCTTTGGAGAATATTTGGATGTCTTTGAGGGAATGACTGATTACCACCACATAAAGAGATGGAGTTTTAGATAGACTTAGTGAAGGATGTCAGGCCGATAGTTATGCCTTTGAGGCATATGGCACCTAGAAAGCAAAAGGAGTTGGAGGTGCAAGTAACTGACCTGTTAAAGAGGTGGTTCATTCGTAGAAGTATATCTGAGCGGGGTACACCCGTAGTATTCACCACTAAGATTGATGGCTCTCTGAGGTTGTTTAGATTACCGTGAACTGAATAAGGCGACGAATAAGAACAAGTATCTACTTTCATATATTGATGATTTGTTCGATCAGCTCCATGGTGCAAACGTGTTCTCTCAATTAGATCTTGTGACAGGATTTCACCAGTTGAGAGTAGCAAAGAAGAGTGTGCTGATCACTGCATTTTATACGCCGTCTAGTTTCTATGAGTGGTTGGTTTTTCCTTTCGGGCTAACCAATGCTCCAGCATACTTTGTTGATCTCATGAACCGTATTTTCAAAGACCACTTAAACAAGTTCGTGCTTGTGTTCGTAGATGATATTCTGCTTTATTCTAGGACTGAGGAGGAACACAAAATGCACTTGAGAATTGTGCTTGAAGTGTTGTGAAAGCACAAGTTGGAAACAAAGTTTTCAAAATGTTACTTATAGAGGAGCGAAGTGAGATTCTTGGGTTATGTCATCTCAGAGCAAGGCATCGCAGTAGATCTATCCAACGTGGCAGCAGTTCAGGATTCAAACCAACCCAAGAATGCTACGGATGTGATGAGTTTCCTGGGATTGGCAGGATATTATAGACAATTTATTAATGACTTCTCGAAGATAATAGTACCATTGACCAATTTTACGAAGAAAATCAAACTTTTGTTTGGGACGCGAAGTGTGAGTATGCGTTTGTAAGTCTGATAGAGAGGTTGACGAGTGCACCAGTATTGACCATCCAAATGGGAATAAGGAGCCGATAGTATACACAAATGCCCGTGGAACTAAATTAGGTGCGTTGTTGATGTAGAAGGGAAAGTTGTCGCCTATGCTAGTCGATAGCTAAAACCGCATGAGAGGAAGTATCTAACTCATGATTTGTAGTTGGCGGCTATAGGGTTTGCTTCAAAAATTTGGAGGCACTACCTATTAGGAGAAAGTTTCGAGCTGTTCACAGACCATAAATCCTTGAAGTACCTTTTCTCCTAGAAGGATCTCAATCTTAGCCAACAGCGATGGTTGGAATTCTTGGCCTTCTATGATTTTAGCATTTGGTAAAGGAAATGTGGTCGCTGATGCATTGGGTAAAATATATGCCAGTTTGGGAGCGATGTTTATGGAGTGAAAATAGTTGGAGTATATTGCTGGCTATGACATCAGACCCCATTGCGGGTTAGAACCAGAAATGTTGGCGAGTTTGACCATCATGCCTACTATGATTGAGCAGATCGGTACTAGTTAGAGGCGAGATGCTAAACTAGCAAAGACATGGTGAAAATAGGAGGAGGAGTAGACTCTAAAGTATGATGCAATATAGACTCGATCGAGAAGGTTGGCTCCATAAGGATGAGAGTCTGTTTGTTCCCGATGTTGATAGATTGCGAGACGAAGTGCTACGAGAATGCCACCATTCTTGGTTGACCATACATCCTGGCGGTAACAAGATGTACCATGATATGAAGCGGACCTATTATTGAGAGGAGATGAAGAAGGATGTCAGGACATTCATCTCCAAATGTATGAACTACTAGTTGGTAAAGGCAGAGCAAAGGAAGCCAAGTGGGTTGTTGCAACCGCTTTAAATTCCCGAATGGAAGTGGGCACAAGTATCGATGGAATTCATCGATGGACTACCAAGGACTCGAGCAGGGTATGATAGCATTTGGGTCAAAGTCGATCGATTGACCAAAAGCACTCGATTTATACCCATAAAGTCAAGTAGGATGGTTGCCAAACTGGGCGAGTTGTATGTGAAATGGGTTGTACGATTTCATGGTGTGCCAAAGAGCATTGTGAGCAACCGAGACCCATTATTCATTAGTGGGTTTTGGAAGAGCTTATAGGAGGCGTTGGGTACCGGGCTGCATCTCAATACAGCTTGTCACCCACAAACGAACGAGCAAAACGAGAGAGTGAATCGTATATTGGAGGATCTCTTGCGAGCTTACATTATCGATATCGGAGGCTTGTGGGATGATCACTTGCATTTGGTAGAGTTCGCACACAATAATAGTTATCAGTCTAGTATCAATATGGCACCATATGAAGCATTGTATGGCCGACTGTGTAACACCCCTTTATGTTGGTGGGAGGTAGGTGAGAAATTGATACTTAGGCCAGATATGATCAGAGAAACTTTGAAGAAGATAGAGATCATTCGACAACGAATGAAAGATGTTCAGGATAGGCAGAAGAGCTACAATGATAAAAGACATAGAGCTTTGGAATTCTCTATCAATGGTGTGGTGTTTGTGAAGATTTCTCCTTTGAAGAATGCTATGTCATTTGATAGTAAGGGGAAGTTGGCATCAAGATTCGTAGGTCCTTTTCCAATCAAAGAAAGGATTGGGAACCTAGCATATAGGGTTGACTTACCTTAAAAGATGGTGGGATTGCACAATGTCTTCCACGTTTCTCACTTGTGGAAGTTTGTGAACGACTCAAGCATGACAATTACACTGAATCAACTAGATGATATCGAGATTGAACCAAAAGCTTTGAGACCTCGTAGGCCGGTTCGTATTGTTAGATGCGATACGAAATAGCTTAGGAAGAAGATGATGGAGTTAGTGAAGGTTTAGTGGGGTGAAGGTAAAAGGGATTGCATGTGGGAAACCAAAAAGAGCATGAGGGTCGCTCATCTGGAGCTTTTTGTATGGTAAGGCTTACTATTTATCGCATTTTCTTTCCTTTTTGATATCATATAGGGTAGTTAGAATCTCGCATGCCAGCATAGGTTCACTTATGTTATTGATTTCATGACTGCTTGTTCGATCTATTTGATGGTTGCACGTGATTGATAGGGATGCGGGGTAACTATGTTTGACTATTCCTTGATTTATTAGGGTATTTCGAGGGTGGAATTCCTAAAGAGGAGAAGAGTGTAACGACTCGTGTTTTACGTATTAGAGGATTGTAAAATATTTTTATTTTATTCATATGAGGTCGTATGACTCTAAAGTTTTGGGAAGTGACTCTTAGGGTCTTTTCCACATCTTTGATTTTTGCTAATTTTCCATATGACTATTTTTTGGAATATAACTTTTGATAATAGCCAAATTAGGGTCTCAAAACACTTCCATTGCTTCAGGACGATGGTTTCCCATTTCGTAGAGTGGTCAGGATAGAAAATCGGACTACCATTTAAAAGTCATAGCTGTTTGAAGTTTTGGCTACTGTTAACCAGTTTTAGTAGGTAATTAAATAAGCCCGTGCTTAGGCCCATCAACCCATCTCAAAAATTGTGCTAAGGGAGGCTGTGGGAACTGATCTAAGTCATTTCCATCTTCTTCAAAATAGTTCTAAATCTCCATTAACCCTAATTTCATCAACAATCGCACATTTTCCTTACCAACCTTGGCCAAATTATTAATTAGAGGGGTGATTAGCATAGGAAAGCTTTAGTTTATCATTTTTGATGATTTGGGTTCATCTCCTTTGCTATCTACTTCAGATTTAAAGATAAAAATTGGTATTTTGGGTATTTGATGAGTGGTTCTTGACCACTCACTCTACTATCCATGTTTATATAGTTAAAAATGTTGTTTTGGACATGATTTTTGACCCTAAAACATTTTCTAACCTTAATCATACTTTTATACATGTTTATGGACAAATTATAAAGGTTCTAAAATGGTTTTGAAATCCTTTGTATCATATGCATATGCCAGTGTAAAAGTTAGATCTAAATTTATATTTGCTCGATTATGACATTCTCGTGTATTATTTGTACGAATGGATGTATATGCATAATTTTCTATGATTGTATGTTGTGCTTTGATGTTGTTTACTAGTGTTTTAGGTAGTTGGAGAATAGGTTGGTGAATTCGAAAAATCGAAGGCAGAGATGGTGGAAATTGGATGAAACTTGGAGGAGAGGCTTTGGAGTATAGAAGGAGTCTAAGTTTCAATTGCAGCAGAAACATAGCTATGTACATAGGTCGGTACTGAGCTATGTTTAGTGGCCAAAATAGGTTGGCAAGTTGATGGCTTAGTGGAGAATGGCTAGAGGAGGTGGACTAAGTCAAGATGTAGGAAAATGTCTAAGTATTGGTGTTCTGCCAAGCTATCTCTAGAACTTGGAAATGTAAGCTTTAGGTTAGGGTCAGCTATGTTGAAGGATGGCTTGGCGTCTAAAGCATATGAGGATGGAAGTACCAGGGGCATGCAAGAAGGGTTGGCCAAAATTAGCCAAGTATATAGCTTGGTGCCGAGCTATGATAGCTCGATATCGAGTTATTTCTATTGATGTGATGAGAGTGAAACTTCCCGAAGGGGAAGTAGAAGCTCTACAGGTTGTGCCGAATGTGTTTATTTGCTCGCTTGGGGTTTAATGGCAACATAGAGGCATGATGATAGTTTCGAGACTCTGGTGACAACTCGACGATGAAAGGAATTAGGTTCCGATGATGGTGGCTCGATGTTGAACGGAGTCGTGAGAATGGTTATCCATAAAAGGGCAAGTTCTAAGAAAGGTGACCTGTAGATAGAATAGCTAAATGGTTCTATCGTGAAATAGAGGAATATAGAATGGTTCCTCGAGGATTATGGAAATTGGATAGAGCAAGGAAAAGGTTTGGATACGCATGCTAAGGGATTATGATACTCGAAGTGTTTCCTAATGTACTCAAAGCAGGGATATTGTGAGGACGCTAATGGGTACCTTGAAAGGATACATCGGATCGGTTGAATGGATCTGTGTACCTCGGACCAGTTGAATGGTTCTAGTATCATCTTCAGGCTAAAGAGAGTACACTAAAAACATGGATTTCCATTAGTCTCTGATAGTTGAAAGGTCATACGAGTTATCATATATCCAGAGCATATTGAGTGATAGTGAGGATTGTTTGATAGATGCTACGGTTGTCTTGATTGTTCTTCCGTAGACTATCACTCTAGGGATGTCATTGTAGATAGGTATTGGAGATAGGGATACCTGGACACCCATCATCACATTTGGCTTGTAGTGTACCTTACTATATTTGTAGAGTAGCGTATTATTGTTATGTGCTAACTCTTTGGTTGCAGGGACATGTTAGCTATGGCTTGTATACCCTTATTCCTTACTATATTGACTTGTATAATATTTTGAGATTCATTTACTGCTCACACCAGACTATTGTCTGACTCGAGGTTTTGTGCTTTGCTTCTTATTATCTTGGATACTCATAAATGAGTAGACTAGATAACAGGTCTAGGTGCGATGCAGTAGCCATGCAGAGGACGAGCTATAGGGAGTTATCTCGTATTATATATGGATATCTATGCTCATTCCGATGTGCAACACTTTGGAGCCTTGATAGTACTTGCTTATTATTATGAGATAGTTATTTTAGTTTATTCCCATTATATAAACTCTATTACTTATTATATAACTCTGTGAATTTGTACTAGGATATTTGGATCACTTAGTTATTGCTGCCTCTCCTATTTTACTTCTGTGATATATGTTATATTTTATTCCATGCGCTGTGAGACATACGACAAGTTCTATGATGTTTACTTTATTTCAAAACTTTGATGATCGTTCAACATCGGCTAGGCATGTCAACAGCGCACTATCTTATGTATATTAGGCGTTGGTGGTGAAGGACGGTCGTCACATGAGGGGTATGGATTTATCTTAGAGATTGATTGGTTATCTTACTATAGGTTTATCTTAAATTGTGATAGAAGGATCGTTTGGTTAATGAGTTATAGGGGGAGGGAGAGATAGATGTTCGATGTATACCCTAAAACTTAGTTGATTTAAGCTATTTATATTCTCTTAGCCTATTATAAGACGAGCTCTCATCTGTGCCCGTAGCCTGAGACTTTCCAGACATTTTTGAAGAAGTCTCCAGTCTTACATCCTAAAGGGAGATTTAGTTTTTGATTTGGAGAAGGACACTAGACTTGTCGCTTTGCCATTAAGGCATATGGCCCCTAAAGAAAAGCGAGAGTTGGACAAGTAAATTTCGAGGCCATTGCAGAAGGGATTCATTCGCCGTAGTACAACTAAATGAGGAGCACCTATTTTCTTCGCCACTAAGGCAGATGGCTCTTTAAGGTTATGCGTCGACTATAGGGAGCTTAGTAAGCCGACCGATAAGAATAGGTATCCTTTACCTAGGATTGATGACTTATTCGACTAGCTTGTTGGTGCATAAATTCTCAATTGGACTTAACCACCAGATTCCACCAATTGAGAATAGTCGAGGATAGCAAGCAGAAGACCACCTTTTGCACTCCTATTGGACTATATGAATGGGAAGTAATGCCTTTCAGGTTGATAAATGGCCCTGCATACTTTATAGATTTGTGAGTAGAGTCTTTATGGGGCAGCTAAACAAGTTTGTCATAGTGTTCGTAGACGATATTCTAGTATTCTTTAAAAGTGAAGGTGAGCATGAAAATCACTTAAGGGAGGTACTAGATACCTTGAGAAGGCACCAACTAAAAGCCAAATTCTCAAAGTGTCATTTTTAGAAGAAGGATGTGAGATTTTTCGATCATATTGTTTTCGAAAAGGGATTTTCTATGGGTCCTGGAAAAGTGGAAGCTATTCATGATGGGAAGATTCTGAAGAACGCCACGGAAGTTAGGAGTTCTCTTGGGCTGGCGGCTTACTATAGGAAATTCATCAACTTTCCCAAGATAGCAGTCCCACTAACTCTCTTAACCAAGAAAAATTTAGTTTTTGCATGGGATGAGAAATGCATGGAAGTATTCAAGAAGATAAAGGAGCTGTTAACTATTACGCCGGTACTTAGCATTCCCAATGCGACAAAGCATTTCACTGTTTACCCCGACGCATGTGGTATGGGATTAAGAGTTGTTCTTATGCAAGAGGTAGAGTGATAGCCTATGCAAGTAGGCAGTTGTAGGACCATGAGAAGAGGTTCCCAACTCATGACCTGGAGTTAGCGGCTATTGTTTTTGCTTTGAAAATGTGGAGGCACTATCTTTTGGGAGAAAGTTTGAGTTATTTACCGACCATATATCCCTTAAATACCTATTTTCCAAAGAGATTTGAATCTTAGGCAGCAGAGGTGAACAAAGTTTATAGCATTATGTAACTTTGAGATACAGTACACCTCCGGAAAAGGGAATGTTGTCGCGATGCCCGTAGCCGGAGGCATGTTACTCTAGGTGCTATATATGTGTGGAGGCGGTTAAAGTTCCTTTCGAATTTCAATTTCCAACTACCATCGAAACCATTTCTAGGCTATTTGGCAACAATGGAAGTTAAGCCAATATTAATGGCCAACATTGATGGAACGCATTATGCAAGTAGATGTTTTAAGTTGAGCAGAGGAGAATATTTTCCCCTTGGTAGTAAGTATGTGGTTGATAAAAGAGGATGTTTAAGAAGAGATGGATGCCTTTGTGTTCCTTTGGTGGAGGACATTTTGGAGGAAGTTCCAGTCGAGTGTCACCATTAACCCCGATGGAGATAAAATGTATAAGGATATGAAACGTTTTTCTATTGGCCAGGGATGAAGAAAATGATAGCGGAGTTTGTCTCTAGGTGTTTGATGTGCCAAAAGGTAAAGGCGGAACAAGGAAAGCTTGGAGGATTGTTATTGATGTTAAATGTGACGACTTGGAAGTGGAAGCATATATCGATGGACTTTATAGATGGGTTGCTTAGGAGTCAAAGGGGCAATGAGGCTATTTGGGTTATAGTGGATAGAACCACTAAAAGTGCCCACTTTATTCTAATTAGGAGCAATAGGACAACAACATTCCTTGCGCAAATTTTGGAGGGATTGTTAATAATTAGGAGCAATAGGACTACGACATCCCTTACACAAATTCCTATTAGTATTGTTAATAATAAGGACCCCTTATTTACTAATGAATTTTGGAGGAGTTTGCAGTCGGCTTTAGGAATGACGATGAATCTTAGCACAACTTACCACCTCCAGGCGACGGTCAGACTTAAAGGGTGAATAGGATTTTGGAAGATTTGCTGAGAGCTTGCATCATGGATTTTAGAGGACATCGAGAGCAGCATTTACCCTTAGTAGAGTTCACGTACAATAATAGTTACCAAGCGACGATTGGCATGGCACCCTTTGAAGTGTTATATGGGAGGCCATGCAAATCGCTTAATTGTTGGTGGAAACCACTGAAAAAATTCTACTTGGACTAGATTTGGTTCGCGAGATCTCGAAAAAGATAAAGATAATTTGATGGCGAATTAAGGCCGCACAAGACCGTCGGGAGTTCTATGTTGACAAGCGAAGGAAGGAATTGGAGTTTTCAGTCGAAAACATGGTATTTGTTAATGATTCCCCTCTTAGGAAGATTATGAGCTTTAGTACATTAGGAAAGTTGGCACCGCGGCTTATTGGACCTTTCTCGATTTTAGAAAGGTATGGAAACTTGCGTATAAGGTAGAGCTTCTGGCCAAGCTAGCGAGAGTCCAAGACATCTTTTATGTTTTGCACTTGAGGAAATGTCTGCATGACACCACCACCATAGTAGAACCTGATCAATTAGTAGACATGGAGAGGAGCCAATATCACCGTGTGCCACCATGCATATAGTGGAGCATGGAACTAGGAAGCGTCGTAACAAAGAAATTAGAATGGTCCGAGTATAATGGGGATATAATCCAACGGAAAGCACATGGAAACCCGAGGAAAAGATGAACACTTCTCATTTTGATTTTTCTTTGGTAAACTTTCTCTCCAAAATTTAGATTTATGGTTGCATCGTGGTTGCTAGATTGAATGGTAGGTGATGGTTGTCACACTTTTACTATTATTTTTGCACTCATATAGAGGCTTATGCATATTTTGGATGCTTGCATACATGCCTATATGTCACAATTTTGCATTCGCAATAAGATTGAGCTCACCTATAGTATGTTGCATACATAATCACATTGCATTTTTAGTTAAGTAGATGGTTGTGTAGGTAATTTGGTTATATAGCATGGTTGTAGAGTCCACGTTACACTATCCGTCCCTTAGGGATTTCGAGGATGAAATTTTTTTAAGGAAGGAGAATGTAACACATTATAAAAATTAATTAATTAATAATAAGGCTAAAAATGGAAATTTTGTAAATGTTGGAATTTGGCCACGAAAGTTACACCATTGCGTTCATGGTGATTTTTTGATCAACTTTCATATATAAGATTTTATAATCGGAGCTTAAATGGAAAAGTTAATGACGTTTGAAGTTATCAAATTTAAAATAGTCGAACAAATTTAAATTTAAAATTTTAATCAGGGTTAACATTTGAAATTAAAAACATTAATAAATAATTTAATGTTGAAAGAAAGCTTAGGGTATAAGAAAATGCTAAATAAACGTTAACGGTAGGACTTAAAATTGGCAAGAAATCAAAACCAAGGCTGATGTGAGACATTGCCTATAATAAGTACCCGCGGTGGATGCGATGTTAGTCCCAATTATGTAGGATAAACCTGCCCAGTTAATCTTGCTACCAGTTCCTAAGAATAAGGGACTAATGTGAGACATCACGGTTTGGGTATGGGCCATAATACATATTATCTATTAGGTGCGGTAGTGGAAAATCTTGGAAAGGGCCCACTTTGGGGTTGAGGTATTAAGTGGCTACTATAAGGTCCGCCTCTTCCAATAAATGAAGTATTATGTGGCTATATGGGATTTTTTACAATGTCAGTTAGGAAGTACCAAAGAAGGGCCCACCTTGGGTTTAGGTATTAAATAACGGGGATTTGCCTAAGGTATATGTATTAAATGGTCAAAGTTTGTCTAATTTCCATTAAAAAGGTATTAAGTGGCTCAGGTACTTTCTCTTACATTTTCAGGACATGATTGACGGTAGTCACGTTGGACTAGTAAGGGCTATTGGCCTACAGTTGAATGTACATTATGAAGTCGAACTGGAAGAGCCTTCATGCTTACAGTTGGAAGTATTCTTGATAGGATAGTATAGGATGCGTATAAGACATATTACTTATCTAAATGATACTGGCCAAATACTATTATGGTAAGGCTTGAGATTTTTATTTACCAGACATTGTTGTTCTGACTCCTTCTTTATTACAACAGACATGTTAGGGGAAACAATGCTGATGGAGGAGATGAAGGTGAAGATTTGTGGCAGTTTATCTATCTAGTTATGTTTTTGATATATTTTGGTGTACCCCGTTTCAAACATGCTGATGCTTTTTTTGGGATATATATTCGGCCTGCCTCCCTACACATATTTGGCTGAGCACACCACCCTCCCATGGGTTATGGCCGAACATACTAGGGGCAAAGAAAAGAGAAGGAAGTGCTGCCGGAGTGCCGTTGGTTTAATTTGAAGAATCTTCAAAAAAGTTTGGTGGAGTGGAAATTGATAGAGAGTACTTGAGTTTAGTTTTGTTTATTTAAAACTTAAAATGATGATATGCATATTTAATTAGTAAATTAATATGCTTGGTTGAATATTGGATGAATATTTGGTTGATAACTTGGTCACTAATGATGAGCAAATAATATTTATCAAAATATAAATGGTTAATTGATTAACCATAGTTAATTCATGGAAAAATAAATCCCTACTAATATGTGTATGTGAGTTATTAAGCCTCTTTATGGTTTTGAATATAAAAAGATTGAAAAATGAATATATAATATGGAATAAAGTGGAAAAGGAGTTTTTAATGCAGTAAGAATAGTTTGAAATGATTTAATACAGTTTATTATGGTATTTTAAACATTTTAACAAGTTTCGACCAAGTTTAATGAAGTTTGAAAATAGGCCAGTCGAGCTCGTCGTGTAGCGGCAGTTTGTCATTTGCCGACCTGAAAAGTTAAATCACTGTGTAGGATTCAATATAAGTTGGAATTCTTTGAAATAAGAATTTTTCGTACCCATGTGGGTATATTTTTCAAACAAAAGAAGAAAATCAAGATTTCATTTAGTAGAGTTTGAAATATGTCTAAATCAAGTTTTCAAAAACATCGCGTTTTGCCAGTTCGGAAACCAAAGTGGTAAATTCTTTAAAAATAGATATTTTTAAGTCACTAAAAATATGAAATAAATTCAATAAATATATGTTAAAATTTTTTAAAAGCGATTTGAGTTATAAAAATAGATTTATATGAAATGGAAGTAGTGTTATTCACAGTGGTTTATGCAACGGTTTTCGATAACTTTTGCTAATCATGATTTGAACTTAATTATTCTTCCCCAATATTTTTAGTCATCTTTTCAAATGAATAATTAAGTATTTTGAAGATGATTTGGAAGTTTTATAATTATTTTAAAGGAGTTTAAAATAAATGGTTAAAGGAAAATTGTTTTGAACAATATAGGGAATAATATTAAGTAAATGAAAATCATCTCTAAAAAAACATCATATAAAGGATTTAGAGTTGATAAAATAACTTGACTGCCTTATGCATGATAGAGAGATAGTCTCTAGACCCGAGCTTGGACAACTAGTGTCTGGATTCCACTCTAGCTATCCATATTGGCTCGATGGAGGGGATAGTTAATTTGATCTACTCGGACCGTATTTTCTTAAATTAAATAAGAGATTGATAGTTTTTCAAAAGTTAAACAAGAATTTAAAATATGATATTGGTGGTATAGAGAATACCCTGGTTAAGCTCTGTATTAAATTCGGAGGAAGCAACTCGTACTATACATGTGAATTTAAAAGGTGATTTCATCGTTATTCGACGAATAGTACTGGTATGCAAAAATTGGTATTGAGTATTATTAGTCTAATCTCTAGGGATCCTTTTCTACTTAATGCTAATAGATTTGGGTTTACAATAAATGATGTCTTAAATAACATCATTTTTGACCCATCTAAAAGTTTTGATTTGAAAATAAGAAATCTTTGCTAAGATTTAAATAAATGATTTGGAAATGTTTTTCCTAAGTAAAAGGTGAAATGATTTGGAATTATTCCAAGATTAAAGAGGTTTAATCAACCAGAGAATTTGATAAATGAGGCTTAATGATTCCATATACTCTTAAAAGATAAAGGAATATTTTAAAAGAATATATCTCCAAAAGATATTTGATTTGATAAAAAGATAAATTAATTGGATGTTGTTTGATAATCATCTATATACTTGACATCTTTTTATAGATGATTGGTGCGGAGAAACCGGGGTTGGATTTGGGTAGTTCCTATCTGAAACCCACTTCGAACCATTATACGTGTTCAAAACTGAAGACATGTTGAATACAATGATTCGAAGATGGAGATCTTCATGATTTAGGGCTGCTTGCCACTAACCTTTGGGTTAATACCCATCTCATATATATATGGTGGCAGTAGTGCCTTAATTTTGAAAATCTTCGATTTGCAAGGACTACTTGCTACTAATCCTAGGAGTGATTCCTAAAAGGAAAGTAGTAGGAGGAATGCCTCCGGTTTGTCCTTCACCTGGACAACTTGTATGGATGAGTATTTGACATTGCATTTCTAAAACCATGTACATTGATATATACAAACGTCCATCTGTTTAGTGGCATAGGAGGTAACCCCTCCTATACTTAACACCCTTCTCTGAGACATACGAGCTTAGTGGTTGTAATTTTGAGGAAATCAATAGTGTGTTGTTAGAAATGGCAATGTAGCATTCTAAGTGGAATTATCTTTGTGAAAAGCAAAGTGTGGCTTTGTGGAAAGAAGAGCGTAGCTTCACATCACAGGGATGATATGGGATACCATGTGGTCCGCAGGACATATATTTCAGGCTATCAGTTTTATTGATGATGGAGGAGTCCAGTAGTGTATGGACCTTCAATGGTTTAAATGGACAGGTATTGGAGGCTCGACTGATAAAGAGCAAAGCCACAAAATTATGTTGTTCCACAGTAGTGTAACAATATAGTACAAAGGCTCGCTTGAGAAAAGTGAATAGTCATCGGAGACTAGGATGTTATGCATGGATTTCACATCGGAGGAAATAGCCACTAGTTCCCTATCATGTTGGAAATCCAATTCCAATATGAGCTTTACGAGTTGCATTCCCAAAATAGCTAAATGCTTTGCAAACATTTCAGCTACCTCTTTGGCATCATATACACCGTTTGACATTTTTCGGGTATTGGTACCTTCTTTATATATTTATTTGAAAAGTGTTTTGAAACCAATGTCATTAATGATAATTTCAAATTTGTTTTGGTATAAAGTATTTTGGTTATCGTAAGGTAAAAACCCATCCGTATTTATGTGATGTGTGGTCTTACGAGATACCTTTCTTTTCAAAGGTTTTGATTGGCATCAACCTGATCTATGACACTGTCACATACATTTATGATTTGAGTTTTCTCACGCTGCTTTATCAAGCGTGATCTGGCTATTTTTAATACTCAGGTCAGATTCGAGTAGTTTCAGGTTTAACTAAAGATGCTTGGAGTTTCTAGAGGAGAGCTAGTGATCTTCATCAACGTATGGACGTATTCTATTTTTCCACTGTATTTGTTTTGTTGTTTTTCAACATTTGTAAGGACAAAGGATTTATACCTGTCCAGGTTGAATCTAGGTAAGATTCTGATATTGTATTCAAAATTTTCCATTGTAAAAGATTTTGTGGTTAATAATATATGATTATTCCATTCGTGTGAGATTTTGTTTTCTGCTCCGTTATGTGTTATTTTCATTCTACCCTTGATCAATCCACCTTTGGCACTTGAATTTGCGACACATGAATACGGAGGATGTGTTAGTGTCGATTTTCGAGAGTCGAAAAGGTGGCCCGCCGCATTTGGTATCAGAGCTTAGGTTGAGCAAACACCTAGGCTTTGGTGGGGTAAAACTCAATATAGATAGAGTAACTAATACCCTAGAAGGAGTGACTCATTAGATATAGGGTTAGTAACACCCTAGAATGAGTTTGAGAGTATTATACATATGAGTGCGTATTTGTTATTGGATATAAAATATATTTTGTGTTGATTAATCTGTTGGATGGTTTATGAATTTTGGTCGATGTATGAAGAGCTCCATGTAATTGATAGGGATTCCTAAATACTTAAACAAGGCAGATCGACACACTATTTTCAAAAGGATTAGGCCCCGTTTGGTTTCGTTTTGAGTTTTATGTTTTGTGTTTTCAACATATACTACAAAATACAAGAAAATGTGGGGAATTTTTTACAATTCTTAGTCATCGCAACGATGGACGGGAAGCGGAGGAGAAGAATTGTTTTCCATCCTTTTGTTATGTCTCAAAACACGAAAAATCAAATAAACTTGTTTTCTATTTTCTATGTTAGTTTCATTTTTCAAAATTGTGTGTTTTTCAACAATACATAATAAATGCGAATTTTTCTTTAGACGAAAACACAAAACTAAAAATAGCAAACCAAACGGGGCCTTATATTTTATATACAAAATGAATATAGATATTTGTATGATTCGGGAAATTTATAAGATGTATTCCCTTTGGAAAGTTCAATGAATAAGGTCTTGGTCTGTTTGGTGATGATTGGAATAATCTTCTAAGTATTGATCAGATGTTGGCTTGGGCAAACGATATCGTATGCTTAGTAAATTATTCTCCTTATCATTGAAGAATCAAGGCAAGTTCAAATCCAAACAAGTCTGAATCAAGTTATTTAGATAAATAGGTTTTTAAGTTAAGAAATGAATGCTATGAAACTTCTGATGATATTTTGTGTGACGACCCGGAATTTTTGAGCATTTGAAATTGGAATATTTAATTAATTTAAAATATTCAGAGGTTAATTATAAACTTAAATTTCAAATTTCGTTGTTTATTGAGTAATTTAATAATTAAATTAAATTTATTTGAAGTTGGATAAAATAGTAAATATGGCATTCTAAGCTAATTAAAAATATTTTGAAAGCTCGTAAAATTCATACTAATAATACTGAAGATGATAGAACTTTCAAAATGGAATTTCAAGGTATTTTGTTCAGTTTTAAAAATATATCGTTTAAATTGAATTTTAAAATAGCCTTCCGAGGCACAGTCTCGGAATTCGACGAAACTAGTTCCATTGGATCCGTAATATTGTATTATTATTGGATTTCAATTTTTGTAGCGTTTGGATTTACCGGTTGCTCGTACGGGTGAGGAACGCGTTGAAATTAAAATCGATAATTTAATATTTTAAATCGATTTAAAAAGCTAACTTCCACGTACGATCAAATCAGCCTCTGAATCACGTTCCGTTGTGTTCGAAATACGGGTAGAATCTTATGAACGCTTGTCGGCATGTCTTATTCGGGGATCGGGATTTCGCGTTATGTAACGGGACGTTTTGAAGTTTTATAAGGTAATATATTTAAAGCCAACTAGTCAGAGATATTTATAAAACAAGCGTACGCTGGAAGCTTCCCAGATCGATATCTTCTCCCCAACCCTTTCCCAGTTTTATTTCACGAAACCTAATCACTCCACCCTCTATCTTTCAACCGAAGCCATTACTTCCCTTGTTATATATCTCGAGTTTCCCCAAACAGAACGAATTCGAATTCGTTCGTATCAAAAGAAAAAAAAATGGGAATCAAGGTCGCGTCCCTCTCATTTCCATGCCGATCAAATCGCGTGCCTTCCTCCTCATATTCTTCAAATCAAACCCCTTCCAGTTCCATTTTCATTAGCAACGAATTCGAAAACAAATCGAATCAACGTCGATGTCCGCTTCCTTCTGATTCGACAAGCAATCGTCCATGCGACCAAATCTGGTTCGAGCGGCGAAAGCTAGGGCAGGTGAAGGAAGGGCTCGCTGTCTTCGATGTAGGGCTTGGGTGTAGTGGAGTCGCCGCGAGCTGGAAGAGGTCCCCACGAGCATACGGGAAATGACAACGTTCTCGTGTGGAGTAGTGGTTCGAGCTCGCATTCGAGCGGCAGGAGAAGGTGTACGCAGGGTCGCGCGAGCTTGGTGATGTGAGTGAGGTCGCGATTGTGTTCTTCTCGAGTTTGGGTAGTTGACTGGGTCGAAGTCGAGGAGTAGTTCGCGATGCTGAGCATCGTTGGCGGCATGTCGCGTCGAGGTAGAGGCTGTGGAGATGTTTGCAGATTTGGGTCTCGTGATCGAATTGGTTTGTCGATGGTTTAGTTCGCGGATGAGTTCGTCTTTGATGTTAATTTTGCTGCTCGAGTTCGGTAATTCTTTGTTTGTCTCTGTTTTTGATTTAAATAAATAAAATATGTTTAAACAGTGAAGAAATATTAGTGGGCAATTTTAACGGCAAAGAAGAAATTTTATTCTTAGCAGTTTTAAAATTTTCAGGTTAGTTACTGCTTTTATTTTCACCCATAAGGATTTTTATTTTATTTAAAACTAGTGTGTATATAAGTAAAGCAGGAAGTATACGTATATATAGTAAACAGTAGGTTTTAAATTTTGGTGATTTCAAAACAGTCTAGTTTTAATATATATAATGTTTTTACAGTAAAAGATAAAAGCCATTTTATTCCAAATATAGTATATATATATAAAAGATTTGGGTAATATAGAAGTTGTAAATGTTGTTAAATTTATATAAAGGTTGGATTTTTGAAACTCGTAATGATCATTTTTATCGGATATGGTTTCCATTTATTTTAATAATAATAATTATTTAGTTAAAATTAATGGTTAACTAGTTAATTTATTTAAAGGGGTTTAATTTTAAATTTAATAATCAGTTAAATTTAATAGTTAAATGATAATAAATTGTTTGATTTAAAATACAAGTGTTAATAAATTTATATAATATTTATTAAAGGTCAAATCCGCAAGGGAACAAATCGGGATTGAATCAGAGGGCATATTAGGAATCAAAGGTGAGTTAATCTCACTCAGCTGAATTTTTAATTTAAATTTAAATGGTTAAATTTAAATAATTGATTGGATGATTGCATTGATTGAAGTGCTATATATATAGTAGTATATAGCAATATATACATATTGGCATATGTATATATTGGAGTTGTTGATATTCCCGCATTTTATAGCGGATGAGACCCTATGCGCCGCATAATAGCGGATGATTTTATATAAATCCCATATATCGCGATATTCCACCTTGAAGTGGAATTGGTATTTTATATTGTGCTAACGTCTGTGGATGCAGGGAAACAGGTTGGAGGGATCCAACTGGATTCCTCAAAATTATTAGATTATTTAATATTCTGTGTTCTGAATATTTGATATCATGTGATGATCTTATATTGGATGATGTGGTTGATTTGGATTGTCCAGTATAATAAATTATAAAATCTATGGAATTGAATTTTTGGAAAGAAATCAAGGAATAAAAGTTTAAGTAAAATAATTCGAGGAATTGGGATAAAATTTATAACGAATTGAAATAAAAATAAAGTGATTTGGAATTTTAACAAATATGAAATAAGGGAATTTTGAATTCACAAGGGATAATAAATTTTATACTTAAGTGATATTATTTGAAAAATAAAAGAAGTTATATTTGAAATTAAGGATTAAAGTTAATTAAAGAATAAATAAGGAGTTTTGGAAATCTGTAATTGATATCGGTAAAAAGGGGTTTTACTTGTAATAAGGAATAAAATCTAAAGGTTAATGTATTTTGGAATAAATGAAGTAGCAAAGGAAATTTATTTCAAAGTAAGTAGAATAAATTGGGAAATCAATTGGAAATTGATTTAGTTGTTTAAAATTTGAATTTTAGAAGAGAAATGAGATTTTGGAATTTATAAACTGGGTTTATAAAGTAAAATAAAATATCAGTGGATATTAGAAAATATAAATTCAAGGTGGGAATTTATAAAGGGATATGAATTGGTTTAAAATAAATGTTGATTTATTTTTAAAAGAGGGGAATGAGAAGTGTATTTCTCTGGATAGCCAAGTACGTTTTTCAAGGTAGTTTTAAATATAAGTTAAAAGTTTTAATATGTTTTAAAAAGCATGTTTTGGAAAATTTATTATTTTTAAATGTTAAAATTTTAAAGTAAGTATTTTCAAAAATCTATTATTGTAGTAATTATATAAAAGTGATTTGCTATTATGTTTTAAAAGGAGGAATTTAGTTTGTATTTATAAAGTGGTTTATTTTAAAGTATATATTTTTAATAAAGCATTAAAGTAGTTTATAATTTCAATGTTATAAAGCATATTTACAGTAAAGTGTTTTTAAATTATTTTTAAATCTAAAAGTATTTTGTACTTGGTGTTTCAGAGGAAATAAATATTTGGGATGTATTCCGTAAGCGGGAATTGTTTTCAAATGAGCTTTGAAAATTTGGAAATATATCTTGGAAAGATATTTGGGTAAATAAATAATGTGGGAAATTATTTATTGTGTGATGGTTGCTTGTGGATGTTAATTGATAGTTAAATAACCGACTATCAATATTGGCCAAATGCGCTGATCGTTTCGAAGAGACCGGGATCGAGTTTCCGTATACCGGGATTCTAGGTCTGGAGACTCGAAAACCACTTCGATCCGGTTTGTACGTTTCGTGGGGAAACGAGGGTAATATTGATAAGGGGATAGTGTTATCAGTTCTGTTCGGACCTGGAACGGACTTGTATGGACGAATGCTTTCGGACATCGTCAGGGGACGATGGGCATTCTAAGTGAAACGTTCTGAAGGTAACGTTTAGCCTCAAGCCTCATCAACCGGGAATGACTGAAAATCAGGGGTTATGCAGCAAGGCTTCGTGGGTAGCACCCACTTGAGAGTAAGGTCATCCCTGTCTAGATGTCCCTTTTTATTTCGGCTTAGTGGTGCGGTTGCTGATCCCAACCGTGGGGTGATTTTATTTGGAATTATCCAGTAAGGGATGATTCCGGTCTTGTGTTGCAGGGGAGCGGGCGTACTCCTCGGTACTGTGATCTAGGCCACGTACTGTGACAGGTGGTACCCCAGTGCCTAGTCATTCGTTGGAAATCCATTCTTCCTACGTGCCTTGTACGGTATTTGTTTGTATTACCCACTTTGTGGCTAGTATGCTGGAATTTAATAATGTAACAATTTCAGCTATTTTAATAAGTATTTGTATATAGACACTATTATAATATCAGAGGAATTTGATAAAAGTGTTTTAGCTATCGTAAGGTAAAAACCCGACATGTTTATTTGTGGCGTGGTCTTACGAGATGCTTTTGTTTTCAAAGGATTTTTGAAACTTTAATAATCAATTGAGTGTGATTTTCTCACGCTGGTATTCCAGACTGACTCGGGTATTGTTTTATATGATGCTCGGGTCAGACCGAGATAAACAGGTTCAGATTATAGCTGTGGAGCTCAGGAGACGAGCTGGATGGCGATACGTACTTCCGTATTTGTTTATTGTTCCGCTGTGTATTTGGATGTATGTCATTGATGTGATGAACTCTGATGATGTATTCTGTAAATATATTGTATAAACAGATATATTTTTCTGTTTGAGTAAAGATCTGTTTTGTATATATTATATTTTATTCCGCTGCGATGTGAGATTCTGTTGTTGATTTTCTGTTTCTTCTTCTTCTACCTCTTCTTCTTTAACACAAATGGTTCGATTTTCCGGGACTGGAAAGCCGGGTCGTTACAGTGGTATCAGAGCTTAGGCTGGCGACAACCTTGGCTCTGGTGGGGATTTTGAGAGTATTAATAGATATGAGCGCGTATTTGTTAGTGAATATAAAATTTGTTTTATATTGTGTTGATTAGTTTATTGAGTAGTTTATGGATTCTGGTCGATGTGTGGGACGCCACAACATTGATAGGGATCTCTAAACACTTGAATAGAACAATTCGACACAGTATTGTTTTAAAGTAGGATAAATGAAATAATTTTACCCAAATTATTTTTGTATAAAAAGAAACGTTTTGTAAACTATTCTAGTTAATATATATGGTTGTTTGGATGTTAGAAGTGATAATATGGAATTATTATCATTAATATATGGAAACTTAACTAGAAAGTGAAATTTATAACCAAAGCAAAGAATAAAATTTTATAATAAAATAAAATTTGAGATATAGATTACAAATGCAATTTATAAAAATTGAAATAAACTTCATATACAAATGAGATTTGTGCTTTAAAATAGAATTCCAGAGAAATGTGGAAAATAAATCGGAATGGATTTTAAGTTTGGAATTTTGGGAAAGGTTTGAAATTCCTTGAGATTTGAAAATAGTTTTCAAAGAGTTTAAAGAAATAATAAGTGGTATTATTTCAGGAATATTTTGAGTTGAGTTTGGAATCTAGAAAGATTTGAAATTTAAAAATATTTGAAATGGTTTAAAGAAATAAAAGCATTTAATTCTCTTCCGGTCGCTGGGAAATAATTTCGATGATGACTGCAGCATCATCGATGTTCATTTTCGAGTTTCCAAAGAGAAATTGCTACCAAACTGTTTTAAATTGGAATTGATTGGGAACTGGGCTGGTTTTGAAATTCAAAGGGATAATTGAATTTACCAAAGGAGTTTGGATGTGGTTGATTTCAAAAGTGATTTTGAAAATTTGGAAAATTGTTTAAAACTCTGGAATCTTATTTAAAGTTGTTTATGGAATAGTAAATATATATTGGCTAAATAAATTATATAATCCTGAGTTAAAAAGAAAATGTGTATGAGATTGATTTTAAATAGATGGAAGTATGGATATAAACAAATTGTGACTTATAAAATTTAGAAATGAAATAAATAAGCCAAAATAAAAATTGTTTTGTATCTTGAGAAATGGATAAAAATTCCAAGAACTTAAATTTGCAAAATAGATTAAACTCAAGAAAAATAGTTAAAGTGAGTAATGAAATAAAATCAAATATTGAATAATAATTGGAAATAGCTAACTTGGAATAAATTAGTAAGTTGAAATTGGTTGATGAGATTTAAAGTGATCAAGTTAAAAGTTGAGTTGTGAGTTATTAATGGAATATAGAAATGGAACTCGAATTGGTTAATTAAAATTTGAATAGTGAATAAATAATAAAATTTGAAAGTGAAGCTGGACTTATTAATAGAAATTCAACTTGAAATTTGTAAGTGAATTAAATATGAATTGCAGTTGAATGGAATTGAATAAAAATAAAAATGACGTGTATTGCAAATAAAATTGAAGTGGCTTTATTATTGAAATAATAAGTTCGGAAGTGAATAGAAATGTGAAATAAATTTAAATGGATTGAATGAGTACTAATTGAATTAAATTAGTAAAATAACATGGAATTGATTGATAGAAGTGAAATAAAATTGATTTTGATATAAATGAATATGAATATGAGTTTGTGTGGACTTAAAAATGAATTGGATAAAGGGAAGTGAATTGTAAACCTTTAAGTTGAATGAAATGGCATATGTATTGATTGGAAGTATTTAAAATAAATGTCGAAACATTTCATATGTGCTTATGGAAGTATATAACATGCATTGTTTGTAGAATCCATGTTTTAGCAATTTAAATTTTAGTGAAATGTAAATAAACTTTGTATATTTGGCACTTACATGTTGTAATTGAGTTAGTACAGGTTCAGGGAAGTCGGTTAGCTGAATCTGAGGGCACAACATGCTAAAATAAATAACCGCTTTGCTTTAAAATGCTAAAATAAGGTACGCTTACGCAAAAATTCAAAATAGGAGATATGAACTGCATATATTGATATATATTGTGATTTCCGGCCTGAGGCCGATGTATATATATATTTGTGCATTCTGCGATATCGCAGAAGTCCCTCCCGTACAAGGGAGATTCTGCCAAAATTTTCCGTAAATTTTGGGAGTTAGAAAATTTTTGAAAATTTTTGGAAATTTTCACTAACAACAAATGAATTAAAATTTGTTAAACAAATAAGGTTGAAACTGGATATTGAAATCTAATTCAAATGGAATTGTAAACGCAAAAGTGGATAGAAATGGATAGGAACTTCAATAGTGAAGTGAAAATATGTATAAGCAGTATGTAAAATGTTTATCTTAAACTTAAGAAATGAATAGTGAATTCTTAAGAAAATGTGGTACTGAAAGTATGCTAAGTGAATAATTGAATTAAGGTGAAACTGAAGTTGTGAAATGGGATAGTTGTGAATAAAAGAAAATTGATATAACTGATAATCAATTGGAATTTATACGTAAGATGTACGTATATTATTTTATTCGCATAGCTATTTGATCCGGATTCGAACACAGAATTTCGAGATAGATATATCGATCCGAGTTGGAATTTTTCACTCGATTTTCGACGGCGAGCCTGGATATGGGTTGTTGATTGATTCTGGAAATTCTCTATCATAGTTTGTGACTATGCAAGGAGAATGACGGTTTCTGATCGAGAAACCAGATCTGAGTCCGCACTAGAAAGTCGGGTGGACGATACTAGTTCGGAAGTGAAATTGTGTGATCGAGTGAGCGATCGAATATGATATTGCGTACGAATGATATATGTGCATCGTACGGGCTTAAGTAAAACAAATGTTGTAAATTTGTAAATTTGTAAAGGAAGGTATAAAATGACTTTGGAATTGTGATTGAATGTTATTGCTTAGTAGGATATACAGGTGTATAAAAGCAATGGATAAATTGGGATTTTTGATTTTAGAAGATAAAATTTAATGGCCCGACAAAAAGGTATGTATTTGAATTTCTATATGAAACTTGATTGGGGTTTTGATCCAGCCACTTGGCTTTTTGTTTCTTTTTGAGATTGGGAGGCCGTAGTGCCATTTTGTAGTTGTACCGAGCTAGCCGCGCAAAGGAGACGCTGGCGAAATTTTTCGGAAATTTAGGGAGTTAGAAAATTTTTTTTAAGAAAATTTTGATAATTCAAAATTTGAATTCAAATTTAAATTTGAATTGATAAGTAGGTGATTTGGGTTGAACTTTTGAATGAGTTGGAAAGTTAAAAGATGATTAGTGTATCATTAATAAAAGAAGACTTTGGAAAGTTGTTAAAACTGTTTGATTTGGAAAATAGTGAACGGGGATTGAATCATTCTTCCTAACTAGTAATTTCGAGGACGAAATTCTTTTAAGGGGGGAAGAATGTGACGACCCGGAATTTTTGAGCATTTGAAATTGGAATATTTAATTAATTTAAAATATTCAGAGGTTAATTATAAACTTAAATTTCAAATTTCGTTGTTTATTGAGTAATTTAATAATTAAATTAAATTTATTTGAAGTTGGATAAAATAGTAAATATGGCATTCTAAGCTAATTAAAAATATTTTGAAAGCTCGTAAAATTCATACTAATAATACTGAAGATGATAGAACTTTCAAAATGGAATTTCAAGGTATTTTGTTCAGTTTTAAAAATATATCGTTTAAATTGAATTTTAAAATAGCCTTCCGAGGCACAGTCTCGGAATTCGACGAAACTAGTTCCATTGGATCCGTAATATTGTATTATTATTGGATTTCAATTTTTGTAGCGTTTGGATTTACCGGTTGCTCGTACGGGTGAGGAACGCGTTGAAATTAAAATCGATAATTTAATATTTTAAATCGATTTAAAAAGCTAACTTCCACGTACGATCAAATCAGCCTCTGAATCACGTTCCGTTGTGTTCGAAATACGGGTAGAATCTTATGAACGCTTGTCGGCATGTCTTATTCGGGGATCGGGATTTCGCGTTATGTAACGGGACGTTTTGAAGTTTTATAAGGTAATATATTTAAAGCCAACTAGTCAGAGATATTTATAAAACAAGCGTACGCTGGAAGCTTCCCAGATCGATATCTTCTCCCCAACCCTTTCCCAGTTTTATTTCACGAAACCTAATCACTCCACCCTCTATCTTTCAGCCGAAGCCATTACTTCCCTTGTTATATATCTCGAGTTTCCCCAAACAGAACGAATTCGAATTCGTTCGTATCAAAAGAAAAAAAAATGGGAATCAAGGTCGCGTCCCTCTCATTTCCATGCCGATCAAATCGCGTGCCTTCCTCCTCATATTCTTCAAATCAAACCCCTTCCAGTTCCATTTTCATTAGCAACGAATTCGAAAACAAATCGAATCAACGTCGATGTCCGCTTCCTTCTGATTCGACAAGCAATCGTCCATGCGACCAAATCTGGTTCGAGCGGCGAAAGCTAGGGCAGGTGAAGGAAGGGCTCGCTGTCTTCGATGTAGGGCTTGGGTGTAGTGGAGTCGCCGCGAGCTGGAAGAGGTCCCCACGAGCATACGGGAAATGACAACGTTCTCGTGTGGAGTAGTGGTTCGAGCTCGCATTCGAGCGGCAGGAGAAGGTGTACGCAGGGTCGCGCGAGCTTGGTGATGTGAGTGAGGTCGCGATTGTGTTCTTCTCGAGTTTGGGTAGTTGACTGGGTCGAAGTCGAGGAGTAGTTCGCGATGCTGAGCATCGTTGGCGGCATGTCGCGTCGAGGTAGAGGCTGTGGAGATGTTTGCAGATTTGGGTCTCGTGGTCGAATTGGTTTGTCGATGGTTTAGTTCGCGGATGAGTTCGTCTTTGATGTTAATTTTGCTGCTCGAGTTCGGTAATTCTTTGTTTGTCTCTGTTTTTGATTTAAATAAATAAAATATGTTTAAACAGTGAAGAAATATTAGTGGGCAATTTTAACGGCAAAGAAGAAATTTTATTCTTAGCAGTTTTAAAATTTTCAGGTTAGTTACTGCTTTTATTTTCACCCATAAGGATTTTTATTTTATTTAAAACTAGTGTGTATATAAGTAAAGCAGGAAGTATACGTATATATAGTAAACAGTAGGTTTTAAATTTTGGTGATTTCAAAACAGTCTAGTTTTAATATATATAATGTTTTTACAGTAAAAGATAAAAGCCATTTTATTCCAAATATAGTATATATATAAAAAAGATTTGGGTAATATAGAAGTTGTAAATGTTGTTAAATTTATATAAAGGTTGGATTTTTGAAACTCGTAATGATCATTTTTATCGGATATGGTTTCCATTTATTTTAATAATAATAATTATTTAGTTAAAATTAATGGTTAACTAGTTAATTTATTTAAAGGGGTTTAATTTTAAATTTAATAATCAGTTAAATTTAATAGTTAAATGATAATAAATTGTTTGATTTAAAATACAAGTGTTAATAAATTTATATAATATTTATTAAAGGTCAAATCCGCAAGGGAACAAATCGGGATTGAATCAGAGGGCATATTAGGAATCAAAGGTGAGTTAATCTCACTCAGCTGAATTTTTAATTTAAATTTAAATGGTTAAATTTAAATAATTGATTGGATGATTGCATTGATTGAAGTGCTATATATATAGTAGTATATAGCAATATATACATATTGGCATATGTATATATTGGAGTTGTTGATATTCCCGCATTTTATAGCGGATGAGACCCTATGCGCCGCATAATAGCGGATGATTTTATATAAATCCCATATATCGCGATATTCCACCTTGAAGTGGAATTGGTATTTTATATTGTGCTAACGTCTGTGGATGCAGGGAAACAGGTTGGAGGGATCCAACTGGATTCCTCAAAATTATTAGATTATTTAATATTCTGTGTTCTGAATATTTGATATCATGTGATGATCTTATATTGGATGATGTGGTTGATTTGGATTGTCCAGTATAATAAATTATAAAATCTATGGAATTGAATTTTTGGAAAGAAATCAAGGAATAAAAGTTTAAGTAAAATAATTCGAGGAATTGGGATAAAATTTATAACGAATTGAAATAAAAATAAAGTGATTTGGAATTTTAACAAATATGAAATAAGGGAATTTTGAATTCACAAGGGATAATAAATTTTATACTTAAGTGATATTATTTGAAAAATAAAAGAAGTTATATTTGAAATTAAGGATTAAAGTTAATTAAAGAATAAATAAGGAGTTTTGGAAATTTGTAATTGATATCGGTAAAAAGGGGTTTTACTTGTAATAAGGAATAAAATCTAAAGGTTAATGTATTTTGGAATAAATGAAGTAGCAAAGGAAATTTATTTCAAAGTAAGTAGAATAAATTGGGAAATCAATTGGAAATTGATTTAGTTGTTTAAAATTTGAATTTTAGAAGAGAAATGAGATTTTGGAATTTATAAACTGGGTTTATAAAGTAAAATAAAATATCAGTGGATATTAGAAAATATAAATTCAAGGTGGGAATTTATAAAGGGATATGAATTGGTTTAAAATAAATGTTGATTTATTTTTAAAAGAGGGGAATGAGAAGTGTATTTCTCTGGATAGCCAAGTACGTTTTTCAAGGTAGTTTTAAATATAAGTTAAAAGTTTTAATATGTTTTAAAAAGCATGTTTTGGAAAATTTATTATTTTTAAATGTTAAAATTTTAAAGTAAGTATTTTCAAAAATCTATTATTGTAGTAATTATATAAAAGTGATTTGCTATTATGTTTTAAAAGGAGGAATTTAGTTTGTATTTATAAAGTGGTTTATTTTAAAGTATATATTTTTAATAAAGCATTAAAGTAGTTTATAATTTCAATGTTATAAAGCATATTTACAGTAAAGTGTTTTTAAATTATTTTTAAATCTAAAAGTATTTTGTACTTGGTGTTTCAGAGGAAATAAATATTTGGGATGTATTCCGTAAGCGGGAATTGTTTTCAAATGAGCTTTGAAAATTTGGAAATATATCTTGGAAAGATATTTGGGTAAATAAATAATGTGGGAAATTATTTATTGTGTGATGGTTGCTTGTGGATGTTAATTGATAGTTAAATAACCGACTATCAATATTGGCCAAATGCGCTGATCGTTTCGAAGAGACCGGGATCGAGTTTCCGTATACCGGGATTCTAGGTCTGGAGACTCGAAAACCACTTCGATCCGGTTTGTACGTTTCGTGGGGAAACGAGGGTAATATTGATAAGGGGATAGTGTTATCAGTTCTGTTCGGACCTGGAACGGACTTGTATGGACGAATGCTTTCGGACATCGTCAGGGGACGATGGGCATTCTAAGTGAAACGTTCTGAAGGTAACGTTTAGCCTCAAGCCTCATCAACCGGGAATGACTGAAAATCAGGGGTTATGCAGCAAGGCTTCGTGGGTAGCACCCACTTGAGAGTAAGGTCATCCCTGTCTAGATGTCCCTTTTTATTTCGGCTTAGTGGTGCGGTTGCTGATCCCAACCGTGGGGTGATTTTATTTGGAATTATCCAGTAAGGGATGATTCCGGTCTTGTGTTGCAGGGGAGCGGGCGTACTCCTCGGTACTGTGATCTAGGCCACGTACTGTGACAGGTGGTACCCCAGTGCCTAGTCATTCGTTGGAAATCCATTCTTCCTACGTGCCTTGTACGGTATTTGTTTGTATTACCCACTTTGTGGCTAGTATGCTGGAATTTAATAATGTAACAATTTCAGCTATTTTAATAAGTATTTGTATATAGACACTATTATAATATCAGAGGAATTTGATAAAAGTGTTTTAGCTATCGTAAGGTAAAAACCCGACATGTTTATTTGTGGCGTGGTCTTACGAGATGCTTTTGTTTTCAAAGGATTTTTGAAACTTTAATAATCAATTGAGTGTGATTTTCTCACGCTGGTATTCCAGACTGACTCGGGTATTGTTTTATATGATGCTCGGGTCAGACCGAGATAAACAGGTTCAGATTATAGCTGTGGAGCTCAGGAGACGAGCTGGATGGCGATACGTACTTCCGTATTTGTTTATTGTTCCGCTGTGTATTTGGATGTATGTCATTGATGTGATGAACTCTGATGATGTATTCTGTAAATATATTGTATAAACAGATATATTTTTCTGTTTGAGTAAAGATCTGTTTTGTATATATTATATTTTATTCCGCTGCGATGTGAGATTCTGTTGTTGATTTTCTGTTTCTTCTTCTTCTACCTCTTCTTCTTTAACACAAATGGTTCGATTTTCCGGGACTGGAAAGCCGGGTCGTTACATTTTGGTATATCACTGAGGGGCAGAATGGCTTTTATATAACGGATGATAAGTTATGGCTGAACCCAAAACAAGCACGAAGAGTACGTGCAGAAAGAGAAGCATAAGAAAAATTAAGACTAGGATCTTATGCTGGCATATACTGTTATAGATGCAGTAAAGAAGGACATTATGCAGTTCAGTGTAAGGATAGAAAAATAAAGGAAAATGAGAAAGAAGAATCTTTTAGGGATTATATGTTCTATTTCAAGTGTAAAAGGCAAGGAAATTTTCTACGTGAGTGCCCTAAAACAAAGAAAAAACTCAAAATTCGATCAGGAAGGGCAAAGAGTTACTACTGTTACAAAGGACTAGGACATATAGTCAAAGAGTGTCCCAAACAGACTTGTAGTTGGTGTTATGAAGGAAGACATCTAAAGAAGGACTATCTAAAGAAAAGGTGGGTTGGCTTAGGTACCAAGGATAAAGCACCATCTACCTCAGAAGGGGTCCTAGAATAGTGTGTATAGTAGTTCAGGTATATATATATATATGATGGTGGTGTATGATAGACTATATTCCCTAAAGTTTATTCCTTAAAATCTATGATACAGGCTAGGGTTAAGAGTTGGTGTATAAATATGACGTTAATTAATAAATCTCATTTTCGATTATTCTCTCTGTGCATTTCTTCTATCTTATATCATATCAATTCAATAAGATATTTGGGAATAAAAGATTTAAAGGAATGTTATAAAGAAATTTCTTTATAAAAGTGTTTAAACCGAAGTTAAAATTTTATGAAATATTTTCATAAAGATTTCTTAAAAGTTAATAAGTACGAGTTTAAGATTAAAAGATAACGTGAATCATTAATAAATAAACTAATTAGTAATCATTAATTTTTATCAAGGTTTTTGCACTTAATATTGGTTAAAAGGGAGCATATTATAATATAAGAAGTTTATTATAATTTTAGAAATAGAAATTTACCTTTTAAAATTGAAATGGTTTCTTTAGAAAGAAAATAGAAAATTTTCATGAATAAATATTTTGAAGAAATAAAGGGTTTATATCAGTGTTTAAACCAAAAGATAAAAGTTTTATGAAATGTTTCCATAAAGATTTTGGGAAGCTATTAAGTACGTATGATGTACGTAGATCATTTCATCAAACAGTTTTGATCTAAGATTCGAGTACGGAACTTTGAGGTGTTTACATCGGTCCAAAAAAAGATTTATAACTCGATTCTTAATGGCAAACATTAATGAGGGTTTGTGGTTGGGTACTTGTGTTTTCTATCATAGTTGAGAGCTATGCAAGGAAAACTAAAGTTTTGATCGAAAAGCCTGATCAGAGTCCACACTAGAGAATCGAGGCATCAATACTAGTTTGGAAGTAAAGTTGTGTATTTGAATAGGAGATCGAATCAAATATTCCGTAAGGGTGATTTGTGTATATCGTACAGAATTGAGTTTAAACATATATGTTTTGGGTTTTAGGTTGTAATTTCGGGGATGAAATTCTTTTAAGGGTGGAAGTCTGTAACGACCCATAATTTTATCTGTTTAAATTGGAATACTTAATTAATTTTAAATATTCAAATATAGGATTATTAAACATAAATAATCATGTCTTATGTGATAAATAACAATGGTAATCTTGTTTTGGAAAAATGTTTATAAAGATATATTCTTTGGAAAAATATATATAAAATGACCGAGAATCGTTTTATCGATAAACAGCTTTTTAACCATCAGATCGCGAATGAAACTAGATACATACACTTATTTCTCCACTTAAGTAAGAATATGTAATAATTTTTTTAAATAAAATGTTTTATGACATCATTAATGATGTCCTCATTTTTAAATAATTGAATTTTGAATTTAAATTGAATTTAAATGATTTAATAATTTTTTTAAATCAAATGAGGCCCTTTTAATTATTAAATAATAATATAAATGTTATTTTAAAACTTTAATCACAAATATATGTAGTTTAACTAAAAAGTAAAAATATGACCGGAAATCAAATTCCGAATTATCAATGGTTTGACGAATAGAAATTGTTCTAAGTTATTGGAGTGTTGTTTATTGTCTTGTGCATATACATACGCATGTATATACATGTCATATACCTACACAAATACATATATACATTTTACCATTTGCATTTACATTTACATAAGTAAAAATATAAATATCAAGATATTTTTCAAAGCAAATCCAACCAAATCTCCTTTAATCATCAAGATACCTTACTTAGACACTAAGGAGGAGGCATGAGGTGATAGAGATGATAGCATGGTGCGTGGGTGATGCATGGCCGAAGTGATGGGAGGAGGAGGTGGAAAGTGGTGATGTGATGGTGGGTCGAAAATATCATGATATTTTTCTCAAAACTTACCTATAAATACCCACCTTATTCTCTCATTAATTCACACACCCATTCTCTTCTTCTTCTCCATCTTCTTAAGCACTTTAATGTCTTCATCTTAAGGAAATTATGAAGAAATTATGGCAAATGAAAATATATTATATCCACATGAATATAAAGTAGACCCACCTCCAAAATAATATCAAAACCACTCCCTCTATCTCATATATATTCGGCCCACCTCCCTACACATATTTGGTCGAGCACACCACCCTCCTATTGGTCATGGCCGAACATACTAGGGTCCATGAGTAAGTTCCAAAGCTCCGGAGCAAAGAAAAGAGAAGGAAGTGCTGCTAGTTTAATTTGAAGAAGCTTTAGAAAAGTTTGGTGGAGTGAAATCGATAGTGAGTACTTTAGTTTAGTTTTGTTTATTTAAAACTTAAAATGATGATATGCATGTTTAATTAGTAAATTAATATGCTTGGTTGAATATTGGATGAATATTTGGTTGATTAATATTTGGTTGATAACTTGGTCGCTAATGATGGGAAAATAATATTCATCAAAATAGAAATGATTAATTAATTAACCATAGTTAACTCATTGAAAAATAAATCGCTACTAATATGTGTACGTGAGTTAGTATGCCTTTTTTGGTTTTGAATATAAAAAGATTGAAAAATGAATATATAATATTATAATATGGGGATAAAGTGGAAAAGAAGTTTTTAATAAAGTAAGAGTAGTTTTAAATTATTTAAAATGGTTTATTATGGTATTTTAAACATTTTAACAAGTTTCGGCAAAGTTTAATTAAATTTGAAAAATAGAGCCAAATCGTGTTTGTCTCGTAGTGGCAGTTCGTCATTTTCTAATCTGAAAAGTTAAATCACCGTGTAGGATTAAATATAAGTCGGTATTTTTTGAAGTAAGAGTTTTTCGGACCCGTGTGGGTATAGTTTTCAAACAAAAGAAGAATATCAAGATTTCATTTAGTAGAGTTTGAAATATGTCCAAATCAAGTTTACAAAAACATCGCGTTTTGGCAGTTTGGAAACCAAAGTGGTAAATTCTTTAAAAATAGATATATTTAAAATAGTAAAAATATAAAATAAATTCCATAAATATGGTTAAATGTTTTAAAGGGGATTTGAGTTATAAAAATATACTTATATGCAATGGAATTAGTGTTTTGATCAAAGAAGCTTTAAAACACTATTCACAACAGTTTTTGCAACAGTTTTCGATAACTTTTGCAAATCATGGTTGAACTTAATTATTCTTCCCCAATCTTTTAAGTGATATTTTCAAATGAATAATTAAGTATTTTGAAGATGATTTGGAAATTTCATAATTATTTTAAAGGAGTTTAAAATAAATGGTTAAAGGAAAATTATTTTAAACAATATTTGGAATCTGGTTAAGTAAATGAAACTCATCTCTAAAAAATATATCATATAAAGGATTTAGAGTTGATAAATTAACTTGACCACCTTATGGATGATAGAGAGATAGTCTCTAGACCCGAGCTTGGATAACCAGTGTCTGGGTTCCACTCTAGCTATCCAGATTGGTCCGATGGAAGGGATAGTTAATTTGATCTACCCAGACTGCATTTTCTTAAGTTAAAAGAAAACAGATTTGGAGTTTTTCAAAAGTTAAACAAGATTTTAAAATATGATTTTAGTGGTATAGAGAATACCTTAGTTAAACTCTATACTAAATTCCAAGGAGGGAACTCTTACTATTCGTGTGAATTTAAAAGGCGATTTCACTGTTATTCGAGGAATAGTACAGGTTGAATATGAAAAATAGTATTGAGTATAATAAGCCTAATCTGTAGGGATCCTTTTATGCTCAATACTAATTGATTTGGGTTTACAGTAAATGATGTCTTAAATAACATCGTTTTTGACCCATTTAAAAGATATGATTTGAAAATTAGAACTCTTTGTTAATTTTTAAATAAATGATTTCGAAATATTTTCCTAAGTAAAAGGTGAAATGGTTTGGAATTATTCCTAGATTGAAGAGGTTTAATCAACCAGAGAATTTGGTAAATGAGGCTTAATGATTCCATATACTCTTAAAAGATAAAGGAATAGTTTAAAAGAATATATCTTCGAAAGATATTTGATTTGATAAAAAGATCAATTGATTGGATGTTGTTTGATAATCACCTATGTACTTGACATCTTTTTATCGATGATTGGTTCAGAGAAATTGGGGTCGGATTTAGGTAATTCTTATCCGAAAACCACTTCCAACTAATATACATGTTCGAAAGTAAAGACATGTTGAAGACAATGAATTGAAGATGGAGATCTTCATGATGTAGGGACGCTTGCCACTAATCTCTGCGTTAATCATCATATCATATATATATGGTGGCAGTAGTGCCTTCTGTCTAAAAATCTTCGATTTGCAAGGGCTACTCGCTACTAATTCTAGAGATGATTCCTAAACAGGAAGTAGTAAGAGGAGTACATTCATTTTGTCCTTCACCTGGACAACTTGTATGGATGAGTGTCTGACATTGCATTTCTAAAACCACGTACATTAATCTCTACAAATCTACATCTATTTGGTGGTGTAGAAGGTAACCCCTTCTATACTTAACACCATTCTCCGAGACGAATGAGCTAAGAGGTTATACGTTTGAGGAAACCAATAGTGTGTTGTTAGAAATGACAATGTGGCATTCTAAGTGGAATTTGCTTTAATAAAAGCAAAGGGTGGCTTTTTGAAAAGCAAAGCGCGGCTTTGTGGAAAGAAGAGTATAGCTTCACGGGCCTCACATCCCAGGAATGATACAGGATACTATGTGGCATGCAGGACATATATTTCAGGCTATTAGTTTTATGATGATGGAGGAGTCCAGTTGTGTTTGGACCCTCTATGATTTAAATGGACATGTATTGGATGCTCGATTGAGAAAGAGCAAAGCTACTGAAATATTCTATTCCATAGTAGTGTAACAATATAGTACGAAGGGTTTCTTGAGAAAAGTGACTAGTCACCAGAGACAAGGATGTTATGTGTGGATTTTACATCGAAGGAAATGACCACTAGTTTCCTACTATGTTGGAAATCCAATTCCAATATGAGATTTACAGTTTTGGTTGTATTCCCAAAATTGTTGTAATGCTTTGCAAACATTTCAGCTACCTCTTTGGCATCATATACTTCGTTTGACATTGTCCGAGTACTGGTACCTTCTTTATATATTTATTTGAAAAGTGTTTTCAAACCAATGTCATTAATGATAATATCAAAAACAATTGGCATAAAGTATTTTGGTTATCATAAGGTAAAAACTTGTCCGTATTTATGTGTGGTGTGGTCTTACGAGATACCCTTCTTTTCAAAGGTTTTGATTGGCATCAACTTGATCTATGGCACTGTCACATGCATTTATGATTAGAGTTTTCTCACACTGGTTTATCAAGCCTGATCGGGTATTTTTAATAATCGGGTTAGATCCAAGTAGTTTCAGCTTTAGCTAAAGACACTTGGATTTTTCAATGGAGAGTTGGAGATCTTCACCAACATATGGACATATTCTATTTTTCCGTTGCATTTGTTTTGTTGTTTTTCAGCATTTATAAGGACAAAGGATTTATAGTTGTCCAAGCTGAATCTAGGTTAGACTCTGATATTCTATTCAAATTTTTCCGTTGTAAAAGATTTTATGGTTAATAATTTATGATTATTCCATTCGTGTGAGATTCTATTTTCTACTTTGTCATGTGTTATTTTATTTTTACCATTGATCAATTTGCCTTTCGACACTTGAATTTGCGGCATGTGAATACCGAGGATGAGTGTTGATTTTCGAGAGTCGAAAAGGCGGGTCATCATAGGTACATTGACTCTAGCTTTCAGAGTGATATCGACGATAGTAAGTCAGTATCAGGTTATATTTTTACACTTAACGGTGGGGCTGTCAGTTGGAAGAATTCCAAACAGGAAATGGTAGTTGATTCCATGATGGAGGCCGAGTACATCGCCATCAATGAAGCAGCTAAAGAGGCAATCTGGATGTGCAAGTTTTTAAGTGAGCTCAGGGTGATTTCCGATATAGAGAATCCAATGACATTGTTCTGTGATAACAATGTGACGATACAGATCGCAAAAGAGCCCATAGCACATAAGAAGTCACGACATATTTTCCGCAAGTTCCACCTCATTAGAGAATTCATTGAGAAGAAAGACATAACAGATCCATTCACTAAGGGTCCTACTCGGTTGGCTCAAGAAGCTGATTAAAAGGACGAGATTGAGATTCCATAATTGGTCCCACGTGCAAGTGGGAAATTGATAAAGTTTAAGTTACACCCTAGGGGAAATTTTGTAATTTATTATGAACTATTAACTTTATAATCAATTCTCATTCATAATAAAAGGTATTTTCTTTATGTTATATTCTTGTTATAATATTTTACGGTTAATTAATTATTTAATTTAAGTATATTTAACGAAAAATCCATAAATGGTGTCTTTTAGATAGTAATTACAAATACTTGTAATTATGAGTATTTTATCACAATATAATAAAAACATCATTTTAAATATTCCTAATCAAGGTATATCGAGACTGGATATCGATGGATCTGTTAAGCCTAGATTCCGTAACGCTCTCCAAATATTGGGCGGTGTATTACTCATGACTACTTGAGGCACTAAGGGTTATGTACTATTGTTATTAGATAATTATGGAATGACCCACTTGATAATTTTCTATTGGTGAATATAATTAAGGTTAAATAGAAAATAACGTGTGACTAATTTACATAGTTCTCCTGACTTAAGAATACTATTGATCTTCAATATGAAAAATTCGCTTTGATTATAGTCAAATTGTGGTACGAAATCCATCGAATGACTATAGTTACATTGAGTGGAAGTATTGGAAGTGAAACACTATTCAAGAGAGGATTCATCTCCTTAGTTATATGACGTCAGTATCATGGTCAACTTGAAGTCAACTTAAAGTCAAAATCTTGGTTAGAGTAGTTCGGTTAATAATAATTGTTATTATTAAACCAAGGACTTTGTGTTTGGATTATAAAATTGAATATGGACGATATTGGAATTTTGACCATTACCAAATTCCATAAGTCCTAAGTGATATAGTTTCGATGAAAATAATTGGTGTAAATAATTTTCACTACTGGGTGATGCTTAATAAAGTAAAATTGGATTTTACTGATTCCAAGTAAGTGATAAATTTGGCCATAATGTCACACCACCTCCTAAGTGACGTGTGAACGTTAATATTCAAATTGCTCGATATTAGTCGCTTACCAAATTTACACGTAAGAATCACATAACTAAAATGTTGAATACTCATGTTGCCACATGATTTAATTAAATTATAATTTTTATAAATTAGTTAAACTAATTAATATTTATGAAATATTAATTATAAAATTTTATTTGAAACGTGCTGAACAATATTAAACAATGTGTATATAATAGTTATAAATACACTTATCGATATATGATATCGATACGCATTTAAATTAGATTTAAATGTGACAAATATTGTTCGGGCTTGAATTGATTTTGAGGCCTAAGTAGGGTTTGGTTCAGCGTGCTATCAGAGAGCTGGGTGAGGCCAGCCATGTATGACATATTGCATGGGATTTTGAATTAAAGGAAGGGATAAATGGTAAGAGAAATAAAAGGGATCTTGATCCACATTTCGCTCTCTTGTATCTCCTTTATTTAACCCCATAACTCTCATTTTTTACTTAATCCTTTTACTCTGTCCTCTTCATTAATTAAGGTCAGCCATACCCCTTCCAAATATTCAAAAATTCAAGCCTAAACACATCAAATTAAATATATTTTGATTGTCGGTGGAAGAGATATTGGGAGCTACCAACTTTTGGATTTGGAATTGGATTCAAGGAGCTTGGGTCTTAATTTCAAGATGCGAATTCTATGCATAAGGCAAAGGTAATTTTACTTGATCACAATTATATAAACACTTAAATTTTTTATCATATCACGTATTAGTGTAGATAAATCCTTTATCACGATTATGTATATTTTGTGTTGTCACATATTGGATGGTTATATATACATGTTTACATACAATATTTTTTTGTAATCATGCATAGATGCTCACAGCCTTATTAAAAAATTCGAAAATGAAATACATATAACATTAAATGTTTTTGTTTAATTAAAAACCAAATTCATAAGAAACAATATCGTATTAACTATAATCCATATTTCATAAAATTTTATTTTTCATATAAGATTTCAAAAATTAAAAAACATGTTTTATACATTATTAATTCACATTTATATTATATATATATTTTATTTTATTTAAAATTAACTTATACAAATAACAAATACATATATATTTATTTATAAATAATATAAAATATAAGTATATAATTTTAATACAAAATATACTATCATTTTATTTTCTAAAATTATTAAAAATAATCATTTTTAACTTATTTCGTACGAAACTAAAAAATATTTTTTAATTGCTGAATAAGTTTAAATCGAAACAAAAAAATTCAAGCCGAAAGCATCTATTGTATGTATACATATATTTTATTATTATTATTTACATTAATATATGTTTACAAATATATATTTAAATATATACATTATATTTACATATATAATATTTTAAATTTCATTTTATATGTATAGGTGCGTATATATATAAATTCGAATTATATGTAATAATATATATATTAATTCAAAACTACTTGGTATCTTTATATTCAAAATATTTTGCAATCTAATTGTGTGTGTATATATATGTACATATATTTATATAAGTTTATATTATCAATTTTATTTATAAGCAGTGCTTTATAATATATAAAATTATATATATATATATTATTTATATGTATGTATATATGTGTATGTTTGTATATATAGTCAACACACATGCACGCACGTGCACGTAGATATATATATATGTATGTATGTATGTATGTATGTATATAGGTATGTATGTATGTATGTATTTAAATTATATTATTTGTATGTACGCGTGCGCACACACACACACATATAAATATATACATATCCATATGTGTGTGTGTGTGTATAGACAACGCACATGTATACAGAGGGGCTAACACGTTGGTTGCGATGAAAATCTTAGCATCTATACCTGGGCATGTCAAATTATGTATTATTATGTTGCACGTGCACGTATACACATATGTATATATGATACACATAATATAATATAAACTCGACAATAAATAAACCTTATTTAATTAAATAAAACAAAATAAAATATTGATTTTATTTAAAATAAAGTTGGATAAGATCTAAATAAAATTAGACTTCATGGGCGCAATAAGATCCACATGGAAGAATTTTTTTGAAATTTACCCATTTACTCCGCTTTTAAGATGTTCATTTTGACTTTATTATTGAGTAATATTGTACTTAGATCTGAGGTGAAGTTTTGTTGCTTTAAGTAACATTTGTTCAATTAATTCATATGTTTGTAAAGAAATCATTTTGTTGTGACAATAGTTTGTATTTTATACCACATAATGATTAACTACATTTATTTTTATCATAAATGCACTAAATATAGTTTTCATGCACTAAATATAGATATATGGTTTATTATTTGATGTTTCATTTTGGCAACCAATGTCTAATATAATGGAAGAAATAAGTTCGAACAACAATTTGATGTTGTTTAGAGAAATATTTTGAACAACAAGTTGTATAGCTCAATGTCCGAGACCTGAAGTCTTGATTTACAGAAAGATTTGGTTATAAAGTTTATAAACTTGAAATCTTATCAGCATTTTTTTAGTTAGCCAAAATGCATAAGCTTATAAACAAGAAGTTTGCAAAAATTTTGAGAACCTGAAGTTCATCATAAATTAATGAACTTGAAGTTTTTCATGAATTAGAAACTCGAAGCATTCTTGAAACTGGGTGAAATGATAAGCTGTACTTCTTGAAAAAGTTAAAAAGGATAAGCATCTTCATATAAAATTATAATGGTGCATTCAATGGATTTCTAAAATCTATAATAGAGTTAGATCTTACTTTACTCTTTATATTTACATATTATATTGATCAAATATTCAGAAGATATTGTGTCATATGACATTCACAAATTCTATTATGTATGAATTCAATTTTGTTGTTTAGATTCCATTTCAAAATAAAAAATTGACTTTCAAAATTGTTTTTGGGCCTATTGTTAAATTTGGACGATTCAAATGTATTACAAATACTAAAAGGGAGAAGATAATAATTGATTCATGCAATCAATCAAATATGGGAAGCAAATAGGAAAGGCAATCTATTAATTTAAGATGATATATTAATTATTTTAAGCAATCAATCAAATATGGATATATGTATGGAGAATCAATCGAGCAGGGAATAAATATGGAAACAAATACTATTATGCTTAATTTGTGTTGAAATCAAATCAAGTAAATCTGAAAAGATTTCAATCTTATCTCCAAGGCAGTCTTCATCCTCGCCATATATATATGAAGACATTTGTTCATCTTTTTTGACAAGACGAGAGAGTTCTCCACAAAATATCTTCAATAGTTCCCTATTTCTGTATCTATTTTAGGATGAGTGAAATTTATTGAGTGATTTATATTCTTCTTGTATTGTTGTACTCTCTCTTGAAGTGAAGAAAGAATAAAGGTTGTTGGGTCTGAGGGCGTAGGCATAACCGAACCTCATTATATCAGTGTGATCTTTCCTTTCTTTCGTTTTATATAATCTCCATCCTTTGATTTTCTTTTTATTCTATTTGTTGGATTGGAATTGTCGAGATTGTTCACAAACTAGATATCGAGTGTCTTGCTTCCACTACCCAAAACTCTGATTTTGTGCAATAGTTTTGTTTTAGAGCTTGTTGTTCTGTTTGAAGACTATTTTATATATGTCTAAGTCTACAAAGATTAGCATTGGTAGAAGCTCCACAAATTATGGACTCGTTAGATTTGATGGAAAATGAGATTTTGGCATATAGAAGATGAAGATGGAAGCAGTGTTGAAGAAAGAGATCGAGGACTTTTACGGTTGTCTCAAATATACAAAAATTTATGAAATTGACACATGAAGAGAATGAGGAATTAGAGGAGGATGCTTTTACCACCATCCAGCTTAGCCTTTTTGATGAAGTCCTTAGAGAGTTTTCTCATGTGAAAACTGCTAAGGAATCATATGATGCTCTTTAGAGAAAGTTCTAAGACAAGTTTCTCACCAACCACATCATCCTACAACAACTTTATTCATTCAAAATAAAGCCTAGAACCAATGTATTAGCTCATATGGATGCCCTAAATACACTTGTTATGAATCTTTGAGCAGTTTAAAAAAATATTGAGGATGAAGTGCAAGCTGTCATTCTTTTATGTTCTTTGCCTACGAAGTATAACACTTTGGTTGGCTCTATGATCTATGGACACTCTTTTATTTTCTTGGAGGATGCAAAGAAATTTTTTCATAACAAGATGTTGAGGAGAAAGTTAGCGAACATGAACATGGAGAATGATTCTAAAGGCCTTACTGCACAGAGAGGAAGAAGTAAGAGTAGAGCCAAATATGGTGGAAATAGAGGCAAGCCAAGATCTCAATCAAGGGGAGCTTCGAAGGGAGTTTGTCAATATTGTACAAGGCATGGACATTATATTGCAAGTTTCCCCAAGTTGGAGAATAAAAAAAGACGTTTCCTAAAAGGCTTCAGCTTGTATAGCGAAGACATCAGATTCATATAGTGATCCTAGTGCTTTTACGCCTACTTCTTCTTCTATAAAGAGTATAATTTATATTATTGACTATGGAGCATCCTACCATACGATACTTGATAGGCACTCCTTTTCCACTTATCGTCAGTTTGATAGAGGAGACGTTCTCATGGAAAATAATGCTACTTGCCGCACGATTCGGTGAAAGTCCGGTTGTTTGATGGTGTTGTCTATACTTTGTGCGATGTTAGGCATATGCCTGATTTGAGGCGTTGGCTTAATATTTGGTTGGGCGTTGTGTATTCTTGACCTGAAGTGTGTAATAGAAAAGGATTCATTGAAAATTGAAAATGGCTCATTGATAGTGATGAAAGGGGTAAAATATGGAAATCTATTGTTGATAGGGATCACTGTTGTTGTGGAGTCTTTTTCAGTGGTTGATTCTATTGATTATGATTCTACCATACTGTGGCATTTTCATACGGGACACATTGGAGAGTGCAGTTTGGAGGTGTTGAGCAAGCGAGGTTTGATTGATGGCATTCATCATTCAGAACTTGGCTTTTGTGCGGGATGCGTACTTTGAAAGCAAATGAAGGTTTCATTTGGCATTGCAGAGCATAAGTCCACAGTTGTTTTGGAGTATGTTCACATTGATGTTTGGGGCCATGCACCATGCCTACCTATTGGAGGAGCTCGGTATTTTGTTTTATTTGTTGATAATTTTTCTAGAAAGCTATGGGTTTACTTTATGAAGTCCAAGGATAAGACTTTTGATAAGTTTTAAAGTTGGAAATCTCTTATTGAGAAGCAGCCTGGAAAGAAAGTGAAGATTCTTCATTCAGATAATGGTGGTGAATTCACTTTTCAAAAATTCACCAAATCTTATGAGTCTGAAGGAATCAAAAGGACTACACCACACTAGGCAACCCTCAGTCAAATAGGGTTGCTGAGAGGATGGATCAGACATTGTTAGAAAGAACTAGTTGCTTCCGTCTGACTACTGGATGAAAGAAGAGATTTCGGGCAAAAGCATTATCTATGGCGTTTTTCCTCATTAACCATACACCTTCTACCGCAATAGATACGAAGATTCCTGAAGAAGTATGGAAGGGAGGGCCTCTTTCATATTCCCTTCTCAGTGTGCTTGGTTGTCCAGCTTATGTGCATGAGAACAAAGGGAAGTAGGATCCAAGATCGCATAAGTGTATTTTTCTTAGCTATAGGAGAGGAGTTAAGGTTATAGATTGTGGCGTCCTACTATCTAGAAGATTTTCACTGGCAGGCATGTTATTTTTGATGAAAAGGATATGTCGAAGGTGGAGCCTTCTTCTTAAGTTAATGATGATGTTGAGAGGACAAATTCAGAGTACTAGACACTAAGTAGATTATCAGACTTCCATACAAGTACGAACGGTGTTTTTGATGGTACTATGGTTGATGAGGAGAGGATAAAGGATCAATCTCAAGGTAGAGCTCAAATTCAAACTCGACCAATCAAAGAGAAGAAAAGACCTAGATGGCTTGATGATTTTATAGGATTGAGCACCGAAGACATTGACTTCGATGACATGGTAGCCTATACATTTGGCATAGTTCATGACTAGCCTAGAGGCTATAGAGATACCATTAGTTCAGTTGATTGTTCCAGTTGGTTAGTAGCTATGGAGGAGGACATTGAGTCTTTGCACAAAAATCACACTTGGGGTTTATTGCCACTTCCTTTTGGCATAAGAGAAATTGGGTGTAATTGGATATATATGGGAAAGATGACAACAATGGTGACTTGAGATATAAGGCAAGATTAGTGGCGAAGGGGTATGTTTACATGAATGTTGTGGAGTTCCATGATATTTTTGCTCCAGTTGTCACACACTTTCATTCGCATTCTTTTGGCATTAGTTGCCTACTTCGACATGGAGTTGGAATAGTCAGATGTCAATGCAACATTCTTGCATAGTGACCTTGAGGAAGACATTTACCTACAGCAGCCAGAGGGGTTCATTGACGCAAGCATCCCTAGTCGCATTTGTAAGCTTAACAAATCTCTTTATAGTTAAAACAGTCTCCTAGATAGTGGTGGAATAAATTTGATAAGTTTATGATCTCACATGGTTACTCTAGAAGCTTTAAGGATAAATGCATCTATTTTAAGAAGCGTGATAAAGATATCAACTATTTACTGCTTTATGTTAATGATATGTTTATAGCTTTTAAGAGCATGATTAGAGTTTCAGAGTTGAAGACGAAACTCGACAAGGAGTTTGATATGAAAGATTTAGGAAAGGCATACAAAATTTTTGGGATGGATATTCAAAGGGTAGAAAGTAAAGAGTCTTGAAGCTCACTTAAACTCGGTATATCAAGAAAGTACTATCTCGATTTGGTATGGAGAAAGCTAAATTGATGGCTACTCCGTTAGGTTCTCAATTTCAACCACCCAAAGATTTATGCCCTACATCCGATGAAGACAAATAGGATATGACTAATATTCCTTAATCTAGTGCAGTTGGAAGCCTTATGTATGTTATGGTATGCACAAGATGTAATGACCCACAAATTCAACATTGCAAAATATTAATTTAATTAAAAGTAAATTTTTAATAAATTGGTGAATTGGGTATCATATTTACAACCGTCACGAAGGTTTTTCTAGGACGACCGGTTTGACATAGTTTTGAATCTTTTGATATATTCAGAGTTATAGGTTGCGACAAAGGAGCATTACAGTGTTTAAACAACGTACACAGCTGTTTCGGGCCAAACTGGATATACAGCTCATAACCAGTCATAATCATGATATTTATCTTCATTTTCTTCTCTATTTTCAAAATTCCTTAATCACCTACTAATGGCGAATGATCATCTCTAATTACAAATTGATTTAAAATAAAAGTGTTTAAAATATATCGAATTATATATCATTGGAAAGCCCTTAGTGAATGGAATAGACAACATGTGTTCATTTTGGGGTATGACATTCGAGGTCGCTAGAGATTGGCAAAATATTCAGTCCGTCATTTCAGGGTTTTGAAATCAACAGTTATTTGGCGACGATCGGAGGTTGCTGGGGTGTAGAGTACGTCGAATGGAGGCAATCCATATGGTCAGATCTAGTTAAAATCGTCTAAATTTGTGAGAATTAGCACTCAAATTGGTGGCATTCGTAGGTCGACCCGGTGGCATAGGAAGGTCGCGATTACCAAGGCTCTCAGGGGTAGTGTGGTTTGGAGTGTGGGTCATGGTGTTGGTGTCGGATTGAAGTGCGGTGGCTTGTGGTAGCATCTAGGGTAAAGGGATGTTGGCTGTTGAAGGCACAAAATTGGGTTCAGGTGCGTTAGTGGGTGGAGGAAGGGAAACATATGTATTGGTATGGTATGCATATTTTCTTTTTTATCATTAAATTATAAATTAATTCATATCTTCCAATCATGATATTTCGTGCATATAAACCCTAACTCACGTGCGGTTTCTTTCGTTGGTCTCGTGGTGTAATTTCGGATAATATGGTACTGGTTTGCTAAGTTTGGAGACCATTAGGAAAAATGCATTGGTATGATTCACTCAATTTAATTAATTGAATTTAAATTATAAAATAGATATCCATTGATGGAAAATTATAATTATTGATCTGTGTTGAAATATACTGATAATTGTTTGGATATTTTGGAGATTTTGGATGCGCTGATCCTTGGGTTGGTTGTTTATTACTGATTGTTGTATTACTAGATTTTTGCTCGTAAGCAATTGTGGATTAAAATATGACTATTATTCATTAAAATAAATAAGTAAAATTATGTAATAATGAGAAAGTATGATTGTTGACTCCAAAAATGGGCATCAACACCCATAGAATTCCATGGAGATTAAACAAAGAATGGAATTGAAAACAAAGCAGAAGAAGAAACGAACACATAGATTTTTATAGTGGTTCATCAATCTTGGCCTACATCCACTTCAAACTTTTATTGATCTTTCACTTGATTATGATTACAAGAATGTTTAGATCAGTTGGGATCCATTAGTACAAAAGTGAAGAATAAAAATGGCAGCGCTTCGGCAGAGAAAGCCGGATCCCTTTTCTGACGCCATGCCTGCTGTATTTATAGAGGAAGACGTGCATAGATCATACCGAAATTTTGGCAAAAGGTTCAGGATACCAAGACAAGGTGACCCAAAAATTTGCAGGCCCATCGGGGCCCATAATAGGGATCAGTACCATCCCTATAAAGGCATCCAAATGGGCTGCGATCCCTATAAGGGATGCCCTATGATGTTAGTACTTGCTCTCCAAATTTCATGCAATTCCGACGTACGGTTTGTGAGATATCGCATTTTCCATGAAGTGGTGTTGCTTGAATTTTGATTTCTACCGATCCCTCTAACTTGCTCCAAATGCCATGCGATCCCTATAGGGTGTTCCACATGTCCTAATTAGCTCCAAGTTTCATGTTGATAGCATCTGTTGATTTTGAGTTATTGACCGATCATTGTTGCAATATGTAGTGAAAGCTGAATATGGACGATCCCTTTTATATCGATACCTTTTATACCGATCCCTTTTGATAGGTGAAGTAATATGTCCATAACTTGAGCATACGAACTCCAAATGACTTGAAACTTGGAATGTAGCCTCATGGGACCTTCCTTGTCACTCTGTATCGATCGTACCAAGTTTGAAACATTAATTGAGGATATGTACCTATCTTCTAAGGAAAGGGATAAGCACTGAACCCCCGCCTATGGGAGGCATTATTCCATATTTAGAATATTATGGAGAGTCTATCCGTTAGCCTCGGTTGATCGTCGCTTTATATCATTGCCTGCACTTGATCTCTGAGCCTAATAATCATCTCTTCAGGCTGTCTTCCTCGATGATCATCTAGTCTAACTAATCCAGTCAGTCTGAATATAGCCGGGCCAAAAGGCCGGATAACACTTGCCCCCCAAAGTACGTCTTGTTGTGTACATGACGTGCTTTGAATTAAAGCAAGTTAGAGTCTCCAGTAAGAAATCCATCCAGTTTCCTGAATATTCGTTATCCTTCCATTTTATCCTCCTGAAGTGTTGTTTCCCTCTTTGATCGTCAGGGCGCTTAGTCGATTCCCAACAGTATAAATTCAGGATTGTATTCCATCAGTGGCTATCTGTGTCCAGTTCTACAAGACTAGTAAGCTTTGGCTATCTGATCAATCTTTTCTTTAATAACCCCAAGCGAAAATTCAATTTCTATCGATTTCAAGAAGTCAAAATTTTTGAATATACACGTGCACGTTCAGGTACACGTTCTTATCATTGGCTCCCGGATGCGTTTTGATATGCTCACGAGCCGTCACCAATTCCGTCTAGTTTAATTGCAATTCAATTGCAATTCCTTGTTTATATTGTTTTTGAAATACGGGTTGTAATCAGGTACTCGATGAGAGGGGACTTCAAGTTCTACAGGGATGACGGCCTCGGAGCCGTAAGCAAGGGTGAATGGAGTACGACCAGTCGTAGACTCGTGGGTAGTTCTGTAAGCCCATAATGCTGTTAGGAGTTCATCCACCCATTTACCTCTAGCCTTTTCCAAACGCCTCTTCAAAATGGACTTTATGATTTTGTTCATAGCTTCAACCTATCCATTTGCTTGCGGGCAAGCAAATACCGCAAATCTCTTTTCAATATGATGCCGACGGTAGAAGTCTCTAAATTTAGTGCTGTCAAATTGGGCTTCACTATCAGTTATAATGGTTCATAGAAGGTCAAAATGACAGATGATGTCCCGGATAATGAAGTTGATTATTTTCTTCGTCATGATCGTGGTTAAAAGTTTTGCTTCAGCCCATTTGGTGAAGTTATCAACTGCTACGATGGTGTATTTCGCTCCACCTTTAGAATCGACAAGAAGTTGATAATGTCAATACCCCAGTGGAAAACGGCTAAGGACTGGCCGTTTGAGTAATTTTAGTCAGTGGGGCTCTCAGAATTTTTGCAAACATCTGCACTCGTCGCATTGTCTAGCGTGATCAGCTGCATCTCGATTGACAATTGGTTGGTAATACCCGCAGCGGAGTATTTTCTTTGTCAAGATTTGCCCCCTGGTGTGATCGCCATATTCTTCTTCATGGACTTCTCTCAAGACCCGTAAGATATCATCATGGGTGATACACCGAAGCAGGGGAATGGAGAAAGCCTTTTATATACATGACTTCTTCTTGGATGATGCATCATGAAGCTTTGAGGAGGATCTGTCTTTTTTCATTCCTCCTTTCAGGAAGAATTTCCCATTGTTGATAGTCTTTGATAGGAGTCATCCATGGCTCCTTTTCTGGCTCCGTCTCTAAGATCTAGTCGATCTTCATCTATCAATGCTTGAAATATTAAGTACTTCAACCGGGACAAATTCTATTTGTCGTGCATCCTCAGAACTGGCTAGCTTGGCCATTGACTCGACCTTTTCATTTTGTTCTCTGAGGGTGTGTGTAATGATGTGATACTTGAAGTTGGCTAGTAGCTCTTGGACCCGGCCGAGATAAGAAGCAAGACGCTGCCCCATAGCAAGATTAACTTCCCTGACTTTGCATACTACTAATTAGGAATCACAAAAGATATGTAAAGTTTCCACTCCAAGTTCTCTGGCAAGTTTGAGGCTGGCGATCAAGGCTTCATACTTAGCTTCGTTGTTTGTTGCATGGAAGTCGAGTTTCAGGGCGTAGCAGATCGATCGTTCCTCAGGAGTCATTAACCCAACTCCAGTGCTAGAACACTGATCATTGGATGCTCCATCCATGTACATTTTCCATCTGTTGGTTGGTTCTCCACTGCTCTTCGAATAGTCGTCTGATGCATTGAATTCAGATATGAGGTCTGCTAATTTCTGTCCTTGGATAGCTCTTCGAGGGAAATAAGTGATACCGAATTGGCTTAGTTCGATATTCCATTTGAGTAGTCTTCCAGGCATCTCAGGTTATTGTATGACCTTTCGTAATGGCTGGTAGGCATAGACGTTAATGGGGTAAGCCTGAAAGTAAGAGCGGAGCTTTCGTGATGAAATCAATAGGCATTACGCGAGCTTTTGAAGCTTCAGGTAGTCTTCTCTTAGTACCTATCAATCACTTGTTGACCCAGCCTCTGGGTCTAATTCTCTTCGCATAGCATTGCGGCGCTTATGGCGTGTACCAACATGGCTAAATTGATGTATAAATCTGTATGATCCACCGACTTTGACAAGATGGGAGGTCTCTTTAAGTGGTTCACCAAAGCTTGGAATGCATCTTTACAATCCTGTGTCCATTCGAAATTCCTTTTCCATCTCCTAATTAGGTCGAAGAAGATAGTACACTTATCGGTGGCCCTAGAGAAGAATCGGCTTAGGGCGATGACCTCCCATTTAGACTCTATACCTGCTTGATTGTCTTCGATACCTAGATGTTTCGAACTGCTTGAATCTTCTTAGGGTTGGCTTCAATTCTGTGAGAGTTGAACATTAAACCCAGGAACTTCCCTGACACAACGCCGAAAGAGCATTTCAAGGGACTGAGTTTCATTCCATATCTTCGGATAAAACTGAACGTCTTCGCTAAGTCATCGATGTGGTCATTTGATTGTCGTGACTTCACAAGCGTATCATCCACATATACTTCCGTCGATTACCCGCTTTCGGTTGACTAGTATCTGGTAAGTAGCTTCAACATTATTTAGTTCAAATGGCAACACAACATAATGATATAATCCTAGATCGGTAATGAAGTTGGTGTGCTCCTAATCAAGGACGTGCACTAGGTCTTGCTGTACTCGGAGTACACATTCATAAATGAAAGCAGTTCATATCCAGCAGTTGAGTCTACCAGCTGGTCGATCCTTGAAAGTGGAAAGCTGTCTTTTGAGCATGCCTTGTTCAGGTCTGAGTAGTCGACGCATGGCCGCTACTTTCCATTAGCTTTTCTCACAAGAACTGGATTTGATACCCATTTTGGGCAGAGGGTGTCGCGGGTAAATATGTTGTTTTTGAGTTTATCCACCCCCTCTTTAAGTGCAGCGAATCTTTTCTGATCCTTGTCGCGTTGCTTTTGTTTTACTGGGACATGCCTCGGGTCGATATTTAATGCATGGCTCGTGATAGTCGGTGAAATCACACACATGTTAGAATGGGTCCAAGCGAACACATCAAGATTCATTTGAAGAAAGCTATCTAATTCCTTTATTCATTGCACTGAGCTGTGATCCGACCTTCAGTACCTATAATAGGTCGCCAAAACTGACTATAATGTTGATCGTTAGCTCTGCGGGTGCAGCCTTGGATTCCCCGAGTTCAAACGTAATTGTTTCACGTAACAATCAACGTGAAATCTGGTTAGGACGTTCAATGATGGCGATTACTCCGGTCGAATCCTAGAGTCTTGTCATGGGTTTTTGAGTCCGATAGAGAAGGGCTCTAAGTGCTTTGAGCGATTATCTGCAACTGGTCGAATATCATGCTTAGAAGCGAATTGAATCAAGTGTTGGGTAGGGTTTAGCCCCGTGTTGTGCACAACCGCAAAGCTAGCTCTTCGCTTTGAGTTTGAATCTAATTGTATATTCGAGTAACACGCTTTCCATTCAATGTATTCATGATCCGTTACCCATCGTTTGGGTTGGAGTGATAGTCAGTTGCCAATGAGCTTAGGCATCGATTCGATGATTCTATCTCTAGGCATCCTTTCGGTCGTAGCTTCGAGTCATTGTAAACACTATATATAAATTTCAATATTGAGCTATCGCAGCCAGTCTTTGGAAGATCACACTTCTGCTCCCAGTCTCGAGTTGATAAATATACTACATGGACGGTCGAGTCTCATCCTAGCTATGTTTATATTCCCACCTAAGCTCCAAAGACATAGAGTTGACCAATGAATGGTCGGTTCACATTCATCTTGTTTCTCTCTCGTGCCTCCAAGTCTAGGGCATACATCGATAAGTAGGAAGGCAAGCCATGTCCACTTTATCTTTACACTCTTTCCCGTTGAATCATGGAATCAGGTTAGTTGATGGAAGGCTGAGTCTCGTCTATCCTGGATTGTATTCTGGTTTTTCCTTCCAGGGGGAATACTTCGATGCTCCATCAGATTTCGGGCATGAGTTGGGTACTGGATGGTCAACCACGTCCACTTTGATTCATATTCTCTAATCAGATCTAAGGGTAGAGTTGGCTCAAGTGCAGGCGGGTCATGCTCATCCGGTTTCATACTCCTCGTGACTAATCGAAGGATGGCGTTGGAGAATTAATGATCAAGTCTCCATGGTTTATTCTCCTTTCCACACTTTGGTGATCATAGTATTTCGAGGGACATCCGGGTCACATATGTTTGTGTTTGGTGTGGATCGATATTGACCCCTCGATCTGATGGTATGATATAGTCGGTCACCAGTAACTTTGGATGTCATTTTGATTGGTTTCGTATTGAGGCCTCCTTGTAGTCATTGCCTTGAGTTGTAAAGAACACCAAGCCAGAGCTATAATGAGCTGTCGTATTCAGCTTTTAGTGATTTGTACTCCTGCCCCCAACATTGATTTGGCGAGGCCATAAGTCGGACGGTCGAATTCCATCCTTAGCTAGTTTATACTCCTCCTGTCAATTTCAGGCTGGAGTTTGTGGAATAGAGAATGATCGAAATCCACTCATTTATTCACCCATGTTTATACACCAATCCGCACTATAGGGACTTAGAGTTATTTTGCAAGCGGTCGGTTCATGCTCGATTTATGTTTACGCCTTAGTCCGCACTCCGGGGACTTAGATTTGTTTTGTGGGCAGTCAAATTTCAGCCCGGGGCAGTCGTATCTCCGCCCAAATTGTTTATACTCCAGTCCGCACTCCGGGGACTTAGAGTTTTCTCATGGGTAGTCGTTTTTCCGCCCGGGGCAGTCGTATTTCCGCCCGTATTGTCTATACTCCAGTCCGCACTCTATAGACTTAGAGTTTTCTCGTAGGCAGTCGTATTTCCACTCGAATTGTTTACACTCTATCCCGCAGTCGGGGACTTAGAGTTTTTCTCGTGGGTAGTTGTGTTTCCGCCTAATGGTTTATACTATAGTCCGCAGTCGAGGACTTAGAGTACTCTAGTCCACAGTTGGGGACTTAGAGTTTTTATCATGGGCAGTCGTGTTTCCGCCCATGGTAGTCGTTTCTCTGCCGAATGGTTTATACTTTAGTCTGCAGTTGGGGACTTAGAGTACACTAGTCCGTAGTCGGGGACCTAGAGTTTTTGTCATGGGCAGTCGTGTTTCCATCCGTGGCAGTCATTTTCCGCCGAATGGTTTTTACTCTAGTCCGCAGTTAGGGACTTAGAGTACTCTATTCCACAGTTGGGGACAGAGTTTTTGTCGTGGGTAATCGTGTTTCCACCCGTGGCGGTCGTTTCTCCGCCGAATGGTTTATACTCTAGTGCACAGTCGGGGACTTAGAGTTTTTATCGTGGACAGTCGTGTTTTCACCCGTCGCAGTCGTTTTTCCACCAAATGGTTTATACTCTAATCCGCAGTCGAGGACTTAGAGGTTTTGTTGTGGGCAGTCCTGTTTCCGCTCATGGCAGTCGTTTTTCCACCGAATGGTTTATACTCTTGTCCGCATTCAAGGACTTATAGTTTTTGTCATGGGCAGTCGTGTTTCCGCCCGTGGCAGTCGTTTTTCCCCCGAGTGGTTTATACTTTAGTCCGCAGTCCGGGACTTAGATTTTTTGTCGTGGGCAATCATGTTTCTGCCCATGGCAGTCATTTTTCCACCAAATGGTTTATACTCTAGCCCACAGTCTGGGGACTTAGAGTTTTTCTCGTGGGCAGTCATGTTTACGCCCGAATTGTTTATACTCTAGTCCGCACTCTAAGGACTTAGAGTTTTCTTGATGGATGGTCAGTCACACCCGTTTGATTTGTACTTCAGTTGCCAAGTCGAGGTCAGAACTGTTGAGAGAATAGTCTAACCATGTTCATCCATGGAATGGAATTATGCCGCCAGCATCAAGGATGAAACTTGACAAATGGACGGTCGATTCTCGTCCACTTGGTGATTGTAGCTCTTCCAATCAAGTCAAGGAAGGAGGTACATGATGGATGGTTGGATCACACCCATGCTGGGGTTGGATAATCAAGTCTTGTACAATTTGCTTCGTATTCTTTCTAGAAAACAGAGGTAGAGAGTTATTGAGTGGACAGTTAGGTTGCATCTGTTTCAAGGTGAGGTCGTGTCCATGTGTTGAGAGCGGTGGTTGATGAGTAGGCAGCCCATCATGGCTACTTAATGTCGGGCTTTCGAACTGCCTCTTGTGTTTAGGGTAGGAGTTTATGTGTAGATGATCAAATCACATCCACTCTAGTTAGATCTCGACATCACTGAGCTTAAGGAGAGGCATATGTATTTTGTCGAACTTTATTTTATCACCCGAGGAGTGGATGATTGGGCCACATTCGTTCCAAGCCTTGCTTAGGTCTCCAAGTCAAATATGGAGGCCGATGAATGGACGGTTATTCATGTACGCTTGTATTGGGTTCTGACCGTGACGAGCTTTTCCATATCTAGTCCTTGGCCCCAAATCAGAGGCACATAGTTGCAGATGAGTGGTTGAATCATGCTCGTCTTGATGAAAGTCCACAGGTCCAATCACGATCTGTAGGGATTGGCTGGCGGCCAACTTTGAGTACTTGGTCACCTACATCATTTTGGAAGTAGTTTAGTTCAAGTTGGTCGTAGTTCACAGCACAGTTGAAATTGAAATAGAAATAATTCAAAGAACATCAGAATAAATATCACTGATAAGTGAAGCATCATCGTGTGCTCGCTATTCAACTTTGGCCCTAGCTCCTTTCAGCAGGATGTCGACCGTCAGCGGTCCAATTGATAATCAGAGTTCTTTATTGATAGGCATCAGATGTTCCATGCCCGCCATTCTGCAGGGCTTGCACATACTATTGAAGCTTTCCTTTCCGAATCAGCTTTCCGATCATATCTCGGAGGTGTGTGTAATCGCCAGTGTTAGGACCGTGTGCATCTTGGAATATACAACATTCCCTGGATTTTCTCTGGGCTTCGGTGGACTCTCTCAAAGCTGGTTTTCAGTACTGCTCTAAGTTGTGAGTCTCCAAGTAGATGTTATCGGTTGAATCATTCAAAAGAGTATATGAGTCGAATTTTGAGATCCTAGGTTATCTCCTGGAATTCGAGACCTTAGCCAACGGGCCCGTACTGTTCGTTCTCCTAGTCTGCTCTACCTCATCCTTGCTTAGTTTTTGATTCACTTTGTAACAGAGACGATTCAAGGTCGTAGGAGGCTCTCTAGCTAACTAGATGCCAAAATCTGTCTGGGGTTGATTCCCCTCATCAATGCCATCAGTATGGTATCCTCGCTAGCATCTGGAATAAAATGGATAATGACATCACATCCTCGGTGTGATTTGTATGCATTCTAAACTGCTTGACAAACTTCTGATCCGGTTGATTGAATGAGGAGATGGATTTGGGCGATAATCGCATAAATCGCATGATCGATACACCTTTGAGGAATATAGGAATTCATGAGATGTAGTCCAGGGTCGGTTTTCCCTGAGTAAACTGATATGATTGGTACATTGAATCTCCTCGGATATATTGCACATTGAACGACTTCAATGAATAGGCTTCAACTTGGGGAGATGCTTCAGTCATCATTAATCCGGTTCGTTTTTAAATTACAGCTACTTGTCATGCTTATGAATGATGTATGCATGCCCGAGATATCAGCAAAGCAAGATGGACCAGTATTGACGGATCAGTGGAAAGTTACTTGGAGTCGGACCCGAGAAAATCTGCTATTTGCTTGGAGTCAGCAATTGGTTTGCTTGGAGCCACCGAATCCAAAGTGCTGGGTCAGTGAAGAATGGTGCTTGGAGTCGTCTTGGAATTTTCTTGGAGAAAAACTTGGTTTTACTCGAGTTTGGCTTTGGGCCAAAATTTCTTGGGTTTGCTTAGAATCACATCCCCTATGTTCTCTAACCTTTGGGAGTATCGTTTGAGTAGCAGTTTCTTGCTCGTCCCTTGGTTGCAATTCAGAAGCTACTGCTTGATCCTCTATGTCCCGGTCAGTCACATGACGTAAGGGAAGTGGATAGGATGCTCCATCTTTAAGTTGAGTTCCGAATCCAGATTGTAGGGGCATATGGGTTTTTAAGAGAGGTATCGACAGTGTAAGATTCGGTTGAAATGCCTTGATGATGGATCGGTAGTATGCTATATGAGAGGGATCAGCTATACGGAGTATGGAGGGATCGGTAACATGAAGGGATCGGTGGAATAGGGATTGGCATACTTTCATAGGGATCAATATATTTGCTTTAAAGAGGGATCAGTATAGCTGTTTTGTAGGGGGATCGGTATATGTGTTTTGCAAAGGGATCGACACTTAGCAGAGGGGTCGGTATATACCCCTTGGAGAGGGATCGATATATACCCCTTGGAAAGAGATCGGTATACTTATTGGAGGGATCGATATTGATGTATTTGGAGCGATCGGTACATATGGTTTTTGGAGCGATCAATACATATGGGTTTTGGAGCAATCGGTACATATGGTTTTTGAAGCGATCGGTACATATGGAGGGATCAGTAGTGCATGTAGTACTTCAATAGAGGGGTCTGCATTTACTCAGTATATATGCTAGAGGGGTCGGTATACATATATCTACCTTCGTAAGGGTTCAGTCATTTAGGCTAAGGGATCGGTTGTAGTTGAGATTGGAGGGGGATCGGCCATCATGGCCTTGTGAGAGGGATCAGCCATCATGGCCTTATGAGAGGGATTGACCCTTCCCTAACTTGAGTGCAAACTTCAACATCTAATCCCAAGGACTTGCACACATGAGTGAATCCGATCCCTTCCAAATGGACATGAACACATGAACAATTCCAAACAAGAACACTAGCATAATTAGATCCTCCAAAAACACAAGAAGTAGACTTAGTCCTTTAACCCTGGGTATTAGCTTCCTTTAGATCTTCTTCAAATCTGAGTAGAATAGGAAGTTTATCATTTGAAAGCTGGATTTATCTCGCGAATATGGAAATCCACCAGTAGATGATGAGATCCAATCAAGCTGAGAATTCATTTCTCAGCGAAAGCACCAAAATGTTGGATGCCAAAAATGGGCATCAACACCTATAGGATTTCATGGAGATGAAACAAAGAATGGAATTAAAAACAAAGCAGAAGAAGTAAATGAATACACAGATTTTTATAGTGGTTCGGCAATCTTGGCCTACATCCACTTCACCCTTTTATTAATCTTTTACTTGATTATGTTACAAGAATGTTTGGATCAGTTAGGATCCATTAGTACAAAAGTGAAGAATAAAAATGGCAGCGTCTTGGCAGAGAAAGCCGGATCCCTTTTATGGCGCCATCCTTGATGTATTTATAGGGGAAAATGTGCACGGATCAGACCGAAATTTTGGCAGAAGGTTCAGGAGACCAAGATGAAGCGACCCAAAAATTTGTAGGCCCATCGGGGCCCACAATAGGGATCGGTACCATCCCTATAAAGGCATCCAAATGGGCTGCGATCCTTATGAGGGATGCCCCATGATGTTAGCTACTTGCTCTCTTAATTTCGTGCAATTCCAACATACGGCTTGTGAGATATCGCATTTTCCATGAAGTGGTGTTGCTTGAATTCTAATTTCTACCGATCCCTCTAGAGGGATAGGTACTGATCCCTCTAACTTGCTCCAAATGCCATGCGATCCCTATAGGGTGTTCCACATGTCCTAATTAGCTTATATTCCAAGTTTCATGTTGATAGCATCTGTAGATTTTGAGTTATTGATCGATCATTGTTGCAATATGTAGTGAAAGCTGAATATGGATGATCCCTTTTGATAGGTGAAGTAATTTGTCCATAACTTGAGCATACAGACTCCAAATGACTTGAAACTTGGAATGTAGCCTCATGGCACCTTTCTTGTCACTCTGTATCGATCTTACCAAGTTTGGAACATTAATTGAGGATATGTACCTATCCCCTAAGGAAAGGGATAGGCACTGAAACCCCGCCTAAAGGAGGCATTATTCCATACTTAGAATATTATGGAGAGTCTATCCATTGGCCTCGGTTGATCGTCGCTTCATATCATTGCCTGTGCTTGATCTCTGAGCCTAATAATCATCTCTCCAGGCTGTCTTCCTCGATGATCGTCTCGTCTAACTTGTCCAGTCAGTCTGAATATAGCCAGGCCAAAAGGCCGGATAACAATGACAAACAAATGATTAATGTGATTATTTATAGTTTCTATGTGATGAAATTAAATGAAATTAACTGGAGAAATTCATTAAGGTTACTATTTATAAATTTCTGGGGAAATCCATAAATAACAATGAAGAATATGTTTTAAACTAAATTTGAAATGTGTATTATTATTATTCAATGTATGTATTGAGATTTTATAAATAATAATAACACAGTTTTATTGAAAATCACACCGTGTTGAAATAAATGGAAATGAACTAATTTTGGAGTATATTAAGGAGATTTAATATGAATATTAATACTTTAGCATAAAATAATAATACTGTTGATATGAAAGGTAATTTGATGAAATTACTATTTTTGATAGAATATATTATTTGGAAAGATTTGAAGTAATTCGATTGCAACAAAATATTTTGAAGTATATTACCAATTTGAGAGAATTATTGTTGTTTTAAAGTAAAAAAAGGTGAGCTTATAATAAACAATAATAAAATGATGTTATACTTAAAAGAAAAAAAGAATGTAAATATGATGTTTTGAATGGGTGTAATATGCGATTAACATTTGATTTAATTTATCGCATATGTTATTTTATTACGATGAGATCATATTTGGATGTGCTGCCATTATTACTGCATTGTGTTACTTGACTATGGTTTTACTGTGTTGGTGTATGTGTAACTAATGTTGTTTGGATTAGTACACATTTGATGGTTGATGTTTTGAGACTACTATGGGATGATTAATATACATTTGATGATTTATAATTACATTGTGAAGTGTTGCTATAATGGATGATTAGTATAAATATAAGTATATTTTGTTGTTTCTTATTTAATGATTGAACATTGTTAGATGTATGTGATGTTTAATTGCTAAGTGTACTATAGTTGTTGCCCCATATGATGATCTGTTGTGATGGATGAGTAGAGATACTGTTTTCTGCTTTTATTAATTGCGTTGGTTGTGAAGGTTGAATTGATGCAATAGTTGAGTTAATGCAATGGTTGTTATGAACTAACAGGTATTTGAATGCTGGAGAGGAGCAGGAAACGGAAGTACATGGGCTTGATCCCTCAAAAGGATTATGGAGGCAGCCTTTTTTTTATGTAGAAGCCACTGGATCCCTTAGGTTAGGTCGGGGTGTATAGAAATTGGCACAGTCCAAAACATAGTTGAAACCATTTTTTTTCATTTTTTATCTTATATATCTGTACATGTGTAAAGTTGCAAATAAGAGCTGAAGAGGAATGGAGAGTGGGGATTGCTGGGCTATATAAGAGGTAGCTAATTCGGTATATTCTTCTATACCATGGTTATATTATTTATGCATTGATGATAACTATTGCAATAAAATATAATTTATGCGATGATGTAAAATAACTATATAATCGAGTTAATAGTTATTTATATTGATGTTTGATTCCGATGTGAGGTTTCTCCTTTTATTCACTATTTTAGAATTATAAATTTTTATCCACCCATGGTCCACTGTTTTTAATATCTGAAATTAGTTGTAAGCATATTTGACATCGTTTATAATTGATTTTAGATTTAAAAATAGCGAGTCATCACACAAGGCCTGATTTAGCTCATGCGGTTGGTGTTGTTAGCAGATACATGTCTAAACCGAGCAAGACTCGTTGCAAGCAGTATAGTGGATTCTACAAAACTTGAGAGGCACTCTTGATATTGGCTTGTTGTTTGGCAGAGTCGATAGTGATATAACTCTAAGGGGTTATTGTGATTCAAATTATGCTGGGGATAGGGATAGTAGGAAATCAATTTCAGGCTATGTGTATACACTTGGCTTAGGCTCGATTTCTTGGAGATCCAAGCTACAATCAATTGTTGCTTTATAAACTACAGAGGTAGAGCTTTATTTTTATTGTGGAAGCGGCTAAGGAAGGGTTGTATTTGTTACAATGTTTGGAGGATTTATCAATGATGCAGGAGATGGTGGAGTTATTTTCATATAGCTAGAACACCATTCATCTTATTGAGAATCAAGCTTACAACTCATGGACAAAGCACGTTGATGTTAGAAGTTTCTTTCTTATGCATGAAGAAGAGAGAAATAAGATAAAGCTATTAAAGATACACGCAAAGAACAATACAACCGATATGTTAGCAAAGTCGGTTTCAAAGAATAAGTTTGAGCATTACTCAAACTTGATTAGTGTTGTACGCACTAGCTAGCGTCATGGGGTGCTGACCCAACAACCAGTTTTGTTGATTAATAGATATGTTTGAATCGAGATAGAGTGTTAAATTTGGGCGATTCAAATTTATTCCAAATACTAAAAGAGCAAAGATATTAATTGACTCATGCAATCAATCAAATATGGGAAGCAAATATGAATGGTAATTAATTAATTTAAGAAGATATATTAATTGATTTAAGCAATCAATCAAATATGGATATACGTGGAAAGCAGAATACAAAGGCAGTCAACTAACTGATTTAAATCATAAATTAATTTTATGTATCAACAAAGAAGAATGCTATGTATATAGAATCAATCAAGTAGGGAATAAATATGGAAACAAATACCATTATGCTTAATTTGTGTTGAGATCAAACCAAGGAAATTCGGAAAGATTTAAACTTTATCTTCAAGACAATCTTCATCCTCGCACGCACGCGCGCACACACACAAGGGGTGTAAACAGGCCAGACCTGACTGGATGAAGGTGTGTCCTAGTACTGTCCTATAAGAGATTTGGATGGACATGAGTCAGAAATGCATTAAGCTCGGACATTGTTCGTACGAGCCAGATAACGGATGGACTATGTTCGGACAATAGAAAAACATCGGACATTTTCGGACGAACATATTTCGTATATTTTTCTTTTCCTAATTCGTGTCCAAAATAAGAACCATACTGACGCAGATAAGACACCTAACAGCCTCGGACCGAGCCGGATGTCGGGCAATACTATAAAATTTATAGGCCTACACACACACATACACACACACACACAAATATATATATATATATATATATGTGAAGACACTTGTTCATATATTTTGACAAGACAAGGGAGTTTTCCACAAAATATCTTCAACGAGATCCCTATTTCTGTACCTATTTTAGGGTAAATGAAATTTATTGAGTAATTTATATTCTTCTTACAGTGTTATACTCCCTCTTGAAGTGAAGAAATAATAAAGGTTGTTAGGTCCGAGGACCTATGCATAGCCTAACCTTGTTATATCGATGTGTTCTTTTCTTTCTTTCTTTGCTTATAATTTGTGTCCTTTGATTTTCTTTTTATTCTCTTTGTTGGATTGGAATTGTCGAGATTTTCCATAGACTAGATTATTGGTTTTCTCTTTCGCTGTCCAAAACTCTGATTTTGCGCAATACCTATATGAAAATATAAATGTATATATGATATACCTTTTTAGTAAAGTTTATTTTGGATTATATGATGAATTTGAATGTTATTGAGGTTTATCTATTAAGATCGAATAGTATATCGTACAATTTTGCATCATATTCCATATGCTCGGTTAGCTTTTGGTTACTTGTGACTTTGATTTGAATTAGAAATGAGATATTGAATAGAACAATGACATATTTTATTTTAGGTACATGGATATCTAATATAACTCAAACTTGTAGTTTGGTGAGTACTATAAAAAGTTAGGATCAATTATTTACTAATCATACTATGTTATAAAACCTTAAGTTTGATAAGTTATTGTTGTGCACATATGCCTAGCTATATTGTTAAACAACATATAGTATTCTCTAGAAGAGATAACCCATACAACATTTAGCTTACATCTGGGATTTTTTTAATCTCCTGAAGAGATATCCATATATAGTCATAGCTATATATGATCATTCTTTTCATAGATATTTCACATAATCTCTAAAAGTGATTTCTAGAATTCTTCTTTGTGTTTTTTTAAATTGCACTTCCTTTGGAAGTAATATTATAACTACTAAAGGGATGTCATATAAAACTCCAGAAGTAGTGACAACAATTTATCACTAAAAGAGATATTATATAACAGTACTATACTCCAAAAGTAGATGTTTTACCCTCACATCTAACTTTTATTCGGTGCATTTAATTTTGTTACTATATGTAAAATTTGATATGACATTTCAGAAGTAGTTACTATAAAAATCTCCAGCAGAGATATTTTATGCTACTCTGAAAGTAGTGATTATGAAATATATATAGAAAAGGATATTGCATATTGATGTGACATTCTAAAGTAGTGCATATATATCTATAGAAGATAATTTATTACTCTAGAAGCGGTGATAATAAAATATATCTAGATGAGATTTGTTTATATATTTGGTAATGTTACAAAACCAAATAAATGTATAAAAATTTGACTACGATGAAATCCTATGTATTTTAGATTTGATTTAAACTTAAAGTTTAAGCACTGTATAATGAGTACTATATATTTCATTATAATTGTATAGAACCTCTCAAATAGGTAAGAAATCAAACTATTTTTAGAATACTTTATTCTATGTTCGCATGTCTAATTATATTCTAAAAGTCATATGCTTAATTATTCCTAAAAAATATTATATACATAACCATTTCTTGAAGAAATATCTTTAGATATTCTCCTAAAGAGCTGATATATATGTCATAATGTACTTTTCACGAAAGCTATAAATAAGGTCCTCAAGTAATCAGTATAATTAGCTAATATAATAGCATATTTCGATAAGATTTGAAGTACCTAACATATTTTCTTTATTTTTATGTAAAGATATCTCTTTTGTTAGATTCTCTAGAAGAGATATTTATATTTAATTCAATCTGTATTATTCACTAAATAAATAATTATAAATAATGTTCAAAAAAGATATTTGAAATATAATTGAAATATATAACTTAATAACTTGAAATTGTAGATAAAATTTATTTGAACCGAAGTTCAACACAGTTTGGGCAAAAAACCTTTAAGGTGTATATGAAGTGCAGTTCGAAGTACATTGTTCTTAAACATATCTAAACAAAATATGCAGAAAACTTCAATTATATTATAAATTTACCTAGATTCATATATTTAAGTGGACGAAATTGAATGAAAAGTTCAAAATATCCAAAATCACACTCAAGTTTGATATTGGAAATAAATGTTAGAATTGCTCCAGGACTGCTATATCAGTCCACATGACTGTTATGTTTTTATATGTTTTTAATCATTTAGATATTTTGTTAGTCAATAAGATGTCCTAGTCTTTATGAGTGGTTAAAGGATCGGTAGCTTGTATTTTGGCTATTGATATTTTTCAGTTTGCTTTTCCTTCTTAAGATTTGAAAAATAAGTGTGTTGCTGATTAATAAGAAAGCTTTGGTGACTACCATTCTTCTTTGCAAAATATTAATTTAATTTTTCAATTGGTATCATAGCTCTCTTCATAAGGGATCTATGAAACAGAAGCTGAATCAAGTCTTTCTCTCAATGGAGAAAATTACCAGCTTTGGGCAGTAAGAACGGAGACCTACCTGGAGGCCTTAGATCTTTAGGAAGCTGTGGAAGAGGATTATGAAGTTCATCCGCTGCTAAACAATCCCACCATGGCTTAGATCAAAGTTCACAAGGAAAGAAAACCAAAAAGTCAAAGGCAAAAGCAACTCTATTTGCTATTGTTTCAACAACCATCATCACAAGGATCATGTCCCTCAAAACAGCAAAATAAATTTGGGATTATTTGAAGGAAGAATACATAGGAGATGAAAGGATATGATGCATGCAATACTGAATTTAATCAGGGATTTTGAGTTGCAAATGATGAAAGAATCTGAGAGAGTGAAAGAGTATTCAGATAGATTACTTGGCGTTGCTAATAAGGTTGGGTTACTTGGCACTAAATTTCTTAATTCCAGAATTGTAGAAAAACTACTTGTAACCGTACTAGAAAAATATGAAGCATAAATTACCACTTTGGAGAACACAAAGGATTTTTCCAAGATCACCTTGGCAGAGTTGTTAAATGCTTTGCAAGCTCAAGAGCAACGAAAGTGTAGGAGGCAAGATCATATAGTTGAAGAAGCTTTACCATCCAAGCATCAAGATGCTGAGAAAAATAAGATGTCAACCAATGAAAACACATCGAGCAACCAACTCCGAAACAAGGATGGAAACTAAAAGAGAAACTTTCCACCTTGTTGGCATTGTGGTAGAAAAGGCCATCTTCCATTCAAATGCTGGAGGAGACCAGATGCAAAGTGCAACAAGTGTGATCAACAAGTGCTGATTAAGATGAAGAAGGCCAGATGTTCGTAGCAACATGTTTTTCAACCCAGTGCTCTTCAGAAAGTTGGTTGATTGACAATGGTTGTACAAACCACATGACCTATAACAAAACTCTTCAAGGACTTGACACCCGCTGAAACTACGAAAGTCCGAATTGGAAATGGTGGTTATATCTCTACAAAAGGAAAATGAGCCATTGTAGTTACAAAAAGTGCACGTCAAAAGACAATTTCAGATATTCTGCATGTACCTGATATTGGTCAAAATTTATCGAGTGTGGGTCACCAATTGAAAAAGGATTCAAAGTATTCTTTTAAAATCCGTTTTGCCACATTTATGATGTCATTGGAAAGGAGATTTTACAAGTTAAAATGAGAGGTAAAAGCTTCTCATTTGATCCAACAAAGGAGGAACATGCAGCTTATTCCACTGATGTTAGCATCATTGAAGTTTGGCACAAAAGGATCGGGTATTGTAATCTTCAAAGAATGTTGAAACTGAAGAAGAATGACATGATTAGAGGCCTACCAACTTTTGCTGACTATATAACAAATTGCCATGCATATTGATTTGGTAAACAAAATAGGATGCCATTCCCTAAATCAACTTGGAGGGCCTCTCAAAAGCTACAACTAATTCACACTGATGTAGTAGGACCTCTAAAAACACCATCACTACAAGGTAGCCTCTTTTACATTGTTTTTATTGATGATTTCACAAGGATGTGTTGGATTTTTTTCCATGAAATTTAAGTCAAAAGTGGCTGGAGTTTTTTGAAGTTCTAGAAAATGGTGGAAAACCAAAGTGGGTAAAAAATTCGAGCTGTGAGGTCTGATAATGGGAAGGGATACACCTCTGCATAATTTGATTTATTTTGTGAAGAAGCTGGCATTGAACATCAGCTCACTACTCCCTACACTCCAGAACAAAGTGGAATTAGCGAAAGGAGGAATAGATTTGTAATGGAGATGGCTAGATGTATGTTGCATGAGAAAGAGTTGCCAAAGAAATTTTGGGAAGAGGCTGCTAACATAGTAGTTTTTTTGCAAAATTGACTTTGAACCAAAGTTTTAGAAAATAAAACTCCATTTGAAGCTTGGTATGGCTATAAACCTTCACTAAGCTTTCTTAAAGTTTTTGGTTGTGTATGTTTTGTTCATGTTCCACAGATTAATCATGACAAACTCGATGGGAAGGCAATTCCAAGAATTTTCATGGGGTATAGTTTTGTTTCCAAAGCCTACAAAATATATCGTTAATAAACAGGAAAGATTACAATTACAAGAGATGTACATTTCAATGAAAATGAGCAATGGGATTGAAAAAATTCATAAAGAACGTGTGGATTTTCACAAGACCAAACATATAATTCTTCTTAAAAGCAAACAACAAATCATTGACAAGATGAACTAGAAGATAATCTTCCAAACAAAGGCATAAGATCACTTTCTAACATATATCAGAGATGTATTGTGGCAATATATGAACCTGCTGGACATGACAAAGCTCTTAAAGACTCAAAATGGAAGAAAGCAAAGGAGGAGAAGATGTCAATGATTCGGAAGAATAAAACTTGGGAATTAGTTGATAGACTCGAGGAAGAAAAGTCATTGGAGCAAAGTGGGTGTACAGAACAAAGCTCAATGTAGATGGTTCCTTCAACAAGTACAAGACCAAGCTTGTAGCTAAGGGGTATGCTCAGATATTTGGTGTTGATTATTCTGACATGTTTGCTCCTGTTGTAAGATTAGAGATAATCAGAATGTTGTTAGCTATAGCATCACAAAAGGGTTGGAAAGTTTTACAGTTAGATGTGAAATCAGCTTTTTTAAATGGTGTTTTACAAGAAGAAATATACGTGGAGTAGCCAAATGGATTTATAGTTCAAGGTGAAGAAAATATAGTCTACCTGCTCAAAAAGGCTCTCCATGGCTTGAAACAAGCACCTAGAGCTTGGTATAGCAGGATAGATGATCACTTGCTAAGCTTAGGCTTCAGTAAAAATTTATCTAAGGCCACTCTTTATGTTAAACAGAAGTGCAATGATATTCTTATAGTGTTACTTTAAGTTGATGATCTTTTGGTAACATGAAATAATGCATGTTTGTTAGAGGAGTTCAAACATGAAATGATGCAGGTCTTTGAAATGATAGATCATGGTCTTATGAGTTACTTTCTTGGGATGGAGGTGAAACAAAGTCAAAATGAAGTATTTATCCATTAGAAAAAATGTGAAAAAGAAATCTTGAAGAAATTTCAAATGGAGGAGTGCAAAGCAACAAGCACACCAATGATTCAAAAAGAGAAGATGTAAAAGGAAGATGGCACTGATAAAGTCGATGAAGGATATTTTAGAAGTTTAGTTGGTTGTCTAATGTATCTTACTACAACGAGACCTGATATTCTATTTGCTGTAAGTCTCTTATCTCGATATATGCATTGTGCTAGTAAAATGCATTTAATAGCAGCAAAAAGAATATTAAGGTAGATCAAAGGTACTGCCAGTTATGGTGTTAAATTTGAGAAGTGTCAAAGTTTCAAGTTATATGGATTTTCAGATAATGATTGGGCTGGGTCCATTGATTATATGAAAAGTACTTCAGGATATTGTTTCAGCCTAGGATCGAGATCTTTTTCTTGGTATTCAAAGAAGCAGGAAACTATAGCATAATCCACTGTAGAGGCAGAATTTATCGCAGCGGCAGAAGTATCAAGTTCTTTGGTTGAACAAAATTTTGTGTGATTTACAAATGGAGCAGAAAGATGACACAAAATTTTTTGTCGACAATCAAGCATCAATAGCGATCTCTCACAATCCGATGTTTCATGGGAAAACTAAGCATTTAAATATTAAGTTTTACTTTCTCAGAAAGACACAGAAATATGGAGGAGTTACATTAGTTTACTGCAAACCTAAAGATTAGCTAGCAAATTTGTTTACAAAACCACTTCCAATAAGCAAGTTAGAACTTCTATGGGAGAAAACTGCAGTCTCTAAAGCAAGGAGGAGTGTTATAATTGCTTCAGGACTGCTATATCAGTCCACATGGCTGTTAAGTTTTTAATAATTTAGATATTTTGTTAGTCAATAAGATGTCCTAGTCTTTAGGAGTGGTTAAAGGATCGATAGCTTGTATTTTGGCTATTGATATTTTTCAGTTTGTTTTTTTCTTAAGATTTGAAAAACAAGTGTGTTGCCGATTAATAAAAAAACTTAGGTGACTATCATTCTTCTCTGCAGTATATTAATTTAATTTTTCGATAAATAAGAAGTTTATTTTTTTAAGTCCTTAAATTATCAAACTACTATTTTATTAATTAAAACATGGAACTTGAAGTTATATGAAATATTGCAAGTTTATGAATTATCAAACTAGAAGCTTTGTTAATCATTACTAAGAAAAGTTTGAATTTAATATTAAACTACGAAGTTCTGACAAAATTAAGATCATGAAGTCCTTATTATTGATAAGTAAAAGGTTACTAGAAATTTCAATATATTCAATAATTAGAAGATGCAATATATCCAATGACTTGAAGTATTATTGATAAGTCAAACTTGATGCATTTGTATTTTCAAACTAGACATTTTGAACACTATCTTACATTATTTAAGGATTCACATTGGCATCGATTAATAAACAATTATTTTACTAGTTTAGATTCTTGTAATAGATTGTTCTTAAATCACTAACTCAAATTGAAAAGAATATGCAAATCTATGATACACACACACACACAGATATATATATATATATATATATATATATAAACACACACACACACATATGTATACATACATATACTACATGTAGATGCATGTGTATATATCCATATATGTAGATACATAACTGACAACCTGAAGATTGTTTGACTAAATAGATATGAGCTTATCTTATAGATTATGCGTAGATATCATTTAGTGATATAAAATTAATCAGCATAAATGTTGAATGACCTGAAGTCATATATGTATTCAAATGATCTATGTAGTAATTAAATTCCTACAATTGGCTAAATCAATGAATGAGAACAAACTCTAAAAGTAAGCAATATAAATTGATAAAACAATTATCCTCTTATAATTGATATATATGATATAGTAGCCAGTAGAAATATCATTATGGATCAAAATGAGAATCCAAAGAAGATTATTATTTAATGTGGGAATGTTCGTCAACATTAAGGGAGAGGATAAAAGGGATACAAGTACATTTTGATTTAACATATATAATGATGCAAAATATTAAGTAACTTGAATATTATCGATAATATCCTTAGTAAACTTGATCCGATATAGGTTTAAATCCCTAAAGGATTAAAATGGTATAGGTTGCATCTAAAGTGTGGTAGAGAAGTCAATTCGAAATACTTTTGGAGCAAGTAATAAAGATGCCAAATAAAGGAGGTGAGTGTTCTTGAAGAAACATTTAAGAGTACTTTGAAAGCGACCTATGATGTAATTATCAAATAACCCTAGAAGTGGTTTAGGTACCTAAACCTTAATAAATAAAGAGACTCAATAAGTTATGTCTAGAATTGACAAGGAATAATTGTCAATAATAAATTGGTAAATAATAAAACACTTATGTTTATAAATAAATTAAAGATCTTAAATTAGAGAAAAACTTGATTTGGGCATCATGAATCCTTCCTAGATGAGAAATGTGGACCCGTAGTCCATAAATTATCATAAAAACATATATACAAAGTGACAAAAGCACACTGAAATTACTAAAGCACATATAGTATCGACAATATGTTAAGTACCCTAAGCATGATAATTTTAGAAATAATTGAATCATATGAAGTAGTAAAAGTGTTTGGAACACTTAAAATACCTGAATGTATAAATATTGGCTTAATCGCACTAAATGATGAAATCTTACAATTTTATAAAGAACATACATAATCGCTGGTTTTAAAGAATTCAAAGCACAAGGAGCGTAGATTACAACCTTCTTTTAAGTTTTTTTTGAAATGGTACTTTATATACAACATGTCATTAGGACAACATATCACATGTCAATAAACGTTCGAATCACGCTACGCAAGTTTCGAACTTGTGACCTCTCGCTATGCAATTTTTTAAGTATTATTGTAACAAAAGTCTTGATATAGTTCATGATGAGTAAATTACTTTTTGGTTTTAAGTATTGTTGTAATAAAACTCTTGGTATGCATCGAAGTGGTAGTTGTAATATGCAAAACTGATTTTAAGCACCAAAATGAAAGCACATGAAATGTTATTCATAAAAGTAGCATAGTAAGCGCATAAAGTGCAAATCATATTTGGATGAAACAATCTTGGAAAACCAAGTATTTAAGACATATGCACATACATACATACATAAATGTGTGTGTGTATTTATGTATGTATTTAAAAATGGTGATAGTAATGCTTGGTTCGATCGAGGAACTAAATATTCTTGTGATAGGAAAGAATGCTTAAAGCATGCAAATGCATGTAAGATAGCTAAAAGAGTGTTCATTATATATTGATTGCAACGTTGTACTATTTTTTCTTCATTTTGGTTTTTTCCCATTGTGAGTTTTCCCTAGTAAGATTTTAATGAGGAAACTATTCGTAAACAATGAACATGAGGAGAAGCGGAACTACTGCCTTATGATTTCAATTTTATTAATGCTTTTTTAAGCAATGTTATACATGTTTATGGATCCAGAAGTATTCATAGTCGATTTGAGTTATCAAATCATGTATTCTGATTTAAAGGAAAATATTAATCATGGGTAGCATGCAGAATTATGTTATAATTGTACTCCTTTTTCCTTCACTAAGATTTTTCGCATTGGGTTTTTCTTAGTAAGATTTTAACGAGGCCCTACATTGATCCGAAAGTATAGAAATCCTTTTGATACTATAAGATATTAAGATATGTCATACTATATTATACTCTTTTCCTTCACATAGATTTTTCCCACTGGGTTTTTCTTCGTAAGGTTTTAATGAGGCATTATTTAGATCCAAAGTATCAAATTCCTTAGAAGGAAATATCATTTTAAATATGATATCTATAATTTTACAAGTTGTACTCGTTTTCTCTTTTAAGATTTTTTCCATCGAGTTTTCCTAATAGAGGAAAAGATATTTTTAGCTCTATTGACTGAACAGATATATGTAAGCAAGAAAATAATGATGGGGAGCAATCATCATATACATTTCAAAAGGGACTGCTCCAAGTTACCATATGAGCATCCAAGATTTGAATATGCATATTCAAGAGGGAGTTTATAATATATATATATATATATAAATTATAATGGTGAATATGCTAAATGTTACATGAACATTATTGTAATCTATATTTTCCATGACAAGTCTATAAATAGAGCTATATGGTATCCGGAATGAATGAAATATCTGCTCTTTTTTCTCTGATGGCTTCTTGTCTTCTTATATTTCCAATAGTTAGTAAATGTATCTTTAAACAAAAATATATATTTATGTGAAAACTATTTTGCTACTGTAATATCCCGGAAATTTTGACAATATCAATTTAATAATCTGTTAATAATTAAATTGATATGGATAATCTTTGATAATAAGATTTGAATTTAATTTAATAATCTGATTAAATTAGTATTAATTGATGATTTTATCTTTTAAAAGTTAATAAGATATTTCTATTTGGATATATACATATATATATATATATATTTATTTATATATATTGTAAATAGAAGCTTTGGTAAATTAAAAATTTTGATTTAGTTTAATCTGGACTTTTCAAAGTTATTTAAATAAATAACATTTTAGTTTTAAATATACTTTAGATAAATCTTTTAATTGGTTTTATTTTTCTTTAAAGAAATTTATATATATATAGATAAGCATTTATAAAATAATAAATTAAGTAAAAGCCTTTATTAACATTTATATTAAATAAGTAGTAATTACTTAAAAAGACAAGTGTAAATCTCTAAGGCTATGTAATAACATGTGTTGTAGAATTAAAGTATGAGAAAGACAAGTGTCATTTTTGTTTTAATTTTTCTTTTTTATTTTAAAAATAAATCATTTATACTTATAAAACATGTTTCCACCCTCTTCCTTTCTTTCTAATCTTCATTTCTAAAATCTGAAATTCATTTTTCACTTCTTAAAGCAAACCAGAAAATCAAATTTAAACATTCCTATCAAACCAAAATCTGTAATCAAATTCCTCAATCTCAAAACAAAGATATGTAATTCACTTTCCAAAATCAAATGGAAGCCTGTAACTAAATTCTTCAAACCTGCAAATCATTTTCAAATCAAGTCTTTAGCCTGCAATATCTTTTCAAAATCTGGAATCTAAAGCAACATCTCAACAAACAAGTTAGAGCATGCATGCAAGTTTCTAAAGCTAGCAATTCAAGTTTTAAAAGCAAACATTCAGATTCTAAAGTTTAAAAGCAGTTCAAATATTAAGTGCACTACTCTCTGTTCCTTGCAAAACTGGTGAGTAAATTTCTTTTAAAAACAGATTAAACCTGATCGTATGCTTGATGCTTGTTGAAGTAATATAGTATATTATGTCTATATAAATGCATAGATGTGAATGTATATGTATATAGTGTGATGCATGTGAAATATTTGAAATCTACAGACATGTTCTCTGTTTTTAACCTAGTGAGGAAACCATTTCTTTTAAAACCCCCAATCAGTTTTAATAACCTAATGCATGTGATTTATACTTGAAGATTAGTTGTGGAAAATGTTTGTATGAATATATTATGCTTGTATGTATATCAATAGGCAAAAATTTGAGTGTGCTTGTTTGGGAACAGGAAAATTTGCCTCTGCTATTGATTTTAAGTTTCAAAAATATATTCAAAATCCAAATTCTCTTCCTCTAATTCTTTTTAGGCTTCGATCTCTAAATAAAATTTGATTGTAAGACTATAAATTCTTGAAGTTATCTGTAACGACCACGACTTTCTCTCCACAGAAAGTCGTATCGCTAATAAGAAAGAAAGGATAGAAAAGAGAAAAGAAGAGAAAGAAAGAACTAAACAATATCAGAATCTCACACCAGACCCATGTCTGACCCAAGTGTTTATTTTCTGTTTTATTAAACTCTTGGGTACTCAAATTTTTACGAGTAGCCAAGGGATTCAGGTTAGCTTTGACGAATCTATGGAGGAGATATGGAGCAGGAGGCTTCAGCATTCGTAGATAGATAGTATTCCGCTGTGTTGGTTGATCTGAGTCTTTTGTTTGAATTGTATCTTGAGTTGTATAATAGATAGAAATTATAACTGTCTATTTTGTTGTATAAGTTGTGTAACTCTGATTATGTAAAGACTATGTAATAGTTATGTGATATATTATATTTTGTTTCGTTCCGCTGTGAGATTCTGATATTGTTTAGTTCTTTCTTTCTCTTCTTTTCTCTTTTCTATCCTTTCTTTCTTATTAGCGATACAACTTTCTGTGGAGAGAAAGTCGTGGTCGTTACAGAGGTATCAGAGCCAGGTTTAGTCTTACAATCAAATTTTATTTAGAGATCGAAGCCTAAAAAGAATTAGAGGAAGAGAATTTGGATTTTGAATATATTTTTGAAACTTAAAATCAATAGCAGAGGCAAATTTTCCTGTTCCCAGACAAGCACACTCAAATTTTTGCCTATTGATATACATACAAGCATAATATATTCATACAAACATTTTCCACAACTAATCTTCAAGTATAAATCACATGCATTAGGTTATTAAAACTGATTGGGGGTTTTAAAAGAAATGGTTTCCTCACTAGGTTAAAAACAGAGAACATGTCTGTAGATTTCAAATATTTCACATGCATCACACTATATACATATACATTCACATCTATGCATTTATATAGACATAATATACTATATTACTTCAACAAGCATCAAGCATACGATCAGGTTTAATCTGTTTTTAAAAGAAATTTACTCACCAGTTTTGCAAGGAACAGAGAGTAGTGCACTTAATATTTGAACTGCTTTTAAACTTTAGAATCTGAATGTCTGCTTTTAAAACTTGAATTGCTAGCTTTAGAAACTTGCATGCATGCTCTAACTTGTTTGTTGAGATGTTGCTTTAGATTCCAGATTTTGAAAAGATATTGCAGGCTAAAGACTTGATTTGAAAATGATTTGCAGGTTTGAAGAATTTAGTTACAGGCTTCCATTTGATTTTGGAAAGTGAATTACATATCTTTGTTTTGAGATTGAGGAATTTGATTACAGATTTTGGTTTGATAGGAATGTTTAAATTTGATTTTCTGGTTTGCTTTAAGAAGTGAAAAATGAATTTCAGATTTTAGAAATGAAGATTAGAAAGAAAGGAAGAGGGTGGAAACATGTTTTATAAGTATAAATGATTTATTTTTAAAATAAAAAAGAAAAATTAAAACAAAAATGACACTTGTCTTTCTCATACTTTAATTCTACAACACATGTTATTACATAGCCTTAGAGATTTACACTTGTCTTTTTAAGTAATTACTACTTATTTAATATAAATGTTAATAAAGGCTTTTACTTAATTTATTATTTTATAAATGCTTATCTATATATATATAAATTTCTTTAAAGAAAAATAAAACCAATTAAAAGATTTATCTAAAGTATATTTAAAACTAAAATGTTATTTATTTAAATAACTTTGAAAAGTCCAGATTAAACTAAATCTAAATTTCCAATTTACCAAAGCTTCTATTTACAATATATATAAATAAATATATATATATATATATATCCAAATAGAAATATCTTATTAACTTTTAAAAGTTAAAATCATCAATTAATACTAATTTAATCAGATTATTAAATTAAATTCAAATCTTATTATCAAAGATTATCCATATCAATTTAATTATTAACAGATTATTAAATTGATATTGTCAAAATTTCCGGGATATTACATTCCTCCCCCCTTAAAATAATTTCGTCCCCGAAATTTAAACAAAGGTAATTTAATAATCTTATTAAAGATTTTAATTTAAAACACAAGCATATACTATCATCCATATGCTAGCAACCATAGCAACCAAATCATCCAATCAAACAATTCTAACTATCTAGACTAAATTCTAGATAAAATTCCTCGAGTTTCCCCAAGTATATATATATACTGGGATACTCGCTCTACAAACAATCTAAACTACTAAGCTATAGATCTCCTACTCATCTAGATTTATAGAACTAAACAGAATATCAGACTACAGACGAGTCTGACTCAACTACCAAACTTCCCAAACTGCAGATTCTAAAACCAAAGATAGATCAAATACGTATTCCCTCAGAGATACGTAAAACTCAATGAATTCCAGTTATCCAAACTGACAATTCAATTCAGAAGTCCAAATACTTATCCAAATCAGAACACAGACGAGATCCAAACATAACTCTACTTCACAACATCAGTAGATTCCAAACTTACTTCTCCCATCTAGAGATACACTCCAAACTGCTTTCGCTGCTCAACTCTGATCTGAGGTAGAACACAAGCACAGACTGGACAACTTACTTCTAGAAATAAGGTTCACTGATCCATAAATAAAACTCAGATATTCCAGTAAAACTTGAGCTGTTTCACCAATTCCATCTCTAGGAAACATCCTTCCACTAGACTGAACCACCGATATCACTCCTGGAATCCAGTCGATAAGAAAACTCAACCTTCAGATGCGGACAAACTTCTGACTTCTCTGAAGACATCCAGAAAAACTCTGACAACCCAAGAGAACACTCAGCAATCACAAGTCACTTTTGCGATCAACCCAACCTATTTCCAAAGAAAAACTGTTCCTCTTTACACAATCAGAACAGCTCATACTTAACTATCCAATCCATCGAAGAAATGGATCCACTCTACTACTTCTGAACTTCACCTTCAGAAAAAAAAAACTGCTCAGCCAGAAAACTTCCTACCAATGCACAGAACACTCCGAGCTGCACTGCTGACACTGATGCCAAGGACTTCCTATTCCAAAGATCTTCGAGAAACTCGGATTCCAAACCAAACAGAAACACCGTGCTGAACTCAGCCACAACACCGAAGCATACACACTTCCTTAATCTTGTTCCAAAGAAAACATCTTCAGGAACATCCATAGTCACTGCATCTCATCATACAGCTACTATTACATGAGGTATCAAGGTACCATCACTCGCTTCTGCCTCATCGACAGATCCAACTCTACTCATCCACACTTCAGAGATAAACTCCAAACCATAACAGGTTTCCTTCAGAGATCGATGAAATTCTACACCACAGCAAAGCTTACTCGAGACGGTATTGGGTCTACAGTCTCGTCAAATACTTCCAACCTCAACACTCAAACTCCTATTATAGGTAATAGTCGTGTTACAAACACCACCACCCTATCTACCTTTATATCTTATATTGGAGAACCTGAACGGGTAATCCAACAAATAGGTAGAAATATATATATATTTAAAATGATACTTTTTATATAGAAATTATTTCTGGGTAAAATTATTTCATTTACCTCTTTAAAACAATATTGTGTCCGTTGGCCTGGTCTAAGTGTTTAGAGATCCCTATCAATAACGTTAGCTACTCGTATTGACCAGAATCCATATACCACTCAACCGATCAATTAACACAATATAAAACCATTTTATATAACTAACAAATACGCGCTCTCATATATATATATACACTCGGACTCAAACAGGTTGCTACAGATCCTATTTCTAATGAACAATCCTTCCGAACCTAGGTATTCACTCAACCTAGTGTTCTGATATTCACTTAACCAAAAGCTTAGGCATTCGCTCAACCTATGCTCTGATACCACTGTAACGACCACGACTTTCTCTCCACAGAAAGTCGTATCGCTAATAAGAAAGAAAGGATAGAAAAGAGAAAAGAAGAGAAAGAAAGAACTAAACAATATCAGAATCTCACACCAGACCCATGTCTGACCCAAGTGTTTATTTTCTGTTTTATTAAACTCTTGGGTACTCAAATTTTTACGAGTAGCCAAGGGATTCAGGTTAGCTTTGACGAATCTATGGAGGAGATATGGAGCAGGAGGCTTCAGCATTCGTAGATAGATAGTATTCCGCTGTGTTGGTTGATCTGAGTCTTTTGTTTGAATTGTATCTTGAGTTGTATAATAGATAGAAATTATAACTGTCTATTTTGTTGTATAAGTTGTGTAACTCTGATTATGTAAAGACTATGTAATAGTTATGTGATATATTATATTTTGTTTCGTTCCGCTGTGAGATTCTGATATTGTTTAGTTCTTTCTTTCTCTTCTTTTCTCTTTTCTATCCTTTCTTTCTTATTAGCGATACGACTTTCTGTGGAGAGAAAGTCGTGGTCGTTACAGCTACACTTATGTCTTGTAATTTTTTTTATTTGATCATTTCGAGATCGTTTTTAATTTAATAAATAGACCAATAAACTAACCTCAGGATAAAAGATAAACAGTAATGCTTTAAGAAAAGGCAACTTAAAGAAGTTTCTACTTTTTAATGCAATGCTTCTGCAATTATTTATATATTTTAAGTATGTAAATCTAATCACTTTATCTTCATTTGGTGTTTAGACAAAAAGATAACAAAATCTTATGCCTAAAAATAAATAAATTTAACTTTTGAGTGAAAAGGTAAACAAACCTATGTATTTCTTTAAAAGCTATATTTTTGCATTTATTTATTTAATAATTTTTTTTATTTAATATATGTCAATGTAATATCACATTATCTCATGCATCATTTATTATAGATATTTGGACAATTATACAAAGAAAGTATTCTCAATGCTTTAAAGTATTCATGTTTAAATGATAAATACATATATTTTCAGGAAAGAAAAGTTTTTGTCTTTTTGAAATGATAACGCTTAAGTCTTTTCACTGATAGGTTTATTTTTTTGTAACAATAGAATAAAAGGATTGTTGTTTTAAAAAATATTCATTTATTTTTTAAGAAATATTCTTTTATATTTTCAAAATTTACTTTTATCATTTTAATGTTTTTTTAATAATACAAATAATTTATATTTTTTCTTATACTTTCTGTTGTTATCTTCGATCAGTTTAAATATAGAAGTATCATACATAATTATAATATTGAAAAATAATTTATCTTTTGTCTTTTAGTTTCTAAATTTATCTTTTATCTTTCATAACTTATATTTTGTAATTTATCTTTATTTGTGGTAATAATTTTATCCCATGAATGTGGAGTGAAATCATCGGGAGCATGACAGTCTTTTAGTTATATATAGACATCTATTTTAATGACAAAGTTAAAATATTTTGGTTGTGTAAATATAATATATAAGGTATTTGGAGATGTAAATACACAAGCTTGTTTTATGAGATTATCTAGAACAAAAATTTGCATTATTATTATACTCATAAAGTTCCATAATAAATCAATTTTCTTACGTTTATATAGTCATCTCTTCTGTCCAGCAATAAAAATACACATTGATGTAATTTTTGCAAAAAGGTAAGCACTTCTATCTTTTTGGCCAATAGATAATTTTATCTTTGGTAAAACGATATATGATTGAAATGTTATTTTCTATCTCAAAGTAAAATGGTAACCGTTCTCAATTTACTTATTTCTTTGTTTTTCTCATTTGATAAATAGTAAAATTATAAATGCAAAGCATACTTTTGACAAAAGGATAATTTTATTTATCTCTTTATTTAAAAGCTAATTTATTTAGTATAAAATTTAATTTATTTATCTTCTACACAATTCTTTATTTTCTTCTTTTAGTTTAAAATATAAATGCGAATAGGATCAAATATGCATTTATAAAGAACTAACTACCTTCTATCTAGCTTAATCAAATGAAAAATAAATAATTGTTAGCATACAACACTACCAAAAATGTAAATATTGAGGGCACTAAATTAGGGGCAAAATAAACCATATGCCTTTAATAATTTTAAATTGGAGGCAAAAATAATTGTTGTCTCTATTAACATTAACCAAGGCATATACAAAATACCTCTATTAACTGATATATTTGTTGGGACAAGCATTAAATATTAATAAAATTTTTTGGGGCATAAGTGTATTTTTGTCTCCATTTAATTAATATGGGAAAATGAAAAGGCCCTTTATTACTTCCCAAAAAATTTAACCGAGCGGGAAAAATTACCACCTGACAAAATCCATATAACTCGGTTCTCTGTTTCCTTAATGGCTACTTTCATAAAAAACCATACAAGTTCATTCTACCCTAGTTTTCTCAAAATCCTCCTTAATCTCAAACGTCCAAATACATCTCTTTTATAATCTCTTGATCAGGTAAGTTTCTATTATCCTAATCAACTCAAATTTATTCTTAATTAATTGCAATTAATTTGATTTCAACCTAGATTTATTTACCATGTATTGTACCATTTTCTTATTATGGTTGATTTACACAAATTACCGTATGACTAGGAATTGAATTCCATTTTAATGTTTTCCAAACAAAATAAGATGAAATAACTGATAAAATTAATTTTTAAATTAAGAAATAATAACTCAAGCATAAAAAATAGTTTCAAATATACAAGTTATTACTATGCAAAGAATACTTAATCATTTTACTTAAATGTCATTTATAATATACATAACATATTTTATAGTGTATAGTACGAATAAATACTAAAATATGATTTTTTACCAAAGATTTATAATTAGATTCCATTTTGATTTACAGTTCAAAGATTATAATTTAGGATTTGAATTCCATTTTGAAAAACTTGATTTTGTGTACGTTATATAAACAAAACATACTTTACATTTAGCTTATATACAAATAATTCTTATGCTTGCATATTTAGTCTATACGTATACTTAGTACTAATGTTTCTTCATCATATATTTGTTTAATATAGTTATTTTCTTACAACTTCAATTTTCTAGTTACCTAAGAATATTTTCCACTAGTTTGGATTATCTGCATGAATCATAACAGACCATGGTTGTATGTCCTATATTATTAACTTAATACAATCCATGTGCATTATATTCATGATAATATTAATGCTTGCTTTGTTAAGTCTAAATTTCAAACAATAAAATAAATGGAAAATATGACATAGTTTTCGTACACCATACTTATTTCTTACTTCTAATTTTTAATCACACCAAAAAATATTGAGGGTAAATTCAAAACCACTAAAGTATGTTCGCATAATGGATTTTCCATGGAGATCTCTTCAGTCAAGCCGATTCCAGTCTCCTGCATAAGGGTCGAAAACTACTTCCAAGCGTCGTATATCTCTAGATAAATATACCTTTAGGTAAATATAGCTGGTCCATGCCTTAACACGTGATCCGACATAACATCACCTCCCGCGCACAACATTGATAAGCATACTCTAGATTTGGAGTGATAATATCCTGCTGTAGTTTAGCTACACCCCAGACTATGAGGCCTAATCTATTTTCTATCATTTTCAATGTCGAGATTACATTCGACATCTCTCACATGAGTCTTCATCACTTGAACAGAACACGAATTCCCAAATGGATTCCAACATCTTGAACAAGTTATGAATCACTAAATGGACTCAAGCATTTCGAACAGATCTCGAATCTCTACACAGATCCCTGCATAGTCGTCCGACGAACGCTAACACTGATCTCTTCCTTGGACTTAACCTTAGGATAAACAGTTCAACTCTATAACATTCCACTTTACAACTGCTTTCAAAACATAGAACCCATAAATTAGTTTTGAAGGGGTATTCGATAAGTAGAACACCTACCGATCTTGATCTCTTCAAAACCAATTTGATGGATTTTCGGTCAAGTTCGATAGTCGACTAATCAACTATCAAGTTCAAAATAGACGATTGCATATGAAAACCAGTCTCGTATGTTGATCACATTTCTGAACGTTTAGTGCTAAGTACATGACTAAATACTTTCCATAAATAAGTAAACACAAAAAGCACGATCAACTCACACGAAGCACGATCAAGTCACTCAAAGAACGATTAAGTCACATAAGCTACTTCTAATCCCCTTTTTATTTAATTAATACTTTTTATTAATTGAAATTTTTTTATTAGTAAAACTTCTTTTATCTAATAAAACTTCATTTGTCAATCATTACTATTCATTTGTACTCTTTCAATACTTTAAAACATATTGATATTTATCTCAAATGGTATAAGTATATTCACAAATCATTAACAAGATTTCTTACTTTAAACCTTTACTTTTTCTATCTTTTTTCAAAAGATTCCATACTTATAATTTCCTTTAAAATATCCATTTTGAGGATATAAGTACTTCCACAAATCCATTCAAAAGGTTTAAGACTAATATCACTTAAATTTGTCACTACTAACCCAAAAAAATTTCACTTATGCTTATCTTTAAAACATTCTTTTAAAGATCTATTTACATTCATAAGTATAATAAAAAAAGTTAAATGTTATTAACACATTTTCACAACAAACCCAAAACCATTCCATACTTGTTATCATTTTTTTTCATTCTTTTAAAGATATAAGATAATATTTGGTTAAGTTCTGTATTTGACTAGTCGACTACCCAGTTAAAATGATCGTTTGTAGAAATCAAGGTTCATATACTTAATCATTTCCGAAATTTCAATTCATATTGTCCCTTGTTCAAGAGTGAAGCCATCACTGGTTGCATATCAAAGCCTTGCCAAGAAACTTCATTCTTGACTCTCACAGATAGATAAGTCTCCTTGTTGGCTTTTAGTGTTAAGTATAGTTTCAATGACTTTCATAAAGAAGTAAGAAATCAACATGATTAACACGTTTCTGACCATCCTAACTTAATTATTCCTCGGTAAATAGGGAATCCAGTAGGTTAGAGCACTATTGCTTTTATCCCCGCTTGAACATCAATCTTAACTCTCACAAATAGATAAGTATACTTCGCCGGCTTTTTGTGTTAAGCATAGTCAATTACTTTTTTGAAATTTATATATATATAATACTTTAAAAGAACTTATAAATATGTAATAATTATTGTATAAAATATTACTTGAAAATAACTAATTTATAATTCTGATGAAAATAAATAAAAACGTGTTTTGTATTACAAAACCTCTTTATTTCCAAATTTCATAGATAAATATTAAAAATATATTTAAACTTCAAACCAACTTTAGAATATTAAAAAGTATGTTAGAAAACATACCTAAAAAGATTAGGCAAAAATACTAAATTTAAATATCATTTTTAAGCACTTAAATCTATAAGCAACTTACTACACTATTTATAAATGCTGTTAAAATTCCTTGTTATAACATTGAAAAACATGAACTTTGTGACCAGTTTTAACCACATAACAAGTGTTTTAAGACTTGAAAAATTTATAATAAGTACTAAACATAGGGTACATAAAAATCATGGAATGAAACACCTAAGAATATCTTTCAATTTACTTATAATTTTTTCCGAAAACAAGGTATTTACTAAAATGTTCGTTTAGCGACATTTTTACTCCAACTTTAGCCATTTTGTTTGACCAGTTTCAAAACCTTTTAAACTCCAATTTTTTCTAGTAATATGTACATGTATAATAATTATTAAAAATGAAAGTAAACCCCTTAGGATGTCTCTCAAATTAATTACAAAAATCCCCAAAGACATGACATTTCAAAGTGCTCATATAACAACCTTCTCCTCGCTATAGCTATTTGCAACTTTGTTTCGTAAGTTAATGAATGATTTAAACTTCAATATTTTCCAGTAATAAGTACACTTATAGTACTTATAAAAAATGCAAAGAAGCCCCTAGGATGTCTCTCAAACACAAAGCATTTTCAAAGTGCATCCATAGCGACCTTTTGGCTTCTAACTTTCACAACTTTGGTTCACAATTTCTGTTACTTTCCAAACCAATTCTTTACTATTCTATATAATAAAATATATGTTGAGAACAACCAAATCAAATTATCCCATGTTAAGATCATAAATCTTCCATTTACACAAGTTAAAGTTAAGGGATATTGAAGTGAACTTATAGCGACTATTTTCACTTCAAACACTTTCAAACATACTTCAATTCAACGCACAAGCCAACCAAACATGTAAACACAAAGTCTAGGCCACACCACATATTATAGAAGGTAATAGATTTGATATTATACAATATAAAGTTGTCATTTTCTTTCAAAAGCAAGAGGGGTCCAAAGTTTATAACTTTAATTTGTTAATGTCACTTTAACATTATATTTGTACATACATACATATATACACAATATATATACAAGATAGTGAGATTACTCACCCAAATCCAAGCCTATAACAAGCTCAAACACACTAGAATCAAAGAACCACCTCCTACCATCACCAAAAGCATAAACTTCCAAACTTTAGCATCAAAACCACAAAGTAAGACCACCCTCTTCACTTTGATGCTCACGGCCCCGACAAGAAATCCCACCTTATCTTTGCTTCTTCCACTTTTTACTTCAGATCCATGCGTCCTAGGGGGTTCTAATGTGTTGTTGAAAGTTTGGTGAAGTTTGGAGAAGAGTTTAACTAATTAGAGAAATATTGGTGAAGAACAAAGAGGATTAGTGCTACTCCACTTCCACCAACTTTATTCTTTTGATTCTTTTCAACTTTTTGAGATAATAAAGTGTTTAACACCCCTAGGCCTCTCCTTTACACGACCAAGACCACTCCCCATATGCCTTGCATTCTCCTTTTACTTTATACCTCATTTTCCCTTAGTAAATTACCCTTTTACCTTGCACACAAAATATATTCTATGACATCACCCATGACATCATCGAATGCTTTACTTTCCATAAATGGAAAAGCATTTTTATTTCATAGTAATGTTCTCTTAAGCAAATTTAGAAAAACATTTGAAAATTTTCTAATGAGTAAAAGCTGTTTATCGATAAAACGGTTTTCAGTCACATTATCAATATTTCTTCGAAGTATTTATTTTTCTAAACATTTTTCCAAAACAAGTTTACCATCATTAGTTATGATTTAAAAGAGGGTTAACATGGTTATTAAATTACTTTAATATCATGTAATCTAAGATTCAAATATTTAAATAAGAAGTGTGTGAAATTCTGAGTTGTTACAGTACCCATCTAATCCATAACTCAGCCTACTCGAATGAATACCCGTGAATTTATGGGAAATAATGAAACACGGGTTAGACATAAAGCCTGATATGAGTAAAATCTTTACCCTTGTCATCCATAGTGAGACCACACCACTAACGTGGAACAGGTTTCCCCCTCACTTCACCATCATCAAGATACATCATTATGTAAACAATATTACATAAAAAGCAACCATGTGCATATATTCAATCAAGAATAGTAACCTACACTTATCATCTAGTTATGAACTATGTCATATATCAATTCAAATTAAGTATGCCCTATACTTATTATCCCGTTATGAACCATTATATACAAACATTCATCATCCATTTAAACATTACCTGACGCCTTGTTATAGGCTTTCATCGTTAAGTTATCATTAACTTATTTAATTCGTGATTACTTCACTAGGCCTACCCATCACTATTTCTTTTTTTCCTCGAACAATGTCACCTGATGAATTAGCCACTAATATTTCGACTAATGGGAGCCACCATGACTAGAGATACCGTGACTCTCCTAAGAGGTTGCATGTAAGAATCCTGAATATATTCTATTAAGCATCCTTTCTAAGCATCAATAGCCCCCTCTTAGTCCCTGAACCGCTATTGTTCACGTTGCCGATTTATTTTTTTAGTTATAACACCACCCTGATGTTTTGGCACCCTACCATAACTCTCCTTTAGAGTTTATAAATCTTTTAGGATTGAACCCTATCATGGCACCCTGCCATATAACATTGGACCTTAGACTAATAGTCAAGGCAACCTGCCATCCAATAACTCCATAAGTCGGTATATCTTTACGATTATAGTTCAACCCCTTTCTTTCATTCATTTATAGTGTACCTACACTTTATTTAGAGAAAACGTCTTTATCTTTTAATTTAAATGGTACCCTATCATTTATTAGCTTCTCTAAGCTTTCCTTCATTTCAAAAATAGGTTAACCCAATTTTAACTTATTAAAGTTCCTCCTTTATTTCAATCTTATAAAATAGTTCTTTAACACTTCTAAACCATATTCCAAAGTGCCCTAAGCATTTCTTATTTTACTTAGAATAATATAGTTGCCCAATTTATCATAAATTGACTTTAGTTGTCGCATGATAGTTATCCCATAGCTATCGAACATTGAGCTTAGTCATTGCTATTCCATAGCCATCGTGGGTTGAATCCTCCTAGGAAATCACTAGTTTATTTTCTTTCCTTAGTAATCGTGTGTTAGCTTCTCAAAAAACCTTCGTGGGTTGATAGCTTCCCAAGCTATTGCATATTGAACTTTAAGTAATGGTCATGACTTGACTCCCTTATAGCCATCGTGTATGGACATCTCTATAGCCATCATGTATTATCTCTTCTATAACCATCACGTGTTATCTCCTCTAAAGCGATCATATATTAACTTCTTAATAGCCATCGCTTGTAATCTCATCTATAGCCATCGCGTGTAATCTCATCTATAGCCATCGCATGTAATCTTATCTATAGCCATCGCGTGTTATCTCCCCTTTGGCAGTCGCTTATAATCTCCTCTATAGCCATCGCATATTAACTTCCCCAATGACCTCATTGGTTGAACATATATGGGGATATCGTGAGTTAAGTGGCATGTCTGTAATTACATTGAAAACTAGTCTGTTACCTTATTAAGTACTAACTTTACACCAAATCTCATCTGCTGTCAAAATCTTATCGTGTGTTAGCTTCTCAAAAGCCTCGTGTGTTGATAGCTTCCTAATGTATCGCGTATTAAACTTCAAGTAGTGGTTATGAGTTGACTCCCTTATAACCATCGCGTATGGACTTCTCTATAGCCATCATGTATTATCTCTTCTATAGCCATTGTGTGTTATCCCCTCAATATGCTATCTAATATTAACTCATCTATATATATCACGTGTTATCTACCATATAGACATCGCATGTAATCTCCTCCGTAGCCATAGCGTATTATCTCCCCTATGGTCATCGCTTGTAATCTCTTATATAGACATCGCATATTAACTTTCCCAATGACCTCGTGGGTTGAACATATATGGGGCTACTGTGCGTTAAATGACATGTTCGTAGTTACATTGGAAATTGATTCGTCACCTTTTTGAGTACTAACTTTATGCCAAATCTCATTTGGAGTTGAAATCTTATTGGTTAATTAATAACTTTATAGTTTTCTTATTAGTGTCACTATTAACTTCTTATTAATTAATTAACTGTCCTTAATTTATAATTCCTTCACCAATTAAACCATATAAAATCGAAATTAAATTGGAAATATCCCAAAAATTCACCAAAAATCAAATATATCATATTTTACCTTGTTCCAAAATTCTAGGTCAAAATATTTAATTTTATTATTTTCAATAATTAATTTTCCAAAATTAATCATTTTCTCAACTTAGAAAATTCATAATAATTCCAAATTAATTTCAAAAGTTATGAAATTAAAAACTCATGTTTATTTCATTAGTACAAATATCATATTTTTATTTAGAATCACTTAACTTAGATTAATTAATGTTTTACCCTAAAAACTGAATAAATTCACTTTACTAAAATTTCCAAAGATAACCAAATAATGTTTTAATAATTTAACTATGTTTATCGTCATCAAAGCATTCATACAAGATCAAATTCGAATCCAAATGGGTGGAGATAGGTTTTAGGGAAAATTCTACTCAATTTGGTTTAATAAACCTTATTTAGTCTTTCTTGTTTCTTAAAGTTGAAAGCTTGATCTTCAAATTTTGATTTTTCCAATTTTCTTCTATAAAATCATGGCCGGCCTTGGTTTGAATTTTAAGGATTTTTTTTTAAAATGAAAGAAACGAAGGGGTGTGGCCAAAGAAGTGGGTTTATACTTTTGGCTTGGGCTAATATCCTATTCTAGCCTAGTCACACCATTACACTTCCCTTAACACAATCCTTCCCATTTAAAATCTAAATTATTTATTTCATTAACAAAGTTAATCTTAATTGCTCTAATTATCTTAGTCGATTAACCTTAAAAAGTGTCCCTCACTCAATTGATCAAATCTCCCTTAGGCAGCTCTTGTAGTTAAATTATTTTGTCCATCTCCTTAATAACATCTTATTATTGTTTTAATTCAATTTATGAACCCTCTAAGATATGGGGTATTACTTTCTTCCCTCGTTACAAAAATTCATGATCGAAATTTTGATAAGGAAAACAAGATTTACTTTGACACCCTGAAAGTGCAAAGTCATCATTATATAAGTATACATATGTACAAATGATTACACTAGTACCCTGCTGATATAAACAATTAATCATCAACAAAATGAATCAGTACAACTACTAATAAATAACCATATCGTATATGAATATTCTAGTACCTTACTAGTCCATACAGTAGACAAACAAAGCACCCTACTATATATCTATACATGAATGTCTAAAACAATACTCGAGATAGATATTTCTAATCTTATCCTCCAACTCCTAGGTACGATCTTCTTTATCGTCACTCCACTGGATATGAACAAGTCTAATAGCTTTGTTTCTTAACTCCTTAATATCACGACCTACTATTACCTTCGGCCATCTTACATACGTCAAATATGGCTTAATAGATAAATCCACTATCGCCTTCTGATCCGCTACCGAACTTAGGTCATGCACAAATTACCTCAAATGCGATATATAAGCACATTATGCACACCCCTAAACTGCTTGGGAACTCGACTCGGTAGGCGAGTTTATCAATCCGCTCGATCATTGGAAATGGTCCTACATATCTAGGTGCCAACTTCCCCACCTTCCTAAAGCGCATAACTAATCATAATGGAGAAACCTTCATAAACACATGATCACCCACTTCGAACTCAAAATCTTTCCTTCTCTTATTGACATAACTCTTTTGCCTAGATTGCACTGCTTTCATCCTAGTGCGAATCGATTCTACTTTCTTGGTAGCATCTCTTACTAAATCAGGTCTTAACACAAGTCTATCCCCCGTGTCTAACCAACAAACATGTGACTTATACGGTCTACCATACAGCGCCTCAATTGGTGCTTTCTCGATACTCGTCTGGTAACTATTATTATAAGCAAACTCTACCAAGTACAAGTGGTCTTCCCAAGATCCCCCGAAATCCAAGACACGTGCCCTTAGTAAATCCTCGATTACATGGTTAACCTTCTCAGTTTAACCGTCAATCGTGGGTGATAAGTCATGCTCAAGTTCAACTCCATATCCAATTCATTCTACAAACTTCTTCAGAACTCACTGGTAAACAATGCATCTCCATCGCTAACAATGTTGCTCGAAACCCCATGTAGTCTTACCATGTTCTTCATATATAGCTTTGCTATGCTAGATGTCATCCTTATCAACTTCATCGGAATAAAGTGGGAACTCTATCGCCCAAATGTTATCATTTCCAATCCTCGACCTAGGAAATCCATCAATAAATTCCATAGACACTACATCCAACTTTCAAATCGGTACTTCCAAGGGTTAAAGTAAACCTCTTGGCTTCTGATGCTTAGCCTTCACTTGTTGAGAGGTGAAGCACCTCTTCATACATTCTCCTATATCTCTCTTTATCCCTTCCCAAAGAGGACTCTCTTCATGTCACGATACACCTTCGTGACTTCGGGATAAATAATAAACTTCGACCGATGACTTTCCTCCAGGACTTCTAAAGGTCCCCTACATCTAGGACACATGATCTCCCTTTCTTTCTTAGCCATTCCTTCGAGTCTATCTCAAATCCTTTCAAATCCTCAACATCTGCCCTATCCCTAGTCGCCTAAGCCATTTGGCATTATGGGTCCTCCTTCTGTCGTGCAACAATTATATCCACTAGTGTTGGACATACCTCCAAACTTGCAAACTCGTCCAAATCTCTACTCGATCCAATATTCTACCTATAATGCACTCTATAAGAGACTAACGTCTTTAATGTCTTTCATTCCTAATCATGGCTAAAACTCCATTCTGATGCTTCATACTCAAAGCATCGATAACCTTGTTCTCTCTTCCCGTTGTATGTTCTATCCCAAAATCATATGCTGGCAAGAATTCCAGCTATCTCTGCTACCTCATATTCAACTCTTTCTGAGAGAATAAATACTTGAGGGATTTGTGATCCATATATAACTTGGATATTCCTAACAAAAAATGTTTCCAAATCATCAACGCAAATACCACCGCTGCTAACTCCCACTCAATCAGATATCTAACCTTATGTGGCATCAATTGCCTTGATGCATAAGCTATCACTTGCCCTCTGGCATCAAAACTGCTCCCAAGCCCGTTCCACAAGCATGGGTATACACTACCAACTCTTGATACCCTTCAAGCACAATCAACACAAAGGCATTAGTTGATATCCTCTTCAACTCCTGGGATGATCCTTCACGCTTATCTATCAATGTGAACTTCTTGTTCTTCCTAGTCAACTTTGTTGGTGCTATTATACTGGAGAAATCCTTAATAAATCTACAGTAATATCTGTCCATTCCCAATAAACTTCTCGTCTCCGTGACCATCTCTGGCCTCTTCCAACCATTAATAATTTCTATCTTCGATGGATCTATTGCTAATCCATTCTCTAAAATGACATGCCCAAGAAACCTCACCTCCCATTTCCAAAAATTGTAATTTGAAAACTTTGCCTTCAACTTGTGTTGTCTCAACTTCTCAAATACCAATCTCAAATGGACTTCGTGGTCTCTTTCATCTTCGGAGTATACCGAGATATCATTAATGAAGACCAACATTGTAGGATCGAATTAACCCGAGAGAAGGGTGAATAGAGTTTATAATAAACTCATAAAATAATAAAAATTATAGTATAAATAATAACAGAGTAAATGTAGGAATAAAAGCAACACACAAATTTACCCAGCTTTGGCAATACTTGTCTATTGTTGCCTCCAAGATTCATATTAAGATTAAATAATCGACCGCTTGCAGACCACGTAAACTTCCAACTATCACTTTCCCAACTATTCTAACCCTAAGCTCGAAACCTTACCTCAACTCTATCCCTGAGTTGAGAATTTCCCGAACTACACCACGTAGTTCAGTCCTAGTTACAATGAGAGTTTTATAATTAAAAAGGTAAATTACAATAAAATAAAGGAAACCTTAATTTTTTTATATATAATATGGTAATTTAACACAAAGGAGAAAAAAATGTGGCTTAATATGTAGAGTGCAGTATCTTTTATTTCCAGCCCGATCTTTTTATTGTTTCAACAGCCGATCTTCTTCCCCTTCTCCCTTTTAGTTAATTTTAAACCGCCAGTTTTCAATTAATTGAAGGAATTTCGCCTGTATCCCTTTGTCGATTGATTGCTTTACTGACCTGATAATTTATGCCTTCGGTTGCTTTAATTGTTGAGCGCTTCTTCGATTGATGATTTGATACAATTTTTGCCTTTTTGATTATTTTTCGTATTGAACTCGACTAGAAAAATTACCGATGATGAATTGGGTTTTACAGAGTATAATTTGTGAAGAATTTTACCAAGTTTTCCATATATTTCAAAATATTTTAATCTCCATTGATGTTGTTCATCTTGGCTGTTGATTTCTGATCAAATGGTTTGGTGATCTCTGACTTGTTCATCCCTGATATAATTTTGACTTCGACTGAATTGTTCAACATGTGAATATTTTTTTCTTATATTTGATGTTGTGGACCATTTTGTGCATACATCTCCAATCGTGTCTGACTTTGAAATTGTTCGATCTTTCTGATGAGTCTGAATGGCGTTGGTGCAATTTTGAATCGATCTGTTATTTCTGTGAATATGAATTGGCTAATGGCTGTAATGGATACCATTGTTTGTTATCACCTGGCGTGTTGTGTTAACTATGATACTTGATGATGTACACATAACTTGATATTGATCTAATGTCACTGTTTGGTTCTTGAGATGAAGTTTTTAGAGATAATTCTTGCTGCCTGGTCTGACTTTTGTGTGTGTTTGTTGCTGGTCATGGTTGTCTTGCTTGACTAGTGATGCTCTCCTATATACTCTATAGATTTTTACTATACATACATATATATATATATATGTATGTATATATACATATATGTATATATGTATATTAGTGTGCACTATTGTGAATTTTCTCTTTGCTCATGCTTTGAACTATGCTCTTGTGCACTTGTCAGTTGCACTAGTTTGTTTCTGTGTACTTGTGCATCCGAGTTTGGTGGATGTGTATGTCCCTTGTTTTGCTGTTATGTCTATTTGCACACTTCCACTCGAACTTGATCTGTGTTCAGCCTTATGTTGGCCTTGTATGCACTTGTACTTGGCTGGACTTGTACTAATTTGTGCACTCTTATGTATTTTGCCCAACCTATGTGCTTGCTTGACTTCGAGCTCCCCTTTGTTTCAGTTTTTGCTTGTTTGAGTGCAATACTTGACTATTTCTATGTTGTTGTTGTTATGTTTCAGCCTTGAGCACTTGTGCTGAGCTATTGAGCTTGACCTTGCTGCACCTGACCTGATTGAGCTTGCTTTTGTGCCTGAAATTGAGTTTATTGTTTTGTTGGTGCAAATATGCTTTGCCTTATGGCATATACAGTGATACATTGTGCATGTCGTAGGTTGTTCGTGCACATTATTGACTTGATTTTAATTTTTTTTTTCACATGAACATGTTGGACTAGTCCTTGTATATATCTGTTGTACTGGTCCATGTTCGTTATTTTTGGTGCTAATTTTAAAATATGAAAAGAACAAAACTAATCTGAAGCAATGTCAAGTTCAAATATATTCATATTTTTGCAGTTTCAATTTGTTTCTTTTTTTCCTTTTGCTATGTGGTTATTTGGTAGGCAAAGCAGATGAATTGTGAAAAAAATTAGAGCAAGAAGATAGCCATTGTATTCGAGGAGAAATTGTCGGCTAAAAAAAATATTGTATTTGAAAAGATATTGTGTATGAGAGAGTAAAAAACGTACTGGTATTAAAATGTTGTATGTGAAATATTGTGGAAGCTCTTTTTTTGTAATCGTGTGTACTATTGAAATTGTATTGAAATAATTTTTTTGTTGAAATGAAATTTTATTCTGTTTATTTCATTTTGTGATATTACAATAGTACTATATCAAATGCATTTAAAATATATATATGTTTATTATTATCAAATAAAAATCATAAACTAGTATGTTCTACAAACACAAATCTATCCAACTAATCATGAAAGATTCGGCTCATAAGATCTATAAAAAACGGAGGGGCGTTTGTTAGTCCAAATGGCATCACTAACCATGTATATAAATCATTCCTTATACGGAACGCGGTCAATGGATAACTATCTTCTGCTACTCTCAATTAATTGAAAACTATTGCCAAGTCTAGCTACGAGAACACTCGAGCTCCACTCAACTGATCAAAAAAGTTGTCTATCCTAGGCAAAGGAAAACGATTCTTCACTGTTAACTCATTCATCTTTTGATAATCAGTGTATATCCTTAAAGACTCATTCGACTTCTTTACGGATACCGTGGATGTTCCCCATGGGAAACTACTTGGCCGAATGAAACTTTTATCCTCAAGTTTCTCTAGTTGCTTCTTTAATTCCTCTATCTCCCTAGGTGACATACTAGGCGGTCTACTGACAGGCTGCACGACCGACGTCAAATCTATTAGGAATTCGATTGCTTTTCTTGGCGGTAAACTCGTTACACGTTCAAAAACGTTTACAAATTCTCGGACTACACGTACTCTACCGATCTCATCTTCTCCATAGCACATAACATCAAGTCCAACACTATCATTATTCTTTCTCTGACCTTGGATTTTGTACTATGATAATCCTATCCACCCAATAAATTCTAACGTCATTACGCACTAACCAGTCCATACCCAAAATCACCTCGTACCATATGAAGTCAAACACATATGAGTCGCAAACAAACAAATGTCCACACAAGTCAAACTCAAGGTCAGTGCACCTTAATTCGAGAGTGGTATACCCACCGATCGGATTAACCAACGTAAGGACTGAATCAAATAGGCAGTGTCTAATTCTAATCTATTAGCCACATCTCTCAAAATGAAAGAGTGAGTAGCACTAGTATCAAATAGAACTCTAATTGATATACAAGAAATCCAAATCGTACCTCTAAGCACAACCTTTCCTTTCTTATCGGTAGTCAGCCCAAACGAAGGTCCTTCCAAAGCATAAACCTTTTCCTACTTTACTTTTGGGCAATCACTCCACTTATGGCCTGGCCTATTACAGATAAAGCACTTGGCCTTGTCCTTGGTCTCTGGTTGGGTACACTTAGTGGAGTAGTACCTCTTCTAGATACTGTTAAAACAAGTGACATCAGTTATATTCGGCTTCTGAGTCCTTCCTCCAGAAGTCTTTCCTCACTTCTGATCCTTTCTTCCCTTCTAATACAGATTGAATCTTTTATTCTACCCACCCTTGGGTCTACCAACAACTTTCTTCTCTTCCCAAAATAAGAAATCATGCCTCCTCATTATTTCCACTACCATATCGAATGGAACTAACAGATGAGCCATCAAGTAGTGATTCGGCTCTTCCTTAAACCTTCAATGAACCTCTCATTATTCTTCAGCAGAGTATTCATATGCTCCCTTCCATACTTCGACAAAGCACTAAAGTGCTAGATGTACTCTGCCAAAGTCATCTCTCCCTGCTTTAAGTCAAGGAATTATCTACACAAAATACTCTTTTAAGATTCGAGAATGAACTGTGCCTCGAATCGCTTCTTAAACTACTTCCAGGTTATCTCCTCTTTTGGGACTTCAGCAATTACAGCCTCTCTCTAGCCTAATACATTCTCCTAGAGCTGACACGAAGCCAACCACCTCTTCTGAGCATTATTATATCTCAAGTCCTCGAAGATACTCTAACACACTTTCAACTAATTCAATACCTCCAAGGCAGACTCCTTCCCTGTAAACTCCTTTCCACCACTACTCTTGAAATATTTGTTCATCTTAGGAAAGTTTGCTTCTTTTGCTACTTCCTGGCACGGCTCAACAACTTCAGCTAGCTGTTGCCTCATCATTTCCATCGTAAATTGGTGGAATTAAACATTCACATCCATTCCTCCTTCAGTCAAGGCAGGCACTTGAGTATCGGTTTTAGTATGAATTTCTGGGTCCACCTCCCCTCCTTGATCCTTGTTTTACGTATGGTGATCTCCTCCTTAAGATTCTCTCTAACACTTCCTATGGTCAAATGTCGGTAACGTGGATCCATTCTTGCATTTTGCATAATTAAGGGTTCGTAAGAAACAGAAGCAAAGAGAGTGGAATCAATCATAGAGGGTAGATAAATTCTACTATATATCCATATATAAAAATACAAGTACATTATGTATAGCACATACCCACTATTAACGAATAAATTCTTTAACACCCAAAAGTGAATAAAAGACGGGTTAATCAAAGAATAGTCTCTTCGAAGATGGTCTAAGTCGTCGAAGTCATAGGTTGAGATGTGCATGATTCAATGTCCATTGCAATTCTTTGTTTAATCATCAAAGCCGGAGTCATGCAAAATACAGTATAGGGTCAAAGTCAATGTGCAAGTCTAATATGTAAGTCCAAAATATGCTATGCAAGATCAAGGTCGAAGTCAGTTTGTAGTCAAAGTGGGATATGCAAGTATCAAACCCAAATAAGGTAGATATGATATGCTTGTTCGAGTTTGAAGTCAAGTCAAAGTACAAACTATAACCAAAGAAAAATATGCTAGTCATAAATCATAGTTCATAGGCTATGTAATTGTTTGATTTCAATTTTTTTATGTGTACAAGACCCAAGTATTACAATTGGCAAGATCCGCAAATTGATTTAGGGTTTACAAAGTTGAAAACATATAAGAAGTGAGAAGGGAGAATCTGATCCCCAAAATGGAACCCCTAGGTCTGTGTTTATTAATGAAGATAGGCAAGGTCTTCGATGTGGATAAGCTCCAACAACAAAGTCGGTAAGTACTTTGATGACTTTGTTGTCGCTATGTGTTAGGTCTTCGCTTTGCTCCTTTAGTGAAAGCATGCAGAAAATACAATCTTTGGTGGCGGCGGCCTTCATCATGATGATCGACATCTTTTGAAAGCGGGCAATGACTTCGGCAATGATAGCCACAGAGCAGTATTAGGGTCTTTGGGGATATTGATAGTCTCCAACATCAGTATTGTTTCGCGTAGATATGCGACACCCTCCAAATGATGATAAAACATGCTGACGAAGTGTTGTGTTGATCATTAACGAAGAACGACATAACTATGCATTCCTTTAATGTCATCGGTGAGAAATACCTTTGAAGTGCGACACCGCTTGAATGTACTGTTGATCGCCTTTAGGGTTATAATCAGTAAGCCTGCTTTAGTCATAACAAATGTGTAGCAATGCTTCTAGTACATTGATGGCAGAATGTCTTTGAGAGCAATGACGATGTGTTTGAAGTGAGGCTCCTCCATTAAAGGTGGTGTAAATAGGCTTAGCATCCGTAAGTTATGTTATGGACCACATCGACACTCACTGCTGGCTTTCGAAGTTGCTTATACTTGGTTTCCTTAGCCTCATTGGTTAAATGCGACACTATATGTATCCTGTCATTGATGAAGTGTGGCATTCCATTCTAGTTTTCTTGATATGCAACACTACTTGCATGGTCTAGAGACTTCATAATGAGTGAAGGGTCATCACATGTAACCGAAGGTAGGCAACATGATGGATCTCGATGTGAATGAAGTTTAATGTGGCATGAAATGCAGTATAGTCAATTTGCGATCCTTTATGAGATGCAGAGTCCTTGATCCTTTTGATGCTGTTCTATATGCACATTGCTGGTCGTAGGTCTCCGAAAGTATTGATGGCATTCGAAGTGATCAAAGAGCGGCTTTGTTCCTTCAGATTCTGTATTAGTTATAAAACTCATTATTATAAAGGCCTAATTACCACTCCTGTAATGCAGTTCGACATCATCTTCTTGGAGCTTAGAATTTGAAACTTTATCCTCTTGAGAAATTATGTGGATAACATTTGTCCCCCCTCCCTCAAAATGTAGTAGAAGCATTAACTTTTCAAGTCAATAATCTCAAACATATTAGTGGCGTTCCTCTTTCTTATGCAATTTAAACTCAAACAAAGGAAGTCTTCAAATTATCAAGATCATTTAACATCTTAAATTCTACATATCTGGGTTGGTACTAATATACGACTTAATACCAATGTATTTTGGCATTACAGTGTAACCCATATGACATTTGGTACTAATCTATTTATTTGGCATGGTTTTATTGGTGCAACATTTTATTTAAAAGTTTTTATGTTAATTATCATTCGAGCTTCTTATACATATCCACAAATTTGTTCCTTCAGCATAAGTTTAGCATTTGTGTTATTCTAATCAACCCAAAATTTTAAACTTTTCTTATGAACCCGACATTGGTTATTCAACAATCATTGACTTGTTGTAAAGGTTATTTCAGACTTTAAACTTTTTATTGTTTAGGTATCATATAAGTCTTCCATATATTCTTAAGAATGAGTTATTCAAACTTGGAATAATATCACCTAGTAGATGGATGAAGAGCTAGGCAAGAATCTCTTCAAGGGGATTAGTATGGGCTCCAAAGCTTTACTTCCCAAGCTAATTCTTCTTTGGTTGTCCAAGATTGGATTTCAATATTGAGTTACTTCGAAAATATCGCATAACTCGCTTTTTAGAGCTTTAATTTGATGCAAGATTATATTCCGCACTTAGCTTGTTTTATCATTGTCATTTTATCCTAAAACTTACTTTAATGATGGGTTAGCGATTTAAAATATTAACATTTCATCTGACAGAAAATATAAGAAATATCTGGTACTAATTCTGAAGAAAAGATTAGGAAACCATATAATAATAAGGAGGATAGAAATTTAGTACATCATCTGATAATAAGAAACCTAGATTCCTTCTTCTTGCAATAAGAAATCTAGAATACTATCTGGTAATAAGAAATCCAAAATCTCATCTGATAATAGGAAGACCAGAAAACCATCTGGTAATAAGAGACCATAAATCCTCATCTGATGATAATAGATGTAATGACCCGTATTTTTAACCATTTGAAAATGTTAAATTGAATAATTTTTTTGAATAAATATGTTAGGAAATTAAAATTTAGGATTTTGTTGATACAAATTAATCTATAATATCAGTTAAGATCTTAATTTAACTTCCTATTTATGACATAGATTTGTAGTAAGAAAAATGATAACTTATGTTAGTGTGTATTTTAATGACATTGGTTTGAACGGAATAGTAACTGTCTAAATGTGAATTTCCAATTGGTTGGAATAATAAATGTTTCTTTATTAAAGAAGAAATCATATGTTTATTTATGTGAAATGTTTGGTAGCTGAAAATTGATTGCAGAGATGAGAAACTTTTATTTAGTAAGAAATGTATAACTCCTGTTTGTATCCAATAGTGTGTAAATATGTTTAAATTACTATCAGATAGGAAATAATTGTTATATTTCTCATTACATTTATTTAGTCCATTTAGAAATTCATCTTTGTAATCAACTGAAATTAATGTGATTAAATAATTTCAATTAATAGGATAGAGGACACTAAATTGTAAATTAATAGGTATAATTAAACGTGGCCTCAGTTTTGTGAAAATAAAAGGAAAAGTTTGATTTAATGAAAAGAACATTTTTATCAAATAAATGAATGTTTCATTTGTGAATATAAGTTTAATTTCATTAAAATAAAAAATAGAATGATTTGATTAAAGGAAGAAACAAATGTTTATTTGAACTGTGTTTTAGCATAAGGTTTGATTACAAGAATAGGAAAATCATTTATTTAAGTAAGTTATTTATTACTCTGCTGTATAAACAACAAATTTATAAATGTGTTTAAATGACTAAAAAAACGATTGTTCTGTTTTTCATCCATTTTAGTTTGTCTATTTTGAAATTTAACTTTGTAATCAATTGCAATTAATGTAATTGAAATATTTTAATTAAAAGGAAAGAAAACGTTGATTGCAATTAATAGATTTAATAAAAGAAATACACGTTTTGTGTTAAACAGAAAGGGCGTTTTAATGGAAATAAAAGATTATTTTGGGAAAACCAAATTGAACATTTTCATTTTTAAGGTAAGTATAATTTTATTTATTATGCGTTGATAAAAAATTAAATAGGTACAAATTTGAGTATTATTTGAGTTAGTGAAATTAATTTGGTTCAGAAGAATACGTTTCAAAATTTGAATTTCGAAGGTTGTGTGATGTACATGGTCCCTTTATTTCTTTTGTTATTAATTGTTGCCTATATGTTTTGAAATAGTTACCTCATTATTAACACTTGATCCATTCATTTCTCCTTCTGTTTAATACCTGAGGTTGTATTTAATTCTTGCCACCTCATTTTCGGTTGTACAAAATTTCACTTTCCTTTGGTTTGCAAACTTTCCCATTCCTACATATATTTCCTTATACATTATTAATGCCTGAAGCTTTGAAAACAAAATGTAACATTCATTTTTGTCCCTCCACCTTCATTTCCTTATTATTAAATAACCTGCCACTTTATTTCTTTATTTGCATTTTGTTTCACCTGACACTTCATATTCATTTAGTTCAAACTGTTCTTTGCTGAGGCTATATTGTCGTCATCAAAATTTTCACGTTTTTAAACTTGTTCCTTCATTTTGTTTGTCACCACCTCATTTCCTACGTTCAGACCTCCATTTCAAATCTTCCTTTCTCCGAATCATTGTAACATGAGCTTGCAAGTTCAAAAGCTCCCATTTTTGCAAATTCAAAATCTTTCTTTTATGAAACATGAGTATCAATTTTCATTTTTCCTACATGTCCTACCCTCATCTTAGTTTGTTCTTCCATCTTTGACTGAAGCCTCATCTTGAGGAAAATCGTGAGTATTAAACTTTTTTTGTTTTTTTATTAAATGCGTACCAATTATTATTTTAATAATATTTTTATAACATAAATATCTTTTACATACAAACTCTGATTCATGCGTGAATTCTTCTGTTGGACTTATACTAAAATTCTGGACAACATGAAACTAGTTTGGATGAGTCTGGAGGCCTTTGAGATTTTGGGCTTCTGTTTTGATTTTAATGAGCTAAAATCAAAGGTGAGTGATTAAACCCACTCACACAATACTAAGATTTCTTCTGCAAGTTAAGTTAAAAATCATGGAAAGATAGATTATTTTGATTGTTGTTTGAGAAATTAAATTGACATTGAAAACTGAATATCACTGCTAGTTGAACACCCTGATATGTGATAATTAATAATTTTTGTGACATATGTTTGATTGGTTGATTTGGATGTTGATTGCATATGTATGCATATTGATCGATACGATGGATGATGTTGTGTTTATATTGCTGATGATCATTTATTTTGATATATCCCTTTTATCACCCCATATATTTTTGACATCATATACATTGTCATTTGAATTGTTTCAAAATTGAACTAAGAAATAGGTTGAAATGATATACGCCTATGACATTTAAATAGGGGTTGAAATGATATATATCCACTCATGTAATTAAAAATTGAAATAACCGATCACTTGGCCATAGGGTAGAAAGTTATATACGGACACCGGATTTGGTTAAACTAAATGATTTTAAAATCTTGAATTTGGGTTTGTTTAAATGATATAGTTTTAAAGAAAATAAAAATTAGATTTATATGAATTAAATTATCTTCTAATTCGAGCTTTGAAATGTTGAAATTGAAACTGCTTAAACGAAACTGTTTAAAGAATTTAACTCAAAATCTTAAAGTTCAAACTGAGATATGATTTAAATTTATCGGAATTGAATTATTTGAAAGGTTTAAATTTTAATTTAAACTTTGAATTTATTTTAATTAAAGTGGTTCAAATTTGTATTTCGAATTTGGATGTGAAATGGATTTAAATTAGATTGTTTTAAATGAGAATTTGAATTGAAACTTTTAGCCATTTGAATTGAATCATTTAAATTGACTTTGAAGTAAAGTTTGAAATCATTTAGAATTTAGGTTGATTTAAATTAAAATTTTAATTTAAAGTTGACTTGAATTGGAAGTCGAAAAATTAAATTCGTTTTGATTTGGAATTTGAACCTGAGTTCAAATTATCGAGAAAAGAAAGAAACAGTTTTAATTCAAAACCCATTTTAAATACGAACTATTTTAATTCAAAACCATTTTAAATATAAACTATTTTAATATTCAAACTATTTTAATATTCAAACTATTTTAATATATAAACTATTTTAATATATAAATTAATTTCAATATTCAAAACTATTTTCAATATCAAACTATTTTAAATATTCAAAACTATGTTGACTATGAAACTGTTAAATTTCGAAATAAATTTCGAAACTGATTAAATCTCGAAACCGATTCAAAGTTGAAACTAATTTAAATCAAACTTGTTTAATTTAAATAATGATATGAAGTATGTTTTATACTATTAAAGTGAATTCGATATTTTGATATGAAGTATGACCCATTTTCTTGAAATTTAAGAGAACCAGCCGCTGTGAAAAATGATGTTTGGTAGTTAAAGAGATAGAGGTCGAATATTGGCATACTCTCTGTCAATATCAAAACCACTTTAACAATTGTGTACGCAGTGGATGATCCAGAATGAAGTGGCTAGATTTGGAGAATGTTTGCTGGATTTGAAGAAAGAGAATGATGATGGGTAGATCCCGACATTTGTGTCAATTTGAAATGACTAAAACAAGACAACTTGTCCTGACTAACGAGGCTAGCTACCTCTAGCAGACATATGTTCTTCGAATTACTATCTCTATTTTGGACATGATTGGTGCACCTTGATTTATTTATGGGATGGATGTTCGAGGTGGGCTGCTAGGGGTTACTACTAGTTAGGCAACTCGAAATGGTAGTATCCTACCTCGGACATTGCCTCACGTGCCTTATCATACGATTATCCTTATACGAGCCCACTATGATTTTGTTTTAGTATGGAACCTATAGGGGACTCACTGGATGCCGACGTTACTGGTTGTGTTACAGGACCTACGTAGACTACCTGCTTAAAAATGTGTTAAGGGGGATCAATGTAAAGCCTTAATGCTATTTTAATACTTTACTGATAGACACTACATATATAGCGTATCTTACTATATATAAATAGTTTAACGAATCCTTATGAGATGGAAAACCCCATAACATCTCTTAAGTTACGTTTACCCTTATTTCTCATGATATTGATTTAACTTACATAAGAACTTTTAGTTCTGACTCGAGTGTTTTGCCTTTTTATTAAACCCAGGTCAGCCTGAGTATTTTAGTGTTTGAAGACGTTATTCCTTGAAGATAAAGATGAAGATTGGTGATCATATTTATTAGTATAATTCCTCCACATTATTTGGTATGTTTGTTTATCATACTCTGATTATGTTGTAAAATAAAAGTTAAATTTATATTGTAAAACAGCTTCATGAATTGTTTATGTGATTATTATATTTTTTCATTCCGCTATGAGATTCTGATTATTGTTTTTCTTCTTCTTATTTTCTTTAATAACCCCATTGATTATCTCTCTTTGGGATTATTTGAGTAGGACATGTGTAACGACCTGTAAAATTTAACTGTTTTAAATAATGTGATTAACTGAATTTTCGTGAAATTTTAAAAAATGAAATTTTGAAATAAAAATTTGATATTTGGAATGCGTCTAATTAATCATAGCAACTGGTAAATTTTCATCGGATAATTTGGAAGTTTATTTTCTAGTGTAATTTTATTTTAATTTAATCAGTTAAAAATCGATGAAAATAAAACGTTTTCAAAACCTAAATATTTTTAAATAGAAAAATTGTAAACCATCTTCTGAGCAAGACGTCATTTTTCATTTTTCCAAATTCGGACTTCTTTAGCTCCGTCGATCTTATTTTTCAGCATTTTTGCTGCATTTTCCGTTAGTAGAAAATTCGAATTTTTATAATTTAATCGTACCACCGATATCTGTATACCGTTTTGATCGTCTCGTCGTGCTGATTTCCACCATATTCAATTGTGTGTTTTGGAGTCCGATACGCGGGAGACCGGTAAAACGATTTACCGTACCGGCTCCGCATCTGAGCCTTTTGGGTTCTTGTGTCTTTTCTCTTTCCACCGTTAAATCCAATAGCCACCAACTATTAATTTCTTTGAATTCAACATTGTGACTTTTGGGGTTCACTGGCTTTTGATTTTTCCAATTGCATATTGATGCGTTCAGTGTGCATTTACGTATTATGAAACCATGGTGCATTCTTCATCTACAAATTTCTCCCTGCATGCGAATCCTATATTTTGCCTTTTTGGCTTTGTTTTCCTCTCCACTTCATTTTATAATAATGCAAACTTCACTGTTCCACTTGCTTTCTTGTTCTCCCCTCTTTCTTTCATTTTCTCTTTTTCCTTCCTCTTTTATTTTGTTTACACAGAAGAAATTTAGAACCCATCTCTCCGGCCAACAACCAAGCACCTCCCTCACTGTCAACCACCGCCTTCTTCCTTGCCGCTTCCAGTCGAACTCACGGCAAAGCCCTGCAGCCCGACCCTAACCCATTTGCACTCCAGCATCCCACAGCCCACCAAACCTCCGCCTATCACCATCGCCCGCCTACGCCTGCCGAGCCTTTCTCCTTCCCTTTCTGCCTTGTACCCTGTCGAAGCATACCCTCTCCTTCCCCTCCATCCCACTCGCCTCAGGCTAGCTTCCTCCACCACAATCAGAAGCCGACATTCACCTCCCCTCTCTTCTTACACGTCGCCACTTCGAACCGCGCCCGCCGCCTCTTTGTCTGCCGTCGTCCCTCCAGAGCCGACCAGCAAGCCTACCGCCTGCATCCTCCTCCGTGGCAAATCCCAGATCCACCCCTCCATCTTGTTTCGGCTTCTACCATTTGTCACTTTCACTACCCTCTGCCTTCTTGTATCAGCTTTGTATGCAGGTGATGTTTATTTTATTTTGTCCTTTGTCTCTGATTTGCTTAGGAAACTTTAAATCAATCTATATATATCTGTATTTACACTTGAGTTTTTTTTTTAAGTTGTATATGTTCTATAAATTAGTTTATGATCGGTTGTTAATATTTTCGTTATATATAGATAGCTGTTGTTCATATTTTATACGTATAATATTTGCAGTTTTGTTTTTTGATATAACAGTGATTTTATTTGAAAGCATCACACGTACATAAGTTATGATTCGTTTTTTTTTCTTTATATATTTTTCACTTTAAACCATTTATATATATGTAAGTGATATTTTGATAATATGTTTAAAGGGTTTGTTTATATATGATCCGTATACGTAAGTATAAGCTATATGTTTTAATGGTACGTATAGAGACAATTCTTTGTGTAATATTATATATATATATATATATATATATATATATATATATATTTGGTTCCGCGTATTGGCTTGGGTTATATATATATTCTGAAGTATAAATATGTACATATTTGTTATAAAACTGATTTGCGTATGTTTGTTCACAGAATAGTTTTTTTTCACATGTTGCTTTAAAATATAACTGGTATGTAAGCTTTAATGGTTTGCATATATATTATATTTTGTTCTACGGATGCTTGAAAATATGCAGTTAGAGTTTTAAATATATATTATATTGATATGATGATTTGTTCCCATAAATGAATATATATATATAATAGTTTATAAATAAGTTCATATTATTTTATAATGTTCGGGTCTACAAGCATATTCTATTCTGTGTGTGTGTCTATGTATATATATAAATATATATATATATATATATATTTGTATATGGATTTTGATTTTTCAAATGTATGCGTCTTAAAATTTATTTTCAAATGTGCATATAGTTCATTTTAAAATACATGTCTTGATTTAAACATTGATTTTTGAAAGAAAGTAATAAGATAATAATATAATATACCCTTCGTTCGAATTTATCATCTTCAACCAAGTTCTAATTTGATTTCATCGATTCCTCGTTATCAGCTGTGATTGTTGGATTCGTGTCGATTTTGCTTCGCTTTGATTCGTAACTCAATTTCAGTGTCCATATCAATGTGTGCATCAGTGTCATCTTCGGTCCTCTCTAGCCTCGAAAGGTGAGTAATCACTCGCGATTAATGTTATTTTATTTATTAAATTTGATTTCAGTTGAAACGACAATTGAAATATGTTGCTGTTAGTTATCTACACTATTATATATATGTTTTACCTGTATCAGTTCACCTGTGACATCTGACACCATTGTCTGTTATTTATACAATGATAATCCAGTTTGGTTGTTAAATGATTGATTGGTTGATGTTGACATTGGACGTTAAATTTTTAATGTTGTAAGTGATAAATAATTTGAAATTGAAATTGACGTAGGATAGTTAGATTTGATTTATGTGTTAAATTTGATTTGATGACATTTGCATAATATGACCCCTTTAAATGTTTAATTACTTGACACGTAGTAATATGGTTAATTACACCTTGAACCATTTGAATGTATGTTGTATAAATTGATGTAATATGAATTTGAATAATAGATACCAAGTGAAGAACCGTATAAAGGTTAGTGTAATAATCTTTAATCTACATGAAATGATAGTGTAGATTCTAAAAATAATTATATTAATTTGCATAAACAACAAATGTAAATTAATACGATTATTTCAGGATTATTTGAATTGATTATTGGATTGATATTGATTGTTGTTATTGCTTGTTTATTTACTTTGACACCATCCCAGTTATCACACTGCAAGTTCCCTTTTCTATGTTTTGATTTTGAATTTAATTGGAATCGGGTTGAAATGATAAATACCCAGATGAACTTGACTTAGGATAGAGAATTAAATAAAACCCGATTGGTCAATAATTTGATTTAAAAATAAAATAAAGATTTTATTTGAATAAATAATATGGTTTTGAAATGAAGTTGGAATTTGAATTTTAATGAAAGGAAATGTTAATATTTAATAATCTGAATCAAAACATTAACATAGTAGTTGATGAAAGAACATTGTTTTAAATTTAATTAATAATTGAGTTTAGAAATTGCAAATAATTAAGTTTTGAAATTATTTAATAATTAAATAAAATTGAATTCTTTAATAAGTGAAATTGAACTTCTTGAATAAGTGAAATTTAGTTTCTTTATTAATTGAGTTTTTTTAAAATTTGTAACTAAGTAAATGAATAAGTGAAATTGAATTTCTTTCACAAGAAATTAAATGTGATTTATTGAAATTAATGTAAGACTTGTAATTTAAAGAGTTGATTTGACAAATTTAATTTAATTCAAATTTGTAAGTTTTGATACAATGAAGTTGAACTTAAGTAATTGATTTAGTGAATTGGAAATTAAATAGAAATTGTTTTGAATGATAAATTAACTTAACGAATATTGAATGAAATTGATTAATGAATTTAAATTGATTTTAATGTTAAATTAAATTAATTTAAATGATTTCGGAATGAAACTTATATACGAACTTGAATCAATATTTGAATTGTTTTAAATAGAAATTGAAATTGAATTATAAGATTTTGAAATTATGAATGTGGAAGTTTTGAAACGTAAATTGTGGAAATTGATTTAGAAAGAGAAATGAAATGTTGGTTTACAAATTCTATTTGAAATTGAATTTGATTTGGTTTTGAAATATATTAAACGACCAATCGGTATAATAATTACGAAGTTATTAAAGAGACCGGAATCGGTTAGGGACATACTCACTGTCTAAACCGAAAATCACTTTAATAACTATACGTGGAGTGTGATCCAGAATGAAGTGGTTGGAATGACGTACATGATGACTGAAGAAAGAGAACGATAATGGATAGCCTTGACACTTGTGTCAAATTGGAAATGACTAAAACAGGAGCCGTGCCGGGCCAAATGGGGTTAGCCACCTCGAGCGAACACACTTCTTCGAAAACTACTCATTACTTGTTATCGATTGGTGCACCCTTGATTTTGGGAGTGTTGTTTCGCGGTGTTGCGATCGCTGCGGCGATGCGTTTTCACCAGTCCAGATCAGGCAAACGGTAGTTTCATTACCTTGGGTATTGCCTCATGTGCCTTGCCATACTTGTATCCCTATATACGCGACCACTACGAACTTGTTTTGTGTTATACCTATGGAGTACTCCCTGACATACCACTAGTTTATGGTGGAGTTTACAGTGCTGTATAGACTATAACGCTTTTATAAAATGTGTTAAGGGGGATAATGGTAACGCCTTAACACTATTTTGATACTTTGTATTACTGATAGGCATTATCTATTTACCGTACACTACTACATAGTAGATAGTTTAACGGATCCTTAAAGGATGGTTATTCCAAACATCCTTTGAGTTACTTGTATTTCGGTTGCTATTTCACTTGAGTTGGATTTATTGATATAAGAATGTTAATCCTGACTCGAGTGTTTTGTGTTTTGCTTTACGCTCGGGTCAGACTGAGTGTACCAGTATTCGAGACTCACCTTTGGAGTTGGAGCTTCGCTTGGAGATCCAGCTATCTATCCAGTTTCAGATATCTAGTGGATTCTAGTGATGTATTCTGATATTGTATTTAATTATTGTATTCGAGACATCTGTTGTACCTTATTTAACTCTGATATGTATATAGTAGCTTCATGAACTACTATCTTTTGTTTCCGCTGCAATTATTACTCTGTGTCTGTGATCTGTGATTATTTATTTACTGTATATGCTCAGTTTTGCCAAATATAAATTAACAATTCGGTATTTTGAATCATTCAAGTTTGACATGTGTGGATGCGAATGGTCCAAAATAGCGGGTCGTTACAGTTGGTATCAGAGCTTTGGTAGCTCTAGGCAAAACTCAACATGTAGGGTAAATGTATTCACTGAATCTCTTTCTTTTTGACTCGATTCCCTTGAATTTTGGACATTCCCTGCGGTTCCAAAATTCATTCGTGTCCCTCACTATTCGTCTTCTTTCAATTCTGGAGTATCCCATAACTCCACTTCAAATGACCCTTATAATGAATCGGCGGTCTCTCCAAACTTCGATTGATTTTTTTTAAAGGGGATGAAACTCCTTTACAATAGACATCGATTTACCGGAGATTTCTGTATCCTCGGTTTACGATGCTATCTATCTCCTGCTATACCTGAATTCTATTTCTTGAGATCGAATGTAGATTTGCCTCGAAATTCTGCATCGATCTTATTCTTGAAGTCACAGTCGACCTGGTTAAGGTTGCCTGCGATTTATATAGACTCATCAATCTTCCTACTTTGTTATTTAATCATCATATCTTTGTTTCGAACTTATCTTCGAATCAAAATTCTCTTTGATTTGAGTCCATCAAATTTGAATCTCTATCTTTGCTTTGAAATCTATTCTTGTATCGTCGAGCGAGGAAGTGTAGTTGTAAATTAATATTAAAATGTTTTATATATATTGTGTTGTTTGAGTTGTTGATGTTGATTTGGGTTTTCGATCGATTCGTCTGATCAACGCTATCGATAGAATTTCTAAAACACTTGAACAGAACAAACTGACACAATATTGTTTTCAAATTTAGTAAATAAAATAATTTTGAATGATTATATTATATATAAGTATAAATTTTTCGGAAATTAAATTGTTAATGAATTTGTTGTCAAAAATGATAATATTTGATTTTCATTTATTGTTTTGTAAACCATAGACTATTCCAATATGATAAATAAATGAATTTATAAACTTAGTTATAATTTGATTTGGAATTTGAAATGAATTTAAATTAGAGTTTGAGAATTCAATTTCCGATAATTTCAAACTATGGTTTTAAAGTTTAAAATGTATATTATTTAAAATATTTTCGAATAGAAATGGTTTTCAAAGAATTTAAATGATTAAATTAGAGCTCTTCTCTTTTGTCGTTGGAAAATAATTTCGGTGATGACGGCCGCATCATCGACATTCATTTTCGAGTTTCGAAGTGGAGAGACCATCAGTAGCTTGCTACACTTTTGTTTGAAATGAATTTGATTTGAAATTTCTAAAGTATGCCATGATTTAAAATATATATACAAGCATTTGATTTAGATTTGACTTGGATATATTGTATGTATATAATTATCTCTAAATTGTTTGAAGCTAATCGGAAATTTAATTCTTAAAATTTGGGTAAAAGATGATTTCAATTATAAATGAAACCAAAATTTTGAATTAATATTTAAACTTGAGAAAATTGAATTATAAATTTACTTGTATAATACTCGATTGCATTCAATATAACTTACCTAAATTGCTCAAAAAGTTAACTATGTAATTGGATAGTATACAATATAAATTGTCTTTATAAATAAAATTTGAGTGCGTATAAAAAAATGTTATACACTTAAAGTTTAATTATAAAATGATTAATGAAGGTAAATAGAATACTCGGTTAGTTGAATAATAAATGGATTAATAAAATAAATTGTTGTTTGAAATAAATTTTGTTACAAACAATGATAAATTGAAAATATACCAAGATAATGAAATTCTTTGAGTTTAAAGTCAACTGTTGAATATAAATTAATTTAAATTGAAATTTATATGGTTTAATTTAATTGTTTATTTTGTAATTCAAGTCTATCTTCTTCCTGGTTGTTTCTATTCTCCTACCTCGTTCCTTTTCGGGGACGAAAATTTTTCAGTGGGGGAGAGTGTAACGACCTATAAAATTTAACTGTTTTAAATAATGTGATTAATTGAATTTTCGTGAAATTTTAAAAAATGAAATTTTGAAATAAAAATTTGATATTTGGAATGCGTCTAATTAATCATAGCAACTGGTAAATTTTCATCGGATATGTAACGACCCTGAATTTTTGACATTTGAAATGTGAATATTTAATTGAGTTTGAATATTCGAATGATAATTTAATTTGAAATTCAAATATCAGAATGAATTTGGCAATTAAATTATTGAATTTAATTATTGAAACTGGGTAAAAAATTTGAATTTTTAGTTTTAAGCTGATTAAAAATATTTTCAAGGCTTAGAAAATTATATTAATAATTCTGAAGATATTGGAACTTTCGGAATTGAATTTGAAAGTGTTTTGTTCAGTTTTGAAATTCTGTTGTTTAAATTGAATTTGGAAATAGCGTTCCGAAGCACGGTCTCGAAATTCGACGAACCCAGTTCCATTGGATCCGTAATATTGTATTATTATCGGATTTCAATTTTCGTAACATTTGGAGTTGTTGTGTGTGCGTACGATATATAAACGCGTTGGAATTTATATCGAAATTTAATTTAATAACTGGTTAAATTTAAAAGGCACTGTAGCTAGATATTTTTCAAGCATGCTTCTTTTGCCTTCTCGAACATACTTCCTCGTTCTTTCAAAGTCCAGATGCTTCATTCTCATTCTTTTTAGAAAGAAAAATAATAATAATAATAAACGATCAAGCACGTATTCTCTTTAACAACACGTGTCACCTTTTCTCTGAAATTTTCAACACGCGTACGTTTGTCCCCTTTTCTTCTAAATCATATTATAGTCGCGTCCATTCTTTCCCAAATCAAAAGTAAAATAGGAAATGAATTCTTCCTCAAAATATATATGGCCGAACATCCCAGACAAATCAAAATTCAGTTCGAACAAAATCACTCTTCAATTAAATTCAAAGTGAAATTAAATTCAAGGCAGAGCCTTTAATCGTTCAAAGAAGGAATTAAAAAGGCGAGCTGAGATCTCGTTCGATTTCGTCATAAGGGAATCGAGCAGCTATGAGTTCGAACTCGAGTTAGGGTTGAGTTGAGGCTCTCGGCGATTAATGGCGACTGCAACCGCGATTATCATTTGCGATGATTTTCAGTGGGTGGCTCGTGTTTGAGTTTTCGCAAGGGTGTCGAGTGGCCTGGTGATTCGAAGTCGCGAGTATTGATCTGGGGTGATGTCGTCGTCGAGTTCGAGAGCAAGGCAGCGTCGCGCTGGGGAAGTTCATCGAGATTGGGCGATCGCGATTTTGCAGATTGAGGAAGGAGGCGAGTTCGTCTTTGCGATAGGTCTGGCGACATGCAGTCGTGGTGCTCTCAAGGTCGGAGTCAAATCGCGTGGGTATGGATTCATGCTTAGCAGTGAGGTATCTGCTAGTAATCTTCTTTTTCTTTAATCTAAAATCTATATGAATGTATAAATATAAGAAAAATAATAACAGCAAGCTAATGTAATTTTAAACACCTTAGTTTAATATATAAGGATATGTAAGGCAGTTTTCAATTTTTACATATATATATATTTTTGTAGACAGTAAGGTATATAAAAAGTTGTATAGATTTTTCAGTAAGATTTCTATTTTAGATAGATTGACAGTAAACAGTAAATATATATATATATATATTTATATATATAGGATTTTGAAAGTATAGGAATTTTAAAACGATATAAAGTTTAATTAGATTCTTGAAATCTATAAATTGTTTTTGTTGCTGAAAACAATTATTAAAAGAAAATTTAATAATTAGTTAATTCAATCTATCAAAATGGAAATTGAATTGTTCGATTTAATTCGAATATTGATAAATTGTATAATTATTTATACAAGGTCTAAAATGGTGAAAGAAAACAAACTGGATTGGAAATGGATTGCAAATTGAAAAGCTAAGGTGAGATCTTCTCACTCAGATTTAAATTTGAATTGCAGTTATTGATTGTTGTTTGGTTGTGATATTAGATATAGTAGGATATATCTATATATATAGCAATATATACATATTGGCATATGTATATATTGGAGTTGATTGATTTCCCGCATTGTATAGCGGATGAGACCCTATTGCGCCGTTAGTAAGCGGATGATATTTTATAAATCCCATATACCGCGATATTCCACCTCGAAGTGGAATTGGTATTGTGCTAACATCTGTGGATGCAGGGAAACAGGTTGGAGGGATCCAACTGGATTCCTCAAATTGTTTGAATATTATTTCATATGTGAATGATATGATTTATTGATAATCTATGAATGATTTATTGATAATTGAAATTGTGGAAGGCTAAAATTTAGCCGAATGTATTTTTGGTATCGTTGGATACCAGAAATGAATATAAATTGGAATTTAAATTAAAGTGGAAAACTTTAAATGAATTTGTTTTTAAGAATTGAATTTATTTGAAAGAAGGAATTTTAAAAGTATTAAAATGGATTGTTGAAATCTTATTGAATAAATTCCAAGATATGGGAAAAGATTTTTATAAATGAATTTTGAATAGTATTATTCGGAAGTTAGAAAATTTATTTGAAATGGAATTTGAAATGATTTGGAAGATATAAAGGAATTTATTTTAAAGGCGATAAATTTGTTGAAATCCAATTGATAATTAATTTTGTATTGAAGAAATAAATCTTTGGGAAATCGATATAAAAATTTATTTGATGTTGAATAAAATTTGATTTGTGTTGAAATAAAGTGTTGAAATAAATTTGGAAATCGATTTGTAAAATGATTTAGCATTTGGAAATAAATTTAGAAATCAATTTGTAATTGATTTGTGTTGAAATGAATTTTTGAAATGTAAATTCAAAATGGAATTTATGAAATGAAAGGGGAATTTGTTTTAAAAATAAACGCTAATTTATTTTTAAGTGTGAAAGTAAATTTACGGATTTTGAACATAAATTTGAAATAAATCGATAAGGATTTATTTAATCGATTTAAATGGACCATTTTGAAGTGAAAGTGTATTTTCACTATAAAGCCGAGTATATTTTCCAAAGTGGCTTTTAAAATATAAATTAAAAGTTTTAAGTGGATTTTTAAAAGAAATATTTGGAAATATATTTCGTGTAAGGAAATTGATTTGAAATTGATTTTCAAAAGTTGAAAGGTGAAAGGTGATTTGAAATTGGTTTTCAAATGTTAAGTGTGGGGAAATATATATCTCGTGAAGATATTTTGAAATTAAATAATTTGGGAAAATTATTTGAATCTGATGATGTTGTGAATGTTATTGACAGTTAAATCACCGACTATTAATATTGCCTTTGAAATGGCATTTGAAATTGTTTTTAAAACAAACGCTTATTATTCGGTTTAGCCGGGAAAGGACCTTTGTGTCAGATAACCCATTCCGAATAATAATACGACGATATGGATCGTATTGAAGACCGGTGATGAAGACCAGATATTTGTGAAAACGATAGGATGACCTATCGATTGTCTCTGCACCGTTAGCTACGGTATAGAGATTTCCTTTGTGATGGGAAGTTTTATCGGGATTGTGAATATCTGGATTGCAAGGACTTCTTCGGAAGTGCCTTCGGTTCTGTTCGAAGCCGGAACAAACTTGTATGGTTACGTGTCTGACATTACATTTTGAGATATAGAGCTGATTTCTTTCAAATACATTTTTGTTGATGGCGGAGAATTTATTCTCTTAGCTTAACACCCTTCTCTGAGACGTACGAGCTCAGAGGTTATGTAGTTGAAATTTATCAGCGATATATTCCCAATTCGGTAATGTGGCATGCTAAGTGTTGCTGTGACGATGATCATTTATTTGATCATTTGTGATCAAAGCACAACTTTGTGAAAAAGCGTAGCTTTGTGGACGAGACTTCATCAGGGCCTCAACAACCCGGAAATGGTCGAAACAGGAATGTTGCGGCAAGGTTATGAGGGTCGCGCCCTTTAGGGTATGTCATTTCCTTCTGGAAAGGGGTGGTATCATGGTATGGAGCCCAGATACTTACTCATGTGGACACACTTTATTTATTATGTGTGATGTTGGTTACCGAGCGCTCGGATAAAGGTCCCAAAGGACCGGGGATTGACATATTCGTGAGTTACCTAGTTACAGGGGTAACCTGGCCTTGTTTGGCAGAGAGCAGTTTGTCTCTCGGGACGTCCAGCCAGAGGCGATCCCATTCGGCAGTAGGAAAGAAAGTTCCTTAGCCTGACCATTTGTTGGAAAATCCAAAGAAACAATACGAACCCTTACGATTGCAATTGTATAACCTGCTATGGAATGTGGCGGTAACCTGCTATTGAACATAGTAGCTATAGTAGGCATACGATGCTGGTCGTATGCTGGCTAAGATTAATATTATACTTTCGAAATGTTTTCCACACTAGACATTAATAATAATAATCCAATGATTGGCGTAGTAAGCATCTTTGACTATCATAAGAAGAAATCTCCTCCAATTCTGCGTTTGCATTGTGTGTGTGGCGGGAGGTCTTATGGTAGTTTCATTTTCTAAAAGCATTGCGAATCTGTTTTATTTTCTTTGTGAAAATAACTGTTTTACGATCTCACACCAGTCACCATGACTGACTTGGAGTTTATTGTTCCCTTCTAAACTCTGGGTGCCCATAATTTTCCACACGGGCAGCCTAGAGTTATTTTTATCAGGATATTCTGGAGCTTTGGGGATAAGCTGGATGGCGAGACGTACTTCCGTACTTGTTATTTTATTCCGCTGTGTATTCTGTATGAGGACAGGTTTATATAACTGTCCATTGTTGTATCGAGTTGTATATTGACTCTGATGATGTATTGTATAACTGATATAGTTCTTTGTTTAAAAGACTAGTGATTATCTATTATATTTTGTTCCGCTGCGAAATGTGAGATTCTGATATTGTCTATGTTTCTGTTTTTCTGTTCTTTCTTTTCTTCTGTCTTCTTCTACCTCTTCTTTTTAACCCTAATGGTTCGGTTTTCCGGCATTCGATTGCGCGGCATTTGATATAGTGGACGTATTAATGTCGATTTTCGAGCGTCGAAAAATCGTATCGTTACAGGATAATTTAGAAGTTTATTTTCTAGTGTAATTTTATATTAATTTAATCAGTTAAAAATCGATGAAAATAAAACGTTTTCAAAACCTAAATATTTTTATATAGAAAAATTGTAAATCATCTTCTGAGCAAGACATCATTTTTCATTTTTCCAAATTCGGACTTCTTTAGGTCCGTCGATCTTATTTTTCAGCATTTTTGCTGCATTTTCCGTTAGTAGAAAATTCGAATTTTTATAATTCAATCGTACCACCGATATCTGTATAACGTTTTGATCGTCTCGTCATGCTGATTTTCACAGTATTCAATTGTGTGTTTTGGAGTCCGATACGCGGGAGACCGGTAAAACGATTTACCGTACCGGCTCCGCATCTGAGCCTTTTGGGTTCTTGTGTCTTTTCTCTTTCCACCGTTAAATCCAATAGCCACCAACTATTAATTTCTTTGAATTCAGCATTGTGACTTTTGGGGTTCACTGGCTTTTGATTTTTCCAATTGCATATTGATGCGTTCAGTGTGCATTTACGTATTATGAAACCATGGTGCATTCTTCATCTTCAAATTTCTCCCTGCATGCGAATCCTATATTTTGCCTTTTTGGCTTTGTTTTCCTCTCCACTTTGTTTTATAATAATGCAAACTTCACTGTTCCACTTGCTTTCTTGTTCTCCCCTCTTTCTTTCTTTTTCTCTTTTTCCTTCCTCTTTTATTTTGTTTACACAGAAGAAATTTAGAACCCATCTCTCCGGCCAACAACCGAGCGCCTCCATCACTGTCAACCACCGCCTTCTTCCTTGCCGCTTCCAGTCGAACTCACGGCAAAGCTTTGCAGCCCGACCCTAACCCATTTGCACTCCATCATCCCACAGCCCACCAAACCTCCGCCTATCACCATCGCCCGCCTACGCCTGCCGAGCCTTTCTCCTTCCCTTTCTGCCTTGTACCCTGTCGAAGCATACCCTCTCCTTCCCCTCCATCCCACTCGCCTCAGGCTAGCTTCCTCCACCACAATCAGAAGCCGACATTCACCTCCCCTCTCTTCTTACACGTCGAAACTTCGAACCGCGCCCGCCGCCTCTTTGTCTGCCGTCGTCCCTCCAGAGCCGACCAGCAAGCCTACCGCCTACATCCTCCTCCGTGGAAAATCCCAGATCCATCCCTCCATCTTGTTTCGGCTTCTACCATTTGTCACTTTCACTACCCTCTGCCTTCTTGTATCAGCTTTGTATGCAGGTGATGTTTATTTTATTTTGTCCTTTGTAATGACCCTAAAAGAAAAAAATAAAAAAAATAAAATAAAATGAAAGTTACATTTATTTTAAGAATTTCTGAAACTATAAAATATATAATACCTTAAAAAAACAAATAGAAAAAAAATTGGGACTCAAAACAAATATAGTTCCATGTCCAAAGAGTTATATAAATACATATATTTAATATATGGGGTGTTTTCTGTTTTATTTAAGGAAAGAATAAAATAAGGTTTAAAATGAGGTTTAAATGTCTTACATATTTATGCTAGAAATAATTAGCATGATATATATGTGATTATTTTTTTAACACATAAAGGTGTATGAGGAGTTGCTGTTTTAACTAAAGGCAGAATAAAAAAAAATATACAGGATCAAATATGAATTTTATATCTTATATTTATTTCAAGCAAATAACATAGTGTGAATGATTTTTACATCACATGATTATGTATTATGCATGATTGAATGGAAATGGTAGTTAGGTAGAAAACAAAGGGGGTTTGCAGTTTCTTTAAACTTAGAAGAAATAAAAATAAACAAGGGGTCACATGCATATGGCATGAGCAAAATAGAGTCATGAAAATGGCATGAAGTGTTTAAAATGTTTGATTCCCGAAATAACCAATTTAGGTAACCAGAAGTGTGCATTCCCAATTAAGGACCACATAAGGAAATGATTTGTGCATGAATATCTAAGGGCGTCAAGGAAATTACCCATCTTTCTTAAACCCTAGAATGGTTTTATAAATACCTGCACATAACCATATCCACCATTCTCTCGGGATCAAAACAAAAATAAAAAAATAGGAGAAACATTAGCTTGAGACTTTGGAGGATTTGTTGTTCAGGGGATTAAGGCAGTAAAAGGAGAACATTATGTGAGTATTTATCCCTTTGTATGCAATGGCATTAAGTCCTCTTGTAGGCAGCCTAAAATGTTATAAGTCATTTAAAACCTCTGAAATGATTTGTTATGGGTGAGATGGATGTTTGTTTGTGCATTCTTGTTTGGGGTTTTAATCTGTATGTGGGTTTTTAAAGTTAAAATGGTTTGAGCATTTTTGTTCTATTTTATTATGAAGTATGGATCTAAATTATTTAGGAAATAGGCAGCAAGACAGAGATCTAGCTCATGTTTATTTCTTGGATAATGAAGCATGAAACTAAATATTCAAATCATAAGTCAGAGGAGAATTTTTGGGTTTTTGAGGGATTTCCTTAATAAAACCCTTATTCATATATTCACAATAATATAGAGGAAAGATAGTATGATCATGATGCTTAAACTATTTTTAGGAAGAACCATAGGTAGGCTGGGTTATTTTCTACAATAAGGAAAATAAATGGGGAACATGGGGTTGAACCAGAAAGTATTAAAGAAGATAAGCCTTTCTGAAACATGAATGAATTGGGAGTTTTTATGACTGAATTCATAAATAGAAGCTTAATAAAATAAGCAGAAACTGGATGGGGATTTATTAAAGAAAATTAAATTGGTCATTTGGGAGTTAGTCAATGATCTGCTTGCTTCAGGTGGGAGTAAGTATATGCATGGTGCAACTGCACCCTGAGGCCTTTGTGTGTTGGAATAAATTAAATAACCTGGGAGTTTCCTTCACAATGCATACATGGTGTTCATTTGACAAGGAGTTAAAGACCATAAAATAAATGGGGAATGGGGTTTAAACATCTGGATTATAAATATCCAGATATGGAGTTAAATCAATCAAGTTTAAATATTGTGCTTGATTTAATCACTGGGTGAAATTGGGAGTATTAAATCTGAGTTTACTTACTCAAAAATGGAGAAAAATGAATCAAGAATTATATATATATTTATTTTGATTGTTTTGTTGGGTATTGTTTGAATGAATAAATGTGCCTTTGTATCACTTGGTATTAACCAATAATATGCTAAGTATGAAACCTGCTAAATTAGGAAGACATTGCAAGTTCACCAAAAATTATGAGTATGTGTATAAATTTGATAAATGCTCATACCAGTGAAAACTGACCCTTTTGGTTGCCCTTGCAATCATCTGGGTGTCTCATTAAAATTGGGGCAGCTCAGTGAATTGCTTGCAGGAAATTGAAGTTGGCTTGATGGATGAAGAAGGCATTAACTGCTAGTATAAATAAAAGAAACTAGTTTTAAATTTGTAGTTGTTTTGTAATGAATTTATTAGTCAGTTTTATGTTGTAGTTGAAGTTAATTGGTAGGTAGTTTTATAAGTGTTTGGATTAAAATATGTACTTAAGCAAACCTGTTTTGAATGACCATTGATGATGTATGGTTAACTGCTGATTTCATGAATGTTTGATTTGGAGAAACAAGGGGATGGACATATCATATAAATATGATATGTGTATGTGATAATCTCTGATTTTTATTGCCTGAATTTATATTATGGTTTATGAAAATTAAAGAGCTAAGGTGGTTGATTTAAAAATGAACTCACAAGATTTGAGTAGGGGTATTCAAGAGAAATGAATTTGTGCATGGCAGGTAAGTGATACAGGCATGTGCATGAATTCTGGAGTAAAAATTGATTAACATGTATTTGTGTATTTGATTTCAAAAAAAAATTATGAAAGAAATAAACCTGGAAGTAATTGTATTTTTGGTTAATGGATTGAATATATATATATATATGGATGCATGTACAGGAAATTTAAATTAGGCAGAAACATGCTTGTGTTAGGAATAGATCTTTGTAGAAGTTTGTTAATATGAGGAATATGGGTTAGCAAGTAGTAAAAGAGGGACTATGGCCGGCCTAGATGGCCATGGGTCAAACTCTTGTAGCTTGGAACCATTTCATTTCAACTCATGAAGTGTAAGTGTTTCCAGAACAAAAAAACCTCCAAGCAACCCTCAAATGACACCAAGCATTTTCAATAAAACACCAAGTACTCAAGTCTGCACCATGATTTAATTGTTCAACCTGAAATGGTAAATAAGAATTAGTTCCAATGTTCATGCCTGTAAGTATAATTTTTGAAGAGATTTCACACAAGTACTTGATAACTATCATAAGGTCAATTAAATACCATTTTAGTGCTAATAGAATTATTTAGGTAGAAAATCTAGAAAGCATGGAAAAATGCACTATGCATTGCAAAAATTAAATATATAAGTATTAGAATTGCCAAAAATGTATCTCTGGCAGTAGAACAAAAATTAGGGAAGAAATAAATGGTTATGTTGTCAACACATATGGTAATTTGTTGCCTGTTTGATTCAAATTCTCTTTGCAAATTTGTTAGCTCTGAAAGGCAAAGGGAAACAATTATATATCTTCAAATATGTAATTGTCTTAATATGTTTTGTGCACTGATATGATTATATTGGTAAATCCAGGGTCTTGGGAAAAATATTTGGAAATTATTTAAATATTCAAATGTAGAAGAAATGGGGTTTAGTGGTGAATTCCTTTTGTATGTAAAAAAACTATGTATTTAGAGTAAGGGTCACCACAGTTGGTATCAGAGCTATGTTTTAAATAACATAGTAAATATTATGGTATGCATATGGATGTTAGAATGCATTATTTGAATTATTGGTGTTGGATGCTTTTGTTTTTATGTCTGAATTAAAAAAAATATGTGTGCATGTGATACATGCACAGTGTGCACAGAAATAAAATAAACAAAGTAAAGACACCAAGAATGATGGGGGTAAACAAACTAACCTAGAAATCATATGGTAGGACCAAGACATCACACAGGTGCAGGACCATCACGTGATCCACCTGTGATAAATATGGAGGATTTTGTGAGAGCTTTTAGAGATGGAATAGCACCAAGGCATGACAACCCTCATGAGGAGCTCTCCAAACTGCTCAAGACATGCACCAATTTGGGAGGAAAGGATTTTGAAGGCACTGAAGGAGCTATGGGTGTTCAAACTTGGATAAGAACTATGGAGAGGGTTTTTGCAGATATGCAAGTCAATGACCAAAGGAAGAGACAGATAGCTTCAAGGAGGTTGAAGGGGGTTGCACTAGATTGGTGGGAAGTTGTGATAGCAGGAAGGCCAAAGAATGACATCACTTGGGATGAATTCAAGGTCATGCTTGAGGCTAGGTTTGTCCCAGCATCTGCCAAGGCCACACTGCTAGAAGACTTTATTAGATTAAGGCAAGGAGGCATGTGTGTGAATGAGTACACTCAAAAATTTGAAGGATTGTCTAAGTATGGGATGGCGTTAATAGGGAATGAAGAAGCAAAGAATGCCAGGTACATTCAAGGCTTGAACCCTAGTCTGTCAAGGGCAATGTTGCCATATAAGGATAACACCTTTGATCAAGTGATTGATCTAACTCTCTCATTTGAGCAACATGATGCCACCAGAGAGAAATTCAGGAACATGAAGTTCAACAAGAAGAAGGGAGGATAGAACAAGGTGCAACCTTATGACAAGAAAAAGGCAAACAAAGGAGTTAAGAAGGGGGAAGGAGCAGTGGCACCTGAAAGCAAGAAACTCACTCATTGTTTTAATTGTGGAAAAGCTGGACATTATAGTAACCAGTGCCCTGACCCTAAAATACCTAAAGGAGGCTGTTATAATTGTGGAAGGATGGGTCATCTAAAGAAGGATTGCCTAGAGACTAATAAAAGAACAGCAAGGATAGGAGCTTTGGCAGCAAACAACACTGGAAATGCTGGGCAACTTGAAGGTATAATTTTTATTCATACCCAACCAATATCAGTAATATATGACACTGGTGCCTCACATTCACAAATATCTCTGGAAATTACAAAGAAGTTAGCACTTGCTTGTGTTTCTATTGATCAACCCTTAACAGTACACAGCCCCATAAGGAGTTATTGTATGTTATGGATGAAGTGTATGGGTCTGAAATTAATTATAGGGGGTTGTGATTTAATTCAGATCTATATACTTTAAATTATCCTGGTATTGGGGTAATTTTGGGTATGGATTGGTTAATGAAAAACAAAGCAATTTTAAATTTATAAAATCTTACTATTTCTTTGGAGACAAATGAAGGCAAAAGAATTACAATTCTAAGTGAAATAGCAAAGAATACATGTTTTAATAAAATCTGGAGTATTAATGAAGTTCAAAAGGAATTAAAAATAGAGGAAATTCTAGTAGCCAATGAATATATGATGTGTTTGGAGAAGTGAGGGGAATTCCTCAAAACAGGCCAGTTGAATTCAAAATAAAATTAATGCCAAGAACTAGCCCAATCATTAAGAATCCTTATAGAATGGGTCCAAATGAGTTAGTGGAATTAAAACACCAACTAGAAGAGTTAGAAGAGAAGGGGTTCACAAGATCAAGCAGTTCTAGTTGGGGTTCCCCAGTGCTCTTTGTTAAGAAGCATGATGGAACAATGAGGATGTGTATGGATTATAGGGATTTAAATAAGGTGACCATCAAGAATAAGTATCCACAGCCTAGAATAGATGATCTATTTGATCAATTGCATGAAGCTAAAATATTTTCAAGGCTAGACTTAGCCTCTGGATTTCACCAAATGAAGGTTGTAGAGGAAAGCATTGAGTATACAGCCTTTAACACAAGATATGGCCTTTATGAATTTCTAGTAATGCCATTTTGTTTAACCAATGCTCCCTCCTATTTTGTAGATTTGATGAATAGAATTTTTAGATACTTTTTGGATAAATTTGTTTTGGTATTTATAGATGATATATTAATCTATTCAAAGTCAGAAAATGATCATGCTATGCATCTACATTTAGTATTATCCAGGCTTAGAGAACATGAATTAAAAGCCAAGTATTCAAAGTGTATATTTTGGCAACATGAAGTGAAATTCTTAGGACACATAGTGTCACAACAAGGGGTGAGTGTGGATCCAAGCAAGGTCATTGCAGTTCAATCATGGAGTAGACCCAAAACAGTGACTGAGGTGAGATCATTCTTAGGTTTGGCAGGGTACTATAGGAGGTTCATCAAGGATTTTTCAAGAATAGCCACACCAATGACCAAGCTAACAAAGAAGAACCAACCATATATGTGGACTGAGCAGTGTGATCAAGCCTTTGAAAAATTGAAGCAAGCATTGGTGGAGGCTCCTGTCTTGCAAATCCCAGAGGTAAATGAAGGAATGGTTGTATACACTGATGCTAGTGGGTCTGGGTTAGGTGCAGTGCTCATGCAACATGGCAAGGTGGTGGCATATGCATCAAGACAGCTTAAACCCAATGAGACCAAATATGCAACTCATGATTTAGAATTAGCTGCAATAGTGTTTGCATTAAAACTTTGGAGGCATTATTTGCTTGGGGCAAAATTCGAATTATTCACAGATCACCAAGCATTGAAGTATTTATTTTCTCAAAAAGATTTGAATATGAGGCAAGCAAGGTGGTTGGAGTTTCTAGCTGCATATGATCTAGATATTTTGTACACCCCTGGGAAAGCTAATAGGGTGGCAGATGCTTTGAGTAGAAATCATATTAGATTAGCAAGTTTGATGATTGATGAATTTAAAGACCTTGCAGTGCTTGGGGAGGCAGATATATATAGCAAGGATGGAGTGAATTTTAAAGAGCATGGTGATATGGTGGAGTATGGTACACTGGGATTAATCACGGTGAAATCTAACCTGGTGGAGAAAATTGGTGGCATACAAGATCAAGATCAAAATTTAAAGGAAAAGAAAGAAATGTTATTAAATAACATTGAGTCAAAGAATTTTAAAATAGATTCCAAGGGATATTTGAGGAAAAATGAAAAGCTTTGTGTACCAGACTTTGCAAAATTAAAGGAAGAAATCATGAATGAGCATCACAAAACCAAGTACACCATACACCCTGGTGGCACTAAAAGGTATCATGATTTGAAAAGGAGCTACTGGTGGCTAGGAATGAAACAAGCAGTGGCAAAATATGTGGCAAAGTGTTTAACCTGTCAGCAAATCAAGGCAGACAATCAAAAGCCCTCTGGCATGTTGCAACCTTTGGAGGTACCTCAGTGGAAATGGGAAAGTATTTCCATGGATTTTGTGGATGGTTTGCCTAGAACTAAGAAAGGTAATGACAATATATGGGTAATTGTTGATAGACTCACCAAGTCTGCTCACTTTGTCCCTGTCAGGTCAGACAGAAATGCACATAGGCTTGCACAATTATTTATTAAGGAGGTGGTGAGATTGCATGGCATACCAAAGACCATTGTAAGTGATAGAGACACTTTGTTCACCTCAAGATTTTGGGAGAGTTTCCAAGAAGCAATGGGAACTCAACTTTGTTTAAGCACTGCCTACCATCCTCAAAGTGATGGGCAAACAGAGATAGTGAATAAAATATTGGAAGATTTACTTAGAGCATGTGTGCTTGATTTCGGGGGTAATTGGGAGGATCATATCCACTTGGCAGAATTCACTTACAACAATAGCTGTCAATCAACAATAGGAATGGCTCCCTTTGAAGCCTTGTATGGGAGACCCTGCATGTCTCCTTCCTGTTGGTTGGATGTGGGAGAGGGTGTAATATTGGGGCCAGATCATGTTAAAGAAACTTCCAACATGATTGAGTTAGTTAGGCATAGGATGAAGGCAGCACAATCAAGACAAAAGTCTTATGCAGATAGAAAGAGAAAGCCAATAGAGTTTGAAGTAGGAGAGTATGTTTTTCTGAAGGCATCACCAATGAAGAAGGTGTTCAGGTTTGGGAAATCTGGTAAGCTCTCACCAAGATTTGTAGGACCATATGAAGTCATACAGAGAATTGGTGCCATGGCCTATAAGCTTAGGTTACCAGAAGAATTGAGTGGTGTACATCCAGTATTTCATGTTTCTCAATTGAGAAAGTGGGTACATGATGAAGGAGCAATTTTAGAGTCACCTACTCAAATTCAAATTCGTAAGAATTTGGCCTATGCAAATGAACCGGTGGGGATTGTTGCTAAGGAAGAAAAGAGGCTAAGAAACAAGGTGATTAAACTAGTGAAAATTCAATGGAGCTTGGACCCCAATGATTGTACATGGGAGGTTGAAGACAAAATGAGGGCTAAATACCCCAATTTGTTTTCTGATGGAGAGGTATGTTTAATAGCTTTATGATAGCTTTCTGAATAATTTTATATATTGCTTACTTTCATAAAATGTGAGTATGGAGTTAAAACAGACTATGGATTAGTGCTTTTATTTGGAAAATTAGAGGGAATTATGGGGACATAATTCCTTTAAGGGGAAGGGTATGTAATGACCCTAAAAGAAAAAATAAAATAAAATAAAATGAAAGTTACATTTATTTTAAGAATTTCTGAAACTATAAAATATATAATACCTTAAAAAAAACAGAAAAAAAATTGGGACTCAAAACAAATATAGTTCCATGTCCAAAGAGTTATATAAATACATATATTTAATATATGGGGTGTTTTCTGTTTTATTTAAGGAAAGAATAAAATAAGGTTTAAAATGAGGTTTAAATGTCTTACATATTTATGCTAGAAATAATTAGCATGATATATATGTGATTATTTTTTTAACACATAAAGGTGTATGCGGAGTTGTTGTTTTAACTAAAGGCAGAATAAAAAAAAATATACAGGATCAAATATGAATTTTATATCTTATATTTATTTCAAGCAAATAACATAGTGTGAATGATTTTTACATCACATGATTATGTATTATGCATGATTGAATGGAAATGGTAGTTAGGTAGAAAACACAAGGGGGTTTGCAGTTTCTTTAAACTTAGAAGAAATAAAAATAAACAAGGGGTCACATGCATATGGCATGAGCAAAATAGAGTCATGAAAATGGCATGAAGTGTTTAAAATGTTTGATTCCCGAAATAACCAATTTAGGTAACCAGAAGTGTGCATTCCCAATTAAGGACCACACAAGGAAATGATTTGTGCATGAATATCTAAGGGCATCAAGGAAATTACCCATCTTTCTTAAACCCTAGAATGGTTTTATAAATACCTGCACATAACCATATCCACCATTCTCTCGGGATCAAAACAAAAATAAAAAAATAGGAGAAACATTAGCTTGAGACTTTGGAGGATTTGTTGTTCAGGGGATTAAGGCAGTAAAAGGAGAACATTATGTGAGTATTTATCCCTTTGTATGCAATGGCATTAAGTCCTCTTGTAGGCAGCCTAAAATGTTATAAGTCATTTAAAACCTCTGAAATGATTTGTTATGGGTGAGATGGATGTTTGTTTGTGCATTCTTGTTTGGGGTTTTAATCTGTATGTGGGTTTTTAAAGTTAAAATGGTTTGAGCATTTTTGTTCTATTTTATTATGAAGTATGGATCTAAATTATTTAGGAAATAGGCAGCAAGACAGAGATCTAGCTCATGTTTATTTCTTGGATAATGAAGCATGAAACTAAATATTCAAATCATAAGTCAGAGGAGAATTTCTGGGTTTTTGAGGGATTTTCTTAATAAAACCCTTATTCATATATTCACAATAATATAGAGGAAAGATAGTATGATCATGATGCTTAAACTATTTTTCGGAAGAACCAAAGGTAGGCTGGGGTATTTTCTGCAATAAGGAAAATAAATGGGGAACATGGGGTTGAACCAGAAAGTATTAAAGAAGATAAGTGTAACGACCCAAGATTTTAGTGATTTTATTTATTAAATTAATCGAAATTTTGTGAAATTTTAAACAATAAAATTTGAAAATAAAAATTTACTATTTGGAATACGTCTATTTTAATATAGCAACTGGTAAATTTTCATCTGATAATATTGAAGTTTATTTTCCTGTGAAATTTTATTTCAAATTAAACCGGTTAATAACAGTGAATTTAAAAGTTTTCCGAAACCAAAATATGTCAACAGGAGAAAATTTATTCAGAGCATTCTGAATCAGACTGTGAAATTCGTTTCGCAAAATTCGGATGTTTCTAGCTCCGTTTATCTTATTTTCGACTGAATTGCAGCATTTTCGGTACCGATTATCGACTTTTGATCGGATGATCGTACCCCTGATATTTGTATACCGTTTTGACCGTCTCATCGTGTTGATCTCCACTGTATATTCATCTCTGTATTTCGGTGTCCGTAACGTGATGAAACCGTGAAACGGATAGCCATATCGGTTACGAATTTCAACGTTTTGATTCCTATGCCCATTCACATTTTTCCTTTTGGATTTTTGACCTTTCGTTTGCCCTCTGTATAAAATCAACAGACTTTGACATATATTTCCAACGTTCGATTTGCATGACTTTTGCAATTCCATCCGTTCAAAATATTGTTCGTCCTTATTCATTTTTTTTCTCTGTTATAATTCATTTTGCTTCTTCCATTTCTTTTGAAACCCATTTCTTCCTCCAGCATCTTGCGCAAGCCTCCCACACGTGTAGCTTTTCCATCCATCGCTACCATGGCCGTGACCCAGTTCTATTCATTCTCTACTGCAAAATCTCCTGGACCCAATTTCCTTCCTCAACCAACCGAGACTGCTCTCCTCGTCTTCCACCCTCAAACTCCACCATGGCTTCACCTCACCTACTTTCTTCTCACCTTTTCTTTTGTCGGGCCCAGACCAGCCTTATTCCACTAAAAAAATCTCCCCTGACATGCACTTTCTCTGGTTTCGTATATAGGTATATATATAATAAGTTTGTGTAATAGAATTTTTCAATCTGTTAGTGGTACATAAGTTTCGGCATGTATAAACTTATATATTAGTTCTCTATGCATGCTATTCTACTAGTTAGAGATATTAGTTATATATATTATGATTACAGTGTTAAAATTCTGTACAATGTATATATAAATAATTTATAATGTAAGCTACATAGTTTCGAAAATACATTTTTATTAGTTTATTTGTATTCGAACTGTAGTGCATAAATTATAGTTATATATATATGGGTGTATATAAACCTATTAGAATATATTAGTTTATAAATTATATGTATAAAGTTACAGTTTGAATATGTTTGTTTAGTAATGTATATAAGTATTTATATATCCAGATTTATCTGTTGAGCTTTAATTTCAGGGTATATATAACAGTTGTATATATACTGTTTGTATAAGTTCTATCACAGTCTGTTTGTTATATTGATAGTATAGTAATATATATGTTATGTTTTAAAAGTTCGAACCTGTTGGGCTCAAGTATATGAATATGATATATATTTTGTTTTATATTTGCTGACACACTTCAAATTTGGAAGCAATGAGTTTATGTTGTATGTTTGTATGGATATGGGTATAAAACATTAGTTTACATATTTATATAAGTTATATATATATATATATATTTATTATTAAATTGTTATGTAATGGTTTCCGCATATAAGTTTAGTGGTTCAAGAAAAATAAGCTATTTATGAACATTTTGTATACTAATCTACTTATGTTTAGCTCTATCAATAAAATGGTTTGCATGTGATTAACTTTGGGGAATAAATTATATCTATACGTGTTTGTACTAGTTATATAGTATGGTTGCGTGTGTGTCATAAGCACATAGATAGGTTACGCTATATAGTTATAGTGTAAGTCTATACTGATTTTTCTCAATAAATATTGTTTTAAAAATATGGTAGATACATAAGTCTATAGTTTTACATATTTGTTTCAGAGAAGTATATATGAGCTTAGGCTGTTGCTTATATTGGCGTTATATATATCTAGTTACTGTAAGTTCACATATGATGTCAGATTTTATATACGTGCTTTTATGTAATAGTGGTAAGTCTGCATATGATGTTTGTATAAGTATAAAAGTTACAGCATATACGTACTGTTTTAAATCTGAGTCCAGTTTTGTATTATATAGTTTAAATACAGCTTTATATGTGCTGAGTGTTTAAATTAAAAATTTTGCTTTCATAAAGTAATAATAATAATATAATCTCTATTTACATCAAGCTGATTTTAAATTTGTTTTGTCTATTCTTGATTCTCAGTCTCGTTCGTCAAATTCGCGGTCAAATCTTACTTTGCTTTGAGATTCGTGCCTGGATTTCTTAACTCAACTTCATAGTCTATCTCTCTAGCCTCGAAAGGTGAGCAATCACTCACGATTAACGTTCTTATATTTATTAAATTTAATTTCAATTGAAATATGCTGCTGTAGTTATTTAAATTGTTATATATGCTATTATCTGTAACTGTTCACCTATGGGATATGACACCATATCCTGTTGTAAAATTTATATTGTTATTTATGATATATGCCTGTTTTGTATTTTATATTATCTGTTATCACTCTGCAAGTTCCCTGTTAGTATAAAATTCACTATGGGTTGAAATGATACATACCCGAACAGACTTTAGAATAGGAGAAAATCGTTATGGGTTGAAATGATAAACCCAAGCGATTTTCATTTGAATTGAAATTGGGATTACGGGTTGAAATTATATCTACCCGTATATATTTAGATTTCGGATTGAAATGATAAATATCCGTATCACTTAACCATATGATAGATATATATAAAGACACCGTTGGTCCATATATATAAGTATTTTGAAAATAAATTCTACGGATTTGGGAAGAAATATATGGTTTTAAATAAAAGTTGATTTTTAAATTATTGCATAAATAGTAATGATATATATAGATTAAATAATGATATTTAATTTAATTAAGATGGATTTAATACATATAATATGTTTAAGTATTAAATTTATGTTTCAAAATAGATTTCAGTAATAATTTGAATAAGTTAAGGTTAGGAAGGTAATTTGAAGTTAGTTGAAATTGATTTAATAAAGAATTTTATTTAATTAAACCAATTGGAAACTTATTGAAATTGAGATGTAAGATATGATTTATAACTTGGGTTTGATTTATAAGAAATTTAATGAATATTTCTTATTTAAATAAAGTTTAAGGAAATATTTAGTAAAATGTGATTTAAGGCTAGTAAATGATATTGAATTTATTAAGTGAATATTCCCTGATTAAATAATAATAATGTTAAATCAAGTGCTATATGAAACTGTAAAATTTAACTTTGAAAATGTTGAATATTAAAGCTTTGAAATATATTGAAAATTTAAATGGTATATCTAGAACTGAATTGAATTGATGAATTGAGCTTTGAATAAATTTGAATTTGGAATTTGAGTTAATTTGAATCGATTTGCGAGACTTGAGAAAATTATAAATACTTTACTTTTTAAATCATTTAATATATATATACTATTTTGGAAAATAGATATATTTGAAATGAAATGATATTTGGGTTTTGAAGTATAAATTAAATTGAAATGACCACGGTGTTATAATGTATATTTCCACCTTGTAGATAGTTCTGAAGATCCTTAGAGGATGGTTATCCCGAACATCCTTTAAGTTACTTGTATTTCAGTTGATATTTCACTTGAGTTGGATTTATTTATATAAGAATGTTAATCCTGACTCGAGTGTTTTGTGTTTCGCTTTACGCTCGGGTCAGACTGAGTGATACAACATTCGAGACTCACCTTTGGAGTTTGGAGATCCAACTTTTGATTCAGCTTCCAGCTTTCCAGTTGATTCGTTCACAGAAGTCATCTGTTTGGATTGGAGACTTCACCGTATTTGAGATATTCTGTTGTATTTTATTTCTAACTCTGATGTTTATATAGTAGCTTCATGAACTACTATTTTATCTATTCCGCTGCGTATTATTGTGTTACTCTGTGTTTGTGATTCTGTGATTGATTTATTTACTGCATATGCTGAGTTTTTGCTAAATTTAAATTAACAATTCGGTATTTTGAATTATTCAAGTCCGACATGTGTGGATTTATTGTCGATTTGAATGGTCCAAAATAGCGGGTCGTAAAGTTGGTATTAGAGCTTTGGCTCTAGGCAAAACTTAGCATATATAGTAAATTTATTTACAGAATCACTTTCGTTTGAGTTTAATCTCTTCCTTTTGACTGATTTCCTTTAAACTTTGGAACGTTCCCTACGGTTCCAAAAATTCATTCTTGTCTCTCTCTATTGGTATTCTTTTGATTCTGGAGTATCCCATAACTCCACTTCGAATAATCTCTATAAGAATAGGCGATCCCGCCGTTCTTTGAATGTTTTGTAAAGGGGTGAAACTCCTTTACAATTGGCATCGATTCACCGGAGATTTATATATCCCTCGGTTTAGATGCTGCTATCTCTTGTTATGTCGAATTCTATCTCTGGCGATCGAATGTCGATTTGCCTCAGAATTCTGCACTGATCTTATTTTGAAATCACGGTTGACCGGTTAAGGTCGCCCGCGATTTATATAAGTATATCCATTATTTGTTTTGTAATTGATTATCTCATTTTCGTTCGAACTTATCTTCGAATCAGAATCCAATTTGATTAGAATACCTCTAATTTGAATATCTATCTTTGTTTTGAAATCCATTTTTGAATCATCCTTTTGAAAAATCGGGTTTATTCGTATTTAGAAATTGTTTTATATATCGAAATTATTATATTCTATATATAAAAGTGAAATGTTTTCGATAAAGATTATAAACCCTTTTTAAAATGAGAATTTGAGGTTTCGAAAGGATTTGTAATTTTGAAAAATTATATAACAAATTTGATTCATCTAAAAAAATGATTTATGACTAAAGGATTTTAAATTTGAAATTCGAGAATTGAACTCCGGTATTTTGAAATTGGTTTTAAGATTTTGAAAAATATAATAATAATATGATTTAAAAATATTTTCCGAATAAGAAATGTTTCAAATGATTTTAATGAGTTTCGAAGAAATTTCAAAAGAAGCTTGAGTAAATAGAAGTCCAGAACTCACTTATGTCGCTGGAAAATAATTTCGGTGATGAGTGCACGCATCATCAACATTGATTTTCGAGTTTCAGAGTGGGGGAGAGGCCACTTTAGTAGCATTGCTATGTGAGTGATTTTGCGAAACCAATTTTGATTTCAAATTCCGAAGTAAGATTTGATATTCGAAAGATATATGTATATATATTTGAAATGATTTGAAGTAAGCCGGTGTTCAGTCCTTGAGTTTCGGATTTGATATAACCCCATCTATTAAAATTGATTTACTGATTTGTTGCTAATTTCCAACTCTTGAATTTGAAAATGATTTCTTCAACTATTTTAAAGGTTCGAGCACTTCCAAATCAAGGTTAACTCTTCAAAGCTAAGAAATTTTGAAAAGTATTTTGATAAAGTATACAAGTTTGTTTTGAACGTTTAAGTATGAAGTAATATGATTTAAATAAGTTGAAACTGTTTTGTTAAGTAAATGAATAAGGCTATTTTGAATTTTTCTAAATATGGAATTTAGATTTGAAATGTTTTGAAAGAATTTGGGCTTCAATACATTTTGAATAAAATTTAGTTAAATGTTTTAACTTAGTAACATCTTTATGAAACTATATATTTAACAAGTTTGAATAAATATATAAGTTGTGCGTATGCTGTTTTATTTGCATAATTAATTTGATCCAGGGTTGAATACACAAGTTCGAGGTGAATTACACCATTTCGTGTTAGGATTTTTCATTCGATTCTTGATGGCGAATATTTGATATGGATTTTGGGCGTGATTCTAGAATTCTCTATCGTAGTATATGGCTATGCAAGGAGACTGATGGCTTCTAGTCGAGAAAACATATCGAAATCCGCATTACGGCAGTCGAATGGACAATACTAGTTCGAAAGCGAACTTGTGTGATCGAACGAGCGATCAAATGTGACTTTGCGAAATGATGACGTATGTACATCTTATATTCTAATATCATTGATATATTTTGACGCTGAAATTGAAAGCTGTCATGTTAGAATAACTTTGCTTACTAAAAGAAAATTTCCAATTTAAATTACAAAGATATATAACCCATAAAAGCAAAGATATTCAATCCCATATAGCTCTTCATACATCGAAATTTATTTTGGAAATTTGATCCTTATATAAGATAGACCTTACGTAAGTATAAGATGATTTTGAAAACATTTGATTTTGGTAATGAATTGGTTGACTTAAATTATATTGATTTGGAAATTTGGATTTATTTTCTAAATCTATTATTTTGGAAACTTTGAAACTAAAGATATTTAATTTGAGAAGAAATAATTTGGTGAAATTGTATATGATTTTGAAATTGAACTGATATTGAAACAAATTGAAATTTGAGAACCTTATGTTACTAAACACTTGATTTGGGAGTTGTCGAACTTATATAAAATTGATTTGTATGAGTATGAAATTGATTCGAAAACTATGGATTTGAAAAGGGTACTCAATTTGAAAAGTGAAATCTTATATAATTAAAGTCTATATAAGTGTGATTTGATACACTTTTGATTTGGGAAAAGTATTTGATTTGAAAATTAAATCTTATATATAATGGATTTTATATAAGTACGATATTTGAAAGTGATTTGAAAAGGTACTATATGATACATATTTTCGAAGTAAAGATATGAAAAGTGCCTTCTGCTTGATATCCGATTTGTGGCCACATCTTGGATTCATTCTATCGATATTATTCTCTCTGATTTTTGGTTTTCCAGATATGATACTCGAGTGTCCTTCGAATTCCATGGCATTACCCATGGTCTTACGAACTCGACTGCATAGCGTAATTCGTAAGGCAGTGATTGCTTAAAAGGTACGGATGTTTCCTGGGGGATCCAGACGTAACCATTGTGTATCTGCGATCTATGGTCGTGTTAGTGGCGTAATCCGCAAGGTAGAGATTGCTTAAGGGGTATGGATGTTTCCTGGGGGATCCAGGCGTAACCATTTTTATGTATCCTGCGGTCCACCGTTTTGTTGCATGGCGAAATTCGCAAGGCAGTGAATGCTTAAAAGGTACGGATGTTTCCTGGGGGACCCAGGCGTAACCATTGTGTATCTGCGATCCATGATTTGATTCGTTTTTGTTTGGATTGTACTTTCCATATCTGTTTAAAAGTTTTTCCAGTATTTTCACTGGGTGTTGAAACAAGTCTACTAAGTACTTGGAGAATTCTAGCTTTGCGCCTGATCAACGCACTGGCAGAGTCTACAGGAACAAGGATAAACTTGTTGAAACATCGAGTTATAAAAGTATTTTCGAAATGAAATTTGTTTCGTTATAAAAAAATATTTCATTATAAAAGTATTTCCAACAAAGAAATTTCGTATTAATAATTCGAAATTGAAATTCTAATGGTTTGAATTTATTATTCATGCCCGATACTATTCTTTTGAATCTACCTTATTTGCTCAGCCTTATTCATTCACTCATCATCTGTTTTCCTAATCCTCCTTGTTTTCCTTGTTGGCTTTATATATATATATATTATTTTTATTTATATACCACATGGTTTAATAGAAATTTTAGTGTATAAATATTTTGAGGTTATTAATTAAATAAAACATATTTAAAGTAAATGATTATTGATTATTAATAATATTTGAAAAGTATCTTGAGATAAAAAAATTAATAAATTATGAATTATGGATTTAATGTTTTCAAATAGCTTCTTTGTAAATATGAGTAATAATGTAAATAATTGTTTTCAAATAGTTTTCATATATTTATAAAGTTGTCATTTAAGCATATAAATGGTAATTGTAAAGGAAGCAAGAAATTATGCAAATGGGTCTTGAAAAGTTTTAAAGTATATAAGACAATTGAATTGCAAATGAAGTTTTCAAATTTTAAGTAAAATTTATATAGTTCAAATTAATTGTTTAATCTTGACTTTTAAATCTACTTTTATTTTTGGTTGTTCTATTCTCCTACCTCCTTCCTTTTCGGGGACGAAAAGTTTTGAGTGGGGGAGAGTGTAACGACCCAAGATTTTAGTGATTTTATTTATTAAATTAATCGAAATTTTGTGAAATTTTAAACAATAAAATTTGAAAATAAAAATTTACTATTTGGAATACGTCTATTTTAATATAGCAATTGGTAAATTTTCATCTGATAATATTGAAGTTTATTTTCCTGTGAAATTTTCAAATTAAACCGGTTAATAACAGTGAATTTAAAAGTTTTCCGAAACCAAAATATGTCAACATGAGAAAATTTATTCAGAGCATTCTGAATCAGACTGTGAAATTCGTTTCGCAAAATTCGGATGTTTCTAGCTCCGTTTATCTTATTTTCGACTGAATTGCAGCGTTTTCGGTACCGATTATCGACTTTTGATCGGATGATCGTACCCCTGATATTTGTATACCGTTTTGACCGTCTCATCGTGCTGATCTCCACTGTATATTGTAATATCCCGGGATTTCGAGGAATTTAAAATGTGATAATCTCTAAATTTAAATTAAGTTTTAAGACAAACCATTTCCTTATTAATTACCTTATTTTCAAATTAAGTTTGAAAATAACTTAAGGATTTGACTTAATACATTTAAGTTAATCAATTTATACACTTAATTTATTCAAATCATTAATTAAGTTTAATCAATTTAAACACTTGATGATTGGTGAATAATTACTTAATGTAATTAATGGAAGTGTAATTACTTAAGGAAGTAGTTAAGGGTAATTACTGGATGTTATTAATCAAGGGTGATTAATAATTATGGTTAATAATTAATTAATGAAGTAATTAAAGGTTAATTACTGTATTAGGTTAAGGATAAATTAATTTGTGAAATTAATTAAGGGATAAATAGAATGATATTGGAAGCCTTTGATTAATTGTTATCCTTAATAGGTGGTTCCGTAGTTGGTATCAGAGCTAAAGGTTAAGCGAGAACCTTGGCTCTGTTGGGATTACTCGTTAAGGATAGGGTCAATGGTACCCTAGAACGAGTTGAGTGTAAATATATATATGAGAGCGTAATTGTTATTTTCTTAATGTGACGACCCGGCTTTCATCGACCAGAAAGTCGTATCGCTAATAAGAAAGAAAGGAATAGAAAGAGAAAAGAAGAGAAGAAAGAAAGAAACAACAACAGAATCTAAACAGCGGAACGAATAAATTATATTAATAACATAAACTATTACATAGTATCATATACAACAACTATCAGAGTTACACAACATATACAACACATACTAGACAGTTATAAACACCTGTCTAGTTTCTACAATATAAGATACAACACAGATAACAATGACTCAGAGATCAACACAGCGGAACTACTATATCTCTACAGCACTGAAGCCTCCTGCTCCATTTCTCCTCCAGATAACTCGTCAAAGCAAACCTGACTCTCTTGGCTACTCGTAAAAATTTGAGTACCCAAGAGTTTATATAAAACAGAAATAAACACTTGGGTCAGACATGGGTCTGGTGTGAGTAAACGGTTTAAATTTGCTTAACTTCAAAACCTTTTGAAATCAAAGGTATCACGTAAGACTTCCCACACATAAACATGGGTAAGTTTTTACCTTACGCTAACCAAAACTTGATAGGAAATTCGATTGTATTATAATAGGTCTAGGGTTTTCAAATAAATATGAAATAGCCGAAATTGTTACATTATTAAATTCCAGCATACATAAGTATACAATCAAGACCGTTATCACTTATTGGAAGTTGGATTTCCATACAATGGCAGGGCTACTGGGGTACCGCCCGTCACAGTACGTGGCCTAGATCACCGTACCGAGGAGTACGCCCGCTCCCCTGCAACACAAAGCCGGAACCATCCCTTACTGGATAATTCCGAATAAAATCACCCCACGGTTGTGTACTGCAACCGTACCACTAAGTCAAAATAGAAAGGGACATCTAGACAGGGATGACCTTACTCTCAGTGGGCGCTACCCACGAAGCCTTGCTGCACCTCCCCTGTTTTAGCCATTCCCGGTTGATGAGGCTTGAGGTCACGATTACCTTTAATCAGAACACATCACTTAGAATGCTCATCGTCCACCTGACGATGTGCTGAAAGCATTCAATCCATACAAGTTCGTTCCGGGTTCGAACGAAACCGAAGGCATTATCTCGTTACACTTGTTTTGGAATCACCCTCAGAGTTAACGACAATAACCCTTGCACTCTGAATCTTCATCTTCACTTGAGATTCACGACCTATCGTTAATTTGGATCGATGTGGTATTCGGGTCTCCAGACCTGGAAATCCGGTATACGGAAACCCGATCCCGGTCTCATCGAAATCCAAAACGTATCTTTTAAGGCCAAGTTGTTTAAAGGTTTAAACAATTCAATTCAATACTTGAATTCACACAGCTTTAACATAGATAAATATTACACATTTATCACAGATATATCATAGTATATCATATCACAGAATATCATAGTATATCATCCAATAGATATCAACCAAATCAGACATTCTACTCAACCATCATTCATAAGCAACCATTTATTAATCTCTATTATAATTAATTTAATCCACTTAAATTAAATTAATTACTTAAGAATTAATTCCTATCTTTGCTTAATCAACCATTAATTAATTACAATCCATTTAATTAATTAATCATTAAATATTAATCACTCTTGATTAATTATTAATTACATAAAGTAATTATCCTTTAATTAACTTCACAAATTAATTATTCTTAACCATTAACAGTAATTAACCTTTAATTACTCTCATTAATTACATTAATTAATGATCCTTAATTAATTACTTTAATTAATTAATTAACCTTTAATTAATTACATTATTCCTTAATTAATTACATTAATTAATCATACATTAATTAATTACTTTCATTAATCAACCTTAAATAATCATTAACAGTAATTAACTATTCTTAATTACTTTAATTTCTTTTATAAATCCTTTTTGATTAATTACACTAATTACATACAATAATTCATTTATCAATTACTTACACTAAGTAATTACTCTTATCCAATCTTATTAAGTAATTATACTTAATTACCAAGTGACTATCTTTAATTAATTAATAAATTAATTAAATTAAATTAATCACATTCATTTCATAAATCATAACCGAGTAACTCATCCTTAATTACCCTTTAAACAAATTAATTAATCCTTGATTAATTATTCTTTAACTATTAATTAATAAACCTTAATTATTAATCAATATTCTTTAATACAAGGTAATCAATCCTTAATTACTTTTATAATTAATTACTTAAACTTAATTAACTAATTAATTACTTCTTAATCATCAATTAATAAAACATTGTTTATTAATTAACCTTAATTACAAATTAATTAATCCATAATTACCTATTAATCAATCTTTAAATGATAATTAATTAACCCTTAATAACAGTTAAATAAATTCTTATTTAACTTTAATTATAGATAAATAATTTCTTAATTATTAATTAAGAAAACTTAATTATTACTTAATAAAACTTTATTAAGTACTTCTTAATTACTATTTTAATTAACTCTTAATCATTTAATCAATCCTTATTAAATAAATTAATTAATCTTAATTCCTTAATTAAATTAATTAATTTCAACTCGTTTAAAAATCTTAATAAATCTTAAGATAAACATCATCATTAAAATATTTGATCTTAGTAATTAACTTACTTAATTAAATGTCATTAATTAAGTTTTAAAATAAATAATTAATTACTTACCCTTAATTATTTATTAACAATCCTTAATTACAAGTTACTAAATCACTTGAAAACCTTAATTGTTAATTTACTTATCCTTAACCATTAACTAATTCAATTAGTAAATCACTCTTATTTATTCTATTAGTTTTAAATTTAAATTAAGTTTTAAGACAAACCATTTCCTTATTAATTACCTTATTTTCAAATTAAGTTTGAAAATAACTTAAGGATTTGACTTAATACATTTAAGTTAATCAATTTATACACTTAATTTATTCAAATCATTCATTTCAAAGAAATGAAATTTCAAGACAATAAACTTAACTTGATTATTTAAATTTAAACTTACTTTTATTTTAAATATTAAGAACTGGTTTAACATTATCTTTGGGTTTAACAAAACAAATACATCTTCCCTTTTTCATTTAAATCAGAGTTTATTTTTAAATTTAAAAACTGTTTTGAACACAACAGTTCTCTAAAAATTCTCGCATACAACCCGGAAACAATCCCGAGTCAAAGCCTTATTTTCACGAGTTCCTTCCCGAGAAATTTTAAAAACTGCTTGTTTTAAAAGTCAAACTGTTAAAACGTTTAACAGTTATCCCTAGATCTCTCGCGTACTACCCTAAATCAAACCCGAGCAAAATCCTAACCTACACGAGTTCCTCCCCGAGACGAAACTCGAAAACCTCTTCTTCCCCAACTCCAAACCACTGACACACGCTAACAGTCGTGCACGTGCACACCACGACCAACCACCTCCGATTATCGCTCCGGCCATCGACGAGTCACTAATCTTCTCCTCGAACACCCCAACAACTCCGATCGTCGAACAAAATTGAAAATCGAAAATAAGCTATCTCGACATCCTACTGGAACAACACATCAGCCAAGAACCATCTCGTACGACCACCCTTGACCATCAGCACCCCCACGATTTCGACCAAAGCTCCAGCTCTAACCCACGCTTCCATTCCCCCATGCGCGATAGCCTCCAGTTCACCCACGACGTCAGGAAAAATCGCGATTTCAATCAAGCCCAAATTCAACATTAAACCCTAAAATTCCATCGAACGACCACCACAGCATAGAATAAAATCATCTACTATTTTTCCTACCATCTACAACTTCCAATCGACCCTCGACATCAACCCCGATGAACCCAGCCTCACCGATCGTCTGAAAATGACGAAAATGTCTTTTCTGTTCATCTTAAAAGTTCTCGACTATTTCAATCTTAAAATTCATGATTCCTTTCTCTAAATTCATCATTTGTAAACACAAATCAGATTATAGAATCAAAGATTTAAATTAACATATTTGAATTTTACCCATTTCTTTGATTTCTTCTGTAATCTTAAAATTTGAGTTAAATACTTATTGTATATTCTTGAATCTATTTTTAAAATCTAAAGTATATAGTTAGAAACCTTTTCTATTCACAAATCCTAGACTAAAATCAAATGGTTGCAAAGGTATGAATTTTTCTAAATAAAATCTGAAGTCTGTACTGTCATAAAAACAGAGATATATAGGTGTACCGACATGCATATCTTTCTATCTACATATTTATAAACATGCAAACCAAAATTCACTCAATCATTTCTAGGACATCTCATATATACTTCTGGGATCATTATATATATAGTTTTAAGGTCTTATAAAGAAGAGATTACTCAAATAGAAGATAACAGAGTAATTAACAATAAACCCAGACATACATACTTCAATCCACACATACATACAGTATACACACATATAAATGAACATGCAAATATACTTCATTCAGAAATCATTCGAAAGCAATTTAATTTCATTTTAACTTTTGAAAAAGATGTTTACTCACCTATTAACTGTTGAACAGAGAAGTTATAAACTGGCATGATGAGATCTTTGAAAAACTGGAAGCTTTGAAATTTCATCTGCTTATTTTGATTCTTTTAAAAGTTTGAAAGGCTTTTGAACATTGCTTCTGCCTCAGATTATATTGCATGCATACTTGAAATGATTCAGACTTGAAGAACATGGTTACAGGTCTTTTGAACTTGAGAATTAAGCCCTTGAAAATGATTCCAGGTTTGAGTCAATTGATCTACAGATTTTGTTTACAGGACTTGATCCTTACTTTTTGGTTTTACAGGCATAATTTTGATTAGAGGAAGGTTCAGGTTTGAAGAAGAATAAATGGTTTCAGGCTGTATATTTGAGAATTAAGCTTTTGAAGATGATTATGGTTTGAGATGAATTTCAGTTTTGTTTGAGGAGATGATTTCGGTTTGTAATGTTTTTCAGTTTGAACATTTTTCTGGTTTTGATTTTTGTCTTTGTTTAGAAAATGAGATTAGAAAGAAAAAGAAAATGGGAATGTAGGCTTATATAAACTTAATTTATGGTTTATTAAAAATCAAAGAAAAAGGATAAGAAAATGACACATGTCTCTACATTGTTTAATTACCTTACACATGTATTTTACATGTTTTAAAAATTTAACACCTGTCCTTATCCATTTATATTATTTTTTAAAAAGAGTTTTAAAAAGCTTTTATATGTATTTCCTAAATAGATAAATACATATCTTTTTAAATAAATGCTTTTCTATATTATAAATAAATAAAACCTTTAAAAGAAAAACAATAAAACTCATTTATATCCTAAGAAAATTATATACAATATTTTTAATTCATTTTTAAGTGTAAACATATCTTTTGTATTTATTTACTATTTAAATAAACACTTTATTTAGTTTGAAATTGATATAAAACAACTCAAGATAATATATATATATATATATATTTAAACAATACTTATTAATTTTGGAAATGATAAATCTATTAAAAATCAAATTTATAAAATAACATAATTTAAACAATTATTCTTATTACAAATCAATCTATACCATAATTAAAACATCTTATTATTATATTATTTGGTTATTTATATTAATATTATCAATTTAAATAATTTAAATTTAGAGATTATCACATTTTAAATTCCTCGAAATCCCGGGATATTACATTCCTTCCCCCTTAAAAGAATTTCGTCCTCGAAATTTAAAACAAAAGATAATCCAAAAATTTTATTTTATTTCAATCCATTTTAAAACAATTCAAGCATACTTATCAGCCATACACTATCAAACAAACAACCATTCATCCAAACAAACAATTTCATCCAAGCAATAATTCATACAAACAACAATTCTAGTTATCCGAACATAGATCCGGATAAACTACCTAAAATCATCCCGAGTTTCCCTGATACAGATACTGGGTTACTCGCTCTACTAAATCCAAACTGGTAATTCAATACCGAAGCCAAAACACTTATCCTCACAAAAATTCAGAAAGATCCAATATACTCGGAGCTATCTTCCTAGTCTTACCCAAACTCAATTGCTTCCTTTACCGAAGAAATAACAACGAAGTCTCCAACTTCGAATTCCAAAATTCTCCATCTCTAATCCACAGAACTCTTCTGACGATTCTGGGATGCCTTCACCTTTCCTGATCAGCTCAATCTTCGCTGATGCCTCTCAAAACAAACAGGACCAAAAACAATCCAATAAATGGATCCTCTCAAGATCTACGGAAATCCAGAACTCAAACTCTACTCCTCAATCATCAGTAGATTCCAAATACTTCTTTTATCAAGACAAAACAGATTCTCTCACCAATCTGAACTTCAAATCTTGAAAACTTCATGTAGGAACCCTCTAATCTAAACACTGCAACTTCCGGTTGCTTCTACTCTAGAACAACTACTACCAAGCTTTCGCTGCTCAACTCTGATCTAGATGTCGTCTATGAACTTGAACACAAACTAGACCAACACTTTCCAGAAAATCTCAGACAACTCTATAACTCCAATATCTTCTAGAGATGCCTCAAACTCAAGCAAAAGATTTCCCAAGAGAATGTTCAACTATCGCAAGTCACTTTTGCGATTCTATCCAGTCCAATATCCAAAAATATTGTTCATTCTTAATCCTTCAGAACAGTCTATGCTTGACCAATCCATTTGAAAAATGAATCTACTCTGCAGCTTCTGAACTCCACTCTACGAAACTGCTAAGCCAAAAGATCTTCCAGCAGGAACACAAAACACTTGAGCTGCACCGCTGACACAAATGCCAAAGACTCCTTATCCAAAGCTTCTAGAGAAACTCGGACCTCAGACCAATTACAAACATCCTGCTGAACTCAGCCGCATCACCGAATGCAGATATACTTCCTTAAACTTTCTCCAAAAGAAAACATCTTCTGAGATATCCATAGTCACTGCGTCTCATCACACAGTTACAATTTCCTGAGGTATCAAGATACCATCACTTGCTTCATCTCTTCGGACAGATCCAAACTCCTCAAAAATCCGCTCACACGAGCATGATCAAACTTATACTTCAATGATAAACTCTGAACCTTAACAGGTTTCCTTCAGAGATTAATGAACACCAAATCAAAGTTCACTCGAGACGGTATTCGGTCTACAGTCTCGACAGATACTTCCAATCTCAAACATTCAAACTCCAACTATTTGTAGTCGTGTTACACACCACTACCTTATCTACCTTTATAACTCATATTGGAAAACCCGAACAGGTAACCCAAAATATAGGTAAAAATAAATATATATATAGTTATATAAAAATTACTAATACGCTCTCTCAAGATAGACACCACTCCAGAGCCTAGGTATTTACTCAACCAAATGCTCTGATACCAAATGTGACGACCCGGCTTTCATCGACCAGAAAGTCGTATCGCTAATAAGAAAGAAAGGAATAGAAAGAGAAAAGAAGAGAAGAAAGAAAGAAACAACAACAGAATCTAAACAGCGGAACGAATAAATTATATTAATAACATAAACTATTACATAGTATCATATACAACAACTATCAGAGTTACACAACATATACAACACATACTAGACAGTTATAAACACCTGTCTAGTTTCTACAATATAAGATACAACACAGATAACAATGACTCAGAGATCAACACAGCGGAACTACTATATCTCTACAGCACTGAAGCCTCCTGCTCCATTTCTCCTCCAGATAACTCGTCAAAGCAAACCTGACTCTCTTGGCTACTCGTAAAAATTTGAGTACCCAAGAGTTTATATAAAACAGAAATAAACACTTGGGTCAGACATGGGTCTGGTGTGAGTAAACGGTTTAAATTTGCTTAACTTCAAAACCTTTTGAAATCAAAGGTATCACGTAAGACTTCCCACACATAAACATGGGTAAGTTTTTACCTTACGCTAACCAAAACTTGATAGGAAATTCGATTGTATTATAATAGGTCTAGGGTTTTCAAATAAATATGAAATAGCCGAAATTGTTACATTATTAAATTCCAGCATACATAAGTATACAATCAAGACCGTTATCACTTATTGGAAGTTGGATTTCCATACAATGGCAGGGCTACTGGGGTACCGCCCGTCACAGTACGTGGCCTAGATCACCGTACCGAGGAGTACGCCCGCTCCCCTGCAACACAAAGCCGGAACCATCCCTTACTGGATAATTCCGAATAAAATCACCCCACGGTTGTGTACTGCAACCGTACCACTAAGTCAAAATAGAAAGGGACATCTAGACAGGGATGACCTTACTCTCAGTGGGCGCTACCCACGAAGCCTTGCTGCACCTCCCCTGTTTTAGCCATTCCCGGTTGATGAGGCTTGAGGTCACGATTACCTTTAATCAGAACACATCACTTAGAATGCTCATCGTCCACCTGACGATGTGCTGAAAGCATTCAATCCATACAAGTTCGTTCCGGGTTCGAACGAAACCGAAGGCATTATCTCGTTACACTTGTTTTGGAATCACCCTCAGAGTTAACGACAATAACCCTTGCACTCTGAATCTTCATCTTCACTTGAGATTCACGACCTATCGTTAATTTGGATCGATGTGGTATTCGGGTCTCCAGACCTGGAAATCCGGTATACGGAAACCCGATCCCGGTCTCATCGAAATCCAAAACGTATCTTTTAAGGCCAAGTTGTTTAAAGGTTTAAACAATTCAATTCAATACTTGAATTCACACAGCTTTAACATAGATAAATATTACACATTTATCACAGATATATCATAGTATATCATATCACAGAATATCATAGTATATCATCCAATAGATATCAACCAAATCAGACATTCTACTCAACCATCATTCATAAGCAACCATTTATTAATCTCTATTATAATTAATTTAATCCACTTAAATTAAATTAATTACTTAAGAATTAATTCCTATCTTTGCTTAATCAACCATTAATTAATTACAATCCATTTAATTAATTAATCATTAAATATTAATCACTCTTGATTAATTATTAATTACATAAAGTAATTATCCTTTAATTAACTTCACAAATTAATTATTCTTAACCATTAACAGTAATTAACCTTTAATTACTCTCATTAATTACATTAATTAATGATCCTTAATTAATTACTTTAATTAATTAATTAACCTTTAATTAATTACATTATTCCTTAATTAATTACATTAATTAATCATACATTAATTAATTACTTTCATTAATCAACCTTAAATAATCATTAACAGTAATTAACTATTCTTAATTACTTTAATTTCTTTTATAAATCCTTTTTGATTAATTACACTAATTACATACAATAATTCATTTATCAATTACTTACACTAAGTAATTACTCTTATCCAATCTTATTAAGTAATTATACTTAATTACCAAGTGACTATCTTTAATTAATTAATAAATTAATTAAATTAAATTAATCACATTCATTTCATAAATCATAACCGAGTAACTCATCCTTAATTACCCTTTAAACAAATTAATTAATCCTTGATTAATTATTCTTTAACTATTAATTAATAAACCTTAATTATTAATCAATATTCTTTAATACAAGGTAATCAATCCTTAATTACTTTTATAATTAATTACTTAAACTTAATTAACTAATTAATTACTTCTTAATCATCAATTAATAAAACATTGTTTATTAATTAACCTTAATTACAAATTAATTAATCCATAATTACCTATTAATCAATCTTTAAATGATAATTAATTAACCCTTAATAACAGTTAAATAAATTCTTATTTAACTTTAATTATAGATAAATAATTTCTTAATTATTAATTAAGAAAACTTAATTATTACTTAATAAAACTTTATTAAGTACTTCTTAATTACTATTTTAATTAACTCTTAATCATTTAATCAATCCTTATTAAATAAATTAATTAATCTTAATTCCTTAATTAAATTAATTAATTTCAACTCGTTTAAAAATCTTAATAAATCTTAAGATAAACATCATCATTAAAATATTTGATCTTAGTAATTAACTTACTTAATTAAATGTCATTAATTAAGTTTTAAAATAAATAATTAATTACTTACCCTTAATTATTTATTAACAATCCTTAATTACAAGTTACTAAATCACTTGAAAACCTTAATTGTTAATTTACTTATCCTTAACCATTAACTAATTCAATTAGTAAATCACTCTTATTTATTCTATTAGTTTTAAATTTAAATTAAGTTTTAAGACAAACCATTTCCTTATTAATTACCTTATTTTCAAATTAAGTTTGAAAATAACTTAAGGATTTGACTTAATACATTTAAGTTAATCAATTTATACACTTAATTTATTCAAATCATTCATTTCAAAGAAATGAAATTTCAAGACAATAAACTTAACTTGATTATTTAAATTTAAACTTACTTTTATTTTAAATATTAAGAACTGGTTTAACATTATCTTTGGGTTTAACAAAACAAATACATCTTCCCTTTTTCATTTAAATCAGAGTTTATTTTTAAATTTAAAAACTGTTTTGAACACAACAGTTCTCTAAAAATTCTCGCATACAACCCGGAAACAATCCCGAGTCAAAGCCTTATTTTCACGAGTTCCTTCCCGAGAAATTTTAAAAACTGCTTGTTTTAAAAGTCAAACTGTTAAAACGTTTAACAGTTATCCCTAGATCTCTCGCGTACTACCCTAAATCAAACCCGAGCAAAATCCTAACCTACACGAGTTCCTCCCCGAGACGAAACTCGAAAACCTCTTCTTCCCCAACTCCAAACCACTGACACACGCTAACAGTCGTGCACGTGCACACCACGACCAACCACCTCCGATTATCGCTCCGGCCATCGACGAGTCACTAATCTTCTCCTCGAACACCCCAACAACTCCGATCGTCGAACAAAATTGAAAATCGAAAATAAGCTATCTCGACATCCTACTGGAACAACACATCAGCCAAGAACCATCTCGTACGACCACCCTTGACCATCAGCACCCCCACGATTTCGACCAAAGCTCCAGCTCTAACCCACGCTTCCATTCCCCCATGCGCGATAGCCTCCAGTTCACCCACGACGTCAGGAAAAATCGCGATTTCAATCAAGCCCAAATTCAACATTAAACCCTAAAATTCCATCGAACGACCACCACAGCATAGAATAAAATCATCTACTATTTTTCCTACCATCTACAACTTCCAATCGACCCTCGACATCAACCCCGATGAACCCAGCCTCACCGATCGTCTGAAAATGACGAAAATGTCTTTTCTGTTCATCTTAAAAGTTCTCGACTATTTCAATCTTAAAATTCATGATTCCTTTCTCTAAATTCATCATTTGTAAACACAAATCAGATTATAGAATCAAAGATTTAAATTAACATATTTGAATTTTACCCATTTCTTTGATTTCTTCTGTAATCTTAAAATTTGAGTTAAATACTTATTGTATATTCTTGAATCTATTTTTAAAATCTAAAGTATATAGTTAGAAACCTTTTCTATTCACAAATCCTAGACTAAAATCAAATGGTTGCAAAGGTATGAATTTTTCTAAATAAAATCTGAAGTCTGTACTGTCATAAAAACAGAGATATATAGGTGTACCGACATGCATATCTTTCTATCTACATATTTATAAACATGCAAACCAAAATTCACTCAATCATTTCTAGGACATCTCATATATACTTCTGGGATCATTATATATATAGTTTTAAGGTCTTATAAAGAAGAGATTACTCAAATAGAAGATAACAGAGTAATTAACAATAAACCCAGACATACATACTTCAATCCACACATACATACAGTATACACACATATAAATGAACATGCAAATATACTTCATTCAGAAATCATTCGAAAGCAATTTAATTTCATTTTAACTTTTGAAAAAGATGTTTACTCACCTATTAACTGTTGAACAGAGAAGTTATAAACTGGCATGATGAGATCTTTGAAAAACTGGAAGCTTTGAAATTTCATCTGCTTATTTTGATTCTTTTAAAAGTTTGAAAGGCTTTTGAACATTGCTTCTGCCTCAGATTATATTGCATGCATACTTGAAATGATTCAGACTTGAAGAACATGGTTACAGGTCTTTTGAACTTGAGAATTAAGCCCTTGAAAATGATTCCAGGTTTGAGTCAATTGATCTACAGATTTTGTTTACAGGACTTGATCCTTACTTTTTGGTTTTACAGGCATAATTTTGATTAGAGGAAGGTTCAGGTTTGAAGAAGAATAAATGGTTTCAGGCTGTATATTTGAGAATTAAGCTTTTGAAGATGATTATGGTTTGAGATGAATTTCAGTTTTGTTTGAGGAGATGATTTCGGTTTGTAATGTTTTTCAGTTTGAACATTTTTCTGGTTTTGATTTTTGTCTTTGTTTAGAAAATGAGATTAGAAAGAAAAAGAAAATGGGAATGTAGGCTTATATAAACTTAATTTATGGTTTATTAAAAATCAAAGAAAAAGGATAAGAAAATGACACATGTCTCTACATTGTTTAATTACCTTACACATGTATTTTACATGTTTTAAAAATTTAACACTTGTCCTTATCCATTTATATTATTTTTTAAAAAGAGTTTTAAAAAGCTTTTATATGTATTTCCTAAATAGATAAATACATATCTTTTTAAATAAATGCTTTTCTATATTATAAATAAATAAAACCTTTAAAAGAAAAACAATAAAACTCATTTATATCCTAATAAAATTATATACAATATTTTTAATTCATTTTTAAGTGTAAACATATCTTTTGTATTTATTTACTATTTAAATAAACACTTTATTTAGTTTGAAATTGATATAAAACAACTCAAGATAATATATATATATATATATATATATTTAAACAATACTTATTAATTTTGGAAATGATAAATCTATTAAAAATCAAATTTATAAAATAACATAATTTAAACAATTATTCTTATTACAAATCAATCTATACCATAATTAAAACATCTTATTATTATATTATTTGGTTATTTATATTAATATTATCAATTTAAATAATTTAAATTTAGAGATTATCACATTTTAAATTCCTCGAAATCCCGGGATATTACATATATTCATCTCTGTATTTCGGTGTCCGTAACGCGATGAAACCGTGAAACGGATAGCCGTATCGGTTACGAATTTCAACGTTTTGATTCCTATGCCCATTCACATTTTTCCTTTTGGATTTTTGACCTTTCGTTTGCCCTCTGTATAAAATCAATAGACTTTGACATATATTTCCAACGTTCGATTTGCATGACTTTTGCAATTCCATCCGTTCAAAATATTGTTCGTCCTTATTCATTTTTTTTCTCTGTTATAATTCATTTTGCTTCTTCCATTTCTTTTGAAACCCATTTCTTCCTCCAGCATCTTGCGCAAGCCTCCCACACGTGTAGCTTTTCCACCCATCGCTACCATGGCCGTGACCTAGTTCTATTCATTCTCTACTGCAAAATCTCCTGGTCCCGATTTCCTTCCTCAACCAACCGAGATTGCTCTCCTCGTCTTCCACCCTCAAACTCCACCATGGCTTCACCTCACCTACTTTCTTCTCACCTTTTCTTTTGTCGGGCCCAGACCAGCCTTATTCCACTAAAAAAATCTCCCCTGACATGCACTTTCTCTGGTTTCGTATATAGGTATATATATAATAAGTTTGTGTAATAGAATTTTTCAATCTGTTAGTGGTACATAAGTTTCGGCCTGTATAAACTTATATATTAGTTCTCTATGCATGCTATTCTACTAGTTAGAGATATTAGTTATATATATTATGATTACAGTGTTAAAATTCTGTACAATGTATATATAAATAATTTATAATGTAAGCTACATAGTTTCGAAAATACATTTTTATTAGTTTATTTGTATTCGAACTGTAGTGCATAAATTATAGTTATATATATATGGGTGTATATAAACCTGTTAGAATATATTAGTTTATAAATTATATATATAAAGTTACAGTTTTAATATGTTTGTTTAGTAATGTATATAAGTATTTATATATCCAGATTTATCTGTTGAGCTTTAATTTCAGGGTATATATAACAATTGTATATATACTGTTTGTATAAGTTCTATCACAGTCTGTTTGTTATATTGATAGTATAGTAATATATATGTTATGTTTTAAAAGTTCGAACCTGTTGGGCTCAAGTATATGAATATGATATATATTTTGTTTTATATTTGCTGACACACTTCAAATTTGGAAGCAATGAGTTTATGTTGTATGTTTGTATGGATATGGGTATAAAACATTAGTTTACATATTTATATAAGTTATATTTTTTTTTATTAAATTGTTATGTAATGGTTTCCGCATATAAGTTTAGTGGTTCAAGAAAAATAAGCTATTTATGAACATTTTGTATACTAATCTACTTATGTTTAGCTCTATCAATAAAATGGTTTGCATGTGATTAACTTTGGGGAATAAATTATATCTATACGTGTTTGTACTAGTTATATAGTATGGTTGCGTGTGTGTCATAAGCACATAGATAGGTTACGCTATATAGTTATAGTGTAAGTCTATACTGATTTTTCTCAATAAATATTGTTTTAAAAATATGGTAGATACATAAGTCTATAGTTTTACATATTTGTTTCAGAGAAGTATATATGAGCTTAGGTTGTTGCTTATATTGGCGTTATATATATCTAGTTACTGTAAGTTCACATATGATGTCAGATTTTATATACGTGCTTTTATGTAATAGTGGTAAGTCTGCATATGATGTTTGTAACGACTCAATATTTTCAACCATTCGCATCCATTATAAGTGTATAGGTAGACACTCATGCCGGAGTTGAATTGCTCAAAATACCGCGTTGTAATTAAAATTTGGCAAATCTCAGAATATACAGTAAATAAATATAATCACAGATCACAGACACAGAGTAAAATAATGCAGCGGAAGTAAAAGAAATAGTAGTTCATGAAGCTACTATATAAATATATCAGAGTTACATGAGATATAACAGAAGAAATAGAATACAACAAAAGTCTCAATATAATAACCATGTACAAGCTGAGTAGAACAACGGAATTGAAATAGATAGGACATGACAAGTAGATAATCTCCAGCGATTCAAATCTCCAAGAGAGTGGAAATCCAAATCTGTGAATAACCCAGGCTGACCCGAGCGTAAAGCAAAACACAAAACACTCGAGTCAGGACAATATATACTTATATAATGTAAACCAACTCAAGTGAACTGTAATAAAGGTACAAGTAACTTAGAAGATGCTTGGGACCGCCCATCCTCTAAGGATCCGTTAAAATATCTACTATGTAGTAATATTCGCTATTATAATAATGTCTAATAAGTAAAGTATAATCATATAGAAAATAGCGTTAAGGGGATGGAGAACCTTAACGCGGTCGGATCTTAAAATCATAATCGTAGTAAAGCTCGATATGGTAGGTGACACGGCACAACTAGGCAATGCCATGGTAGATATACCAATTACGCACACGGACTGATGGATACGCATAGCAGCCACTACCGTTCCACCTCGAACAACACTCCCAAATCGGAGGATGGCCATCTAATCAATCACAAGTAAGAGTATAATATCGAAGAAATGTGTCCGAGAAGAGGTGCTACCTCACTGGTCCGAGATCGCTCCTGTTTTAGCCACCTTATGCCAACTCACGGGAGTTGGGTCCACGTAACATACCTTAAGAACGTCGCCACCATCCTACTTCATTCTGGAATCTCCACCGCGTACACGGTTGTCAAAGTGGTTTTCGGTATCGACAGAGAGTATGTCCATATCCGATCCCGGTCTCTTTGCCAACCAATCGTTATTATAACCCGTGGTTATAACTTTTAAAAATAGTTTATGTTTCAAATCAAAATACATCCTTTAAACCATTTCAAAATCATATCATTTATTTCAAACTAATACATACTTTCAAACCCAAAACATATCTATTCAAAACCAATTCAAAAATATATCATTTCCATTTCAAAACCAATTCAATAATATATCGTTTCAATAAAACCCAAATTTCAAAATCAATGAATATTTCCTTTAATTTATTAAACTTGAAATCTTCCTTTAAATTATCATAGCATTTTGGTAATGTAACCTTAAGGAATCATAGCATTTTTGGAATGTAATACTTCCCAATTTAACATTTTATATAATCAAAGTATTTATATACTTACAAATTTTTAACATGGTCATTTTATCATAGCCTTATAGTTAAATAAACTTTGTTACTGTAATATCCAATTTAACGCTAAAATTCTTATGTTAAGTTAAGAGTACCTTATTAACTTACATTATCATTACAATAAAGAAACTTTATTATTTTAGTCATTAAAATATGTCATTTACATTAATTAAAACTTACATATTAAATGTACTTTTTAACTTACATTCCTATTACAGTAAAGAGCATTTATCATTTAATCAATATTACACTAATTAAACTTACATTATCGAATGTACGTTTTAATTTACGTTTTATTACAAAAGGGGCATTTATTATTTTAAATCAATATTACACAAATTAAGACTTACATGTTTCTTTCATTAATTAAGACTTTACATGTTTCTTTCAGTAGGTAAAACTTTACATATTTCTTTCATTAATTAGAACTTTACACGTTTCTTTCATAAATTAAACTTTACATATTTCTTTCATTAATTAGAACTTTACACGTTTCTTTCACAATAAATTTCTTATAATTAAATCCAATTTTCAACAATTTACTTAATAAGTTTAAGTGTAAAAGTTCCAATTCTTCACATTTCAACAAATAAACTTAACACTTCAAATTTAAATTACCATTTCACAAATTTAACTAAATTTCCAATTTTATTTAATTAACTTAAACTTTTAATTAAAACCAAATTTCACATTTCCAAGTCAAGTTATATTTTAAAAGATCACTTTTAAACATTCATTTATTTAACCACTTGAATTCATAGAAAAATCAATAATACTTTAATAAATCACTTAAATTCAAATTTAATCAAATTATCATATTTACCATTTCCAAATAAAATTTAATATCCATTTTATTTATATAACTTAAATATCATTTTTAACCAAAATTCCAAATTTCCAACTTAAGTTATATTTCAAAAATCCAGTTAAACCTTTCATTAATTACATTTTTAACACATAGAAAAAATCATAATTTCTTTATTTTAAAACATTTCAAAATCTATTTAAATCAAATTTCATAAATTTATAATTTTTAAAATACTTAAAAATATCCAAAACACTTTATAAAATAACCACGGGCCTGTATATAATTTTCTAACTTAGGTCAAGTGATACGGATATGTATCATTTCAATCCGCAGTTAAAAAAGAAAAATCCGGGTTCTATCATTTCAAACCCGCAATCCCAAGTTAAAATAAATTAAATAAAAATCGTTCAGGCCTATCATTTCAGCCCATAACGATTTTTCCCTATTCTAAAGTCCGTTCGGGTATGTATCATTTCAACCCATAGTGATTCTAGTCTACAGGGAACTTGCAATGGTGATAACAGATATAAATAACAGAATAACATTAAATAAAAGTAACATATGATATAACAGGTGTGAACATCATATGATAATAATATAAGCATATATAACATGATAATATATTTTTACAGATTCGCAGGGTGTCAATTTACTAGTTATATAGGTACATATTGTCTGGTGAGAATAACTCACTTGTTTAAACTGGAGATGACGACCAAACACACAACACAGAATCTTTGAAGGCACGACAACATGAGAGTGGAGAGCCAAATATAATTGCCTTGTATACATATAAACAAAACAAGACAATGTATACGTAAATATGTAACACAAAACAATATAGAAATGACTTGAAATAAAAAGCAACAAAGGGCAAAGTGATTCGACCTTTCTTTAACCATTCAAGAGCATGACCAAGGAGATCTTTTTCTCAGCCATAGCTGGACATAATCTCAGGTTATGACATCAAAATAGCATGGCAACAAAGAGATGATGATGGTAGGAGTTACATATGAATAAGACAAAGGGTCAAGGCAAAATAAGTGGAGTTTTGGTGCATTTTTGGCTCAACCAAAGGCAAGTGGGGCTTGGCCCTTGCATGGTTCAGGTCTGGACAGTGGGTAGGTGGATGGCCAGAGGTGGTATCAAGGTGGTGGTGGAGCAATAGGACGCGGCCAAGGTGATGTATGGTGGTGGTGAAGCGATATAGGTCAGCTAGTGTTGTTTTTAAGGGGTTTCAACATTTGTTTGTGGTGTTTTCATCATCTAAAGGCCATGGCCTGATCTGGTCAGAGGGGATGTGAGGTGGTTGAAGCCAAGAATGATGAGGAGGAAGGTGGTGGAGGCTATGGTGGAGATGGTGGAAAGTTTGGCCAAGCAATTGTGGATGAAATCAAGGCAAAACAAAGTAAAAATGAAGAAGGAAGAGAAGAAAAAGAAGAGGCCATTACCAAATGTTTTCAGAGGTGTTTTGGCCGAAAATTTGATGAAATGAGAAGTGTATTCAGTTGAAAAACAAAATAAAACATATGGCTATCAATAAAGAAGGAACGGTCAAAATGTGAAAGGTCTAGCAAATGAAAAGTCATCGGTTTAAAGCCTTTATGTCTCTTCAAATTTCCTTCTTATATATTTTGTAATTTATAATTACATGTAAAACTGATAAATAAAGATAACAACTTAGAAATGAAAAAAAATAAATATAAAATAAATAATTAAATTTTGATTAAATAGAATTTAAATTAAGAAAATGGCTTAAAAATGCAAACTAGGCTTTAAAAATTAGAAATAACTTCTATAACTTTGGAAAAATTATATTTTGATTTAAATACATGTAAAATGAATAAAATAAAGTAAAACACAGCAAATAAAAGTGAATGAATAAAATAAATAAATAAATTTTAATTTAAATATAGTTTAGATGAAGAAAATAGCAGAAAAATAGAAACAGCTTTTAAAAATAGGAAATCATCATAGTACATTTTGGAAAATTCGATTATTATTTTTAAAAATATTTAGAGATTAAAATATACATAAATTAACATATTGATACATAAAAAAAATATAAGAAAGAAAATATGATTTATAAAATTTAAAATAGGAAAAATTGCACAATAAAACAAATTATACTAAAATTTGAAATGTGCATAACTTCTACATTTTAACTCCGTTTTTAACGAAACGAAAAGCAATATTCATATTTTTAAATCTATTTTCATAATAAAAGATAAAATTTAAGATTATATATATTTAAATTTGAAATTTAAAAGTCAAAGATTGAACAGTTTGACCAGAATTTCCCTTTTAAGTAAAATATTTAAATTATACTAGTTTGAACTATAAATCACTTAATAATCAACATTTATATTTAAAAATGAAATGTTTTTAATAAAACGTGTTCTAATTTAAAATAAAAAAAATAAAGTTCAAATTTAAATAATATACAAAAATCTAGGGTTGTTACACTCTCCCACACTCAAAACTTTTCGTCCCCGAAAAGGAATGAGGTACGGGAAAGCATAGAAAAAGATAGAGTGAAATATGATTAAGACAAGATGACAAGAAGATTTAAATTACACCTGATAACTATTGTTATAGGTAAGTTTAACAAGATGGAGGTGATCAAATCAAGAATACAAGCACGAAAAAGATCCTCTAGAGTCTGAATCTCCCTTTTCACTTGACCGACGGTCTATGAATGGAAAAACAGTGTTCAGATCTAGATGAGTAACAAAGATTATCAAAGATTACAGAAAGATTTCTAAACAGACTGGTATAAGCAATAGTCTTCCCATTCTGTAACAAGATAAGAGAAATAAGGACCAGCAAAAGATAGTTTGAAAAAACAAAGTAAGATAATAAATTTGAAACCATAATGCTTTGAAATCATAACAATTTAGGGATGTTTATCATTTGGAAATCATACTACTAAAATCACAACACTTTGGAAATGTTATTCTTTAAAAAAAACATAATACTTTGAAAATCATAACACCTTTTAAAAATAATCTTCATTTAAACCATTTAAATCCAATGTCAAATAATATTCATTTCAAAGCTGTAACATTTCTAAGTTCATTCAATTATAAAATTTCCAAAACATTGTATTTTCAAAACAGCAGCACTTATAAAATGCTACAGTAGATATATTAATATTTCAAATCAGTTTAATTTCAGAAATATTCATTTGGATATCATTTAACTTATGACTTATTAAAACAAACCTTTATGAATGAAATATCCAAATAAACTATACTTCATTTATTAAGTCAAAAGCTCACTATTTTAGTTAGCTCTTAATTTAACACATAACCTAACACTTATTTAAAATACCCATTTCATAAATAGATATTCCTTTAATAAGTTACACTTAAAATTCCATTTGAAAACCAAATTTTCAATTATCAAATTTTAGTGATGTTAAAATACATTTTAACTATTTAAATCATAATTATTCAATTTCCAAGACATATCTATTTCATAAATAAAATATTTATATAGCAAATATAACAATCAAATTTCTTTACACATTTATTCATTTAGACATCAATTAAACTATGAATTCAAGTTAAATAAACTTTATTACCAAAAGTCCAATTCAAATGTATTTTATTTTATCTATTCAAAGATACATTATTTATTATACAACATATTCATTTCAGGAAATAACCTTTATTAAAATTCCTAGGTTAGACTTCAGGTTCCATATTAAATCAATTTGATTATTAAGTTATTTAAATAAAATCTCTTTAAATTCCTTTTTCACTATTTACCTCTGTAAATCTTTTATAACTAAAATTTAAGTGTATAAAATCCTTTTTATATTGTATATTATCCAATTACATTGTTAACTTCTAAAAAAATTTAAGGTAAGTTATATTTGAATGCAATTGTAATATACAAATAAAACTATCCAATTCAATTATCTCAAGTTTGAATCATTTATCCAAAATTTTGATTTTTTTTATAATTGAAATTGTTCTTTAAGAAAAAAAAATGTAAGAATTAAATTTCCGATTTCCTTCAAACCATTTAGAGATAAATAAATATATGTACATAATATGTCAAATCAATTTAAATCATTTATCTATATATATTATAAATCAAATCATATTTAGAAATTCAAATAAATTAAATCTTTCAAAACAAAGCTGTAGTAAGACTACAGAACGGTCTCTTCAGTTCAAAACTTGAAAATGAATGTCGATGATGCTGTAGTCATCACCGAAATTATTTTCCAGCGACAAAGAGAAGAGCACTAAATTTTTAAACTTTAAAATCCTTTAGAGACAATATTTCTACTTAGAAATACTTTAAATAATATATCCTTTTACAACTTTAAACACAAGGTTTAAAATCCATCGGAAATTAAATTCTTAAATTTCTTGTTTTAAATTCATTTCAGTTCCCAAATAAATTTATAAACAACTATTTATAAATTCATTTATAGAACTATAAATGATAAATTCCATAAATTTACTTATATTTCAAAATTTATTTCATTAACCAAATTTTAAAATAATATTGTGTCAGTTTGTTCTGTCAAAGTGTTTTAGAAATCCTATCGATAGCGTTGATCAGACGAATCGATCGGAAATCCAAATCAACATCAACAACTCAAACAACACCATATATAAAACAAAACATAGATTTACAAGTACAATTCAAAATGTTTGGAGATAGTTTAGAAACAAAAGACAAGATGGTTAAACAGAGATGAGAGATGGGTAAGCTTAGATAAATCGCGGACAACCTTAACCGGGTCAACCGTGACTTAAAGAATAAGATCGATGTGGATTTTTCTGGGATAAATCTACGTTCGATCTCAAGAGATAGAGTTTGGAATAATAAAAGATATTAGCATCTAAACCAAGGATAGATAAAATCTCTGGTGAATCGATGCTGACTGTAAAGGATTTTCACCCCTTTACAAGAAAATTAGAATATTGGCGAGATCGCCAATTCACTATAAAGATCATTCGAAGTGGAGTTATGTGATACTCCAAAATCAAAAGAAGATGAATAGTGAGGGACAAGAATGAATTTTGGAACCGCAGGAAACGTTCCAAAATTCAAAGGAAATCGAATCAAAAGGAAGAGATTCAAACTCGAACGAAAGTGATTCTGTAAATAAATTTACCATACATTCTAAGTTTTGCCTCAAAGCCAAAGCTCTGATACCAACTGTAACGACCCAATATTTTCAACCATTCGCATCCATTATAAGTGTATAGGTAGACACTCATGCCGGAGTTGAATTGCTCAAAATACCGCGTTGTAATTAAAATTTGGCAAATCTCAGAATATACAGTAAATAAATATAATCACAGATCACAGACACAGAGTAAAATAATGCAGCGGAAGTAAAAGAAATAGTAGTTCATGAAGCTACTATATAAATATATCAGAGTTACATGAGATATAACAGAAGAAATAGAATACAACAAAAGTCTCAATATAATAACCATGTACAAGCTGAGTAGAACAACGGAATTGAAATAGATAGGACATGACAAGTAGATAATCTCCAGCGATTCAAATCTCCAAGAGAGTGGAAATCCAAATCTGTGAATAACCCAGGCTGACCCGAGCGTAAAGCAAAACACAAAACACTCGAGTCAGGACAATATATACTTATATAATGTAAACCAACTCAAGTGAACTGTAATAAAGGTACAAGTAACTTAGAAGATGCTTGGGACCGCCCATCCTCTAAGGATCCGTTAAAATATCTACTATGTAGTAATATTCGCTATTATAATAATGTCTAATAAGTAAAGTATAATCATATAGAAAATAGCGTTAAGGGGATGGAGAACCTTAACGCGGTCGGATCTTAAAATCATAATCGTAGTAAAGCTCGATATGGTAGGTGACACGGCACAACTAGGCAATGCCAGGGTAGATATACCAATTACGCACACGGACTGATGGATACGCATAGCAGCCACTACCGTTCCACCTCGAACAACACTCCCAAATCGGAGGATGGCCATCTAATCAATCACAAGTAAGAGTATAATATCGAAGAAATGTGTCCGAGAAGAGGTGCTACCTCACTGGTCCGAGATCGCTCCTGTTTTAGCCACCTTATGCCAACTCACGGGAGTTGGGTCCACGTAACATACCTTAAGAACGTCGCCACCATCCTACTTCATTCTGGAATCTCCACCGCGTACACGGTTGTCAAAGTGGTTTTCGGTATCGACAGAGAGTATGTCCATATCCGATCCCGGTCTCTTTGCCAACCAATCGTTATTATAACCCGTGGTTATAACTTTTAAAAATAGTTTATGTTTCAAATCAAAATACATCCTTTAAACCATTTCAAAATCATATCATTTATTTCAAACTAATACATACTTTCAAACCCAAAACATATCTATTCAAAACCAATTCAAAAATATATCATTTCCATTTCAAAACCAATTCAATAATATATCGTTTCAATAAAACCCAAATTTCAAAATCAATGAATATTTCCTTTAATTTATTAAACTTGAAATCTTCCTTTAAATTATCATAGCATTTTGGTAATGTAACCTTAAGGAATCATAGCATTTTTGGAATGTAATACTTCCCAATTTAACATTTTATATAATCAAAGTATTTATATACTTACAAATTTTTAACATGGTCATTTTATCATAGCCTTATAGTTAAATAAACTTTGTTACTGTAATATCCAATTTAACGCTAAAATTCTTATGTTAAGTTAAGAGTACCTTATTAACTTACATTATCATTACAATAAAGAAACTTTATTATTTTAGTCATTAAAATATGTCATTTACATTAATTAAAACTTACATATTAAATCTACTTTTTAACTTACATTCCTATTACAGTAAAGAGCATTTATCATTTAATCAATAACACTAATTAAACTTACATTATCGAATGTACGTTTTAATTTACGTTTTATTACAAAAGGGGCATTTATTATTTTAAATCAATATTACACAAATTAAGACTTACATGTTTCTTTCATTAATTAAGACTTTACATGTTTCTTTCAGTAGGTAAAACTTTACATATTTCTTTCATTAATTAGAACTTTACACGTTTCTTTCATAAATTAAACTTTACATATTTCTTTCATTAATTAGAACTTTACACGTTTCTTTCACAATAAATTTCTTATAATTAAATCCAATTTTCAACAATTTACTTAATAAGTTTAAGTGTAAAAGTTCCAATTCTTCACATTTCAACAAATAAACTTAACACTTCAAATTTAAATTACCATTTCACAAATTTAACTAAATTTCCAATTTTATTTAATTAACTTAAACTTTTAATTAAAACCAAATTTCACATTTCCAAGTCAAGTTATATTTTAAAAGATCACTTTTAAACATTCATTTATTTAACCACTTGAATTCATAGAAAAATCAATAATACTTTAATAAATCACTTAAATTCAAATTTAATCAAATTATCATATTTACCATTTCCAAATAAAATTTAATATCCATTTTATTTATATAACTTAAATATCATTTTTAACCAAAATTCCAAATTTCCAACTTAAGTTATATTTCAAAAATCCAGTTAAACCTTTCATTAATTACATTTTTAACACATAGAAAAAATCATAATTTCTTTATTTTAAAACATTTCAAAATCTATTTAAATCAAATTTCATAAATTTATAATTTTTAAAATACTTAAAAATATCCAAAACACTTTATAAAATAACCACGGGCCTGTATATAATTTTCTAACTTAGGTCAAGTGATACGGATATGTATCATTTCAATCCGCAGTTAAAAAAGAAAAATCCGGGTTCTATCATTTCAAACCCGCAATCCCAAGTTAAAATAAATTAAATAAAAATCGTTCAGGCCTATCATTTCAGCCCATAACGATTTTTCCCTATTCTAAAGTCCGTTCGGGTATGTATCATTTCAACCCATAGTGATTCTAGTCTACAGGGAACTTGCAATGGTGATAACAGATATAAATAATAGAATAACATTAAATAAAAGTAACATATGATATAACAGGTGTGAACATCATATGATAATAATATAAGCATATATAACATGATAATATATTTTTACAGATTCGCAGGGTGTCAATTTACTAGTTATATAGGTACATATTGTCTGGTGAGAATAACTCACTTGTTTAAGCTGGAGATGACGACCAAACACACAACACAGAATCTTTGAAGGCACGACAACATGAGAGTGGAGAGCCAAATATAATTGCCTTGTATACATATAAACAAAACAAGACAATGTATACGTAAATATGTAACACAAAACAATATAGAAATGACTTGAAATAAAAAGCAACAAAGGGCAAAGTGATTCGACCTTTCTTTAACCATTCAAGAGCATGACCAAGGAGATCTTTTTCTCAGCCATAGCTGGACATAATCTCAGGTTATGACATCAAAATAGCATGGCAACAAAGAGATGATGATGGTAGGAGTTACATATGAATAAGACAAAGGGTCAAGGCAAAATAAGTGGAGTTTTGGTGCATTTTTGGCTCAACCAAAGGCAAGTGGGGCTTGGCCCTTTCATGGTTCAGGTCTGGACAGTGGGTAGGTGGATGGCCAGAGGTGGTATCAAGGTGGTGGTGGAGCAATAGGACGCGGCCAAGGTGATGTATGGTGGTGGTGAAGCGATATAGGTCAGCTAGTGTTGTTTTTAAGGGGTTTCAACATTTGTTTGTGGTGTTTTCATCATCTAAAGGCCATGGCCTGATCTGGTCAGAGGGGATGTGAGGTGGTTGAAGCCAAGAATGATGAGGAGGAAGGTGGTGGAGGCTATGGTGGAGATGGTGGAAAGTTTGGCCAAGCAATTGTGGATGAAATCAAGGCAAAACAAAGTAAAAATGAAGAAGGAAGAGAAGAAAAAGAAGAGGCCATTACCAAATGTTTTCAGAGGTGTTTTGGCCGAAAATTTGATGAAATGAGAAGTGTATTCAGATGAAAAACAAAATAAAACATATGGCTATCAATAAAGAAGGAACGGTCAAAATGTGAAAGGTCTAGCAAATGAAAAGTCATCGGTTTAAAGCCTTTATGTCTCTTCAAATTTCCTTCTTATATATTTTGTAATTTATAATTACATGTAAAACTGATAAATAAAGATAACAACTTAGAAATGAAAAAAAAAATATAAAATAAATAATTAAATTTTGATTAAATAGAATTTAAATTAAGAAAATGGCTTAAAAATGCAAACTAGGCTTTAAAAATTAGAAATAACTTCTATAACTTTGGAAAAATTATATTTTGATTTAAATACATGTAAAATGAATAAAATAAAGTAAAACACAGCAAATAAAAGTGAATGTATAAAATAAATAAATAATTTTTAATTTAAATATAGTTTAGATGAAGAAAATAGCAGAAAAATAGAAACAGCTTTTAAAAATAGGAAATCATCATAGTACATTTTGGAAAATTCGATTATTATTTTTAAAAATATTTAGAGATTAAAATATACATAAATTAACATATTGATACATAAAAAAAATATAAGAAAGAAAATATAATTTATAAAATTTAAAATAGGCAAAATTGCACAATAAAACAAATTATACTAAAATTTGAAATGTGCATAACTTCTACATTTTAACTCCGTTTTTAACGAAACGAAAAGCAATATTCATATTTTTAAATCTATTTTCATAATAAAAGATAAAATTTAAGATTATATATATTTAAATTTGAAATTTAAAAGTCAAAGATTGAACAGTTTGACCAGAATTTCCCTTTTAAGTAAAATATTTAAATTATACTAGTTTGAACTATAAATCACTTAATAATCAACATTTATATTTAAAAATGAAATGTTTTTAATAAAACGTGTTCTAATTTAAAATAAAAAAAATAAAGTTCAAATTTAAATAATATACAAAAATCTAGGGTTGTTACACTGTTTGTATAAGTATAAAAGTTACAGCATATACATAATGTTTTAAATCTGAGTCCAGTTTTGTATTATATAGTTTAAATACTGCTTTATATGTGCCGAGTGTTTAAATTAAAAATTTTTCTTTCATAAAGTAATAATAATAATATAATCTCTATTTACATCAAGATGATTTTAAATTTGTTTTGTCTATTCTTGATTCTCAGTCTCGTTCGTCAAATTCGCGGTCAAATCTTACTTTGCTTTGAGATTCGTGCCTGGATTTCGTAACTCAACTTCATAGTCTATCTCTCTAGCCTCGAAAGGTGAGCAATCACTCACGATTAACGTTCTTATATTTATTAAATTTAATTTCAATTGAAATATGCTGCTGTAGTTATTTAAATTGTTATATATGCTATTATCTGTAACTGTTCACCTATGGGATATGACACCATATCCTGTTGTAAAATTTATATTGTTATTTATGATATATGCCTGTTGTTGTATTTTATATTATCTGTTATCACTCTGCAAGTTCCCTGTTAGTATAAAATTCACTATGGGTTGAAATGATACATACCCGAACGGACTTTAGAATAGGAGAAAATCGTTATGGGTTGAAATGATAAACCCAAGCGATTTTCATTTGAATTGAAATTGGGATTACGGGTTGAAATGATATCTACCCGTATATATTTAGATTTCGGATTGAAATGATAAATATCCATATCACTTAACCATATGATAGATATATATACAGACACCGTTGGTCCATATATATAAGTATTTTGAAAATAAATTCTACGGATTTGGGAAGAAATATATGGTTTTAAATAAAAGTTGATTTTTAAATTATTGCATAAATAGTAATGATATATATAGATTAAATAATGATATTTAATTTAATTAAGATGGATTTAATACATATAATATGTTTAAGTATTAAATTTATGTTTCAAAATAGATTTCAGTAATAATTTGAATAAGTTAAGGTTAGGAAGGTAATTTGAAGTTAGTTGAAATTGATTTAATAAAGAATTTTATTTAATTAAACCGATTGGAAACTTATTGAAATTTAGATGTAAGATATGATTTATAACTTGGGTTTGATTTATAAGAAATTTAATGAATATTTCTTATTTAAATAAAGTTTAAGGAAATATTTAGTAAAATGTGATTTAAGGCTAGTAAATGATATTGAATTTATTAAGTGAATATTCCCTGATTAAATAATAATAATGTTAAATCAAGTGCTATATGAAACTATAAAATTTAACTTTGAAAATGTTGAATATTAAAGCTTTGAAATATATTGAAAATTTAAATGGTATATTTAGAACTGAATTGAGCTTTGAATAAATTTGAATTTGGAATTTGAGTTAATTTGAATCGATTTGCGAGACTTGAGAAAATTATAAATACTTTACTTTTTAAATCATTTAATATATATATACTATTTTGGAAAATAGATATATTTGAAATGAAATGATATTTGGGTTTTGAAGTATAAATTAAATTGAAATGACCATGGTGTTATAATGTATATTTCCACCTTGTAGATAGTTCTGAAGATCCTTAGAGGATGGTTATCCCGAACATCCTTTAAGTTACTAGTATTTCAGTTGATATTTCACTTGAGTTGGATTTACTTATATAAGAATGTTAATCCTGACTCGAGTGTTTTGTGTTTCGCTTAACACTCGGGTCAGACTGAGTGATACAGCATTCGAGACTCACCTTTGGAGTTTGGAGCTTCGTTTGGAGATCCAACTTTTGATTCAGCTTCCAGCTTTCCAGTTGATTCGTTCACAGAAGTCATCTGTTTGGATTAGAGACTTCACCGTATTTGAGATATTCTGTTGTATTTTATTTCTAACCCTGATGTTTATATAGTAGCTTCATGAACTACTATTTTATCTATTCCGCTGCGTATTATTGTGTTACTCTGTGTCTGTGATTCTGTGATTGATTTATTTACTGCATATGCTGAGTTTTTGCCAAATTTAAATTAACAATTCGGTATTTTGAATTATTCAAGTCCGACATGTGTGGATTTATTGTCGATTTGAATGGTCCAAAATAGCGGGTCATTAAAATAAGACTTTCTGAAACATGAATGAGTTGGGAGTTTTTATGACTGAATTCATAAATAGAAGCTTAATAAAATAAGCAGAAACTGGAGGGGGATTTATTAAAGAAAATTAAATTGGTCATTTGGGAGTTAGTCAATGATCTGCTTGCTTCAGGTGGGAGTAAGTATTTGCATGGTGCAACTGCACCCTGAGGCCTTTGTGTGTTGGAATAAATTAAATAACCTGGGAGTTTCCTTCACAATGCATACATGGTGTTCATTTGACAAGGAGTTAAAGACCATAAAATAAATGGGGAATGGGGTTTAAAAATCTGGATTATAAATATCCAGATATGGAGTTAAATCAATCAAGTTTAAATATTGTGCTTGATTTAATCACTGGGTGAAATTGGGAGTATTAAATCTGAGTTTACTTACTCAGAAATGGAGAAAAATGAATCAAGAATTATATATATATTTATTTTGATTGTTTTGTTGGGTATTGTTTGAATGAATAAATGTGCCTTTGTATCACTTGGTATTAACCAATAATATGCTAAGTATGAAACCTGCTAAATTAGGAAGACATTGCAAGTTCACCAAAAATTATGAGTATGTGTATAAATTTGATAAATGCTCATACCAGTGAAAACTGACCCTTTTGGTTGCCCTTGTAATCATCTGGGTGTCTCATTAAAATTGGGGCAGCTCAGTGAATTGCTTGCAGGAAATTGAAGTTGGCTTGATGGATGAAGAAGGCATTAGCTGCTAGTATAAATAAAAGAAACTAGTTTTAAATTTGTAGTTGTTTTGTAATGAATTTATTAGTCAGATTTATGTTGTAGTTGAAGTTAATTGGTAGGGAGTTTTATAAGTGTTTGGATTAAAATATGTACTTAAACAAACCTGTTTTGAATGACCATTGATGATGTATGGTTAACTGCTGATTTCATGAATGTCTGATTTGGAGAAACAAGGGGATGGACATATCATATAAATATGATATGTGTATGTGATAATCTCTGATTTTTATTGCCAGAATTTATATTATGGTTTATGAAAATTAAAGAGCTAAGGTGGTTGATTTAAAAATGAACTCACAAGATTTGAGTAGGGGTATTCAAGAGAAATGAATTTGTGCATGGCAGGTAAGTGATACAGGCATGTGCATGAATTCTGGAGTAAAAATTGATTAACATGTATTTGTGTATTTGATTTCAAAAAAAAATTTATGAAAGAAATAAACCTGGAAGTAATTGTATTTTTGGTTAATGGATTGAATATATATATGGATGCATTTCCAGGAAATTTAAATTAGGCAGAAACATGCTTGTGTTAGGAATAGATCTTTGTAGAAGTTTGTTAATATGAGGAATATGAGTTTGCAAGTGGTAAAAGAGGGACTATGGCCGGCCTAGACGGCCATGGGTCTAACTCTTGTAGCCTAGAACCATTTCATTTCAACTCATGAAGTGTAAGTGTTTCCAGAACAAAAAAAAACTCCAAGCAACCCTCAAATGACACCAAGCATTTTCAATAAAACACCAAGTACTCAAGTCTGCACCATGATTTAATTGTTCAACCTGAAATGGTAAATAAGAATTAGTTCCAATGTTCATGCCTGTAAGTATAATTTTTGAAGTGATTTCATACAAGTACTTGATAACTATCATAAGGTCAATTAAATACCATTTTAGTGTTAATAGAATTATTTAGGCAGAAAATCTAGAATGCATGGAAAAATGCACTATGCATTGCAAAAATTAAATATATAAGTATTAGAATTGCCAAAAATGTATCTCTGGCAGTAGAACAAAAATTAGGGAAGAAATAAATGGTTATGTTGTCAACACATATGGTAATTTGTTGCCTGTTTGATTCAAATTCTCTTTGCAAATTTGTTAGCTCTGAAAGGCAAAGGGAAACAATTATATATCTTCAAATATGTAATTGTCTTAATATGTTTTGTGCACTAATATGATTATATTGGTAAATCCAGGGTCTTGGGAAAAATATTTGGAAATTATTTAAATATTCAAATGTAGAAGAAATGGGGTTTAGTGGTGAATTCCTTTTGTATGTAAAAAAAATCTATGTGTTTAGAGTGAGGGTCACCACATCCTTTGTCTCTTATTTTCTTAGGAAACTTTAAATCAATCTATATATATATATCTGTATTTACACTTGAGTTTTTTTTTAAGTTGTATATGTTCTATAAATTAGTATATGATCGGCTGTTAATATTTTCGTTATATATAGATAGCTGTTGTTTATATTATATACGTATAATATTTACAGTTTTCTTTTGATATAACAGTGATTTTATTTTAAAGCATCACACGTACATAAGTTATGATTCGTTTTTTTCTTTATATATTTTTCCCTTTAAACCATTTATACATATGTAAGTGATATTTTGATAATATGTTTAAAGGGTTTGTTTATATATGATCCGTATACGTAAGTATAAGCTATATGTTTTAATGGTACGTATAGAGACAATTCTTTGTGTAATATATATATATTATATATATATATATTTGGTTCCGCATATTGGCTTGGGTTATATATATATATTCTGAAGTATAAATATGTACATATTTGTTATAAAATTGATTTGCGTACGTTTGTTCACAGAATAGTTTTTTTTCACATGTTGCTTTAAAATATAACTGGTATGTAAGCTTTAATGGTTTGCATATATATTATATTTTGTTCTACGGATGCTTGAAAATATGCAGTTAGAGTTTTAAATATATATTATATTGATATGATGATTTGTTCCCATAAATGAAGATATATATAATAGTTTATAAATAAGTTCATATTATTTTATAATGTTCGGGTCTACAAGCATATTCTATTCTGTGTGTGTGTCTATATATATATATATATATTTGTATATGGATTTTGATTTTAATATATATTGATTTTGATTTTTCAAATGTATGCGTCTTAAAATTTATTTTCAAATGTGCATATAGTTCATTTTAAAATACATGTCTTGATTTAAACATTGATTTTTGAAAGAAAGTAATAAGATAATAATATAATATACCCTTCGTTCGAATTTATCATCTTCAACCAAGTTCTAATTTGATTTCATCGATTCCTCGTTATCAGCTGTGATCGTTGGATTCGTGTCGATTTTGCTTCGCTTTGATTCATAACTCAATTTCAGTGTCCATATCAATGTGTGCATCAATGTCATCTTCGGTCCTCTCTAGCCTCGAAAGGTGAGTAATCACTCACTATTAATGTTCTTTTATTTATTAAATTTGATTTTAATTGAAACGACAATTGAAATATGTTGCTGTTAGTTATCTACACTATTATATATATGTTTTACATGTATCAGTTCACCTGTGACATCTGACACCATTGTCTGTTATTTATACAATGATAATCCAGTTTGGTTGTTAAATGATTGATTGGTTGATGTTGACATTGGACGTTAAATTTTTAATGTTGTAAGTGATAAATGATTTGAAATTGAAATTGACGTAGGATAGTTAGATTTGATTTATGTGTTAAATTTGATTTGATGACATTTGCATAATATGACCCCTTTAAATGTTTAATTACTTGACACGTAGTAATATGGTTAATTACACCTTGAACCATTTAAATGTATGTTGTATAAATTGATGTAATATGAATTTGAATAATAGATGCCAAGTGAAGAACCGTATAAAGATTAGTGTAATAATCTTTAATCTACATGAAATGATAGTGTAGATTCTAAAAATAATTATATTAATTTCCATAAACAACAAATGTAAATTAATACAATTATTTCGGGATTATTTGAATTGATTATTGTATTGATATTGATTGTTGTTATTGCTTGTTTATTTACTTTGACACCATCTTAGTTATCACACTGCAAGTTCCCTTTGCAATGTTTTGATTTTGAATTGAATTGGAATCGGGTTGAAATGATAAATACCCAAATGAACTTGAATTAGGATAGAGAATTAAATAAAACCCGATTGGTCAATAATTTGATTTAAAAATAAAATGAAGATTTTATTTGAATAAATAATATGGTTTTGAAACGAAGTTGGAATTTGAATTTTAATGAAAGGAAATGTTAATATTTAATAATCTGAATCAAAATATTAACATAGTAGTTGATGAAAGAACGTTGTTTTAAATTTAATTAATAATTGAGTTTTGAAATTGTAAATAATTAAGTTTTGAAATTATTTAATAATTAAATAAAATTGAATTCTTTAATAAGTGAAATTGAACTTCTTGAATAAGTGAAATTTAGTTTCTTTATTAATTGAGTTTTTTTAAAATTTGTAACTAAGTAAATGAATAAGTGAAATTGAATTTCTTTCACAAGAAATTAAATGTGATTTATTGAAATTAATGTAAGACTTGTAATTTAAAGAGTTTATTTGACAAATTTAATTTAATTCAAATTTGTAAGTTTTGATACAATGAAGTTGAACTTAAGTAATTGATTTAGTGAATTGGAAATTAAATAGAAATTGTTTTGAATGATAAATTAACTTAACGAATATTGAATGAAATTGATTAATGAAGTTAAATTGATTTGAATGTTAAATTAAATTAATTTAAATGATTTCAGAATGAAACTTATATACGAACTTGAATCAATATTTGAATTGTTTTAAATAGAAATTGAAATTGAATTATAAGATTTTGAAATTATGAATGTGGAAGTTTTGAAACGTAAATTGTGGAAATTGATTTAGAAAGAGAAATGAAATGTTGGTTTACAAATTCTATTTGAAATTGAATTTGATTTGGTTTTGAAATATATTAAACGACCAATCGGTATAATAATTACGAAAATATTAAAGAGACCGGAATCGGTTAGGGACATACTCATTGTCTAAACCAAAAATCACTTTAATAACTATACGTGGAGTGTGATCCAGAATGAAGTGGTTGGAATGACGTACATGATGACTGAAGAAAGAGAACGATAATGGATAGCCTTGACACTTGTGTCAAATTGGAAATGACTAAAATAGGAGCCGTGCCGGGCCAAATGGGGTTAGCCACCTCGAGCGAACACACTTCTTCGAAAACTACTCATTACTTGTTATCGATTGGTGCACCCTTGATTTTGGGAGTGTTGTTTCGCGGTGTTGCGATCGCTGCGGCGATGCGTTTTCACCAGTCCGGATCAGGCAAACGGTAGTTTCACTACCTTGGGTATTGCCTCATGTGCCTTGTCATAATTGTATCCATATATACGCGACCACTACGATTTGTTTTGTGTTATACCTATGGAGTACTCCCTGATATCCCACTAGTTTATGGTGGAGTTTACAGTGTTGTATAGACTATAACGCTTATTTAAAATGTGTTAAGGGGGATAATGGTAACGCCTTAACACTATTTTGATACTTTGTATTACTGATAGGCATTATCTATTTACCGTACACTACTACATAGTAGATAGTTTAACGGATCCTTAAAGGATGGTTATTCCAAACATCCTTTGAGTTACTTGTATTTCGGTTGCTATTTCACTTGAGTTGGATTTATTGATATAAGAATGTTAATCCTGACTCGAGTGTTTTGTGTTTTGCTTTACGCTCGGGTCAAACTGAGTGTACCAGTATTCGAGACTCACCTTTGGAGATGGAGCTTCGCTTGGAGATCCAGCTATCTATCCAGTTTCAGATATCTAGTTGATTCTAGTGATGTATTCTGATATTGTATTTAATTATTGTATTCGAGACATCTGTTGTACCTTATTTAACTCTGATATGTATATAGTAGCTTCATGAACTACTATCTTTTATTTCCGCTGCAATTATTACACTATGTCTGTGATCTATGATTATTTATTTACTGTATATGCTCAGTTTTGCCAAATATAAATTAACAATTCGGTATTTTGAATCATTCAAGTTCGACATGTGCGGATGCGAATGGTCCAAAATAGCGGGTCGTTACAACATGTGTGGTTTATTGTTGACTTAACTTTTCCAAAATGGCGGGTCGTCGCAATAGAAGACCAAAAATCCAAACCGGGCAATAACAGAAGACTGGAAATCCATGTCTGCAATAATAATAGAAGACCAGAGATCTAAATCAGACAATAACAAAAGATTAGAAATCCATGTCTGGCAATAATAATATAAGACTAGAGATCAAAATTGAGCAATAATAGAAGACCAGAGGTCCAAATCGGTCAATAATAACAAAAAGACTAGAAATTCGAATCTAGTAATAGTAGAAGAAGACCAGAAATCCAAACCTTACAATAATAACAGAAGACCATAAATTTGAATCTGGTAATAATAGAAAAAGACCAAAAATCCAAATCTTGCTATAATAAAAGATCGAAAACCCTTATCTAGTAGTGATAGGGGCTAGAAATTCCATTCAATAATAATATGAAAACTTGAACCTTACAAGAAAACGATAAATTCAATAGGAAACCCAAAAACCATCAAGAAAACCAGGAATTCACTTTGTCAAGAAATTGAAAATCTAATCAAAAACTCAATCAAAAGCTTGTTAAAATTTCATCTCAGAAATCCACTCGATAGTAATAGAAAGTTAGAATATCGTCTAGTAAAAGTAAATAGATTTATAATTTTATCCGACATTACCTTTGTAGCATTACCTAAAATGCTACATCGGGTGCCTTACCATAGACTGATAGCAATAGAGATTCCCGTTACCTCTTGTTAGGAGATATATAGTTGTTAAGGTGTTTGTTATTTATTATTGTTATTACTATTATTATATTAAAGCCAAGTAATTCCACCCAATCGTTCAGCCGTTCAGTAAAGTAATTCCATTCAGTTGTTTAGTAGTTCAACGGACCCAATTAATTTACTGATACTTATTATATAGACTTTCCTTTGAAGGTTTTCCTATTTCTATGTCTATATTAGACCTATTAGGAATCTGCTTTGATCTATTCCTTGAGTGAAACTATTCTCATTCCTTTAGTAAAGATTAGTTCTTTGCTTAATCCTTTTCTTTACATCTTTTTTGGTTTTGGACATTTCAATACCTTTTCCCTTTGCCTCTTCTTTTACCTTGCCTCTACTTTAGGCCGTGGACGTCTTCATCCTTTTATGTTTGTACCCCTTCGTAAGCTTTGCTTTTGATTTAATTAAGCTATGGATATCTTTGTCCATATATTGGTTTGGGCCCCTTCTTGGGCTTTGCTTATGATTTGAGCTGTGGACATCTTTTTCCATTTACTAGTTTAGGCCCCTTCTAGGGCTTTGCTTCTAATTTGAGCTGTGGACATCTTTGTCCATTCTTGAGTGAGCCACTCTTTGGGCTTTGGCCAAGTCGAGGGTTGCTAATTGGCGCTTTGTCTCTTTCTCTATGGGGTGCTCCTGAAGTGTGTTAGAGGTTTTTCCCTCCCTCTAAGAGGTTCTCCCATAGAAGGCTTTGTCCCTCCCGTTAGGAGGTGCTTTCGGAGGAGGATAATAAAGAAGTTTTTTCTTTTGAAAAATTTGTTTGTGAAAATAATTTTTGGCAAATTGAAATGTTTGTGAAAACCTTTTTGAACATCAAATTTTCTGTCGTGAAACTTCTTTTTAGGAGAAAGAATTTTCTATAGAAAGACTTCTTTGATAAATAAGGAATTGTTTTTCGAAAAGATTTTGGATACTTGAACTCTTTGTAATGGGTTTTTAAATCATTCTCATAATAGAAACATGAATCTCAAATAAGAGACTGAGTGGTCATGATTCATGAGCTAATAGTCCTTTAACCGAGAATAGGCTCTTCTGATTGGAGTTTTTTTGAAGATACGTTTAGAAAATCCTTTTTTGGCAATAAAATGACTTGTTGAAAATAAGGCCGTTGTATTTATTTCTACCTTTATATGATATATATATATGTATGTATGTATGTATGTATGGATGTATAATTATACCCATTCAGGTTTTGCATAGCAAAAAGGAATGTCTTGTTGGTAACTCTAAAAAGTCATGACTCATAAACTAATAGACTTTTACGGACAATAACATGCTTTTTTCCAAAGAATCTCTATTTTGGAAAGATTTCAAATATTTACCTTTCACCAGAAATTGGTCTATGATGGAAGGTTAATGGTAATGAATTGATTCGAGCATTAAGATAGAGAGTCATTTCATCCTGGATATTTGATCTATCTTTTCTTCAAAGAAGACTAGAGATAGGCAACAATTTGAGAGGGAAATTCAGATCCTTCCATGTGTAGTGGATTGGTTTTTTTTAACATGTAAAGACACTCGGATTTCATGTTAATACATAATCGATTTCAAGTACAAATCAAATTAAAAAATTATGAGTAAAGTTTAGAAAATTTGACGGATAGAATTGATCCACGGTAAGCATTGGCCACAAGGCTTTACAGTACGACTGGGATCTTAGTTTGAAATTATAAAAATAGCTTTTCTTCTTGAGTTTTCCTTCGGAACTGGAATTCCTTTAATTCTCCTTAATGAATTGTTTTAGAAATCCTGACTTGATCATACTCTGAGTTATCCCTGTCAAAATGCGACATTCATCGGTCTTATATCCATTTTCTTTATGATAGTCACAATAATCTCCTCCGGTATTGGGTCCAAGACGGCTACATATTTTATGAGTAACAGAGAAACTTTCATTCTCTATTGCCACGACGAAAATGTGGGAAGGGGTTTGTTTAAGCCGACATAGTTGGATTTTGAAACCTTTTTCCAATTCTCTTTCATAATTTCGTTCCATTTTAGCCTTTGAGATAATTGAAACCAAACTTGCACACATTTTTATTTTGTTGAGATTTATTCTTGGCATGGTATTCTTCATCCATGCGGATGAATTTATCAGCCCGAGAATAGAAGTATTGTAGGTTTTCACATTTGTGAATCTGTAAGTCTTTCCAGAAAGGAGTTTGATATATTAAACCTGAACATACTGCCATCAGTGTTTCTTTATCGGTCATATTTCTTGCCTTTGGTGTTTCTATGTTAAATCTCTTTAATTATTTGCCAAGTGAATCCCTTGGCCTTTTCCTGATATTGGCCAACATGCTGATGTCTATTGTTGGTTCTATATGTATGCAAAAATGTGCCAGTAAGTCGTCAGAAAACAACTAACAAGAGTAAATGATTTTTTCTCGATAATGCTTATACCATTTGGATGTTATCCTTAAAGAGTTACGGGGAATAACCTACACCGAACTTCTCTAGAGGAGTCATACAAATCCATCTAATTTTCAAAGGCTAAAAGGTGATCTTCTGGATTCGTGGTGCTATGATATTTTAATAAGGGAATTCCGATGTGGGAAAGAATTCTAACGGCCATTATTTCCTTTATGAAAGGAGTTTTTCAAGAGTCATTGTTATTTCTTGGGTCAAGGGTCCCCTCCTCCTTAAGGGCAAGCGTATTCTTTTTGTCTCTTTTTGATTCTTACTTTGATGGCCGACCTTGGCCTTGTGGTTTTCTTCTATTTGTAACATCGGAGAATATATTTCCAGACCTTCATCTAGAGTTACCCTTTTTCTTAGTGGGGCTTTAATATTTCATCCTGACTTGGGTACGCTGAAGTCCTTAGATTTCTTTCTGGAGACTCTACTTGATCTCCTTTTTCTATAGGTCTCGTCATTCCATGAGATTCTTGAGATATAGCCTATTCAAGGAGTTCTTGCATAACCATCAGTTGTTGTGCTAAATCCTGAACTTTAGCTTCACTACTTGCAAGCTTTGTTAGGGTCAAAGGTTTTCCAACCTCCATGTTCTCTATATTGAAGTAGAGATGATATTATCTTCCAAAGATGTTTGTTGTATAACTGCTTCATTTGGGACATTATCATTATCGATTCGCTCCTTTGTTCCTAAGACAAAAGCTTCACTTGATTAGTTACAATAGAAAAGGATGGGGGGTCAGAGGTTCAAGCCCTCCTTCTTGCATCAAATGTTAACGAATAAATTTATCAACACCCAAAAGCGAATAAAAAACGGGTTAATCAAAGAATAGTCTCTTCGAAGATGGTCAAAGTCGTTGAATGAGATGTGTATGATTCAATGTCCATTGCAATTCTTTATTTAATCATCAAAGCCAGAGTCATGTAAAATACAATCTAGGGTCGAAGTCAATGTGCAAGTTCAATATGTTAGTCCAAATATGCTATGCAAGTTCAAGATCGAAGTCAATTTGTAGTCAAAGTTGGATATGCAATTATCAAACTCAAATAAGGTTGATATGATATGCTTGTTCGAGTTTGAAGTCAAGTCAAAGTAAAAATTATAACCAAAGATAAACATGTTATTCATATATCATAGTCCATAGGCTATGCGATTGTTTGAATTTCAATTCCTTATGTGCACAAGACCTAAGTATTACAAATGGCAAAATCCCTAAATTGATTTAGGGTTTACAAAGTTGAAAACATGTAAGAAGTGAGAAGGGAGAATCTGATCCCCAAATTGACACCCATAGTTCTGTATTTATAGAGGAAGACTAGTAGGGTCTTCGATGCGGATAAGCTCCAGCGATAGAGTCGGTAAGGACTTCGATGACTTTGATGTTCCTATGTGTTAGGTCTTCGCTTTGTTCCTTTAGTGAAAGCATGCGTTAAATACAATCTTTGGCAGTGGAGGTCTTCATCATGATGGTCGAAGTCCTTTGAAAATGGGCAATGGCTTCGGCAATGATTACCATAAAGTAGTATTAGGGTCTTCGTGGACATTGATAGTGTCCAACATCAATATAGCTTCACCTAGATACACGACGTCTTCTAAATGCTGATAAAACATGCCGACAAAATGTTGTGTTGAGCATTAACGAAGAATGGCGTAACTTTGTAGTCCTTTAATGTCATCGATGAGTAATACCTTCGAAGTGCTTATGAAGTACGGCACTGCTTGAATGTAGTGTTGATTGATTTCAAGGTTATAATCAGTAAGCATGCTTTAATCATAATAAATAAGTAGCAACACCACTAGTACATTGATCGTAGACTGTCTTCGAGAGTAATGACGAGGTGTTCAAAGTGAGGCTCCTCGTCATAAAAGGCTATGTCAATAGGGCTTAGCATCTGTAAGTTACTTTATGGACCACTTCGACACTCATTGATGGCTTTCGAAGTTGCTTATACTTGATTTCCTTAGCCTTATTGGTTACATGCGACACTATATGTATCTTGTCATTGATGAAGTGTGGGATTCCACTCCGGTTTGGTTGATATGCGACACTGCTTGCATGGTCTTAAGTCTTTATAATGAGTGAAGGATCATCGCATATCAACGAAGGTAGGCGATATAATGGATCTCGATGTGAATGAAGTTTAATGCGGCATGAAATACGGTATAGTCGAATTGTGATCCTTTATGAGATGCGGAGCCCTTGATCCTTTCGAAGCCGTTCTGTAAGCATATTCTATTCATAGGTCTCCAAAAGTATTGGTGGCGGTTGAAGTGATCAAAGAGTGCTTTGTACCTTTAGAATTTGTATTAGTTATAAAACTCATTATTATAAAGGCCTAATTACCTCTCCTTGCAATGAGGTACAACATTATCTTCTTAGAGCTTAGAATTTGAAACTGTATCCTCTTGTTAAATTATGTAGATAACACCCACCCCAAGATGTTCATTTTCTACTTAGATCTTTTTTACTGAGGCATTAAACCTAACCTAAGCTCTGATACGACATTGTAACATCCCCTACTCTGAGACCTTAAAATGAACGCCGATGATGTTGCAATCATCATCAAAATCATTTCAAGTGACAAGGTGAGTTCAATATTAATTTTCACAACATAAATTAATATAGCAACTAAATAAATTCTTCATTACATCAATTTGAGTTACATAATTCTTTACATTATCTTTAATCCATTTTATTCTCACATAATGGCAGATACAATAGAAAATAATAGTATTATGTTTGACATATGAAAATGCCAACATAAAACATATCCAGTTATAATTCTGTGTTTTACACGGTGGAAATTTTGAAATAATTTTATTATCTAGATAAACCTCCTACTTCGTCTTTGAAATCTTTATCCGTCCTTCCTATAGATACCCGTCTACTCCATAAATTTAGCTTACTCGAATGACTACCCGTGAGTTTATAGAAAATAATAAAAACACGGGTCAGACATAAAGCCTGGTATGAATAAAATCTTTACCCTGGTCATCCATAGTACGACCACATCGCGAACACAGAATAGGTTTCCCCTTACTTTATCATCATCAAGATACATCAAATATGCAAACAACATTATGTAAAAAGCAACCATGTGCATATATTCAATCAAGAAGTGTACCCTACAATAATCATCCAGTTATGAACCATGTCATGCATCAACTCAAATTATGCATACCCGATCTTATCATCCCATTATGAACCATGTCATACAAACATTCATCGTCCAGTCAAACATCACTTGATCTTTTGTTATAGGCTTTCATCGCTAAGTTATCATTTACTTATTTAGTGATTACCGCCTTAAGCCTATCCATCACTATTTTTTCTCAACTAATGTCACCTGATGAAATGGCCACTCATTGCACTAATGTGAGTTATCCTAGCTAGAGCCACCGTGACTCTCCTAAGAGATTGAATGTAAGCACCATGATTATATTCTAGTAAGCATCATTACTAAGCATAAAAAGCCCCGCTTAGTGCCTGAACCGCTATCATTCACGTTGTCGATTTATTTATTTTAGTTATTATGCAACCCTGATGTTTTGGCACCTTGCCGTGGCACCCTGCCATAAATCCCCTTTAGAGTTTATAAATTTTGTAGGATTGAACCCTATCGTGACACGCTGCCATATACCATTGGACTTTAGACTAATAATCAAGGCATCCTTCTATCTATCAACTCTATGAGCCAATATATCGTTACGATCGTAGTTCAACCCCTTTCTTTCTTTCATTCATAATGTATCCTATATTTTTTTAGAGTAAATATATTTATCTTTTAATTTAAATGGCACCCTATCATTTATTAGCTTCTCTAAGCTTCCTTTAAGTCGAATTAACCCTAGAGGAGGGTGAACAGGGTTTATATAAAAAATTCACAGATAAATAAACATTGTAGCATAGATAATAATATAGTAAATACGAAAATAAAAACGACACAAAGATTTACCCAGCTTTGGCAAACCCGCCTACTGCTGCCCCAAAGGTTTCTACTAGAATTAAACAAACGACTTCTTATAGAACCTATAAACTTACGACTATCACTTTCCTATTTGTTCTAACTCTACGCTCAAAACCTTGCCATAACTCTGCTTTAGAGTTGCGAATTCCCAAACTACGCCACGTAGCTCGCAACCTAGTTAAAACTAGAGTTTAACAATTTAAAAATAAAATTACAATTTAAAGTAAATTGAAACCCTAAATTAAAATGCTAAAATAATTTAGCCCAAGGTAAAAAAACATCGGCCTAATTAAATTAAGATAGATTATCCTCCTTTTGCTTATTCAACTTGTATTTATTTCATGGCAGAACTCTTTTGCTTGCGATTTCAACTTAGGGTTTCTTGAATTAAAGCTGCGGCTTTGTAAATATGACTCGAATCGCCCTTCTCCTTTTCTGATGCTTGATTTTTTTGATTAATGGGTGATTTATGTTTGTGGCTACTTCCTTGTTGAGTATTCTCCGATTTGATATTTGGTATGATTTATGCCCGTTTTCAAAGCATTCTCGGCTTTGATTCGAGTTATAAATTGGTTAGTGGATTTTTTCCAGACTTGCTCTCTGATTTTGCTCGAACTCGAATGATTTAATGCTGATGATGACATGGGTTTATACAGGGTTTGATTCCCTATATTTTTGTTTGTATATTTCGAATTGAACTTGTCAGAACTTTTTCTTTTTACTTTGATTTTTGATCGAACGACTTTGATGTTTTCTGACTCGTTCATTTGGGATATATATTTGAATATATTAATGCATATATTTTGACCCTTTATTGAATTCATTTTCGGCTTGACTTGATCAATCTCACTACTTTGGCTGAATATTTCAATATTCATTTGAATTTTTGTTACTTGCTATTTTTGACCACTAAGATACACATTTTCTGACGACCTCTGCTATTTTATTCTTCTTGTTCATGCATTTTTGATCCACTTCATACTGCCATGTCTTTGTACGTGTGCACTGTTGTCTCACCACTGTGTTGTGATGCCTGAGCTTCATTGCTAATGTATGCATCTCTAAGTTGATTGATTTGTTCATTTCATTGTTAATATTGATGGTTGATGATTTCTAAATGCAGTAATCTGTCCTTGCTAACTTGCTCATGTCTTTTGATGATGTGACTGAATTTTTGATGCCAATGTATATGTATACATTTACATACACACAGATATATATATATATATATATATGTGTGTGTGTGTGTGTACATGCTTACTTTAATGATATATACTCGCTGCCTATGTTTGTCATTACTGCAACCTGTTTAGCTTCTTTCGAGCATTGGCTATGTTAACCTTGTGATTCTATTTGGTCTGTCTTTGAACTTGCTTTGACGCTTGTTGAACTGCCTGGTTGTGATGCTTTGTTGCTCTTGAGCATGTTGGTGTGCATGTCTTGTTTTCCACTATGTTACATATGTGCACTGTCCTTATGTAAGCACTGACCCATTACTGCATGTGTTCCCTGGTTATGCCATTTTTGTATGTGTGTTGCTTACACTTTCTTTTGTTCTGGACCCTGCAAATCCATTACTACACTGCCCTTATGTAAGTATATGCCTCTTGTACATTTGCACTGAGTTGAGCCTTCGGGATTGACCTTTGCAACTGTCCAGGCGATTGAATTAAGGCTCGGCCTTGTGATATTCACAGTTATACACTGTGCATATCATGAGATGTTTATGCTCATATATATTTGTCCCTGTTTAAATATGAAGTGAAAAACTAACCCATACATTGAGGCGATAATGATATTCAAATTCAGTTTTATTTTTGCAATATAGGTTTGTTTCTTTTTTCATTTTATTGCATTGTTTATTTGACAGGTATAGGAGATGACTGGACACAAGCTAGAGCAATCAAATCAAGATTAACATCAAAAACAAATTCGAGTGAGTGTGAGTGAGTGAGAGTAAGAGAGATGTTGTATACGAAAGTCTATAGAAATGTTGTATGTACGAGGGTGATAGTGAAAGTTGTATTGTATTTGAAAATGTAAATATAGTGGAAGCTAATTGTGTACTATTTGAATTCGAAATAAAATATCCGTTCAGATAAAATTCTGATTCATTTATTTTATTTTGCAAATATTTATTTAATTTTGTGAAATTGCAATAGTACTATAACAAACAAATTTAATGAATATATATATATATATTTATTATCATCAAACAAAAATCATAAACCGTTGTATTCTACAATCTCCCCTTTTTGATGATAACAAACATATATTAATATTTTGAATTTTAAATAAGTGTGTTTGGTATGATGTATTCAAGCCTCCCCTATTTAGATGATGCCCCTACAACTAAACTCCTCCTACACAGATGCGTGCTATTGAAAATGAAAATTTGATTTTTCAAAAATAATGTCAAAACAACTCTTGAATAATAAAAACACTCTCTTGAATAATAAAAACCCTCTCGAATATCAGTAAGGTTATTACTCAATCAACCAAATCTTAACCTCTCTCCCTGTTTGTTATCATCAAAAATAATAAAAGTAATTGAAATAGTAATGGGTTTTGATTATTATTATAAAATCAAATCAAGAGGGAAATATATATCGCAAATTCCAGTTAATCAAACAAAAATCAAATTATCTTATTTATTATAAACAAATTCCACTTAAGAGAAATGATAGGATTATGATTAAGGGAAAATTTTATACAGTGACATCAGTTTGCTATTTTCAATAAAGGAGTAATTTGTGAATCTTTCTTTTAAAATTTTATAAAAAAAAATATTAAGCACTTTCTAACCATGCATAACCGTTAGGACTTTTAAATAAGGTTAGTAGTTACTTAAAAATGAATTTCAATTATTTTCTAATCATGTATAACCGTGAGGACTTTTAAATGAGATTAGAATCTACTTGAATGTTATCTCTCTCCTATATGAGTCTTATCCATGCATAACCACGAGGACATTTAAATGAGAATGGAAGCATATATACAGATATTAAAGTAATTCACTCATGCATAATCGCGAGGACTTTTAAATGAGAGTGAAAATTTGGGGATACAATTATTTTACAAAAACAATATTTCCTTGTTTTGAAATACCAACTTTTTCATATTACAGTAAATTGCTGTGTACTGAAAGAAAGGTGATAGTAATAGAAATGATCATGGATAAGTACTAATTTAAAAATATTATAAAATTTGTTTAATTTTCATGAAATTTTAAATTATACTTCACTTGTTCTGAAATACAATTTAATCATTATCCATCACTTCTTTAAACACCATTAAAAAATTTGGTAAGTTTCAAAAAGGATCAATTAGTCAACGATTTTCTTTTCTAAAGTAAATCCCTTATCAAAATAAATAAGTATTTTCATTAAAGTAAAAACTCAAGTTATTTAGAAAATTAAAATATGTGAAAATCAATTTCCAATAGGGGGTTTTGTGAAAATGTTTGCTAGTTGAAAATCAGTTGAAATAATCAATCAAATGTAAATAAGATTTCAACATAATGTTTGATACCACTTGTATTTGGATCGACCAAGGTGACATATAGTGGTATATAATAATACAAGCAAAACTTTTACTTCAAAATCACTCAAATTGATTTTCAAAATTTTCTACAACACCATTTATATCAGTCAAAGGAAAAGGCGTTTATATTGAAGCAAAAAAAACAATTCTACAACCATTACTTTGTTAGTCATGAGTAGAACAATGAAAGATAACAATTCTACCAAAGCAATTGGAAATTCCTGTTTTGAGAATTCAGTCCATTTGAAACTGCTATCTGAAAGCTTTAAGTTCATAATTTAATTTAGTATAAAACATGAAAGTTTTAGATACTCAAAGATATCACTTATCAAAATTGGTTTCAAGTCAAAACAGTAAATCAATCAAAAGTTATGAATGAAATATTACAACTTGTTTGTGTAAATTAGAAATACTTTTCAAGTAATGTGCCGAAAAGATTGTTGTTTTTCAATATTTTCCAAAATGAATAAGCAAAAAAGAAAAACAGTAAAATTATAGTACTATTAGTTAGCTTCTCAGTACCTCAAAAATTTCTGTAATCGGAGTATAAATGTTCAAGTTATGATCGAAATACTATGGCTGTGTCAAGAAGTTCTGAAACTGTTTTCAAACAATACGCCAAATAATTTGCAGTTTTTCACCTGTTTATGTTCAGATTCTGGAGAAATATAAAAAATAAAACTTATAGAATTTTTAATCTAGTTTCCAGAATATCTTGAATTTTGCAAATCGGATTTAAGAAGCTCAAGGTATTGCAGAAATACTATAGCAATGTCAACAAAAACAAAATTAACAATAAGAGAACAAAATAGAGTTTAGAGATCATACCTTACTTACCTTCAATGTCGTGATATCTAAATGTGTAGATCTCCATCTCATCTTTTTAGGCTAAGGAACATTAGCATTTTTTGGCTCATCAGTTATATCGAACAACTTGAAATCTGTCTCTATCGAAGTTTTTCCTTAGCCTGCTTTTGTACATAAATGTTAGAAGAGTCGAGTGGTCTAACAAATGATGTAGGACACTCTTATATTCATTCGTAGCCTTTGGTAACCGAACTCATCAATATAACAAACCGTTAAAGCCTAAAATTGTGCCCTTGTGAACCTAAACTTGTTTAAATTTAAAAACAATTGTATTTGTACCTTTTGAAATCCAGAAATGTTTAACGGTTTTGCTTTTAGCATTTTTTTTGATTATTGTAACACCCCAGATTTTTGATAACATTATTTAGGAGATTTAGTTAGATAAACTAAATAAAATAATGTGTCGATTAGGAGATTGAGATTTGATTTAATTAAGGTGGTTATGCCTTTTTAGCTAATAAATTAAATGAAGGGTTTAAAATGAATTAGAGGAGGGGTATTATGGGAAAGAGGCCATTCCTATATCATCTTCCTTAGCCCGTGTATTCCCACACACGTTCATTCTCATTTTAAAAATTTAAAAGCAAGGCCATCAGCATTAACAAGAAAAGAAGAAGAGGAATCAAAAGAAAAGCTTAAGGAAAGCAAATTCAAATCAAACTCATTCAAATCTCAAGCTCCTTAATCTCTAAAGCAAAGATGAATAATGTTTACATCTCCAAATTTTATGGTTTCGATTTTAAGATTAAATCCGGATGATTTTGCAAAGATTTGCCATGTTTTTGAATGATAAAATGATATATATACATGTTGATAATTTATGTATGTTCATATAGAATTTATGACATGTTTTAAGATAAAAACCCTATTAAATGACATCCGTTAGCCTTGCGAATTTTAATGATGATTTAAAAAGTTATTTTAGAGATGGGTTTCAATTTTTAGATTTTTCTGAATTTTTGTGGAATTGTTATGAATTTTCTAAGAAAGAAAATGGTATTTTGGATTATTAAATTATTTACGGGAAAAATAATTATTGTTTGGATCTAAAAATTATATGTGTTGAAGAGAACATATTAATGGATTTTCTGGAATTTTTCCAGAATTTTCCAAGGTGTTTTAATAGTTATATAAAATTATTCAAGGAATGGGACATAAATGTTTTATATAATTATACAGGAGAAAGGGGTTTTTTCAAAATTATTTAAATTTCCAAATAAGGAAAGTCGGCAGCATTTTTGAATATAAAATTCTGGCAACCAATCAGATTTAGACAAACAAGACAGGTTGGGTACAAAAAAACTATTTTAAAGTATAAATAAATAGTTTTTCTACTATTTCAACTCTTTCGGCAAGAGCTTGCGCCTCCATTCCAAACCTTCCAAAAAATTCGAATGGTATCAAACCTTTCGACTAGGTCAAATACCAATGCACATGGTATCAGGTAACTGGTACGTAGTGAATTGGAAGGAGTCGAAAGGTTTAGGAATGAAAGGTTTGGGCTTTCGAAGGAGATGAAATTGTGTTTTTGTTTTAAAGAAAATACGCCTGCTAGCTTTCGACAAAGAGCTTTCGACATTATCAAATGGCTTAAAAGAAAAAGGTTTCGATTGGTTTTCTTTCTTGTTTTAATTAAAACCTTTCGACAAAGTCGAAAGGTATAGCTTTCGACAAGGTCGAAAGGTATAGCTTTCGACAAGGTTGAAACCTTAGTTGCGGCTTTCAAACCTTTCGACACAAATGGAGTCAAAGGTTATCTTTTGTTTTATAAAACTTGCCTCATCTCTCCATTGATTTCGAAGGGTTGGTCCCAACACCAACACTTCATTGTTTTCGAATGGTTTCGAAAGGTTTTATAAAGGTTTCGAAGCAGTTGCTTTCGACTCTAATTTTTTCCGATCCTTTTTCTCAACTTGAAGGCATAATCCAAATGTTTTAAGTCGAAACGTTTTAAAGGTTTCAAAGTAGTTAACTTTAAATGGTTTTGAAAGGTTTCCGCTTGTTTTAAATTTAACCCAATGTCTTTGAAAGGTTTTGAGTTTCATTTCTTTCGAAAGGTTTATAAATGATTTTATAGAGGAGGTACTCCAAGCTTTCAACAAAGTAGAAGGGCGAAACCTTTCGATTAGACCGAAAAGAAACCTTTCGAGAAGGTCGAAAGATAGGACCTTTTGACAAGGTTGAAAGTTATGGTTTTAATGTTTTCGAAAGGCTAAGGTTTAAAGGATTTAGAAAGCGGATGTCATATGTTTTTTTTAAAGCTTGTAAAAGGAAGGCTTTTTAAAAGGTTCTGAAGGAATTACCTACAATGATTTCGAAAGGTTTATTAAAGGATATGAAGGAGTTACCTTCAATGCTTTCGAAAGGTGTTGTTAATGGTTTTGAAGGAGTTACCTTCAATGTTTCCAAAAGATTGTTTAAAGGTTTTAAACAAAGGTTTCGAATGGAATGACTAGGCAGATAGCCTAAGTGTTTTAAGTTATAAAGGACTTTAACTTATTATAAAAGGATAGATAATCCTTATTGAACATCATCAACATTATTTTGAGTAAAGTATATATAACATGGCAAAAATAGCTTAAAGTAAAGCTAAAGATATATTTTCCTTGTATATATATGATTTGACGGACTAAATCATTTTGAAAAAGTTTTCAAGGAAAATTTTAAGGGTAGTTAGCTCAGATATTTTAAAGGGTAGTTGTTAGCACCAAAATTGGTCACTAACCTCGTTGAGAAAGATTGTGTAGAGATGTAAGTGATGAAGTTAAATTAAACAAGGAAGAATATGCTAATTTAAATGCAGAAAGTAAGAACACCGGATTTATAGTGGTTCAGCGTAATTGCCTACGTCCACTTTGAGTTTTGATCTTTATTTCTTTCACAAGTAGTTGAATACAGATACAATCCATATATTGATGACTTGAATACAAGTTTGAATTAAAAAGAGGAGAGTATAAAAAATGGCAGAGTCTCCCCAGTGTTCTCCAAAAAAGATCCATTTCATTGTGCCCCTGCCCTTCTATTTATAGAGGAAGATGGGTTGGACTTCATTCATGGGCTTCGGAGCAAGGTGCCTCTGCCCATAGTGGGTGAATTTGCGCACCAGGCCAGGCAGGCCGAATGCTCTTGCTTTATTGTGGGCCTGACAACTTGCTACCACCTCCAGTCTCTCCTTGATCAGAATCTTGTCTAGTGCTAATGATAATTTCTTCAACCGTCGTTTTGTAATCGGGCCAAGATGCCGGTTAACACTTGCCCCCCAAAGTGTGTCGTGTGAAGCAACACAACACGCTTTGAATCAGCGAGTATTCCTTGTCTTCAGAAAGAAATCCACCATGTTTCTTGAATAGTCATTATCCTCCAATTTATCCTCCCAAGGTGTTGTATCCTTCTTTGGTCATCGTGATGCTCGGTCGATTCCCAATATTATAAATCCAGGGTTGTAGTTCATTAGTGGCCATCCGTGTCTGATTCTGCAGAGCTAATAAGCTTCGACTATATGATCTAGTCTTCTCTTAATAACCCTTAGTGAGAATTCAATTTCTGTTGATTTCAAGAAGTCGAACTTTTTCGGATGTACACATGCACGTTCGGGTACATGTTCTTGCCATTGGCTCTCGGATGCGTTTTATATGCTCATAAGTCGTCGCCAACTCCATCCAGTTTAATTGTAATTCAATCGCGATTCCTTGTTTGTATTTTCTGTGAAATAAGGGTTGCAATCAGCCACTTGAGGAGTTTTCCAAACCTCTCTTCAGTACAGACTCTATGATTTTGTTCACAGCTTCAACCTGTCCATTTGCAGTTATAATGGATCATGGACGGTCATAAGGACAGATGACGTTACGGATAAAGAAGTTGATTATTTTCTTCATCTTGGTCGTGGTTAAGAGTTCTTCATCTGCCCATTTGGTGACGTAATCAACTGCTATGATGGTGTATTTCGCACCACCTTTAGGATCGACAAGAAGATGATTTTGGTGCCCCCAAGTGGCAAACGGCTATGAACTAGCCATTTGAATAATTTCCATCGGCGGGGTTCCCGGATTTTTTGCAAACATCTTGCACTCGTCACATTGTCTAGCATGATCAACCGCTTCTGGGTTGATAGTTGGCCAGTAATACCTGTAGCAGAGTATCTTCTTTATCATGGTTTTCCCCCTGATGTTATTACCGCATTCTTCTTCATAGAATTTGCTCAAGATATCATCATGGGCGATATGCCAAAGCATGGGGATGGGTAGACTCCTTTTGACACACGACTTATTCTTAGATGATTTGGCGTGAAGCTTTGAGGAGGATCTGTCGTTTTCCATTCCTCCGTTCAGTAAGAATTCCTCATTGTAGATAGTCTTTGATAGGAGTCAACCATGACACCTTTTCATTTTGTTCGCTGAGTACGTGTGTAATGATGTAATATGTGAAGTCGTTTAGCAGCTCTTGGACTTGGCCGAGATAAGGAGCAAGACAATGCCCCCTAGCAAGATCAACTTCCTTAAATTTGTACACTACCAATCAAGAGTCACAAAAGATATGTAAAGTTTTCACTTCAAATCCTCTAGCAAGTTTGAGGCTGGCAGTCAAGGCTTCATACTAAGCATCGTTGTTTGTTACAGGTAAATTGAGTTTTAGGACGTAGCAGATTGATCGTTCCTCAGGAGTCATTATCATGACTCCTATGCCATAACACTGATCATTGGATGCTCCATCCGCGTACATTTTCCATCTCATGGTTGGTTCTCTGCTACTCTTCGAGTAGTCATCTGAGGTAGTGAATTTGGGTGTGAGGTCTGCTAATTTCCGTCCTTGGATAGCCCTTAGTGGGAAATAAGTGATATCGAATTAGCTTAGTTCGATATTCTATTTAAGTAGTCTTTTAGACGTCTCAGGTCATTGTATGCCCTGTCGCAACGGCTGGTAGGCATAGACGTTGATGGGGTGAGCCTAAAAGTAAGAGTGGAGCTTTCATGATGAAATCAATAGGATTGTGCTAGCTTTTGTAGCTTCGGGTTGATATCCAATGCATGGCTCGCGATAGTTAATGAAATCACATATGCATGTCAGAATGGGTCCAAGGGAACATATCATCATTTATTCAGAAAAATCCAACTAATTCTTTTATCATCACTGCACTGAGCTGTGATCCGATATTCAGCACCCGGAAAGGGTCGCCATGGCTGGTGGTAATGTCGACCGTCAGCTTAGCAGGTGCCATCCCAGATTCTTTGAGTAAAGATGTAACTATTTTGCATAACATTCAATGTGAAATATGGTTGAGACGGTCAATGTTGATGGTTATTCTGGTCGAATCCTAGAGTCTTGTCATGAGTTGTTAAGTCAAATAATGAAGGGCTCTGAATGCTCTAATTAGTTATCTGCAAATGGCCAAAGATCAGGCTTAAAAGCACGTTGAAGGAAATGTCGAGTAGGGGCCAGCCTCGAGTTGCGTGCAACTGCATAGCTGGATCTTGCTATGAGTTTGAATTTGCTTGTATATTCGAGTAACGCATTTTCTATTCAATGCATTCATGATCCTTCACTCGCCCTTCGAGTTGGAGTGACAGTCAGTTGCCCACAAGCTTTGGCATCGATTTAATGATTCTATCTCTAGGCATCCTTTCGGTCGTTGCCTTGAGTAGCTGTAAGCACTATATATAAGTTTTAATACTGAGCTATCGTAGCCAGTTTTTGAATGACCATGCGTCTTCTCCCAGTCTCGGGTTAATAAATGTACTGCATGGACGGTTGAGTCTCGTCCTAGCTACGTTTATGCTTTCACCTAAACTCCAAAGACATAAAGGTGATTGGTGAATAGTCGGTTCACATTCATCTTGCTTCTCGCTCGTGCCCCCAGGTCTGGGGCATATACCGATAAGTAGGAAGGCCAGCCATGCCCACTTTAGCTTTACTCTCTTTCCCGTTGAATCGTGGGATCATGTCAGTCGATAGGAGACTAGGTCTCGTCTATCTTGGATTTTATCGTGGTTTTTCATTCCAAGAGGAATACTTTGATGCCACGTAAGTTTTAGGGCGTAATTTGGACAGTGGATGGTCATCCACGTCCACTTTGGTTCATGCTCTGTAATCAGATCTCGGGGTAAAGTTGGCTACAAATGCAGTCGGGTTATGCTCATCCAGTTTCATACTCCTCCTGACGAATTGAACGAGGGTGCTGGAGAATTTTTTGACCAAGTATTCGTGGTTTACCCTCCTTTCCATACTCTGGGGGTCATAGTTTTTCAAAAAAAACAAACATCCGAGTCACATTCGTATGTGCTTGGTGCGGATCAGCATTGACCCTTGGTCTGAGGTATGATATAGTAGGTTGCTCGTAGCTTTGGATGCCATTTCGATTGGTTCTGTATTGAGGCCTCCCTGCAGTTGCTGCCTCAAGTTATAAAGAACGCCATGCTAGGGCTATAGTAAGCTGTCGTATTCGGCTTTTTAGTATTTTGTACCCCTGCCCCCAGCATTGATTTAGCCAGGTCACTAGTTGGATGGTCGAACTCCATCCTCAGCAGGTTAATAATCCTCCTGTCGATTCCAGGCCGAAGTTTACGGAATAGAAAATGGTCGGGATCCACTCGTCTATTTATCGATGTTTATACACCATCTGCATTCTGGTGACTTAGTGTTATTCTCCCTCCGGTTGACTCGCACCCAATTTGTGTTCATGCTTCGGTCCACGCTCCGGGGACTTAGAGATTTGTCGAACGGTTTATGCTTTAGTCCACAGTTCGAGACGCAGAGATTTTTGTCAACTCGTTTATACTCTAGTTCGCACTCTGGGAACTTAGAGTAATCTGGTCCGCTTCTGGGATTTAGGGATTTTTCTGAAGTTGTCTATAATCTAGTCCATGCTCTGGGGACTGAGAGTACTGTAGTCCGCACTTTGGGGACGTAGAGGTTTTTGAGTCATTTATACTCTAGTCCGCACTCAGGGACTTAGAGTACTTTAGTCCGCATTCTGTCTCCCGTTCCAGAGGGTGAGACCCCCCGGATGGCTGAGAGTTTGCCTAAACCTGGTAGATAATCCTTCTCTTTAAGACTCTCTTTAAGATTTCGAAAGTCGTTATTCTTTATGCAGGACTATTGCATTCTAATGCTCGTTTTCCACGATTTTGTGCAGGCCGTTCTGACCCCGAGCCTACTCCGAGGAGCGATGTCGCCAAGGAAGTGGGGGAGAAAACAAGTGAATCCACTCACGCAGAGGAGGCTCCTGGTCCATACGCTCAGGTGATCGGAGCGCTTGATGAAGACAAGTCTGAAACCTCCTCTCCTATCGACGGGGGTTATGAAGTAGAAATTACAAGCGCCTCTGAGCACACATCCGAATTGAGCATGGAGGAATGGCTCGAGATAGAGAAGGAGGAGACAATCAAGGTAATAGTAGAGCCCCGAGTTGTGGACTTGGACGATCCTTTGAACAAGCCGTTGAAGGTCATCCTTCCTGGCGGGTCCAAGCCCATGGAAGGCCCCCGTACTCCTTCAGTTGCTACCCCTCTATCAAAGAAGAGTACCAAGGGTAAATGCTCTGGAGAGGAGCCGTTTGGAAAGAAGTTGAAGAAGCACAAGAAGTGACTACTATCCTCGTTCAACGAGAGTTAGTTTAAGTCATGTAATTATTTTCATCTATTTCCTTAGTCCTTATAAATAAAATGTCGACTCCGAACTTTGGAGGGGTTGTAATAGAAACTCATTTCTGAATAAGGTTTAGTTCCTTTTTCTGTCTTACAAAAGACTCTTATTGTTCAGTTTTCTTTGTGATTGTGACTTTAATCCAAGCAGTTGTGAGTAACATAGACTTCTCAGTCCATCTTCATATAACTCGGAAACTCTTCGGGAGTCGTTGAACTTCCATTCTGTGCTTCGAGCACTTAGAATACTTTTTAGCCCGTATGTCAGGGATTTGACAAATTCAAGTCATCTGTGTCATAGTTCATATTCAGGGAACTTGGAGATCCGATTCACTTATATTCGAGTCTGCACTCTAGGGAGTTAGAGTACTCCAGTCCGCACTCTGGGGACTTGGAGGTTTAAGTCATTTATACCCTAGTCCGCGCTCTGGGGACTTAGAGTACTCCAGTCCACGCTCTGGGGACTTGGAGGTTTAAGTCGTTTATACTTTAGTCCACGCTCTTGGGACTTAGAGTACTCCAGTCCGCGCTCTGGGGACTTGGAGGTTTAAGTCGTTTATAGTCTAGTCCACGCTCTGGGGACTTAGAGTACTCCAGTCCGCGCTCTGGGGACTTGGAGGTTTAAGTCGTTTATACTCTAGTCCACGCTCTGGGGACTTAGAGTACTCCAGTCCGCGCTCTGGGGACTTGGAGGTTTAAGTCGTTTATACTCTAGTCCGCGCTCTGGGGACTTAGAGTACTCCAGTCCGCGCTCTGGGGACTTGGAGGTTTAAGTCGTTTATACTCTAGTCCGCGCTCTGGGGACTTAGAGTACTCCAGTCCGCGCTCTGGGGACTTGGAGGTTTAAGTCGTTTATACTCTAGTCCACGCTCTAGGGACTTAGAGTACTCCAGTCCGCGCTCTGGGGACTTGGAGGTTTAAGTCGTTTATACTCTAGTCCATGCTCTGGGGACTTAGAGTACTCCAGTCCGCGCTCTGGGGACTTGGAGGTTTAAGTCGTTTATACTCTAGTCCACGCTCTGGGGACTTAGAGTACTCCAGTCCGCGCTCTGGGGATTTGGAGGTTTAAGTCGTTTATACTCTAGTCCGCGCTCTGGGGACTTAGAGTACTCCAGTCCGCGCTCTGGGGACATGGAGGTTTAAGTCGTTTATACTCTAGTCCGCGCTCTGGGGACTTAGAGTACTCCAGTCCGCACTCTGGGGACTTGGAGGTTTTAGTCATTTATACTCTAGTCCGCGCTCTGGGGACTTAGAGTACTCCAGTCCGCACTCTGGGGACATGGAGGTTTTAGTCATTTATACTCTAGTCCGCGCTCTGGGGACTTAGAGTACTCCAGTCCGCACTCTGGGGACATGGAGGTTTTAGTCATTTATACTCTAGTTCGCGCTCTGGGGACTTAGAGTACTCCAGTCCGCACTCTGGGGACATGGAAGTTTTAGTCATTTATACTCTAGTCCGCGCTCTGGGGACTTAGAGTACTCCAGTCCGCACTCTGGGGACATGGAGGTTTAAGTCGTTTATACTCTAGTCCGCGCTCTGGGGACTTAGAGTACTCCAGTCCGCACTCTGGGGACTTGGAGGTTTTAGTTGAGAGCAGTCGTATTTCCACTCTTTAATTTGTATTCATCTACTGTATCGAGGCTAATGTCGTCGAATGAACAATCGAACCATGTTTGCTCACGGAATGGGATTCTGCCCCCCAGGATGAGGGACGGAATTTGAATAATGGACGATCGATTCTCGTTCGCTTGGTGATTATAGCTCTTTCAGTCAAGTCAAGGAAGGAGGTATATGGAAGATGGTTGAATCACATCCATGTTGGGTTAGATAGCCAAATCTCTTACAATTTGCTCCGTATCTCCTTCTAGAAAATAAGGATAATAGATTGTTGAGTAGACAAAGTAAGTTGCATATGTTCCAAGGTGCAGTCGTGTCCATATATTGACAGCGATGGTTAGCGAGTACGCAGTCTACCATAGCTACTTCAAGTTGGGCTTTCGAACAACCTTTCGTGTTCAGGGTAGGATTTGATCGGTAGATGATCAAATCACGTCTACTTTAGACGGATCTCGGCGTCACTGAGCTTCATGAGGGGTATTTTGTCGAACTTTGTTCTATGACTCAATTGGAGTGGATGATCGGGCCATATTCATTCCAAGCAGTTTAGGTCTCCAAGTCAAATGTGGAGGTTGATGGATGGATGGTCGGTTGTTCGAATCGATCATAAGTTGAGCATACGAACTCGGATCGTCTTGAAACTTGGAACATTGGCTTCCCTGGCTTTGATTGTTATGTCTTGTTAATCGTGGCTCGATCCAGACTCGGACAAAATCCATCGATATCCATAGTGAGCCTTTGTGTAACCGATCTCCAAGACGAACTGTCACTGGTTTCTAATCAAGTTCTTGGTGTCACGGCCTTGTCAAAAGGCGGGATAACATTTGCCCCCCAAAGGACGTCTTGTGTAAACATGACGTGCTTTGAAAAACCGCAGTCTTTCATGCTGAATATTTCCGTTCAGTTGATTGCTTGACAGTCGTCTTTTAATCGTTTCGTTGCAATCTTCTTTTAGACAAATGTTCAACTAGCGTGCTTTGCTTTGGTTCTGCCCCCAGTTTTGGGGATGAGTATGGAGTTGATGTATGTTTATACTCCGTCTCGCACTCTGGGAGTACGGAGTTGAGTAGATGTTTATAGTCCGTCTCGCACTCTGGAAATACGGAGTTGATTAATGTTTATACTCCGTCTCGCACTCTGGGAGTACGGAGTTGAGTAGATGTTTATACTCCGTCTCGCACTCTGGAAATACGGAGTTGATTAATGTTTATACTCCATCTCGCACTCTGGGAGTACGGAGTTAAGCGAATGTTTATACTCCATCTCGCAATCTGGGAGTACGGAGTTGATTAATGTTTATACTCCGTCTCGCACTCTGGGAGTACGAAGTTAAGTAGATGTTTATACTCCGTCTCGCACTCTGGGAGTACGGAGTTGTGCGAAGGATCGTCGTGTATCAACCCATTTTTAACCTTGATGTGATGGCTTGCCCCCGAGCTCGAGTTTCACTTAGCGAGTGGCTGGCCGTATCGCAGCCGCTCTCTACTTGAATAAATTCCACTTGCAGGATGGAATTCAGCTCTCTGTGCATCGTGATGTTGTACATTGTATTTAATCCATAGCCCCAAATCAAAGGCATGTGGTTGATGATGAGCAATAGAATTATTCTCGTCCAGATGTAACTCCACACGTCCGATCATGGTCTGCGTAGATTGGTTGGCAACCAAATCTGAGTACCTGGACACCTGCATCGTTTTGAAAGTAGTTTAGTTCAAGCTAGTCGTAGTTCATAGAACAATTGAAATAGAGATGGAAATGGAAATAATTCAAAGAAGATTATGGTAAGTCTCATTGATATGTGAAGCAGCATCGTGTGCTCGCTATTCGACTCCGCCCCTGGCTCCTTTCAAAGGGATGTTGGCCGTCAACCGTCCAATTGATAATCATAGCCCTTTATTAATAGGCATCGGATATTCGCTGCCCGCCATTCTGCAGGACTTGTACATACTATTGAAGCTTTCCTTTCCAGGTCATCTTTTCGATCATACCTCGAAGATGTTTGTAATCTCCCGTGTTAGGATCAGTGAGCATTTGGGAATATACAACATTCCCCTGATTTTCTTTAGACTTTGGTGTACTCTCTCGAGGTTGGTTTCCAGTACCACTCCGAGTCGTGAGTATTCAAGTAGAGGTTGTCAATTGAACCTTTCAAAGAGCATATGAGCTAAATTCTGAAGTCTTGTTTCGGCTACTGGGATCTACATCCTTAGCCAACGGGCCTTCATTGTTATTTTTCTTAGTCTGCTCCACTCCTCCTCACTTTAGTTCTGATTCATTTTGTAAAAGAAACGATCCATAGTCGTAGGAGGCTCTTTAGCCAACTAGCTGTCAAAATATATCTGGAGGTCGACTTTCCTCAAACGCGATCAGTATGATATCCTTTTTAGTATTTGGAATAAATTGCTTAGAGCATTGGTTTGCTTGGAGTCATCTTGACGTTTGCTAGAGTCACATCATCTATGTTCTCCAACATTTGGGAGTACCGTTTCAATAGCGGTTGCTTGTCCGTTCCCTTGATGTCGTTCATAAGCTGCCGCTAGATCCTCTATGCCCTGGTCGATCATGGGATGTCAGGAAAGTGGATAGAATGTTTCTTTATTAAGTTGAGTTTTGAATTCACTATCCGGAGGCACTGCGCTGCGGCTAGGGTTCAATTCTGAGATCCAATCAAGCTGAGAATTCAATTCTCAGTGAAAGCACCAAAGTGTTAGCACCAAAATTGGTCACTAACCTCGTTGAGAAAGATTGTGTAGAGATGTAAGTGATGAAGTTAAATTAAACAAGGAAGAATATGCTAATTTAAATGCAGAAAGTAAGAACACCGGATTTATAGTGGTTCAGCGTAATTGCCTACGTCCACTTTGAGTTTTGATCTTTATTTCTTTCACAAGTAGTTGAATACAGATACAATCCATATATTGATGACTTGAATACAAGTTTGAATTAAAAAGAGGAGAGTATAAAAAATGGCAGAGTCTCCCCAGTGTTCTCCAAAAAAGATCCATTTCATTGTGCCCCTGCCCTTCTATTTATAGAGGAAGATGGGTTGGACTTCATTCATGGGCTTAGGAGCAAGGTGCCTCTGCCCATAGTGGGTGAATCTGTGCACCAGGCCAGGCAGGCCGAATGCTCTTGCTTTATTGTGGGCCTGACAACTTGCTACCACCTCCAGTCTCTCCTTGATTAGAATCTTGTCTAGTGCTAATGATAATTTCTTCAACCGTCGTTTTGTAACCGGGCCAAGATGCCGGTTAACAGTAGTTAACCTAAAAGAAAATTCGGCCAGTTAGCTCATTTAAATTCAGACAGTCAGTCCATTTCGAGGGCAGTTAGTCTAGAGGACAGTTAGTCCAGAAAAGAGCAGTTAGCTCTGATATGAATAGTTAGTTCATTTATTAGCATAACATACCTTACTACTTTTTAAGGATAGTTAGTCCACCCCTTTTTACCTATTTTGGGCAGATAGCCCATTATCTAGCATAAAAGATATTTCTATTTTGGTATAATTAGTTTTAGGACAGATAGTCCAGTAAAGAACAGATTGTTCAGATTTTAGACAGATAGTCTATTTTATTTCATGTTTTAGCATAATGGATATTGCTATACTATTATTATAATCATTAGATTAACTAGTTTGGTTGTAGGAAAGGATTTGCAAAATATATGTTTTGAAAAGAGATATTAGTGAGGGGAAACTCGTTTTGCTAAGCGGCGTGGTCTCACTATATATTAGTAAACAGAGATATAACAGAAATTATTCATACTAGGCTTTATGTCTAACTCGAAGTTTTTGTTTCCCCTTAAACTCTCGGATGCTCAAAATTTGATTTGGGTAGGCTAAGGGTTTAGGTTTTCAGGTTTTAACAGATTTTGGCGAATAAGCTTCAAAAGACGAGTAGGTGGTTGACGGATAGCTAATTTAGGAATTATGTTTTAAATTGTTCCCACTGTGTATTAAGACAGTTATGCCTATATTGCTTTGATCATCCAAGGGGGCATCTTCATATGTCGCTCTTGGCGTATTGTTGTAAATTATATTTGATCAATGCCTGGGATTACGTTTGGGTATTTTTGTAACTTGGATATGATATTATGTGACATGTAATCACTGAAAATTATTGATTTTCTGAAATCTGTGAATTTGTTCATATTCAAGTGCTTCTGATATTATGGATATCATTAACATTATCGTATTTCATCACCAGAAGTTAATACTATGGATGACTGCAGCATCCATAGCGCTTAGCTTTTGGCCTCCAGATACGGGATGTTACAACTCGGTATCAGAGCATAGGTTTATGAAAAATTTAACTAAAAATTGGTTTTGAAAACAAAAATCCAAAAAAATTAGAGTAAGATTTGGGGTTGGGTTAACACTATAGTAACGTACTTGTATTTGCTATATATAAGTATGCACTTTATCTCCATTCATCTATCTTTGATTAGGTTATCTTTTTGTATCTCATGAGGTTTGAATACAGATATGGATGGTAGAAGAAGCAGAGTTAACCAAGGAGGGGGAAGCACCGAAAGGAATGCCGGACCTAATGTAGGGAGAGGCCAAGGTCAGGTAGAGAATGTTGATGCTGAAGTCCCATAGGTCGGAATGGAAGCCATGTATTAGTTTTTTAGGAATATGATGCAGGCAAGAGTTGCAGCTGGAGTGTTAGGAGGAAATGCTGCAGGAGCATGGGTTCCAAAAGTTCCGGTAGTTGATCATTTCACCAAGATGAGTGATGATTATGTGAAGCTAGGAGGAAAGCCGTTTATGGGAACGGAGGATGCCATTGGATTTGAGAATTGGTTTTTGCACTGCGAAAGGATTTTTGCAGATCTTGGGCTCAATGATGAGCAGAAGAGGAGGTTGTCGTCCAGACAACTTTAGGGAGTCGCATTGTTCTAGTGGAATAGTGTAACAGCAACAGTCGATGAGGAGACAGTAACCTGGGAGGATTTCAAGAGAAGATTCCAGGAGAGGTTTATGTCTGTGATGGCACGGTTAGCTTTAATTAGGCAGTTTGCTGAGCTGGTGCAGGGTGAGATGTCGGTTGTTGGGTATGCTAGGAAGTTTGAAGAGTTGGCCCGGTATGGGTATGCTTCAGTAGATACTGTGTTGAAGCGAAATGAGAAGTTTATCAGAGGATTGAAGCCGAAGTTGGCTAGTGTTACTTTGTCTAATCTTAGAGATCCTTCTGACATTGTGGTAGAGATGGCTTTGAGGCAAGAAGAAGTCCTTAAGTCTTTGGAGAGGAGCAAGGCAAAAAGGGTCAAGGTTGGGCAGGGCCAAAAGAGGAAGTTCTTTCCTAAGAAAGGTGCTTAGAAGGGAGGAGCCAAGAAAGCGAAGTCTGAATTTGTCTGCTATAAATGAGACAAGTAAGGGCACTTTGCTAATGAGTGTCGCTCAAGGAAAGCGAAGGATGTGGCTAAGGGGAAGAATGTCAGGTGTTTCAACTATTACCAGATAGGCCATTATAAGAACCAGTGCAAGGAGCCCATTAGAGATGGTAAGAGCAAGGTGTATGCATTAGAGTCTGCTGCTTCTAATCCAATAGCCCAGGAGAAGGGGAAGGCAGTTCTTGGAGGAACACTTCATATTCATGGTATGTCTGTTAGCGTTTTATTTGATACTGGTGCATCGCGTTCTTTTAAAACTAGATTTTTGATAGATAAGCTTAACCTTGAACTCACATATTTAGTTACTTCCTTACGGGTTGCGAATCCAATAGGAGGGTATGCAACTCTAAGGTTGAGGTGTGACCAGTTTGAGTTTGACCTGTTAGGTCATACTTTTGTGTGCAGTTTGCATGTGTTTGATTTTATGGGGTTCGGGATTATCCTTGGTATGGATTCGTTAAGTGAGTACGATGCTAAGATATTTTGCAGGGTGGGAAGATATCTCTTAGACACTCGGATAGTAGAGATCGGATTTTTTCACCGTAGGAGGTCCTAGCGGTGCAGAGTTTGCTTTGTTGGGTGCTTTGGATTCAGATGATGAGTTGAGCCGAGTTTTTGTGGTTAGAGAAATCACAGATGTGTTTAGGCCTGTAGTTGGATTGCCGCCGATATGAGCCATTGAGTTTCAGATAGATTTGGTTCCGAAAGCAGAACTAGTGAGTAGGCCGCCAAGCCGGAGACCCCTTCAGAGATGAGGGAGTTGAAGGTGCAGTTGGTGGATTTAGAGGGTAAGAGTTTTGTAGGCCGAGCAGTTCTCCGTGGGGTGTAGCGGCTGTGTTTGCTAAGAAGCCGGACGAATCGTTGAGGCTATGTATCGATTATCGTAAGTTGAATGAGAGGACGATAAAGAATCGATATCCATTGCCCAGAATTGACGATTTGTTCGACCAGCTAAGTGGAGCAAAGGTATTTTCTCAATTGGATTTGGCAACGGGTTTCTATCAGCTCAAAGTAGTAGAGTATAGTATACCTTTGACATCATTCAGGACCAGATATGGATCGTACGAATGGTTAGTTATGCCGTTCGTACTGATGAATGCTCCAGTTTTCTTTGTGGATTTTATGAACCGGATTTTCCAAGAGCACTTGGATAGGTTCATGCTGGATTTCATAGATGATATCTTGAATTGCTCTAAGGATGAAAAAGAGCATAAATTTCATCTTAGGGTGGTGCTTGAGACGCTGAGGCAGCATCAGCTGAAAGCGAAGTTTTCGAAGTGTCACTTCTGGAAGAAGAAGGTGAAGTTTCTTGGTCATGTAGTCTCAGAGGAAGGGTTATCAGTAGACCCGACTAAAATCGAGGCCGTGAATAGTTGGAAGAGACTTGAGACAGTTACCGAGATTAAGAGTTTCCTTAGGTTGGCTGGTTATTATCGGAAATTCATCAAGGATTTCTCGTGGATAGCAGCACCGATGACCAGGCTGACGAGGAAGGATGTGAAGTTTGTGTGGACCGATAAGTGTGAGGAAGCATTCCAAAGTTTGAAGCACTTATTGACCCATGCACCTGTGTTGGTCGTTCCAGAGGGGAATCAGGATTTGGTAGTTTATACCGATGCGTGTGGAACCGAATTAGGAGCTGTGCTGATGCAGAGAGGTAAAGTGATTGTCTATACTTCTAGACAGCTTAGACCGCATGAGGTCAGATATCTTATGCATGATTTAGAGCTGGCTGCAGTTATTTTTGCTTTGAAGGTGTGGAGACATTACCTTTTGGGAGAAAGATTTGAGCTTTACATAGATCATAAGTCGCTAAAGTATTTGTTCTCTCAGAAGGAGCTGAACATGAGACAGTAGAGACGGTTAGAGTTCATAGCCGCTTATGATTTTGGGATTGAGTACACACCAGGGAAAGGCAACAAGGTTGCAGATGCACTTAGCAAGAAACATCATATTGCAGTGTTGGTTATGATGGCTGAGTAGAAAGATTTAGAAGCATTAGCAGATTACAAAGTGCCGTGGAGATCCGAGGCAGGGTCTAGTGGTAATACTATTGTATTGTCTTGTTTTGAAGTTCGACCAACGTTGATCGAACAGATTGCTTCTAAGCAGATAGAGGACCCTCTATTAGCTGAAAGGATCTTGAAGCTAAAGGAAGGAACCAAGAGTGATGACTTGAAAGATTTCAATCTTGACCAGAATGGTGGTTGAGAAAGAAAGGAAGATTATTTGTTTCGAGTATAGGTAACATAAGAAAGGAAGTCTTAGATGAATGCCATCGTTCGAAGTTCACCATACATCCCGGAGGTACCAAGATGTATCAGGATACGAAGAGGAGTTTCTTCTGGAAAGGTATGAAGCGGGATATTGGTTTGTGTGTAAGGCAGTGCTTGAATTGCCAACAGGCAAAGGCCGAACACCAGAAGCCAAGTGGTTTGCTTCAGCTGTTAGATATTCCAGTATGGAAGTGGGATTCTATTTCTATGGACTTCTTAGATGGGTTGCCAAGGTCGAACAGAGGAAATGAAAGTATACGGGTTATAGTGGACAGACTGACTAAGAGTGCCCATTTCATTCCAGTTAGGTCAACCAGGACGGCGCCTGTTTTAGCAAGGTTGTTCAAGAAGAATGTGGTTAGACTGCATGGGATTCCGAGCAGTATAGTTAGTGATAGAGATTCCTTGTTCACTAGCAAGTTTTGGAAGAGTCTGCAGAAAGTTTTGGGAACCAAGCTTATGATGAGTACCGCTTACCATCCACAGATTGATGGGCAAACAAAAAGAGTTAACAAAATCTTGGAAGATTTGTTAAGAGCTTGTGTTCTGGATTTCGGGGGACCATGGGAAGACCATCTGCATCTAGTCGAGTTTTTGTATAACAACATTTATCATACTAGTATTAGGATGGCACCGTTTGAGCTTTGTATGGAAGACCATGCAAATCTCCCATTTGTTGGTTGGAGACCGGGGATAGGTTGATTCTTGGTCCAGATTTGGTTACAGAAGCTGCAGAAAAGATTGAGATCATTCAAGCTAGGATGAAGGAGGCTCAGTCTAGGCAGAAGAGTTATGCATATAAGAGACGGAAAGATTTGGAGTTCTCAGTTGGGGACCAGGTTTTCGTCAAAGTATCACCGATGAAGGGTGTGCTTAGATTTGGGAAGTCGGGGAAGTTATCTTTTAGGTTCATTGGACCTTTTCCTATTCTTGAGAGGATCGGGAAACTCACTTATTGACTTGAGTTACCGAGCAATTTGGCAGGTGTCCATGATGTTTTCCCTGTTTCTCATCTCAGAAGGTGTGTTAGAGACCCGGAGACTGCTGTTGCACCGACTGTGCTAGATGATTTAGTGGTAGAACCGGACTTGACCATAGTGAGGAAGCCAGTTCGCATTGTTGCGAGAGATGAGAAGAGGCTTAAAACCAAGACGGTCAGATTAGTCAAAGTCCAGTAGAGTGACGATGAAATAGACTGTACTTGGGAGGTTGAGAGTAGGATTAGAGATACTTATCTTGACTTATTTGGTGGTATGTTTTACCTTCTCGTTTGTTATATGCACCTTATTGTAATTTCGAGGACGAAATTCTTTAAGGAGGGGAGTCTGTAACACCCTAGATTTTTGATAACATTATTTAGGAGATTTAGTTAGATAAACTAAATAAAATAATGTGTTGATTAGGAAATTGAGATTTGATTTAATTAAGGTAGCCATGCCTTTTACCTAATAAATTAAATGAAGGGTTTAAAATGAATTAGAGGAGGAGTATGAGGGGAAAGGGGCCATTCCTATATCACCTTCCATAGGCCGTGTATTCCCACACATGCTCATTCTCATTTCAAAATTTAAAAGCAAGGCCGGTCACCATTAACAAGAAAAGAAGAAGAGGAAACAAAAGAAAAGCTTAAGGAAAGCAAATTCAAATCAAACTCATTAAATCTCAAGCTCCTTAATCTCTAAAGCAAAGGTGAATAATGTTTACATCTCTAAATTTTATGGTTTCGATTTTAAGATTAAATCCGAATGATTTTGCAAAAATTTGCCATGCTTTTTTAGCAAAGCTAAGCCGGCTTTATAGTGGGCCATGTGTAACGACCAGGAAATTTTAACGATTTAAATAACGTAATTAACTATATTTTTCATGAAAATTTAACAATAAAATTTAGCAACAAAAATTTGATATTTGGTATGCATCTATTGAAGCATAGCAATTGGCAGATTTTCATCAGAAAATATGTAAGTTAGTTTTGTTGAGAAATTTCAAATTTAAATTTAAATCGGTTAACATTTGATGGAAATTAAATATTTCGAAACCTGAATATTTTTATATAATAAAAATGTAAATCATTTTTTGAGTGAGTCGTATTTCGTTTCGCCAAATTTGGACTGCTCTAGCCCCGTTTATCTTATTTTCATGGTTTTAGCAGCATATTTCGGCAATGAAATTCGAGCTTTGATAGGATGATCGTATCGCTAATGTTTGTGTACCATTATGTTCGTCTTGCCATGTTGATATCCGCAGCATATTCATTTGTGCATTTCAGTGTACGGTACGTAGCAAAATTGGCGAAACGATTAGCCGTATCAGTACCCGTTTTGAACCTTTTGGGTTTCCTTGTGTCAATTCAGTTATCCACCATGAAAACCAAATAGACACTTGCCATTATTATTTTCTTGAATCCAACATATTGACTTTTTCCATTCCATGTTTTCAATATAATTACTGGTTAAACCATTTACTTTTTGTTTACTTCCCTCTACATTCTTTTCGTTCTACCATTCTGAAAATAATAATATATAAAACTTATATATCGATCTAAAGCATAATGACAGCTCGGCGATCCTCCTTTTTGCTCGTGCATGTCTTCTTCTTCGGCCCACCTTCTCTCCTTTCCCCACGAAGTCATCTTCCTCGACCCGTCCACCACCTCTGCCTCGTGCTTTCCACCAAACCAACGAACTCCATCGCAACTCAACCCTCCACGCGACCAACTCAGAGACCACCTCTTTCCCTAACTGCCAACCGACCAACACTCCACCTAGCCCGCCTACGCCGAACAGCCACCACCACACGTCATCCACCACACACACAAACAACCGCGCTCAGTCACACCCTCCAACCCCGAACACGTCGACAACCTACTCCGCTTACTGGCCGCCTCCACCACACAAACCCGCATCAACCTCTCCCTTGCACAGCCAAACCAGCATGTTTCCATGCCCCGCTCGCGTGACAACCACCTGAACGACCGCCGCCCATTCCCTCTCCTTCCCCTTCCATCATCGTCCATATATCACCGATCCTTGTCTGCCTTCACCACCTGGACTGAAACCCGACCACCACTTCCCTGAACTCGCCTACCAGCCTCACCATCTTTTCCTTTGACTTTCAGCCACCACTTAACCTCCTTCCACCATAGCAAGCAGCTGCCGAGCATCTTCCTTCCCCTCTCTGGCCATTCAGATAGTAGCCTACAGCCTACCGAGTCGAGTAGCCTTCTCTTCTGCTTATATATAGATATTGTTTTTAAAAATATTGTTTTAAATTATTGTTTTTAAGTATTGTTTTTTAAATATATAATATGCTTATGTTAATATTCTGAAATAGATTTTTTTATGATTTTTAAACATATATAGATATTATGTTTAATATTTATTTGAATAATTTTGTAAACTATGGGTTTTAATAATATTGATTTTTTTTACAAAAATATAATATGAAGATTTTTATTTTAAAAATGTGTTTTAAATTGAATATTGATTTTAAAAAAAATAATATATATTATATATTTTTTTTCATCGATCTCTAGTCCACCTTGCTTTGCTTGTTCCCGTTGCTGTCCGAAGATTATTTCCGCAACTCTAGTTTGTCCGTGTGTATTCGTGTCCATGCTTCTCATTCTCATTGTTTTTCTCTAACCTTGAAAGGTGAGCGATCACTCATGATTACATTCTTATGTTAGCAAATTTACATTTACACGAAATGACGATTAAAATGTGTTGTTGAATTTGTTAGTAATTTAATTGTTAAGTATGAAATGTTCTTATCTGCATTTGTTTACCTATCTTGATTTACATATGACACCATCACATGTTGTATATATATATTATATTTTAATTTGGTAATTATGATATATGCTTGTCATTGATATGTATGCCAATTTATATTATTATTATTTTATTTGTTCTCACTCTGCAAGTTCCCTGTTAGATTAGGAAATCCCTATGGGTTGAAATGATACATACCCAACGATATTATAGATTAGGAAAGATCGTTATGGGTTGAAATGATAAACCCAAGCGATTGTATTAAATTTGACATTTTGGGATTGCGGGTTGGAATGATTTAAACCCGTAAATTTAAATTATTGCGGACTGAAATGATAAATATCCGTATCACTTGACCATAGGATTGAAAATTATATACGGACACCGTCGGTATATTTTTTTGAAAAATGATTTCTAAAGTTTTGAAAGGAAATATATGGTTTTTAATAAATATTGATTTTTAAATATAATGAAATTCATAAATGAAAATGAAGTAGTTAGTGGTGGGGTTACCATTATTCTTTTTCTTGTATGTGTTCCTAAGAAAAGGAATTTGTCCATAATAGTGCGAAAAGAAGGCTCGGCTCCAAGTTGTTCAGGAATAGTGGCATTGAGTTTCTCGACTGTTTGCCTTAGGATTAGTTAGTTCTATTTCTCGATGGGGCCGGGAAGGGATATAACTCAGCGGTAGAGTGTCATATAAATATTTTATTTTAATATGTGCATAAAATTTAGATTTTTCAAAGTATATATTTGGAAATTTTAAATTTATAAGTTAAGTTTGGAAAATGTGAATTTTAAGATTATACTTATATTTTTATTATTTTTAAATTATATAAAATAAGATTTAAAATTGATTTAATAATAAGGTTTAATTTAATTTAATTTAATAAAAACTCAATCTAACTAATATATATATATATATAATATGTTTAAGTATATATTTAAAATAATATTAATAGTGTAAAAATAGATTTTGTATTAACTTTAACAAATTAAGGTTGGAAAGATAAATTAAGTTGATTTGTAATTTTATTTATTTAAGAATTGAATTTAAATAAAATTGGTTTGGAACTTATTGATTTTGAGATTTTAAAGATATGATTTTATAACTTGATAACTTGATTTTGATTAAGGTGTTTAAATGAATATTTCAAATTTAATAAATAAAATTGAATATTTAATTTGATTTAAATTTGTAATTTGAGATTTTATTTAAATGTTATTAAAAATGATTAAGTGAATATTATCAGATTTAAATAAAATTAATGTTAAATTTTGAAATATCAATGGAATTTAGTAAATTGGGATATTAAAAATGTTTGAATATTAAACCTTGAAACCTAATTAATTGAAAGTGGTTTAAATTTGTAGTTCAAACTTGGATTTGAAATCGAATAAATTAAAAATAGTTTTAATGAGAATTTGAATTGAACCTATAACCTTTTTAATTGAAATTGTTGAACTGAGATTGATTTAAATTGAATTTTGGAACTAAAGTTGATTTGAATTGATTTGTGAAATTGGAAGAAAATTTCCAATTTGAAACTATTTTCGATATAAACTCTATTTTAATATATAAACTATTTTTAATATATAAACTATTTTTAATACATAAACTATTTTAATCTATAACCTATTTTTAAATATGTAAACTATTTTTAATTTATAACTATTTCAATATATATAAACTAATTTCAATATTTAAACTGTTTAAGTTGCAACAGTTATAATTTGGATTTAATGGATTTAAATGCGAATATTTTGATATGATGGTATGAACTATTTTGTGATTATGGTTTTGAAAGTGAATATGATTTTGAAAGTGAATACGATTTCGAAAGTGATATGATTTTGAAAGTGTATATGATTTCAAAAGTGATATGATTTTGAAATGAATATGATATCTTGATACGAAGTATGAACTGTTTGAAATGTTTATAAAGTGATTTTATAAATGACCACAGTGTGAAATAAGCGTTGGGTTGTTAAAGAGACCGGGATCGAATATTGTCATACTCTCTGTGTGACGCCCCACCTCTATACCCACGCTAACCAAGAACACTACGATGTAGTGCTGTCAATTAGCACGGAGAATAAGGCTGTGGAGGAGCGACCATCCATGTAACTTCTTTGTGCGAGCACCGATACGTCAGATAGAATAGAATGCATATCTTTTAAGGAGGAAATCCGACATACCGATACAAACACAAAGCTATCACACGGTGGCTATATATAATCTTCGGAAACAAACATAGAAATAATCATAACATAAATCAGTCACAGACATCCATATCACAAAGGCGGAAGAAGATATGAATAAATATATAACACATGAAAGTGTACATCAGAGTAGTGGTCAGAAAGATCCACTATAATACAAAAGAATAGCATCACGTGCTATACAAAAGAATAGATACACAACATAGAGTCTATATCTCAAATGTGTACAACCAAAAACTACTAATCTAAGTAGTTAGCCAAAAGTCAGAATAATCCAGAAGAGAAGTCAAGCAGAAGCACTTGTAACATCTCGGTCTGACCCGAGTATTATTTATAAGAAAATAATAAACGGATCAGTCTAACTATAAATATCAGATGACATGATATAGGATAAGGGGTATGGCATAAACATATAATAACCATGATGGCATACTACTATGAGTATGTAAATGATAATCAACAAGGGATTAATCAATGTCACAAGAATCTTCTCAAAGATCCAAACACATAAAAAGGTAATGACACACAAATTCACCAATACACAAAAACTGATATCATATCAGTGAAAACCACAAAAGTTGGTGAAGCACTAAATCCAGAAATCAACACACGAAATCCAGAACAAATCCCAGAAATCAACACACGAAATCCAGAAATCACTAAAAAGGGGGAAGTCCGAACACACGGACGAGAAGCTATCTCATGGAAGCTATCCATTTAAATTTTCCGAACACACGGATGGCCCGTAGGCAAGTCCGACACACGGACGAAGAGACATCGCACATTGCTAGTCTAAACCATAAAATGATCATCATCGATCATAAATAAGTGTCGATTACACTAAGCTAGTAAATATATGAGTTTAGCTTCATGTCCCATAACCACTTGCTTAACTTAAATATTTACGAACAAACTGTAGATCTTCACTAGGAAATTGTCACAAAAGGGTTCAATCGAACAAGTCCAAGAGCTAACCGACGAAGTGAACGCAAGCGTTTCATACCACTCGTTTTACTAAGTCGTTTAAGTCGATTTCTCGTTCGAGTGAAGTAAAGGCTTATATATATTAGTAGATTGGAAATCGGTTAGAGAAAACGAACTTTTGATATTTAAAATAGTGTTGAAATCGCTTTGATGAAAGAGTTTTGATATTTACTATTAGTATTGAAACCTTCATATATCTTTAAAGTGACAAGTCATAAAATGATTGTGGAAACAAATCAATTCACGTTCGAAGACGTGAGTAAAGTCCAAAGAAGTCAATCCCAAAACCATCAAAGTAGAAATTCTGATAAATGTTTTTCAGACGAGATTGCCTACGCAGAGTAATACGGGGTTCGACCTGCCCGGTCAGGTCGCGGGGGTCCAGGGGGCAGCGCCCATGGCGGGGTGCAGGGCAGCGCCCCGTCACGGTACGACCTAGTGAAGGCAAGCGGTCTCGAGAAGCCAAACGACCTAAGGGAAGAATGCCACGCGACCTAGCAGAAGAACAGGTCGAACGACCTAGGGGAAAAACAGGTCAAACGACCAAGTACTAACTCGCGAACGACTTACGACTTAAGGGAGGAAAGCGACTTACGACTTAAGGGATAAGGTCATACGACCTAAGTGGAGTTAAGGGAGGCGAGCGACTTAAGGTCCAACGACCTACGACCTAGCAAACGAATGTCTTAACGACCTAAGCCTTGAACGACTTAGTGGAACTTACGACTTAACGACCTAAGCCTTGAACGACTTAACGACTTAAGCCTTGAACGACTTAACGACTTAAGCCCAAATACAAGCTACGAGCTAAGGTCTATACGACCTAACGACTTATCTCAGTACGACCTAAGCCAGGACGAGATAGCAGAAGGCAACGACTTAAGTCTTAACTCGGGGACGACCTAAGATCTTAACTCGTGGACGACTTAAGGGGTTAACTCGTGGACGACCTATGGCTTAACTCGTGAACGACTTAGCACAGGCGAACAGAAATACAAAGGCGGTGACTTTTCAACGCGCGTGACTTAAGCCCTTAACTCACGAACGACTTACGACTTAGGCTTAACTCGTGGACGACTTAGCGATGGCCAGAAACGACTTAAGGCCAGAAAAATCACCAAAACACTGAAAATTGAAGTTTTTCGCCAATCCAATCCAAACCAAATGAAAATGTTGATGCTAGAGTGATAGGGAATCATTCCCAACAGTCTAATGACAATCATAGGCAAGATGTGAGATCAAAAATCTCACCTTTTCCACGAAATTGATGAAGATGAAGATTGAAAGCAAGGAGAAGCAATCCAAAGCTTGAATCCACAATCTTCTACTTGAATTTGATGTTGAATCTCGAATTTGCAATAGAATTTGAGTTGGGAGTTTTAATTTCTCTTTCCCACCACCATTTTTGACAAAGCTTGAAGTGTTAAAACAAATGAGAAAGAGGGTTGGGCTGAACTAAAGGGGTGCAGTCCAAACCAAAGTCAAAGGCGGGAAAAAGTGCCGAAAAGTTCACTATCTCCAAACATATCGAAGTTTACACTTAAAAAGATCGCAAACGTCATTTTGAACTCAATGGAAGTGGTCTCGAGTCCTAATTTGACCGTATGCAAAAAGTAGCTTTTCGGACTAACATCCGACTAACGATAAAATATTTAAATATAAAATCGATAGATATGCGGGTTGTTACACTCTGCCAATACCAAAAACCACTTTAACAACTGTGCATGTGGTGGAGAATCCAGAATGAAGAAGGATAGTTTGGCGACGTCCATATGAGATATGAACTCAGTCCCGACTCCCACAAGTCAGCTTGATGTGACTAAAACAGGAGCCATGCCGGGCCAAGTGGGGTCGCTCCCCCTATCGGGCACTTTTCTTCGATACCATTCTATTACTTTGTGATTTGATTGGGTGCACCTTTTATTTGGGAGTGTGTCTCGAGGTGGGTGGTAGTAGCTGCTATGCGTTACCACCAGTCCGGATCCGCAAAATGGTAGTATCCTACTCTGGGTATTACCTCGCGTGCCTTGTTACATGCCTTATCGTGCCCTCTACGAGTTTGGTTTGTATCATACCTATGGAGTGCCCTTTGATAGCTCTTCAGTTTATGGAGCAATTACGGTACTGTATAGACTACGGGAATATATAAAAATGTGGTAAGGGGGATATGGGTAACGCCTTAACGCTATTTTAATAGTTTACTTTACTTTAGACATTATATATGTAGCATATTGTACTATGTATGTAGATAGTTTTACGGATCCTTAGAGGATGGAAATCCCAAACATCCTTTAAGTTATTTGCATTTCACTTGGAAATTTCACTTGAGTTGATTTACTTGCATAAGAATGTAAATATCGACTCGAGTGTTTTGTGTTTTGCTTTATGCTCGAGTCAAACTGAGTGTCACAGCATTTGAGACTCACCTTTGGAGCTTGGAGCTTTGCTTGAAGATCTGTTTTTATCTATTCAGCTTTCACTTATTTCAGTTATTTCTAGTTTATGTCACTCTTATCAGTTGCTTTTGTAATTTGAGACTACTTTGTATTTTAGATTTCTATTGTATCTTGTTTTAGACTCTGATGTTCAATAGTAGCGTCATGAACTACTATTTATCTATTTCCGCTGTATTGTTATATTACTCAGTGATTTGTGATTTTGTGATTGATTTATTTACTGTATATGCTAAGCTTTGCCAAATATAAAATTAACAATCTGTTGTTATTAGCAATTCAAGTCTGACATGTGTGGATGATTGTCGATTTGAATGGTTTGAAATAGCCATTCGTTGCATATGGTATCAGAGCTCTGGTTTAGGCAAAACTTCGCATATGGAGTAAAATCTCATTAGAGATAGGGTAGTAATACCCTAGAATGAGTAGAATCAATTATAGAATCATCTTTCGTTCGAGCTTGAAATTCTGTGTTAGGATCCTCTTGATTTGGATTTCTTTTGAATTTTGGAACTTTCCATTTGTTCTGAAATCCGTTCATGTCTTTTCATGTTCGTGTTCCTCTTGATACTGGAGCATCCCATAGCTTTATTTCTGTTGATCTCTGTAATGAATTTGAGCACATCTTGCAAACTCAATTGGCAACTTCATCCTTGTGTCTGACTAATCCCATCGGCAGTCCCACCAACCTTAGTATGATTTGTAAATGGGTGAAACTCCTTCACAACAGGCGTCGATTTACTAGAGATTTCTATGTCCTCGGTTTTGATGCTATTATCTCTTATAAAGCTCGAACCGTTTCTCTTATAGACGACCATGATAATTCTCTTATGATCAAATGTCAATTGCCTCAGGAGTATGCAGGCAGTTTTATCTTCTTGCTTGATTCTCGGCCTAGTGATCTTGACTCCACCCCTGTTGTCCAACTCTATCCTGATATTTTGGTAAAGTCACTTCTCTCCTTTCCAAGCGGGAATTTGAATTCCGCATCGATCTTATTCCTGGAGCTCGATCTTGCTACCGGTTTAAACTAGCTTCGTATAACCGAGGAAAGCATTCCCAAGACAGTTTTTCGAACGGAGAATGGTTTCTATGAATGGTTAGTCATGCTCTTTGGATTAACCAATGCTCCTGCCTTCTTCGTCGATCTCATGAATTGCGTTTTCCGCGATGTTCTCAACAAGTTTGTATCCATTTTCTTTGATGATATTCTCGTCTTTCTAAGTCTCTGTTGACCCGGTTAAGGTCGCCGCGATTAATATAAGTCTATCCATCTTTCCTCATTTGTAATTCAATTATCTTGTCTTCCTTTCGAGCCTATCTTCTTAGTTAGAATTCTCTTTGATTAGGGTCTCTCTAAATTTGAATCTCTATCCTTGTTCTAAAATCCATTCCTGAATCATCCTATGAGGGAGCGTATTTGTAATTGTTACAACCCTGTATTTTTTTGATTATTTTAATTGTATATTTTAATTATCTTAATTGAATCTTTGATTTAAAAACTTTATTTTATTTATTAAATGAATAAGTTTTGTTATTTTAAATATAAATTTTGATTTGGATGTGAATTAGAATTCCAAACATGAATAAATATAATATTTTCCAGAAATGTGAATTTTGGTCAATATGGTCAAACTTTGACTTTTAATTTAAAAATATAAAATGATGAAATTTTGAATTTTATCTTTTATTATGGAAGTAAATAAAATTCCAAGAATACTGCTTTTCGTTTCATTGAAATCGGATTTATATTGTGAAAGTTATGCTTTTTACAATATTGTGTGTAAATTGTTTTATTTAACAAATTTGTTTATTTTAATTTATATAAATAATATTTTTGTTTGTAAAATCATGTTCTAATTTGTGTAACATGATATGTTATGTATATATTTTGGTTTTAAAACATTTTTAAAAGTATAATTGACATTTTCCAGTGTCAGTTGTATTTTGCTTACAATTTCTAATTTCCAGTTTCAATTAATTAAAGGAATTCTTTATTTATTTTTCTTTTTCCTTAAGATCTTATTTTATTCTCATTCCTACTTTATTTTGTTCAGCATTTATTGTATTTACTTGACTTTTATTTATTTAGAAGTGTTGTTGAAGTTTTCCAAAGTCAGTTGAATTGTATTTACAATTTTTAATTCTAGTTTCATTAAATAGAGTATTTTCTTTATTTATTTCCTACTTTTCCTAAAACTATTTATTTATTCTTCATAATATCTATCTCTACATTATCTTTCTATTTTAATTATTTATACATTCATTTAGTAATTAAATGGATAAGTATTTAGATCCCTATTTATTTCTTGGAAAGAAATTTCAAATATATATACACGTTACTGTTTTAAAAGGCATACCTTTAAATGTTTATTTTAATTAATACAAGTAATATTTTTGGTTGATATATTATGTTATAATTGTGTATACATATGTAACATTTCATGTTATGTATATATTTACAACATTTGTCTGTTTTGTTTCATTTGGATGTGTACTTTGTAAATTAAGTAACATACAAAGATGTAAATAGCATTTAATTTATATCTTGGCTCTCTTCCCACTTGAATCAAATCGTGCTATCATGCTTTCGGGATTCTCTTTTGTGTGTGTTGTTTGCAAACTCCAGCTTTAAAGAGGTGACTAATCTCACCTGACATTTATACTTATGCAAATGTGAATTGACAACAATTGAACGTGTAGGACTATTATATTATGTTATAATTGCTGTGTTATAAGTTACATGATGTTAACCTTGTATAGTAACCTATCATATTATCTGATACTGCTATATGTTGCTATATTGTTTATTTTATTCTGTTCTCACACTGCAAGTTCCCTATAGAATAGAATCACTATGGTTTGAAATGATACATACCCGAATGGACTTTAGAATAGGAAAAATCATTATGGGCTGAAATGATAGGCCTGAACGATTTTCATTTATTTGTATTTGTCTTGGGATTGCGGGTTTGAAATAATCAAAACCCAGAATTTTACTGATTACGGATTTAAATGATATTTTCCGTATCACTTGATTTAAGTGTGAAATATTATCCGGACCCATTGTTGATTTCAAAATATGTTCTCTTATAAATTTTATGTATTGTAAATGGAAAAAATATGAAATTTGACTTATACTGGATATAAAATGTTAAGCAGTGATTTTCTAAAAGGGTTAAATTGTATAAGTTAATAGATGGCTTGAGTTGTAGTATGGAAGTTTGATTTAACTTAATAATGGGAATTTAAATAAAAATGGAATTATAAGCTTAACTTGGTAATTGATAATTGATGTATGAATTGCATAAATTTAAGGTAAAAGAAAACATCAAGTTATTGTAAAGTAAAGTTAAGCAACTTATAGTGGATTTTTACTGTATGTAAGGGAATTATAATTAAAATTGGATGTTCATTTAATTAAGATGTAAATTAATAAAATTATAGGTTAAATGGTATCCAAATAATGAATTTTGAAAGGTAAAATAAATTTGATAAGTTAAAGGTGAGAAAAATTGAATTGGTTTAAAATGTTAAATAAATGGATAGTTAAATGGAAATTTGGAATATAAATTAATTTGGAAATTGGTGATTTGTTTTAAATTGGAAGTTTAAGTAAATTAAATAAAATGGAAATTAAGTTTAATTTATGAAATGGTAGCATAAAAATTTAAGTGTTAAATAAATTGTTAAAATGCAAAGAATAGGAAAATTGTACACTTGAAGGTAATAAGTGGATTATTTGTGAAATTTACTTTATAAAAATCGTAAGTTATAGGGTGTTTAAATGACCATTTTTAAAGTGGAAAATATGAAATTTTATAAGATAAAATGGTTTAAATTTAAGTTTATTTGTTGCTGAATTAAATTAAATCCTTTAACTTGAACCTTAAACTATTACAACAGTCTTTAAATGCTGTCTTTGATGAATTGAATTGTTTTGAAATGTAACTAATAGCAGCATTTTCTAAGTGCTGCGAAAGCTGAAATTTAATTGTTTTTAAAGTATTTAAGTGAATAAATGAGCTCAATAAAGGTTAAATTTTTGGAAATTGAATATTTGATTTGTAAGTATAATGACTTCACTTTTTAATGGTTTAAATGAATGATTTTAATTTGGAATTATAAATCATTTTGAAATTTATAACCACGGGTACATTACTTGCATTGTTTATTTTAATATGGATATTTCTATGATAGTGTTTATTACTACTTAATTGATGGTTTGACGGATCCTTAAAGGATGGGCGATCCCAAGCATCCTTTAAGTTATTGTGCATTACTATTACAGTTCACTTGAGTTGGTTTACATTGTATAAGTATGTATGTCCTGACTCGAGTGTTTGTGTTTTACTTTACGCTTGGGTCAGCCGGAGAATCACAGCTTTGGATTCACCTTCTGGAGCTAGAGTTTTGCTGGAGCTTATCTATCTATCTATTCGTCTACTTCTTCCAGTTATTTCCTATTCAGTATTGTCCCTGTATTATTGATTTATGTATCCAGACTTCTGTTGTATCCATTTTTAAACTATGATATTTTATATATGTTTTGAGAATATGTTGATAGTAGCTTCATGAACTACTATGGTATTTTATTTCCGCTGCGAGTTATTCTGATATTCTGTGTCTGTGATTCTATGTTTGATTTTATTTGCTCCAAATTTTATTACAATCTATTATTTTGAATTATTCAAGTCCGACATGTGTGGATTATTGTCGATTTGAATGGTTCAAAATAGTGGGTCGTTACAGTAATTAATATAAAAATGTTTTATATTGTGTTGTTTGAGTTGTTAAGCTTGATTTTGCGTTTCGATCGATTCGTCTGGCCAACGCTATCGATAGGAATTCCAAAACACTTGAACAGAGCAAACTGACACAATATTGTTTTCGAAATTGGTAAATGAAATAATTTTATATATGGTTATATTTTATATATAAAAGTATATTTTTTTGAAATTAGATAGTAAAATGAATTTGTTGTTAGAAATGATAATACAAGATTATCATTTACTGTTTGTCAACATTCCTAAACCATTAATTATTGTTGTATGTTATAAGAAGATGGAATTTTTAAAACATGGTTTATAAATCTGATTTTCAAATGGAACGAATTTAAATCAAGGATTTGATAATAAATTTCCAGTGCTTTTCAAAATTCGATTTTGAGAAAGATATATTATTTGAAAGTATTTTCGAATGGAAATTGTTTCCAAAGAATTTTAAAAGAAGTAAGCCGGTACTCTCCTCTTATGCCGCTGGAAAATAATTTCGGGGATGACTGCAGCATCATCGACATTCATTTTTGAGTGTCAGAGGGGAGAGACCACTTAGTAGCTTTGCTACACTTTTGTTTTGGAAAATGGATTTGATTTGAATTTCTTGAGTATGATTTGATGTATAAAATATATATGTGTGTGTGTATATTTATTCTAAATGGTTTGAAGTGAACCGGAAATTTAACTCTTAAATTCTATGTTAAGTGATGGTTTTTTATTATTTAAATAACGCAAAGTTTTGAATAATTGGAGTGGCTAAAATGAGAAATGGAATTGAAACAACTTGAAACAGTTGAATTAGGATAAAATTTATTCGTATAATACTCAATTGCATACTAAAACATATATAACTTACCTGAAGTATTCAAAAAGTTAAAATGTTAATGTGAATGTGTAATTGAAGGTTATACAAGAGAAACTTAAGTAATAAAGATGTTCAAACTAAATTTTGCTTAATAGAAATGTTGTACATAAAAGGTAAATTTGTAGTGCTCAATTACATATGGAAACATTAATGAAACTTACCTGAAAATTATTTTTGTCTATAATGAGAATATGTAATTGAATAATATACAATATAAATGTAAGTAATATGATGTTCAAAAATAAAATTTATATGCTTTTGAATTAATTGTTGTATCTGTTACTATGTATTTTGAATTTATCTTTCCTTTCTGTTGCTTCTATTCCCCTATCTCGTTCCTTTTCGGGGACAAAAAGATTTAAGTGGGGGAGAGTTAATGACCCAAAAATTTTAACGATTTAAATGACGTAATTAACTATATTTTTCATGAAAATTTAACAATAAAATTTAGCAACGAAAATTTGATATTTGGTATGCCTCTATTGAAGCATAGCAAGTGACAGATTATCATCAAAAAATATGTAAGTTGGTTCTGTTGTGAAATTTCAAATCAGTCAAAATTTGATGGAAATTAAATATTTTCAAAACCAAAATATTTTTATATAATAAAAATGTAAATCATTTTCTGAGTGAGATTCGTATTTCGTTTCGTCAAATTTGGACTGCTCTAGCCCCGTTTATCTTATTTTTGGCGTTTTAGCAGCATTTTTCGGCAGCGAAATTTGAGTTTTGATAGGATGATCATATCGTTGATATTTGTGTACCATTCTATTAGTCTCGTCGTGCTGATCTCCGCAGTATATTCATTTGTGCATTTCGGTGTACGGTACGCGGCGAAATTGGCAAAACGATTAGCCATATCGGTACCCGTTTTGAACCTTTTGGGTTTCCTTGTGTCTATTCAGTTATCCACCGTGAAAACTAAATAGATGCTTGCCATTATTATTTTCCTGAATCCAACATATTGACTTTTTCCATTCCACGTTTTCACCTTTTTTTTTCTTCCCTCTACATTCTTTTCATTCTACCATTCTGAAAATAATAATATATAAAACTTATATATCGATCCGAAGCATAATGACAGCTTAGCCATCCTCCTTTTTGCTCATGCATGTCTTCTTCTTCGGCCCACTTTCTCTCCTTTCCCCACGAAGTCAACTTCCTCGACCCATTCGCCACCTCCGCCTCGTGCTTTCCACCAAACCCACGAACTTCATCGCAACTCAACCCTCCACGCGACCAACCCTGAGACCACCTCTTCCCCTAACTGTCAGCCGACCAATACTCCACCTAGCCCACCTACACCGAACAACCACCACCTCACGTCATCCACCACACACGCAAACAACCACGCTTAGTCACACCCTCCAACCCCGAACACGTTGACAACCTGCTCCGCTTCCTGGCCGCCTCCACCACACAAACCCACATCAACCTCTCCTTTGCACATCTAGACCAGCCCGTGGCCACGCCCCGCTCGCGCGACAACCACCTAAACGACCGTCGCCCGTTCCCTGTCCTTCCTCTTCCATCCTCGTCCATCTATCACCGATCCTTGTCTGCCTTTGCCACTTGGACTGAAAGCCGGCCACCACTTCCCTGAACTCACCTACTAGCCTCACTATCTTTTCCTCTGACTTTCAGCCACCACTTAACCTCCCTCCGCCACAGCAAGCAGTTGCCGAGCATCTTCCTTCCCCCTCTCTTGTCATTCAGATAACAGCCTGCTGAGTCGAGTAGCCTTCTCTTTTGTTTATATATAGATATTGTTATAATATTGTTTTTAAAAATATCATTTTAAAATATTGTTTTTAAGTATTGTTTTTTTAAATATATGATATGCTTATGTTAATATTCTGAAGTAATTTTTTTTTATGATTTTTAAACATATATAGATATTATGTTTAATATTTATTTGAAGAATTTTGTAAACTATGGGTTTTAATAATATTAATTTTTTTTTACAAAAATATAATATGAAGATTTTTATTTTAAAAATGTGTTTTAAATTAAATATTGATTTTTAAAAATAAATATATTATATACATGTTTGTTTTCATCGATCTCTAGTCCACCCTGCTTCGCTTGTATCCGTTGTTGTCCGGAGATTATTTCTGCAACTCTAGCTTGTCCGTGCGTATCCGTGTCTGTGCTTCTCATTCTCGTTGTTTTTCTCTAGCCTCAAAAGGTGAGCGATCACTCACGATTGACATTCTTATGTTAGTAAATTTATATTCACATGAAATGACGGTTGAAATGTGTTGTTAAATTTGAATTTGTTAGTAATTTAACTATTAAGTATGATATGTTATTATCTGAATTTGTTTACCTATGTTGATTTACATATGACACCATCACATGTTGTATATATATTATATTTTAATTTGGTAATTATGATATACGCTTGTCATTGACATGTATGCCAATTTATATTATTATTTTATTTGTTCTCACTCTTCAAGTTCCCTATTAGATTAGGAAAACCCTATAGGTTGAAATAATACATACCCGAACGATATTATAGATTAGGGAAAATCATTATGGGTTGAAATGGTAAACCCAAGCGATTTTATTGAATTTGAAGTTTTGGGATTGCGGGTTGAAATGATATAAACCCATAAATTTAAATTATTGTGGATTGAAATGATAAGTATTCGTATCACTTGACCATAGGATAGAAAATTATATACGGACACCGTTGGTCTATTTTATTGAAAAATGATTTCCAAAGTTTTGAAAGGAAATATATGGGTTTTGATAAATATTGATTTTTAAATATAATATAAAGATTTTTATTTTAATATGTGTATAAAATTTAGATTTTTTAAAGTGCATATTTGCAAATTTTAAATTTATAAGTTAAGATTTGAAAATGTGAATTTTAAGATTATACTTATATTTTATTATTTTTAAATTATATAAAATAAGATTTAAAATAGATTTAATAATAAGGTTTAATTTAATTTAATAAAAATTCAATTTAACTAATATATATAATATGTTTATGTATTTATTTAAAATTATATTAATAGTTTAAAATTAGATTTTGTAATAACTTTAATAAATTAAGGTTGGAAAGATAAAATAAAGTTGATTTGTAATTTTATTTATTTAAGAATTGAATTTAAATAAAATTGGTTTGGAACTTATTAATTTTGAGATTTTAAAGATATGATTTTATAACTTGATAACTTGATTTTGATTAAGGAATTTAAATGAATATTTTAAATTTAATAAATAAAATTGAAAATTTAATTTGATATAAATTTATAATTTGAGATTTTATTTAAATGTTATTAAAAATGATCAGGTGAATATTATCATATTTAAATAAAATTAATATTGAATTTTAAATATCAATGGAATTTAGCAAATTGGGTTATTGAAAATGTTTGAATATTAAACCTTGAAACCTATTGAATTGGAAGTATTTCAAATTTGTAGTTCAAACCTTGATTTGAAATCAAAATAAATTATAAATAGTTTTAATGAGAATTTGAATTGAACCTATAACCTGTTTAATTGAAATTGTTGAACTAAGATTGATTTAAATTGAATTTGGCTCTAAAGTTGATTTGAATTGATTTGTGAAATTGGAAGAAAAATTCCAATTTGAAACTATTTTCGATATAAAATCTATTTTAATATATAAACTATTTTTAATATATAAACTATTTTAATTTATGACCTATTTTTAAATATGTAAACTATTTTTAATTTATAACTATTTCAATATATATAAACTAATTTCAATATTTAAACTGTTTAAGTTGCAACACTTATAATTTGGATTTAATGGATTTAAATGCGAATATTTTGATATGATGGTTTAAACTATTTTGTGATTATGATATTGGAAGTGAATATGATTTCGAAAGTGATATGATTTTGAAAGTGTATATGATTTCGAAAGTGATATGATTTTGAAATGAATATGATATTTTGATATGAAGTATGAACTATTTGAAATGTTTATAAAGTGATTTTATAAATGACCACGGTGTGAAATAAGCATTTGGTTGTTAAAGAGACCGGGATAAGATATTGTCATACTTTTTGCCAATATCGAAAACCACTTTAACAACTGTGCAGGTGGTGGAGAATCCAGAACGAAGTAGGATAGTTTGGCGATGTCTATATGAGGTTTGAACGCAGCCCTGACTCACGCGAGTCAGCTTGATGTGACTAATATAGGAGCCATGCCAGGCCAAGTGGGGTTGCTCCCTCTATCGGGCACATTTCTTCGATATCATTCTATTACTTTGTCATTTGATTGGGTGCACCTTTGATTTAGGAGTGTGTCTCGGGGTGGACGGTAGTAGCTACTATGCGTTACCACCAGTCCGGATACGCAAAACGGTAGTATCCTACCTTGGGCATTGCCTCACGTGCCTTGTCACATGCATTATCGCGCCCTCTACGAGTTTGATTTGTACCGTACCTATGCAGTGCCCTCTGAAAGCCCTCCAGTTTATGGAGGAATTACAGTACTGTATAGACTACGAGAATATATATAAAAATTTGTTAAGTGGGATATGGGTAACGCCTTAACGCTATTTTAATAGTTTACTTTACATTAGACATTATCTATGTAGCGTATTGTACTATGTATGTAGATAGTTTCATAGATCCTTAAAGGATGGAAATCCCAAACATCCTTTAAGTTATTTGCATTTCACTTGAGTTGATTTACTTGCATAAGAATGTTAATACTGACTCGAGTGTTTTGTGTTTTGCTTTATGCTCGAGTCAGACTAAGTGTCACAGCATTTGAGACTCACCTTTGGAGCTTGGAGCTTTGCTTGAAGATCTTTTTTTATCTATTCAGCTTTCAGTTATTTCAGTTATTTCTAGTTTATGCTCACTCTTATCAGTTGCTTTTGTAATTTGAGACTACTTTGTATTTGAGATTTCTATTGTATCTTGTTTTAGACTCTGATGTTCAGTAGTAGCGTCATGAACTACTATTTATCTATTTCCGCTGTATTGTTATATTACTTAGTGATTTGTGATTTTGTGATTGATTTGTTTACTGTATATGCTATGTTTTACCAAATATAAAATTAACAATCTGTTGTTTTAAGCAATTCAAGTCTGACATGTGTGGATGATTGTCGATTTGAATGGTTTGAAATAGCAGGTCATTACACCATGCCACCATGAATATAAAAAGGAACATGTATTTTGTACATGTACAGAACAACTAAATCTGATCTTATAGTGGTCGGACCACTTGTACATAAACGGAAGTAAAATAGGATCTAGACAATGAGTCAAGACAGCTCAGAAGGATGTAAGTCCCCCTGTCATTACTGATATCAACATTAGTACCAGGACCAATAACACACTGAACAGTGGAAAAGTACATAGCCAGATACAGATCATAAGACCTCGAAAGAGAAGAATAGAGATAAATTCGGTCCCATGTAGGATCTTAGAATTGCCACCAATTGCATGCACCATCAATACCAATGGTCGACAGAGAAAGTCCCTCACCCTCAACATGATACACCGACCTCTTAGACTCATCTTGGTCACCTAAGAACATGTGATAACTATGCATCTGCGGATCATACCTCATTTCCGTTTCCGCATGTACCCTTGAACACTCGACAGGTTCCCAATAAATAACCTCATCATCAGAATCACTAAGTGCTAGTGATTCCGAGACTGTCTCCATAGCAGGAGATACAGCAATAGCAGGATCAGAGACAGGCGGTAAACTAGCCTTAGGAACCCATTTCATTTCCGACCTAGGGATCATATAGAGTTTATGATAAAATGATATATATATATATATGTTGATGATTTATATATGTTCATATAGAGTTTATGACATGTTTTAAGATAAAATCCCTATTAAATGACATCTGTTATCCTTGCGAATTTTTATGATGATCTAGAAAGTTATTTTAGTGATGGATTTCAAATTTCAGATTTTACTGAATTTTTGTGGAATTGTTATAAATTTTCTAAGGAAGAAAATGGTATTTTCGATTATTAAATTATTTACAGGAAAAATAATTATTGTTTGGATCTAAATATGTAAAAGGTGAAGATAACATATTAATTGATTTTCTGGAATATTTCTAGAATTTTCCAAGGTGTTTTAATAGTTATATAAAATTATTTAAGGAATGGGACTTAAATGTTTTATACAATTATAAAGGAGAAAGGGGCCTTTTCAAAATTATTTAAATTTCCAAACAAGGAAATTCAGCAGCATTTTTGAATATAAAATCTGGCAACCAATCAGATTTAGACAAACAAGACAGGTTGGGTACAAAAAACTATTTTAAAGTACAGATAAATAGTTTTTCTACTATTTCAACTCTTTCGGCAAGAGATTCCGCCTCCATTCCAAACCTTCCAACAAAGTCGAAAGGTATCAAACCTTTCGACTAGGTCAAATACTAATGCACATGATATCATGTAACTGGTACGTAGTGAATTGGAAGGAGTCGAAAGGTTTAGGAATGAAAGGTTAGGGCTTTCGAAGGAGATGAAGTTGTGTTTTGGTTTTAAAGAAAATACGCCTACTAGCTTTCGACATTGTCAAATGGTTTAAAAGAAAAAGGTTTCGATTGGTTTGCTTTCTTGTTTTAATTGAAACCTTTCGAAAAAGTTAAAAGGTATAGCTTTCGATAAGGTTTAAAGCTTAGTTGCCGCTTCCAAACCTTTCGACACAGATGGAGTCATAGGTTATCTTTTGTTTTATAAAACTTGTCGCCTCTCTCCATTGATTTCGAAGGGTTGGTTCCAACACCAACACTTCATTGTTTTCAAATGTTTTCGAAAGGTTTTATAAAGGTCTCAAAGCAGTTTCTTTCGACTCCAATGTTTTTCCGATCCTTTTGCTCTACTTGAAGGCATAATCCAAATGTTATAAGTCAAAACGTTTTAAAGGTTTCAAAGTAGTTAACTTTGAATGGTTTCGAAAGGTTTCCACTTGTTTTAAATTGAAACCAATGTCTTCAAAAGGTTTTGAGTTTCATTGCTTCGAAAGATTTATAAATGATTTTATAGGGGAGGTACCCCAAGCTTTTGACAAAGTCGAAGGGTGAAACCTTTCGACAAGGTCGAAAGGTATGGTTTTAATGTTTTCGAAAGGATAAGGTTTAAAGGATTTAGAAGGAGGATGTCATATGTTTTAAAGCTTGTAAATGGAAGGCTTTTTAAATGGTTTTTAAGGAATTACCTTCAATGATTTCGAAAGGTTTATTAAGGGATATGAAGGAGTTACCTTCAATGCTTTCGAAGGGTTTTATTAATGGTTTTGAAGGAGTTACCTTCAATGTTTCTGAAAGGTTGTTTAAAGGTTTTAAATAAAGGTTTCGAATGGAATGACCAGGCAGATAGCCAAAGTGTTTTAAGTTATAAAGGACTTTAACATATTTTAAAAGGATAGATAATCCTTATTGAACATCATCAACATTATTTTGAGTAAAGTATATATAACATGGCAAAAATAGCTTAAACTTAAGCTAAAGATATATTTTCCTTGTATATATATGATTTGACGGACTAAATCATTTTGAAAAGGTTTTCAAGGAAATTTTGAAGGGCGGTTAGCCTAGATATTTCGAAGGGTAGTTAACCCAAAAGAAAATTCGGACAATTAGCTCATTTAAATTCGGACAGTCAATCCATTTTGAGGACAGTCAGCCCAGAGGACAGTTAGTCGAGAGGAGAGTTAGTCCTGAAATGAGCAGTTAGCTCTGATACGAACAATTAGTTCATTTATTAGCATAACGGACCTTACTACTTTTAAAGGACAGTTAGTCCACCCTTTTTTACCTGTTTTGGGCAGATAGTCCATTATTTAACATAAAAGATATTGTTATTTTGGTATAATCTGTTTTAAGACAGATAGTCCAGAATAGTGCAGTTAGCTCAGAATTTAGGACAGATAGTCCAGTAAAGAACATATTGTTTAGATTTTAGACAGATAGTCTATTTTATTTCCTGTTTTAGCATAATGGATATTTCTATATTATTATTATAATCAGTGGATTAACCAGTTTGGTTGCAAGAAAGGATTTGCAAAATATATGTTTTGAAAAGAGATATTAGTGAGGGTAAACCCGTTCTCCTAAGCGCCGTGGTCTTACTATATATCAATAAACAGAGATGTAACAGAAATTATTCTTTCCAGGCTTTATGTCTGACTCGAAGTTTTTGTTTCCCCTTAAACTCTCGAGTGCTTAAAATTTGATTTGAGTAGGCTAAGGGTTTAGGTTTTCAGGTTTTAACAGATTTTGGCAAATAAGCTTCCGAAGACGTGCAGGTGGCTGACGGATAGCTAATTTAGGAATTCCGTTTTAAATTGTTTTTGCTGTGTATTAAGACAGTTATGTCTATATTGCTTTGATCATCCAAGGGGGCAACTTCATATGTCACTCTTGGCGTATGGTTTTAAATTATATTTGATCAATGCTCGTGATTACGTTTGGGGATTTTTGTAACTTGGATATGATATTATTTGAAATGTAATCGCTGAAAATTATTGTTTTTTGGAAATCTATGATTTTGTTCATATTCAAGTGCTTCTGATATTATGGATACCATTAACATTACCGTATTTCGTAAGTTAATACTGTGGATGACTGCAGCATCCATAGCGCATAGCTTTTGGCCTCTAGATACGGGATGTTACAATTATGCCCTCTTTTTCCACAAATTAAACATTTTGAAAAATCTTTTTGAAATTTAACATTATTAGAATTCCTTTTCTTAATTGGTTCAATTTTATCAAAACCCAGTCCTTTTTTATTTTCGACAAAAGTTTGATTTCTTAGCAATATATTCAATGATTTTTCTCCCTTTGAAAATTTCTCTATTGTCGATTCAAGTTGTTGAACCTTAGCTATAAGGGCATTATTTTCATTTAATAGTGAGGTGCATCTTTTAATGGAATTTTCTTATTTTGCATCATCTTTATTTTTCAAAGTTAAAATTTCATTTTCGAGAGTTTCAATTTTAGTTTTGGACCTATTTATTTCTTCTTCTATACACTAACACTTCTCACAGTTTGAGTTAAACCTTTTAATGTGTTCAATTATAGATTCTAACTCATTATTTATCCCAAGTAGATTATTTTTCTCCGATTCAAGTTTATTATATCTTCCTTTAATTCTATTATAGCTCTCGTTTACCTCGTGATATAATAATAATAATATTAAATCAGTGTGTGATAATTTTGATACCTCACTTGGTTCATCGTCGTTGTCGCTAAATTTTCCTATTAGGCACTTATTTGCTTCCTCTTTCTCACAATCAGTGTTCTCCTCTTCTCCTTCACTATCATCCCAAGTGACTATGAAACTCCTTTTTTCTTCTTCTTTCCTTTGTCAAATCAATTTTGTGGACAGTTTGGCTTCATGTGACCCGGCTTCTTACATTTGTGGCATATAATCTCCTCCTCTTCGGATTCATCTAGAAATTTTACAATTTTGAGCTTTATCCATTGATTTATTGCTGGATTTTCATGCTTTCGAGTCCACTTCTTGAATTGCTTCATCAATCGTGCTAGCTCAATCGTGGCATCACCATCATCATCACTGTCGGTTGTACTTTTTAGAGCTAATGATTTCTTTTTCGAGTCACTGCTTTCATGTTCTACTCTGACTTTTAATTCCATCTCGTAACTGATGATATTTCCTATTATCTCCTCCAATTTAAGCTTTTTCAAATCTTCAGATTCCTGAATTACAGTTACTTTTGCTTCGAAATTTCAAGGAAGGATTCTTAGAATTTTTTGAACCATCTCCAATTCTATATAAAATTTTCCCAGAGTTTTGGAATTAAATACTATATTTTGAAAATGTCCATACATCACTTTTATATTTTTGTCTTTCATCATCATGAAATTCTAGTATTCATTGCTGAGCATTGCTAAATGAGATTCCTTATCCTGCGATGTTCCTTCATGAGTAACTTCAAGTGTATGCCAAATTTCCTGCGCAGTTTCACAGTGAGTAACACGATTATATTCAATTTTACCTAGTGCACAAATAATAGAATTCATAGCCTTAGCATTAGAACGATGTAAATTAAGCTCATTAGGATTTCACTTATCTTTTGGTTTAGGAACTTTGTTACCATCTACATTTTCCATAGGTAAATTGTATCCAGTTTCAACAATATCCCATGAATGTATGGTATTTAGAAAAAAATTCATCCTTGTTTTCCAAAACGAATAATCAGTACCGCTAAACATGGGTGGTCTGGCTATAGATTGACCTTCAAAAAAAGCATTATTAAAACTAGCCATAGTTAAAAAAGAGAATTTTTTCTACATAGCTCTGATACCACTTGCATGATCAAATTAACCCTTGAGGGGGGTGAATAGGGTTTATATAAAAATTCGTAGAAAAATAAAAATTGCAGCAGAGGTAATAACAGAGTAAATGCGGAAATAAAAACGACACACAAATTTACCCAGCTTTGGCAAACCCGCCTACTGCCGCCCCAAGGTTTCTACTAGAATTAAACAAACGACTGCTTACATACCCTGTAAACTTGTGACTATCACTTACCTATTTGTTCTAACTCTACGCTCAAAACCTTGCCACAACTCTGCCACAGAGTTGCGAATTCTCGAACTACACTCGTAACTTAGTTAACATTAGAGTTTAAAATTTTAAAAATAAAATTACAATTTAAGGTAAATTCAAACCCTAAATTAGAATGCTAATATAATTTAGCCCAAGGTAAAAAACATCCGCCCAATTAAATTAAGATAGATTATCCTCCTTATGCTTATTCAACTCGTATTCATTTCATGGCCGAACTCTTTTGCCTGCGATATAATTAAAGCTGTCGCTTTGTAATTCCGATTCGAATCGCCCTTCTCCTTTTCTGATGCACGCTTTTTTCGACTGATGGGTGATTTATGTTTGCGGTTGCTTCCTTGTCGATTATTCTCCAATTTGATATTTGGTATGATTTCTGCCCCTTTTCAATTTTTAGCATTCTCGACTTTGATTTGAGTTATAAATTGGTTAGTGATTTATTTCAAGGCTTGCTCTCTGATTTTGCTCGAACTCGAATGATTTAATGCCGATGATGACATGTGTTTATACAGGGCTTAATTTCCTATTTTCGTTTGTATATTTCGATTCGAACTTGTCAGAGCTTTTCTTTTTACGTTGATTTCTGATCGAACAACTTTAATGTTTTCTAACTTGTTCATTTGTGATATATATTCGCATATATTGATGCATATATTTTGACCCTTGATTTAATTCATTTTTGGCTTGACTTGATCAATCTCACTACTTTGGCTGAATATTTCAATGTCCATTTGAAATTTTGTTACTTACTATTTTTGACCGCTGAGATGCATGTTTTTTATGACCTTTGTATACTTTGTTCTTCTTGTTCGTGCATTGTTGATCCACTTCATACTGCAATGTCTTTGAACGTGTGCATTGTTGTCTCACCACTATGTTGTGATGCCTGAGCTTCATTGCTGTTATTGGCATCTCTGGTTGCTTGATTTGTTCATTTCATTGTTGACATTGATGGTTGATGATTTTTAAAAGCAGTAGTCTGTCCTTGCTAACTTGCTCATGTCTTTTGATGTTGTGACTGAATTTTTGATGCCTATGTATATGTATACATATATACATATATATGTACATGCTTACTTTGATGATATATACTCGCTCCTATGCTTATCACTACTGGAACCTGTTTAGCTTCCCTTGAGCATTGGCTATGTTAACCTTGTAATTCTATTTGGTTTGTCTTTGAACTTGCTATGATGCATGTTGAACTTCCCGGTTGTGATGCTTTGTTGCTCTTGAGCATGTTGGTGTGCATGTCTTATTTTTCACTATGTTGCATATGTGCACTACCTTTATGTATGCACTGATCCATTTTTGCACATGTTCTTGATCTTGGTTATGCCATGTTTGTATATGTGTTACTTTCACGTTCTTTTGTTCTTGACCCTGCACATCCATTACTGCACCACCCTTATGTATGTTTGCCTTGCCTCTTGTACATAGGCAATGATTTTCGTGTATATACATACATACATATGTGTGTGTATGTGTGAAATTTCTGATGCTTCGTACTCCTTTCTTTTGTGGCTTCTGATATACTGCCTTTGCTCTGATTGTTTCCTGACTATGTCTTGTTGCTTGTTGCCTTTGCTGGTTGTTCATGTGCACTTGACATTCCATATACTTTGTCGCGGCCGGACCATATGCACCGGAGTTGAGCACGAGAAGGCTTGGGCTTGACCTTGTGCATAATTGCACTGAGTTGAGCCTTTGGGCTTGACCTTTGCAACTGTTCAAGTGATTGAATCAAGGCTCGACCTTGTGATATTCACAGTGATACACCGTGCATATCACGAGATGTCCATGCATATATATATTTGTCACTGTCTAAGTATGAAGTGAAAAACTAACCTATAAACTAAGGCAATAATGATATTCCAATTCAATTTTATTTTTGCAATTTAGGTTTTTTTCTTCATTTTACTATATTGTTTATTTGATAGGTATAGGAGATGACTTGACACAAGCTGGAGCAATCAAATCAAGGTCGGCATAAAAAACAAACTCGAGTGAGAGAGTGAGAGTAAGAGAGATGTTGTATATGAAAGTGTATAGAAATGTTGTATATATGAGAGTGATAGTGAAAGTTGTATTGTATTTGAAAATGTAAAAATAGTGGAAGCTAAATGTGTACTATTTGAATTTGAAATAAAATATTTATTCAAATAAAGTTCTAATTCAATTATTTTATTCTACAAATATTTATTTAATTCTGTGAAAATGCAATAGTACTTTAACAAACACATTTAATGGATATATATATATATATACATATGTTTATTATCATTAAACGAAAATCATAAACCATTGTATTCTACACTTCCCTTCATTTTTAAAAATAAGTTACCATAATTTTAACTTATTAAAGTTCCTCCTTTATTTATTCCTATAAAATAGTTCATTAACACTTGTAAACTGTCCTCTAAAGTGCCCGAATAATTTCTTATTTTGCTTAGAAAAATATAGCTTCCCAAGCTATCGTAATTGACTTTATTTATTTCTTTTTAGCTATCCCATAGCTTTCGAACGTTGAGCCTAGTAATCGTGTATTGGCAATCCCATAGCCATTGTGGGTTCATTCTTCCGAGGACATCACTAGTTTATTTTCTTTCCTTGTTTATCGTGCGTTAGCTTCTCAAAAGCCTTCGTGGGTTGGTAGCTTCCAAAGCTATCACATATTGAACTTCAAGTAGTGGTCTTGAGTTAACTCCCTTATAGCCATCGTGTATGGACTTCTCTATAGCCATCATGTATTATCTCCTCTATAACCATCACGTGTTATCCATTATAAAGCTATCGTATATTAACTCCTCTATAGGAATCGCATGGTATCTCCCCTATGGTCATCGCTTGTAATCTCATTTATAGCCATCGAGTGTTTTCTCCCTTATGGTCGTCGCTTGTAATCTCCTCTATAGTCATTGCATATTAACTTCCCAATGCCGTCGTAGGTTGAACATATATAGGGATATCTTGAGTTAAGTGGGATGTTTGTAATTACATTACTTACTGATTCGTTACCTCATTAAGAACTTACTTTACACCAAATCCAATCTGGTATCGAAATCTTATTGGTTAATTTCTTTCTTTATAGTTTTCTTTTCCAGACTTGTTGGTTACACTTCTAATTAATTAATTGACTATGTGTAATTAACTAATTCCTTCCTTAACCAATTAATCCATATAAAATCAAAATTATATGGAAAAATCCTAAAAAAATAACCAAAAATCGTATTTATCATATTTTACCTTATCCTAATATTTCAGGTCAAGAGAATTTTTTTTTTAATAATTACTTTCCTAAAATTAACCTTTTTTCGAACTTAGAAAATTCATTATAATTCCAACTTAATTTCAAAAATTATAAAATCAAAAATCCATCTTTATTTCATAATTATAAACATCATATTTCAATTTTGAATCACTTAACTTAGATTAGTTCATGTTTTATCCTAAAAAATAAACAAATTCACTTTATTAAAATTTCCAAACACAACCAAACAATGTTTTAATCATTTAAACATGTTTAACATCATCAAAGCTTTCATATTAGATAAAATCCGAACCCAAACGGGTAAGGGTAGGTTTTATGGAAATTATATAAACCATGTGTAAGAAACCTTATTTAATCTTCCTTCTTCCTTAAAGTTGAATGCTTGACCTTCAAATTTTGATTTTTCCTCTTCTCTTCTATAAAATGGTGGCCGGCCTTGGCTTGAATTTTAGGGATTTGTTTTTGAAAAATAAAATGAAGTAGAAATAAGGGGATGTGGCCAAAGAAGGTGGGTTTGTGCTTTTGGCTTGGGCTAATATCTCATTTTAGCCTAGTCACACCATACACTTCCCTTAACACAATCCTTTCTATTTAACATATATATCTTTTATTTTCATTAACAAGGCTAACCTTAATTGCTCTAATTACCCTTGGTCCATTCAATTAACTTTATAAAGTGACTCACACTCAATTAGTCAAATCTCCCTTAGGAATTCTTGCAATTAAATTATTTAGTTCATCACCTTAATAATATCTTATTATTATTATTTTAATTCAATTCTCATATTGTGGATCCTCCAAAATATGGGCTATTATAACTTGTGTGTTTAAAACTGAAATAACTCTCACACTTGTGTAAACAACAACTGAACGAAGTTATTTAAACAATAAATATGAAATTCATGTTTTCATTTTAAAGTGAGTTCAAGTGGTTAAAGTTGATTCAATCAAAAATTGTTTTGAATCCAAAATGAAATGAAATTTAATTAAAATTATTTTCAAGCAACATATATTTAATTAAAGGGAATTCAATCAAAACGATTTCAAAACAACAACTAAAATTGATTAAACAACTTTGATACATATAAATTCGTTATAAATGGTTCAATACCGATCTGTATGAACAATATGAATAAATAATCGTATGAGACGAAGGATCTAAACTATATTAACATATTTGTTATATAATTAATTGAGAAATAGCAAAAAGGGTGGATCCAAATTGTATTAACAATAATTAATTGAGATGTAAAAAAAGGGATGTGAAATTACATTACAATATAAATATACAAACATTTGATGTACAGCATGTAAGGGATTCAAAGCATATGAACATGGTTAATATATAAAAAAATTGAGTTGAATATCACCTTAGGATGTGGCCAAAAAGCAGCACCTTAAACGATGAATAATAGCTCCTAGATTCTTAAACCAACCTCTAGATTTTGTAGGAATCAAGAAATAAAAACCATCTTTTTTTAGTTTTAATTTCATTTTTTTGGGACTTTTTAGCCATGGAGCCCATTAAAAATTCGGCTATAACTTGAATAAGGGGACGAAAAATGACAGAATGAGAATTGTCTATACAGAGCAATGAAATGAACAAGAGAGAACATGTTTTTGGCTAATTCTATTCATATATCAATAATCACTTAACATAAAAAAAGTATAGCAAGTTATCATACACCAAAAATTACTTTATATGTACCATTTCTTTTACCAAATCACTCATGATTTCATCTTGATTATCTTTCCACTTAAATTAAAACCTATTTACACCAAACTTGATATTACTAACATTTTAAGTTAGAATTCAATAAAATGAACTTTAAATTTTGGCACTAATATTGTAACTTCTTTATTTCATTTTTAGAAATGTTCTTAATCACAACAAAATCAACTCCAGGGTAAAAAATGGATAAATACCTTTAAATTAAAGGAGTTAGTTATGAAAATTGTTTCAACCGATACGTGTATTTAGTCCATGGGCTTGGTCGGGTGGTAGGGTAATATACCTCCCGAATGGGAGGTTTGAGGTTCGATTCCCACCTCCTGCACCATGTCAACCGAAAGGTATGATTAGCCTAGAATAGCGGTTGTGGCAAGCCAATCGCCTATTCCCAAGGTTTACTGTTCAGGAATCGCAATGTCAGTAATGATTGAACAGGTTTCCCTAGTTTCAAAAAATAAATTATCTCAACCGATACTTTAGGTTTCATGATAAAATGTCATAAACTTCTTCATCAAAATATATGTGTTCGATTAAATGTTATTAAATTCAATCTTTTACTTTGATGGGTCGAATGAAAAAGTAAAAAAGCAATTATGAAAGAAGGGTAATTTAGTAATACATTTTCTTAGCAAAATAATGGTGTGTATTAGGTGATTTTTGGTGGACGATCATAATTTGCCTATATTTTAAAGGTAACATTGAAACATTTCATTCCCTTCCTTTATTCTCTATTTAATTTCTAATTAAATCTCATCAAATCCTCTCCCTTTCTTTATTGTTTATGGCCGACCATAATAGGTGGTACACAGCCATAAAATATTTTGAAAATCACTTAGCATTCAATCTGTTTAAATCCAATTTAAATAGTCTATCGATATCGTATATCGATACGTGTATTAATAACTTTTATATATGCACTTTATTAAACACTAATGGTATTCAAACAATTCAAATCATTTAAAAATAATTAATATTTCATAAATATAAAATAATTTAAAAACATACTTTGTATTTATTCTATATAAATCCAATTTAAATATTCTACCGACATCATATATCAATATGTACATTTATAACATCTATATATTTACATTATTAAGTACTAATAGTATTTAGTCTAATCAAACAAAATTTAATGTTCATAAATATTAATTAATTTAATTAATTACAATGTTTATAAGAAAATTAAGTCATGTGGTTCATTCGGAGTATTCATTATTTCGATTGTGCGACTCAAAGATGTAAATTCAGTCAGCGATTAATATCGAAAGATTTGAATATTAATATCCACGCATGACCTTAGCTAGTGGTATGACATTTTGGTTGAATTTTTTGCTTACACTTTCAGTAAAATCTAATTTTACTTATTATAAGCGGTAAACATGTACTTACACCAATTCCCTTCATCAAAATCGTATCACATTAGGACTTATGAAATCTGGTTTTGGTTAAAATTCCAACATCATCCACATTCAACTTTGTAAGTTCAAGCACAAAATCCCTGATTCAATAATAACAATTATTATTAATTTTATTGGCCTGGCCATAGATTTTGACTTTAAGTTGAGTACAATTAACCGTGATATTAACCTCATACAACCGAGCAGACAAATTCTCTATTGAATGATGATTCACTTCTAATGCTTCAACTCGGATTCAACTATAGCCGTTTGATGGACGTCATGACATGATTTAACTATAATCAAAGTGGAGTGCCCACATTGATGTTTCATAGTATCCTTAAGTTGAGGGAACTATGTAACATCGTCACTTCGAGGTTGTCTTTTGATCTTAGTTATATCAACCAACAAAGAACTGTCGTGTGAATCATTCCATAGTTATCTAATAACTACCCGTACATAAACCCTTGATGCCCCAACACTCATGAGTACTATGCTACCCGGCATTTGAGATCCTTACCGTTGCTCAATTTTTCATATAAAAAAAGATGAATCAATCAAGGTTTCTTAACCTGCATCAGTCTGGGCCTGGTTGGATAAAATCTAGGCTAATCTACATCCAACAAGCTAGGGCTAGAGACAGGCTAGCCAAACTTTTTAAGTTATCAACCCAAACCTAAGCGGGACCCATGCCAGCCCATCTACTAAGTAGCAAATCAGGCCAGCATCCGGTTGGTACACCCCGAAGCAACTTCAACAGCCAATTTGTCAAGCAAAGCCAGACCTAACCATAACCCAACCCAGTCCACACCGGCTTGCCTTACTTACGACCGGCTCTCTTGTGTCATGGTATCCACTTAAGTATCTCTCCCAGCTATGTGCCGACCGGCACAGCTCAAGACCAGTCAAGCGTGACTCGTCATTAGCTTGGCTTCAGTACAGCCACTTAAGAACGGTCCTAAGTGGCCCGTGCTTGTCATCTCACATCCGATTTGGCACCTCCCCTTCGGCCTTATCCTCTATAACACTCTAGGCTTACAACCGACCGCTCAAGTTGGTGCAGGCTCTACAGCCAACCCATCTTCATATTGGCTTAATCATTACCCTCTTTAACTGGTCACAAGCAGCCCATCTCGTCGCCTCACATTTAGCACGTCCTTCATAGCTTAGTCCTTAGTAACTTCTTGTTTACTTCAGGTCTTTGGCTATCCACCAGTTAGCTTAGTAAGCCTTGCCACATCAACATGCAAAAGTAAATGGCAAGGGGCACACTAGGCATGTTTTCTTTTACAAAAAGCATATCATATTCCTACAGCATGTCGCCGCTGTTCATGTGCATTAAATGCACAGTAAAGGCAAGACATGCGCCTTGTACGGTTTCCTTGTTGGCGTTCATCTCATCCGCGCCTTCCTTTCACTTTTCTAACTGTATCCCATTAGTCTGTTCGACCAGACCAATGGCTAGGAGCTCTTCCCGTCGGATTTAGAGTGCAATCTCAGCCATCCATTATCCATTTCAACTACCACAAATACTCCATACATTGCCACTTCAAAGGGGTTGGAAAAGACAAGAAGTGTCAGTATTATACACAATTCGGAGCTCTTCATACACCAAGTCCTTAAGATTAGCTACTTCATTAGTCTTAAGTGCTTCATATTCTTGTTATTCTCTTGTAATTTTCTACAATTGTAAAGGAGATATATAGTAAGGGAGCTTCATAGTGGACGTAGACAATCTTGCTAAACCACTCTACATTTATTCTCATTTATCTTTAATCGCATAATTTCTTCCTTATTTTTCATTTTTAACTATGGTATTACTAACCAATCTTTTGCTAATATCACCTCTCAAATACACTTTTGAGATTGACTAAAAATCCAATCAACGGTTAGGTACTCCAGTCTCAATGGATGAATCGATATCTTTTCCCGAAACATATCAACTAGGAGTATTTAAAACAATATGTTATTTTTCGGTGTGATAAAATTCTCATTATTACAACATATTGTAATTACTATCACAAAACACATCATTTGAGAATTTTCTATTTTATAAACTTTGAATTGATTACTTAATTATATCATAATATAACAAGTGTATAATAGAAAGAAAATACCTTTTATTTTGAATAAGATTGGTTATCGAGTTATGTATATGTAACAAATTATATAATTACACCTAGGGCATAATCCTAACTCTATTAATGCCCCCATTATTTCTCAATTTGGTAGGAAATTTAAGTTCGAGAAAATTAGCATCATTTGATTCTATAATAACGTGTTCATTCTGTTGGAACTGAGCCAGCCTGTAGTGGAAGTTGTGGGTGAATTCAAAAAAATTGCCATATTGGACCTTAATTGGCCAATGAAGTCAAACGTATTTAGAACATTTCTAAATTTTATTTATATAAAATCTATTATTTTATTTAAATTTATTATATGATGTTATATAATTTAACTATGTTATATTAAATATATACATGTATCATATACACATATATGTGTGGGCATGTGTAGCATATAAATCAATGCAAGATATAACATGTCGGTGTACAAGTGTTGGGATTTACATCGCAACAGACACGTTAGCTCATCTGATATACAAATGTATTGTCCAAATCTATGTTTATATATATATATATATATATACTTTTATATAAATAAAAAATGTAACAAATATCAGATACACACACACACACATAAATATGAACTAAATTTTATTTAAATAATTTTGTATACAAATATATTTATATTTATTTAAAGACATAATTACAAGATATCAATATTGTATACATTTATATCTATATGAAAATATTTTAATTATCTATAGAATATACTAAATAATTTTTTTGCCGTAAAACAGAAATCAGTACATATATATAAATATAATTTTATATATTATATTAAATACTTATTGCATATGTATATAATAATATTATAATAAATATAGATTAGATTAATACTTAGAAATATACAAAATATATATTTAATAGATACGTATATAACAAGTCTTGCGCATGCCTAGAAATAAATTTTTATTTTTTTAGTTTTTATATATATATATATATATATATTCTTATATATAAAACAAATACTTCGGTTAAACAGTCAAACTGAAGCTTTTTCATGCTTCCTAAAATGCCCATTCATATAATTAATTAGTTAAGTAAATAGAGGACATTTTTGTCATTTTTCTGCCCATGTTTTCCATACCTAACCCACGTATTTTGTTAACTGCAGAAGCTACATTGCATGTTTCTATTCCCTAATCAAAACTTGAAACTGCGCGGTAGCTTTCATGGTTTCAATTTTCCCTTTGTAGAATTCAATGACTAACTTTGACTTCGTTTGCTTTTACAGAACTAGGAGGAGTTAGTGTCGAGATTAAGATCCAGCAAAATGATGTACAAGATAAGAGCGAAGATTAGTTCCAATAAACAAGTAATGTAATATTTCTTGTTGGATCTTATGTTTGGATTAATGACAAGAAATTCAACCGACACGTAGATTCATGAATCTACGACAAAGAACTACGAAGACCGGTCTCAACAATATGAAGTATGGTTCATATATATGTTGTTTAGAGTCTGTATATTATTAGAAGTATGTTAAAATCTCTCTGATATGGTATATGCACACTAACACGTACACAAACCATGCAAATGCACAAAGCAGGCTATAATCAGCCAGTTGAATGTCACCATTCAACCGTCTGACTGCTGAAACATAGAATATTTTTCTATGCAGTTTCAGCCGGCTGAATGGAAACATTCAAATGGCTGAATAAGACAAAAAATGGCCTGTTTTCTTGCTGTATCGAATTTAAACTAAATTAGATGGTTGAATTGAAAAATTCAGACGACCGGTTGTCGATAACGGCTAGTTTTCTGAAGGGATGCTTCTCTTCAACGAAGAGAAACATCTTCTATTCTAAAAGTTGCATCCGTTCCTTTTCATCATTCTTTTTCGTCAATGATTGCAACTCTTAAAACTCTATAAATAGAGTTTAGAATTCAACAAACAATCAACTCAACTGATTTCAGTATTCTTGAATTCTTATCTCTTATTCTCTATTTTCAATTTACACTCAAACTGCATACAATCTCTGATCATTGATCACTCTATCTTCCACATTCTTCAAGCATATTACACTATATATCACAAAGGAGAAGATTATAGGAAGAGTGTACTTCATTGACTTATCAGTGCTATTTTAAAGAGCATATTACATTCAGATACTTTTGTTTATTTGTAAAGAAGTCATGTTTGGTTGCTCAGGCGGTAGAAGTCCTATTCGGTTGCTTAGGCGGTAGAAGTCCTGTTCGGTTGCTCAGGCGTTGTAAACCTATTCCTCCGAATTAAATGAGGGTTGCTAGTTTAATTCCAGAAGGAGTCTAGAACTGGACGTAGAACGTGAGTTTGAACTAGTATAAAAATCTCTAGTGTCATTTACTTTACTGCATTATTTATTTACTTACTTAGTTTTTATTCCGCACAAGTAGTTTATAAATTCATCCATATTACATGATCATATAGCACAGTCTCTTTCATTTCTACCTATCTTCTTTTTTCTCATCATGTCCTTTTTTCATTGGTATTGATTTTTGTGCACGGTGCTATTCTAGTTTGTTTTTTATATATTGATTATCACTGTTTTGCCTTAACTATAAGCTTTACATATTTCACAGTAACTATTTGATGATTTGTGTAATTAGTATTTGCAATTCGTCTAATGCTTGGATGATTCAGGTAAAATTAATACAAGAAATTGTTGTCAAGGACAAAATTTCTCAGTATTTTAGCCTCAAGGACAGACCTTCAGTATTTTAGCCTGAAGGACAACTTTCTTTAGGTATTAGTTTTTAAATTTTTAGGTATCAGTTTGTAGTTATCGGTAGCAGTTTTTAGGTATCAGTTTTTAGTTCGGTAGCAGTTTTGGAAAAATGTTTGTCCTTATGAATAATTTTGAAAGAATGTTTGTCCTTATGAAAAAAAATTAGGAGAATGTTTGTCCTTGTGGATAAAATATTAAGGTCATGTCCTTGAGGCTAAAAATATGCAAATTTTTGTCCTTTAAAATTAATTTTCCAAATTAATAAAGCAACTGGATATGCTGGAACTGGATGATTCAGGTAAAATTACTTGAGGTTACTATGCTTCTCTGCGTTTTTCTCTTCCTAAAAAATTATTAATTCAGTCTAAATGGTTTATTTTTTGGTATGAGATGATTATTCATGATGTTCCATTCTCGGAGATGATTATGGATATGGATATCAAGCTTTATGGTGTGGGTATATGGTGAATTGATAAAATGGGTGCTTGATTGGTATTACAATTTATGTTTTGAAAATTATTACTGCTTTCTTAGACTATGTGTATACGAACAAAGAGGCATTTGAGATTTGCGTTCTATGATTCTTGCCTATGATATTTTTTCACTATCACCTATGAGCATTTTATGTATTCAATTATCTGATGTTTATCGTTCTCCTCTTATTTTCTAAAAATGTTTGCATACGGTCAATCTTTTTTCCTTTTTTCTTTACAGTTTAACCATGATAGTTTTGTCCATTTTATCTACTGTGTACACTATATCATAAGTACTTAAATTTGCTCTATATCCAAAGGAAGTAGATAGACTATGTTTTTTTCCTTCATTCTGCTTTTACTATGTAAGCTGTGTGCTATAGTGGCTATCTCTTTCTATTTGCCTTTTACGTTCATGTCTATTCATGAATTTGAATGGTACATGTTACTTTTTAATTTGCTTCTATGTATTTACTTGAACGTTCTATATGTTTTACGACGCATAAATATTAGAAAATAATGAATCTAATTGTTTGTCTACAAATTGGACCAACTAAACTTAGGTTTCGTTTGTTTAAAATGTTGAGTTCTAAATTCTAATTGTTGAACTCTAAAGTATGAATGCTGATTGCTGAAAGCTAAATTCTGAATAATCACTTACTATTTGTTTACATTCAACATTCAGAACAAATAACAACTTTCGGTGTTCAGAACAAAAAATAAGAAGTAAAAAAGTTTTGAATTATTTTGTCTGAATATATGGTTTTATTCAGAACACTGACAAAAAACAAACAACATATAAAGTTTTGATTTATAAATTAGAACTTGGATTCAAAACTTCTTATTAAAAACAAATGCACCCTTAGTATTCCCTCATCGTAATTAAACTTACAACTAAAATGGATATCCAAAGGCATAACTTCACACTACCTGCACCATACTTTTCATTAACCATTCAATGGGATTAGGAGGAGCGGTGGGGATGAAGAAGAAAATAATCTTGACTCCATCACAATAACACAACATATACAATTGCATATAACGCACATGTATCTTTCTTCTCCAGGCTACATCAACGACTACTTCTTGCATTCCTTCTTCTCCAAGCGACATCGACGATGGCTCATGATATCAGGATTCACGGCGTCGAATTCAAATTCAGCACATCGTGGTCCTTCTTCTATTGACGACATCGGCGATGGCAACACAACATGATGCGACTTCGTATTTTATGTGATTTCGATTCACTACAGCGCTACTTCAGATTCTCTTCAATTTTGTATCAACGTTCGTTTTAGCAATTGATTTCATAAATTTGATTTGTTTGCTTATGCTTGAACATGTTATTATATAGAAAATATATGGCAATTGCACTGTGCCCAAATGTTACAGTCTAATGAACAAACTAAGCACTTCGTTTTCAGAAGCGGAATGAATGGAAGATGGTTGAAGATAATTGTAGGAATGCTCTTGAAATTAATAGTAGCTATGTAAAGGTTCTGAAATTCATTATTCATATATAAGTTAGTAATCTACTTGCAAAATGTAATTCTGTGATTGATTTTTAAAGTATCAGAAGCTTCTCAAATTGGTATCATTGTCTATCAAATAGATAGGAATGCATATCACCATTTTATTTTTTTTGATCAACCTGTAGTGGTTATGCTTATTTTTGTTCACATTTTTGTTTTATACCCACAATACCTGCTCTATGACCTGATGCAACATGAAAATGTGGTGTTATATCAAATTTTGGTAAGTACGCTTTGTTTGTAGCTTTGATGTATGTGTTTTCCTCATTTTCTTTTAAATTTTGTCATTGGGGTAATCACAAGGCCGGCAACCTATATTTACCCACTCATATGCCGTACATGTGCCATGTTAGTTTTGTTATTATTGCTGTTGTACTGGAGAAACTATTACATACATGCATACAAACGTATCTTACAGTTGTCGAAACTGCTCATTTATATATTGCATTCTAACCATTACTTTAAATCTATGTTGTCACAAGCAACACCAAAGTTAATATATATACAATGAACTTGCAATTTCAGTCAATGTTAAATAATTTATTTGATCGTTCATGGTTTTATACATGAGTCAAGGCTAAGATGATGGTGATTATTATTTTATCTTGTACTAAAGATACAATGATGGTGATGATGTTAAACCTTTCAAATATCGTTTTTTAATACTAATTCCTTCTGTGCACGCCAAAGTATTCATGTATACACACATATATAGCAATTCTTTTCTAAGAGAGCAACTCCAAATCAATGGTTTAGGGTGGGATAATTCTTTCAATTTGATCGCTTATTGTTTAATGTACAGAGTGGGAAAATTCTATTCATTTTCTTGGCTCACGTTGGTTAATTGCAATGAAGATGAGTAACAAAAGATTGCTCTACAATGGATTGGGATTTCATAAATCCTATATCTGCAAAATTAAAGGCGTCGAATTTTGACATTTCTTTTCTTATGCTTCTCTAGGATTTAATGGTAATAACCAATACTAGCATCTTAGCCTGAAAGTAGATCCGATGATTTATGAATGAACTATATCGATGCAGTTATCAAAGAAAGACGTGCCTACTGTACGAGCCTTGTTTCAAAATTCAAAACGCAAAATGATGTTAGCGGTTGAAGAAGAGTGCTGTAAGCCCTGTAAGCAACCACGTTTTGTCATTTCTGGAAGACGTGTTATGTGTCATAACTGTTTGAAGGCTGGAGGAAATTAGCTAATTTCTCATGGGCCAGATGTATAATTGGGCTTAAGCGAAAAGCCCATTTGATAAATAGGCCTATTTAGGTTCATAAGTGTAAGGGCTGATGCATAGATAAGATCGGTGGTTATTAGCCATGGTAACTGCAAAAGGCGGAGGACTGTTGCTTTTGGAAACGGTGCAAGCGGGTACCGTAACTGACCTAAGAAGGCAAGTGTGGGTTTGACTGTCTTTGGGTCGGGTGGTTCCAAATGTTATCATGGGCTTGTATTTTATTTTACTTGTATCAGGCAATGCTTTGTAAGTAAGGTTATACTGTATGGTTTATACTTTGTAGCTTCCACTTTATGAAATATAAAGTGTACCAAATTTCACAATACACACACGTACACACACACACGCATGTGTGTGTGTTAAAAACCATACAGAATTATTTTATGATCAACAAAAAAAATAACTTTTAAAATAAAATTTGAGGTTTCCTTTAAATTCTAAATGATAATTTTTTAAAACTAATTAAAAATCTAATTTTTAAATCTCAATTAACATTTGAATATTTTAAAAAGATTTTTTTTGCCGATTGTATAATAAGTGATAATCTAATTTTATAAAATATAAAACTTAATTTATTACACATATATATTTTTTATAGTTATTTATATGATCAAATGATTTAAATATCATTTAAAATAATATATAAATAAAAAATATTTTGTTCCAGCCAAAATTATTATACATATATTAAAATTTATTTATAAAATTATATTATATTTTACATAAGTATGATATAGTATTTAAAATATAAATTATACACACATATATAAATATTATAGATTAAATTTATTTAAAATGAGAAATGTATTATTTTCTTAACTTTGAGTTGTGCTACATTTTGAAACATATACGTGGAAAAAAAAATTGATATAAAATATATAACAAATAATCAAAATTGGGACAATACATTCATATGTTGAAAACTTCACCTAACTAACAATATAATATGTAATAAATAAACTTTATATATATTTATTAATATGCATAAACATGCTAGAATCATACCTTGTAACCAAAGCCTTTAAGTAAACCTTGAAATGATGATATAAACTCCCTAAAACGATTTCCATCCCAAAAGAGTGCTAGTCCTTGAACTGCTAACCACCGGCTATCAAATAGCGCTTAATTTGATTTGATTTGAGCTTAAGAAATTAGAAATATGAAAGAAGGAATTTTCAGCCAGACCTAAAGGCTAAATAAAATTTCAAATACTGTGGTTAGAGATGCTTATATAGAGGAGAAGTAGGAGATATTTTAGGATCAATATCTTACATCATCTCTTACCAATTCTCTTCCATCTTAGCCCTCCATCTCAAATTCTTTGTTGCACCATCTTTGGCCCACCTACCCCTTATTGTGGTTGTACATGATCATCCCCTATATGGGCTTTAAACTCTCTTAAAGCCCGAACAAATAATTTGCAATTAAATCTAATTTAATGCTTATCGATATCGTAGATTGATTAATATATTTATAACTATTATAAATATATTTAATAATATTTCTTCAGCAAATTAAAATTAAATTTTAAAATTAATATTTCATAAATGTTAACTAATTTAATTAATTTATAATAATTACAACTTAATTAAATCATTTGGTTAAAGAATAATTCATCGTTTTGGTTGTGTAACTCGTTAGGTGTAAATTTGATCAGCGATTAACATCAAACTATTCGAATATTAACGTTCACACATCACTTAGCAGGTGGTGTGACAGTTTGGCTATATTTATCGTACTTGGTTTTTCGGTAAAATCCAATTTTACTTTGTTAAGCATTACCCGGTTGTGACTTTTATTTACACCAGTTCTCTTCGTCGAAAACTATATCACTTTGAACTAATGGAATTTGGTAACGGTCAAAATTCTTATATCGTCCACATTCACCTCTATAGTCCAAATACAAAGTCTTTGGTTCAATAATAGCAATTATAATTAATCAAAATGCTCTGATCGGAGACTTTGACTTTAAGTTGATTTCAATTAACCGTGATACTAACTCTATATAACCAAGGAGATGAATCCTCTCTTGAATAGTGTTTCACTTCCAATACTTCCACTCGAGCCATGTATAGTCACTCAATGGATGTCATGTCGTGATTTGACTATAATCAAAGTGGAACTTTTATATTGAAGATTAACAGTATTCTCAAGTCAAGAGAACTGTGTAAATCAATCACATCGATATTTTCTGTTTGACCTTAGTTATATTATCCAACAGAAAACTATCGAGTGAGTCATTCCATAGTTATCCAATAATAATCACTACGTAACCCTTTGGTTCCCCCAGTAGCCATGAGTAATATATTGCCTAACATTTGGAAAGCGTTACATACTCTAGTCTTAATGGATGTATCGATATTCAGTCTCGATACATCTTGACTACGAATATTTAAAATGGATATTTATTATCATTGTGATAAATTACTCGCGGTTGCAACATTTTGTAACCAGTATCACAAAACATACGATTCAAGGATTTTCTATTAAATATATTTTTAATTAAATTAATTAATAATACAACACATTATATCAAGTATATAATAGAAAGAAAATACTTTTGTTTCAAACAAGATTGGTTATCGAGTTAGATATATATAACAAATTACATAATTACCCCTATTGCATACCCTTAACTCTATTGATCTCCCACTTGTTCTTGGGGTCAATTATGGAATCTTGTTCCAACTTCTCCAGTCGGTTCCTCAAAACCAATCGGGCCAATTCCTCGGTGAATGGGTATGCTATTATGCTTCCATTATCTACCCTATCAATCAACTCTCACTGACGTTGATAAACTGATTTATCATGTGGAACAATTCGAAGTATGTCTCTCAACTTCCAGCGAGCTCTAAGTTCTGTTACGAACTATATCGCAACATTATTATCATATAACAATGTTATGTGATTCTCAATATTTGTAATCACCTTCAACTCAGCTATGAATTAGTGTATTTATATTTACATACACTGTTTTTATTCCGGCGATGTTCAAGGAAATGTACTTATCGTTTTCTATTGAATCAGCAACAATATTTTATTTGGAACATTTCCAACCTAAAGATTCTTAACTTAATCTTATTATTGACATATTATACTTGATATCACTTATGAAAGTTTGAGTCTGAACATTCCTTCATAAGGAGTTTGTTGTTTCAGTAAACAATTCTCTAGTATTTTTAAATACATGAGAACACTCCAAACTACCATTTAGTGATCTTTAATTTGGATTTAATATTTGCTTCATGTATCAAATACATTAACAAATCATTATATTATAGACAGCATAACATGTATGCTAATTCCAATCGCCAATGCATAAATAATCTAGTTCACATGTTACTTATTAAACATTTTAATAAGGTGTTTCTGCATATCGTCTTGACATTCCCAACGTCCTTTCTACTATCTATGAAAGACATCATTCGCAAATCCAACGTCGAGTATTAAAAAACTAAAGCTGATTTCAAAACAAGTACATCGTCAACAATCATTAATGTTTTTTTTACTTATGGTTTAGAAATATTTATGTACATTTTAAATTTCTTTCTTATGAGCACATGCTTCCTCTGCATTTTGATTGACAATCAAACCATTTGATATTTCTATCAAAACACTTGTTCAATTTTAATGCTTGTCAAATGACACTTTCGTATCTATTCTTGGATTATATCCAAAAACTCACAAACCCAATATCGCTTCTACTGACTTCAAGACACTTTGGTTTTATGTGTAAGCAGTTTTCTTTAAATCATTATTTAGAATTTTCTATTTTTAACACATAAGTACCAAAACATAAAGTCATACCATGCGATAGTTTTGTGAGTAAAATCCAAACCAACTTGAATACATTGAATGGTGAATCTGTTAAGTTAATTTCAATAATTGAAATTCACAGTATTATTCTTATCAATGTGGCTCACTATATTCCAACTGCATTTGTCTTTCTATTAAAGACACAATTGCAGCCAATGGATCATGTCCTTACGGATACAACTATCAAAATCATATTTTGATAATGTACTTGGAATCTATATTAGATTTGTGCATCATACCATGTCATAGAGTCAATACTCCTAATGGCTTAATTAAACAATCGAGGATTATTTATTCTTGACATTGACAAAAAATCACAGTTTCTCTTTAATATACAAGAATACTCATTAAACATTCTAATGTATTTGTATTCATTTAGGTTTGGTCAATTTCATTTCATCCCTTATAATCAGTTTTATCACTGGATCATACCCAAATTCAGTTTTATCGTTGGATCGTATTCAAATTCATTTTATACCAATTAATTCTTAATGAAATTCCTTCGCTATGAAGTTGGTATTTTTTGAAACAATAGTTGTTTCTCAGTGCAACGAAACGGGCATTCATAAGAATTTTATGATGTTCCTTATATAAAACTGATTTTGCATTAGTTCAATATATATATATATATGTATGTATGTATGTATACATGTTTGTATGTATGTATGTCCACAACATATATTAGTCATATAATGACTATTGTTCCCAAAATTCTCTTGGGTTGATTTACAAGATCCTTTAGTACAATTATTACGTGCATTCTTTCAACTTGCACAACCTGCCAAATCCTTGGCCTAGGATATGTAGATGTTTTTTTATAAACCCTTATCTCAGATGGTTTTGTAAAATATTCTTTGGAAGATATTAATTTTAACCTAGTGTACTACTCTTAAGTACATACCTTATAGAAAGAATTTAACTCGACTTTACTCATCATTAATCGTGCATTGTCCAATAAAGTTCAAGTACTCTTTATTAATACATCATTATGTATTATAGGAATGAGTTACCTTTGAGATTGAGTCATTATCCGTATTAGGTACATACGAAACTCTTTCCTAATATAATCACCCATTCGATCAAATCGAATCATTTCTGTTGCATGTTATTTTATTTACTTCTGTTTTATATTCTATAAGCTTATCATGGACTTATACATGTATATCAAATACACATATTGGTGTTTGTGGTAACTCATCGGTGAATATGACGAAGAACGTGGAACCACTTTGGTATTAATAGACTTATAATTGCATACATCCATATGTATAAATCCAAAGAGTTTATATTTCTTATAATGCTTCCACTAAATGGGTGCATAGCCCTTAATTGTTTGAGATATAATTAATTAGTATCAGTTGATTCATAATCATATAATAAAAATTATTTCTCAAAACTACTGCTTAGTCTATAATTCTAAAATAATTGCAAATAATTTTTGATACTTTAGTATTTTCCAATGCATCACTTTTGTTGTGAAAAAAAATACCACGTTATAGTTTTATTTCGTAACGAATATTCAAAATATTCACATTGAAATATAACCATGTCCATTTTTCAATCAACACTGAACAATAGTCATTATTTCATAAATAACGTTTTGTATGTTTTAGGAAAACAGTTTTCGTAATTTGATGCAATCAATAAGTGCTATACGGCATACTCCCACTATTTTCGCCATTACTATAATAGCGTACTAAATTCGAAGGTCCATCATTCACTTAATATAGATTATTTGTTTCATATACTGCAACTAGTTTACAACAGAGAGTTCTTCGATAAACTATCTTGAACTTAAGAAATAAATTTCATTGAAAACAATTTTCTATATGAAAATACATGTCATAATAGAAATCATATTCTCATTCCAATGTTAAGTATCAATTATTATTACAACAATTCTCGTTTTTGATGTTTCTTTATGAAGCAAAAGTGACTATTCACTCTCTTCATCCCAATTGTACCTTAAATCATATCTACTCTTGTACACATGTTTTTCTTCTTAAATGCTCGAACCATTCAAAAGATTCCCTTACTACAACATTGTAACAAACTCTTTACAAAAGTGCACTCAATCATCCTTAATATTTAAGGACATCAAATATGTTGCACTTTTATAGTAGCTTAGGTATGTTACCTAAGTCCTGTAATATAGCTAACTTAGTCGTTTCTTATAGTTGTTGAGGCATTTTTGCCTCAAACCTGTATTTCATCTGTAAAGTGGTATGACTACTATAAAACTAGTTTGCCCAATAATATTTTGTTTTTCCTGCAAAAAAATTTATGTTGCACTTTGCGTAAACTGATCAAACTGACAGTTCGGTGATCGAATTCTTAGGTCTTTCTTGTAGTTTTGGTCTAGTGTTACATTTAACACAATATGACCTTTATTGTACTCAATCAAATTGAATACTCGATCCCATAGTATGGTTTATTTGCTTATTTCAGATGAACTAATTCCACTGAAATATCGTACACTATGAACTATGATCGTTCATTATATAGCATTTATATGCAATTTTATATGGACCAACTATCCATAGTCTTGTATTTCTTTTGAGTTCCATACTCATAGAATGCAATATAAGGTCTCGACCAAATAAATACGTAATTGACCAAATTAAGAATATATTTAGTAGTTGTAAAATCAGGTGCTTGAATGGGTGTAGAAACGTTAACATGCAATAAACATTTATTAATATGTATATGTTATATTTCTATTTGTCAATCTTTAATTCAGTTCAATTATATATCTTAATTGATAAACATTTTATCAATCATATTAAATGCACAAATTTATCAATGTAGATTAATATAACATTATACGGCATTTTTTCTTACAACATTAGAAAAGTTAAATGTTATCATTTCAATTTTTAATAAGGCTCCCATTAGTCTTTTATGTTTTACCAAATCCTTAGTGAAACATAGAAGTCTTTTGACTTTACTAGTGGGTGTTAGGACTCATATACCTTGGGATTATGATCTCGAGGAAAGCTCAACAAATCATACGTCCACATACGATGGATAACTACTTGTCGATTGTATCACATACAACTCCTAACCCCATGGTTCCTTGTCATAATCATGTCTTTACCTTGAGGAAAGCTCAACAAATACTTGCGGTTATCTTAACTTGTTTATTCAATATATTAATAGTATTACACATAACATCCTTGGCTTGAGGAAAGCTTGACAACTAAAGAGTATGCAAGCAATCTATTAATATATATAAATGATAGACGACAACTTTATATTAAAGATTCATAATCTTTAATACATTATATCGAGTGATATCGACTTATGGAATAATGCATTTCTTATGAAATACCCTCGTGATTCAAGCGTCAGACACATCATTAATCACGGTATACGTACATATACATATGTATTATTTCTTGAGTCTATTTAGGGCTTCTTTGATGTCCCACCTTTAGTTTATACATTTATATTATATAAGTTTTATTATTATATAACTTTAATATTTTAATTAACTTATAATAGTCTTATGTATAATATTATATTAATTAAATCTTATTTAATTAATTTTAATCAAATAACATTTTAGTTAATTTTATACTATCTTGATATAACATTTATATTAAATATGTATTATATACTATAATCTTTATAGTATAATACATATATCTTATATATGTGTATTTTTATTTATTTAATTAACCTTTAATTAATTTGTTTATTTAATTAACCTTTAATTAATTTATTTAATTAAATAATTTGATTTAAATTATATATTAATTTTGTAAATCATATTATATAAATACATGTATACTTATGACATTTTAAAATATCATAACATATATAATACATGTATAAGTTTTCATTAATTAACTTATTTAATTAATTTATTTATTTTGTTAATATTATTAATAAATTTAAAATTTTGAAATTAATATTTAATATTTTCAAACATTTTGAAAAAATTTATTATATTATAACTTTTATATTATATGTATATCTTATTTTAAAATTAACTTTTAAATTTAAAATCTTATATTTTAATTTTCAAACAATTTGAAAATTAGTCGAAGGTCCAATTTAAATGGTGCCTCTTCTATTAGGGGTAACCTTTTGGGCTCACATATCTGTTCAGGCCAAGCTAGTAGTTAGGTAGGGTAGAATATTTGATTACCCAAATCCAGTCCTTCGACATTACCTTTCTTAGACAACATACTATTGGGTTGTTGGCTTAATTAGTTAACCCTTACATGGCAAATTTAGACTGCATAAGCTATTGGGGTCTGATATCATTGTTGGAACTGGACCTTTCCACGGCGGAAGTTATGGGTGAATTTCAAATTTTGTTACCCTGTTGGATCTTTATTGGGCCTATGAAGTTTAACTTATTTAGAACATTTCTAAATTTTATTTAAATAAAATCTTTTATTTTATTTAAATTTATAATATGATGTTGTATAATTTAATTTTGTTCTATTAACTATATATGTGTATCATATACACATATATTTGTGTGTGCATGTATAACGTATAAATCCGTGTAAGGTATAACATGCCCGGATATAGGGGCTGAGATTTACACCGCAACTGATACGTTAGCTCATCCGATATACAAATACATTGTCCAAATGTATGTTTATGTATATACTTTTATATAAATATAAAATGCTACAAATACTAGATATATCTTTATACATGAACTAAGTTTTATTTAAATAATTTTGTATATAAATATATTTATATTTATTTATAGACATAAGTATAAAATATCAATATTTTATAAATTTATATCTACACAAATATATTTTAATTATTTATAGAATATATTTAATAAAAAAATTTGCTGTAAAACCGAAACCAATACCTATATATAAATATAATTTTTTTAATATACATACATATATATATATATAATAAATATAGATTAATACTTAAAAATACACTATATATATATATATATATATTTAATAGATATGTATATACCATGTCTTGCGCTAGCCCAGAAATAAATTTTATTATTATTTTTTAATTTATATATATGTGTGTGTGTGTGTCTGTATGTGTATGTATATATATATATATTAAAAACCATAGGAAAGTATTTTAAAATGAATAAAAAAATAATTTTGAAAATTAAACTTTAATATGGGATTTCTAGTAAATTATAAATTATAATTTTGAATTTTGAAAATTTATTATACAATTTTATAATTTAAAACCAATTAAAAATCTAAATTTTTAATCTTAGTTAACATTTAAATATTTTAAAATTAAAAAAATAATGTTTTTTCCTAAATGTATATTAAGTTATAATCTAATTCTAGAAAATATAAATTTAATTTATAACATAAACAAATATTATATTTTATATAGTGATTTATATGATCAATTGATTTAAATATTATTTAAAAGTAGTATATAAATAAATAAAAAAATTGTTCTTGCCAATATTATTATACATATTAAAATTTATTTAAAAAATTATATTAACATATTTTATATAAGTATGATATAGTATTTAAAATATAAACTACACATATATATATAAATATTATATATCAAATTATTTAAAATAAAAAAAATGTATTTTCCATTAACTTTGAGCCATGTTATAATAGAAAAAAAATTTGATATAAAATATATATACATACAACCAATCAAATTATGACAATACATTCATATATTGAAACCATCACCTAACTAACAATATAATATATAATAATTAAACTTTTTATATATTTATTAATATTCATAAACATGTTAGGATCATACCTTACAACCAAAGCCTTTAATTATCCCTTGAAATGATGATATAAACCACTTGAAACGATTTCTAATCCAAAAGAATGCCAGTCCTTAAACTGTTGACCACCGACTATAAAATAATGCCTGATTTGATTTTAGGAAATTAGAGATACGGAAGAGGGAATTTTTTGCCAGACCTAGAGGATGTGGAAGCTAAAAATAATTCCAAATATTGTAGCTAGAGGTGCTTATATATAGGAGAAGTTTGAGATATTTAAGGATCAATATCCTACATCATCTCTTAGCAATTCTCTTCCATCTTTGCCCTCCATCTCATAGCCTTTGTTGCACCATCTTATAGCCGCACCTACCTCTTATTGTGGCCAAACTTGATCAACCCATATATGGGCTTTAAACTCTTTTAAATCCCGAACACATAATTTGCAATTAAATCTAATTTAATGCTTATCGATACCGTATATTGATTAATATATTTATAACTATTATAAATATATTTATTAATATTGTTCACCAAATCAAAATCAAATTTTATAATTAATATTTCATAAATATTAATTAATTCAATTAATTTATAATAATTACAAATTAATTAAATCGTTTGGTCAAAGGAGAATTCATCGTTTCAGTTGTGTGACTCGTTAGGTGTAAATTTAGTCAGCGATTAACATTGAACTATTCGAATATTAGCGTTCACACATCACTTAACAGGTGGTGTGATATTTTAGCTAAATTTATCACTAACTTGGTTTTTCGGTAAAATCCAATTTTACATTTTGTACATCCATATTTTCCAAATGATGTCAAGATAAGACTACTACAAGCACCGAGCCCGGAAGAACTGCTCCCATAATAGGACTCGAAATATGAAAAGGAAGCAAGAACAAAATCTAGATAATACAGTGCCAAAATCTTGAGTCGACGACAAAACATAAAGACTGCACCCTGCCATGGAACGTAGCTTTGGCATTATAACACTAGGCCAAAAATCTAAGAGGCTGTAAGGTGTAGGAACCAATCTACAACCTTAATGCTCGCGTCAATAGGTATAACTACGACATAACATCCAGGTATCAAAATATGAAGACTGCGCCATAGTTTCAAAGAAGAAAACTTAGAAAGTTGCAACTGCGGCATAGTCTTTAAGTCACAATGAGATGTTAAAACTATAATACGGCCCCGAAATCAACACTAACAATACGGAACTGCGACACAATCCCTCAAGCGACAATACGCAAACGGGGATGTGCCGCAATATTGAACTAGCATTTAAAGTGGCAGGTCTGTGCCATAATTTTTATCAAAAGGCTATAGAGATGCACCGCCATCCTGATTTGATGTTAAAGTGACAAAACTATGCCGCAATCCCACATCAATATCGAATTGATAAAGAATTCACCGCCATCTTGATGTGATAGAACAACGCCACAATCCTAGAAACACTGCCCACAAACATAATGGCTTGAGGGATTAGGCGATGGGAAATACTGCTTCGCCACCAAGAGCTAAACCTTGTTTCTTAAATGAAAACCAAGGGATCCCAATATAATCCCCAAGACTGTTAAACCCAGCTCAAAGGCAAGGGCGGTAGTGCAATCCTCTATCAATGAAAGCGACTCGGAATAGGGTTATGCAAGGCGGTCACTCTCCAAAATAGTAGCACAACATCTTCTACTAAGCCATACAGTTCAACTAAACACTACACTTTGCTGATATTTTGAATTGAACGATGTAGTACAACTTCGGTACTATTGAGATAGTATGGATAATATTTGATAACATTATCTCGGACATAAAGGAGAAACAACTCCCAGTAAACTAAAGCGAAGTCTTGAATTGTTGACGATGGTGTAGTTCTTCCCAAAATGGGAGGCGGTTTCTTATTATGGCTTCACCCACACACATGTGCAGTCTACAATCCTGGTTCTTTACATTATCAGAAAGTCATTGTCTATTCAAATTTGGGTTTTCCCGTTTTAATCTTGAACTTTCCGCTTAAGTTCAGATTCTACCGCTTAAATTATAGTTTCTTACCAAGGACCACGTTAATAATCTGTGCATACCAAATATGTAAGGTGGACGGTCGACACGTAGCACGATCCAAAGGCCGAAATCGAGAAGGCGAAAGAATGATATTGGCAATCCACATGAATCTCTGTATATATAAATGAATATGGCACTGTAGTAGAAGGAGTGGGGAATTTTACTCTTTTTGGACACACAAAATCGAAAATTGTACTCTCTGTCATTTTTGTTTGTGCTAAGAACCAAGAGAGAAGGAATAAGACATTTGACCCATGGACATAGAATTCATTAACATCTGAACGACGTAAATTCTCTATTTCCTATTTTATTAATTTCAGTATTTATTTTACTGTTTAAATGTATCAGTACTTAAATCGGGGTAGATTGATTTAAGGAACTGATTTTTACTATTTTAGAATATTTCCCTCATAATTATGTAAGCGTTAAAGCGACAAAATCACTCTTCTTAAAGGATTCATAATTACAAAAGTGTTTAGCGTCGTGGTTACTTCATAAAAAATACTTGGTTGTTTCTGAGATGAAAAATCTCATTAACATTCTTGGCGCTAGAGGAGGCCTCTTTCCTTCTCCAACAAAAACTTACCTACACTTTCTTCAGACACCAATATAATACCATGAATCCCTCAAATTCCAATACCCCTCTTAATCAAGAGCACCTTCACCTAGCCTCAAAAATCCCGAAAAGGCCATTCATCCCCTCTGTAGCCCAAACTGAGGTGAAGCTTTTGCAGATCCTACCTCAGACCTTGTCCTAACTGCACTTCAAGCATTCATGAACCAAATAAACCAACACATAGAGGGATTAGAAAGATCCATGGCCCATCATACTGCTTTTAGGCCAACCTCCCCTCAACCATGCACAGCTCAACACCATCACTCATCGATTCCACGGGCTGTGCGGCATATGAGTGACGATGGCACTCTCAGAAATGAGAATGGTGAAGCTGGCCGAAAAACCATTGCCAAACTCAAAGGTAAACTCCAGATCAATCCTCATATCAAATTAAAGCTTACTAACATCAACCCGCTATTACTAAATAAGCAACCATGAACTACTACCGATGATGATGAGATTACTTCACTTTGCAGGGACGGTTCTTCCCAAATTGTTCCCAAAGAAGATGAGATCCATCAGCTAAAGGCTCATGTACAATAGTTGGAAAAATTTACCGGTAACACAATTGAGATTAATTAAGGGAAGAAGGTTCTTCCCCATTTACTAAAACCATCACAGAAGCAAACAGTCTGGACAACTTCAAAGCCCCGTCGATTGATAAATTCAATGAAACACTAACCCAGATGACCACATCTGCACCTTTGAGTACTATATAGACATTCTAAAAGTGGGGAGGATGGCTTGGTGCAAACTCTTTCTAGTGTATCTAGCTAGGGCTTCCTCAAAATAGCTCAAGAGATATGGACCAGGGGAAGTTCGTTCTTGGTGGCAGCTATCCGTCGATTTCCTAAGATAGTTCAACTCGGGAAGGAATGCTTTCCCGGATGTAAACACAATGTCCTGCATAAAGGAGGGTGAAAATGAGAGTCTGTGCAACTTTATGAAATGCTTCAAATCCGAGGAGCTTCGTATTGGGATCAATTGTGAAGAAGCGATACTAATGGTGGTGCATGTCGGGATAAGAAGGGATACTTCCATGTGGGAAAAGAATAGCAGAAAATTGTGTCACGGCACGAAGGTCTTATATTAAAGGGTTAGTGGCTACATCAAAATGGAAGAGTCCAGGTCTGCATCATAGTCTGAAAGAGCTTTTGATCCCTATAATGAGAAGAAAGAGGGCCAGAAGGATACCATCTGCCCATGAAGTGACAGAGGGAATTAAACTTCATAGCGAAAACTCCCCTTACCCATACTCCTAGATAAATATGCGAGCTGACCAGGACTGAGCTGGCCTATAATATCACAAACAAGAGGAAAAAAGCAGAGCAGAACAGAGGTGGAGTATGATACTGCTTCCACAGGGCCGATGCCCATCACACAAAAACTGCCAGCAACTGAGAAATGAAATAGAGAGACTGATTCAGAAGGGATTCTAAGGCAGCTTCTAGAAGGAATACAATGGGGAAAGGACCGGGAACCTCACTCTGGACCCAAATAAAAAACAGCTGAAACCCCACTAACCTTATAGTAATAATTCATGGAGGACCCACCTAATAGGAAAAGGTAAGAAAGCACAAGAGCAGTATGTGCAAGAAGCCAAAGTAGAATAGGGTACCATTTTCCATGTAAAACAAAAGCTGGTACAGGTTATAGTTTTTACAATAGCTGATGCCACTGGAGTCATCTTCTCACATTAGGATCCACTCATTATCACGGTGCAGATCTCAAACTGCACCATGAAGAAAGTCTTTTTGGATTTTGGTAGTTCTATTAATTTCATCTTCAAATCTACGTTCAACTAAATGAAACTTCTAACGAAGATATTGAAGCCAAGCCCTGAGTCGATCTACGGTTTCAATAATACAGCAACCGCCCCTACTGGAGTAGCTCGCTTACTTGCCACCACTGAAACTGTACCCTATAACACCCCGTAAAATTAATGATAATTAATAAATAATTAACAAGGTTTCAAAAATGGAATTTAAGCAAACGACGGAATTTGGCCATAAAACTTATACCATTGCATTCATGGTGATTTTCTTAGCAACTTTCATTTTTGAGTTTCGTGATTAGAGCTCAAACAAAAAAGTTATTTACGTTTGAAATTTCCGAAATGAAAAAAAATAATTATTAAATGTAGACCCTACCGGCCGACCCCCTCGTTGGGCCGGTCGATTGCTAGTGGTCGACCGCTTATAAGGGAGCGATCGAATAGTGTATGGTGGCGACTAGGGTTTGAACCTTGGCCACATGGACCAGATTTAATTACTTTAATCTAACGGTTACGATTAATTCAAGCGCCTATAAATACAGGCCTAACCCCTCACTTCTCTTCCCATATTTTCTAATCAAAGCAGCGAAGCTCTACCATTTTTCCTTCTCCTCTATTTCTATTAATTATAAAATATTATATATATAAATAATCAAAGATGGGCAGAAAATAAAAGAGAAGAAGAGAAGAAGCGAATCAATACTGCGCAAAGTGGTAAATTTCAATAGTTATAAATTTGTATTCTCCTTAACCCTAAATCTTTTCTCAGATCTTTAATTCTAGTAGTATGTATATTCCTTGTTGTAAATATTCTTTTGTATTAGAATGGAAAAGGAGTCAAGTAAAGGAATGGATTCAGATTTTGGACATTTGGAAAGCTTGAAAGATGAGTGAGAAATTATATAATTTATTTATAACATTGAATTTATATCGTTGAATTTTATTTAAATATTACGCCTATGCAAGATCTATGGAGTTATAGGGTTAGGAAGATGAAATATTGCCTGCATATTCTGTAATAATAGGTAATTGAAATAGGAATGTTTTTTACACCCTAATCTAGAAATTTGGAAACCGATCCCTAAATTTGTTAAGGTTGAATGTTAATAAGGTTATAAAGTTTATTTTAGATTTATATTTGTTGCATGTTAGTATTAGTTTAGATTGCCCTAGTTTGACTTGGAATGTGAATTTTTATGGTTTAATTTATTAGGGCGGGGTATAATTTAATTATATATATTTTTCTGTAATTTCCATAAATTATCCAATTCAAAATATATGTATAAAAAAGTGCATCATTTGAACTAATAAGGAATATACTGAAAATGAAAGAGATGTGTACAGTACGAAAATTCTTCTTCGCAGTTTGCACTGTTTATTTCAGTAAAAAAAAGAGAAAATTTCTTGTAATTTCAAACTGGGAAAAATTCTCATTTTTGGGTAATTTATGGAAAGTTATAATGGTAATCCTTTTAGGAACGATATCTCCGATAAATTAAAACGTGGAAAGGAATGTTCTAGTTTAGAAATTAATAGTTAGAAATGTGAAAAAATATATTTATACACACGTGTAACCTCACTTATCAATTGTGTATATATATATATATGTATGTATGTGTATGTGTATGTGTATGTGTGTGTATATGTAGCGTGATTTACGACGATATTTATATTAGTAATTAATAGCATATTAAATTGTAGGATTAGAAGGTGTAGATGGAAATGTAATAAGGTAATAAATGTGCTATTAGTAGGGAGTTATAAGAATTAAATGGGGACATAAATGCAGTTAATAAGAATGATTATAGAATTTAAGATGGCATTTATGGGGAAATGAAATTGGTTTAATAGGTTGAATTAGAACGAATAAATGAATATTATTAGAGATTGTCCAATTAGAATAATAATGACCATTTATTACGGACAATTGACATTTATGGAATATAGCAAATAAGCGGATAAGATAGGAATTAAATTCTAGAAGGTAGTATAATTTAATAGCAAGAAATTATACGGCCTTAATTATACAATTAGAACAAGCGTGAATTAGTGGCTTAGCCCAACAATTAAGCCTAGGATGTTAATTTTAGTGGGTTGAGATGCGAGGTAAGTAGAGTTACACAACAGAAGTATGCCCTTCAACTTAAGGCTACCAGCAGTTGCGTATACTTATTACTGATGTGAGACATCTCTAACAATAGGAACCATGGGAAAGGGATATGCATTATAGCTATGTAGAGAAAATATACCAACGGTTTGGCTTGGATTTGAAATATTAAATGAACCAGTACTTTTGAGGAAATGAGGTCTGCTTCATTTATAATAAGAGGTATTTAAGTAACCTAAAGGAGCATTTTTCTTGACTTACATTAGGTTAGTCTAAACGAGATGTTAGCTAAGGAAGGTCGACGGGCTATGTCAATATTTTTGTTGGACCAGTATTTTACATAAGGTTGGCATTTAGGCTATGACCATCGGTGCTCCCAAGCAGTTGGTAGCAAAGGCTCGGGTTATGCCCAGATGGATTTTGCTATCTACTAGCGTAGAATCTATATGGGACATGCATAGACCTTAAAGTTATTTCATTAAACATTTGTTTGTTCAGAGGTGGACTGGTTAACTCTTGGATGAGTCTTTAAGATGCATTAGTAGTAGGGCAATTAAATTATATATTATAAAGCTATATATAGGTGTCATCTGTCTCTATAGCTAGGATCGATTGACTAGCATTTACATTGCAGCGGGCCTGCTTCGAGGATTGAGGTAATAAATGACCGTTGGGTCTGCCTCCTCCTTATTTAAGAAGTATTAAGTGGTCGGGGTTTTTGGGTAGTTTATGTTTAGATATATGTATATAGACACATATATAGTTATACCTCCGAGAAGGTTAGGTATATCGTATGCGCACATAGAATTTAACGGATTAGCCGTAAATAATAGACATGCATGGAAATCAATCGGCATAAATTAATGTTATAGGTAAAGTATGTAATTTTCTGGTAATAAAAATATTGTTCTGAACCCCCCCTCACCATTACAACACACAGGATAGACTTAGAGGGACTGGCTACTAGTGCAAGATGAGACGGTAGATGGTGAAGTCATCATATTCATGCTCGATGCAGATAAGGCTATTTAATTCCAAGGTAGTAGTCTTAGTCAATACGTAAGTTCTATTATATTTTTCTACTCCGTTGTTAGTTTATATTGATCACACTCTGAAAATAATTGTGATTATTATAGGTTACCAAATCCTACGATCCATGCCCTATGAATTGGGTTTCAATTTACTCCAAATTCGAGCCTATTAAGGCGTGGGTTGTTACACTTGGTATTAGAACCAGGTTAGATCATGGGAATCGGGATACGTCAAGAGAACGTATTTGTATTTTTACCTATAATTATATATTTATATATAATTATTATGCCAAACTTTATAAATTTCGACTATAAAAGTAGTTGTAACCATATTCCGAAGGGATGGACGAGCCAACTATGAGTTAGGCTAATAAATAGAGTTATATTTATACACCTACCTTGATTATCACATGGAGCATTGGCTATACTGTAAGGCATCGACCAAGAAGAGCATCAGCACGACATATAGAAGGAATCTGGATGGAACTTGACTCCTTTGTTGGATCTAGGCTGCCTTATGATGATGGATTTCGATGGATTGCCGATTGAATATGTACATTTCATCAAGATATATGGCAATTAAGAAATTATATGTTGAAAATATCTGAAATTAAGGTATAATAGGAGTGGAGCAAGTTCCCACAAAAAGGTGTACATTAACCACCACAAGAGGATGGACCGAATTTTTATGAAGGTGAGTAGAATGTTTAGAAGAAAGGATGAATAAAGTCCATTTCTAAGTCCAACCCCATGTTAAAGAATCTGAAAAAAGGTATTTTTGAAATTTCCTTGAAACATTTTGAATGCGTTTTTCAAAGGATTTATTGGGAATTTGTTGTTTTGAAAAAGTAAGAAAATTTTGAAATTCTTAGCTTAGAATTGGTTAGGTCAAAAGTTTTTGATCTAAAGGTTTTTGGTAAAGAGGGTTTTTCGTTTTTTAAATGAATAGAAAATAGAGTGTAGGTTTGACTCGATAATTTTTCCTATTTTTTACATTTGGAGGTTTTTAAAATTATTTCTCTAAGGGGTGGATAAATGTAAATGGTACTCGATTAAAATGGGGTAAAATGAATAGAAGGGTAAGCAAGCCCGATAATAATGATTAGGAGGAATATTCCTGTATAAGGTAAATACAGGGAATAATAGCTAAAATAGATTGTATATCTTTTCATATTATTGAAGAAACACCCAATGACTAAAGCAGTACGCGAATGCACTGCAATGAATCATATTGGGAAATTCAGATAGAAATAGCATTATAAATTCACATATAATAATAGGAATAGTAATCTAATTAGAAATAATATAGGAGAAAAGCAATAGGAATAGGAAAGGAATAATGGATAATTTCCATAGATATGTATTAATTACATATATATTTTAGCTAGGTTCTTAGATAGATGTGGTAATTGCACATATCTTCTAGAAGTCCCCCTCATATGCTATTGAAACCTCTGCCAAAGATGGAAGTGGAAATAGCATGAGTAGTAAGAAAATAATAGGATGGAAGTTATCCTCGTCTGCTCTAGTTTACATTTTTTTTAAGTTATAGAAGATATTTTTGAAAAATGATTTAGTATGACAATTGGGATTTCAAATGTGATAAATGTTTTGAGTTATAAATCCTACTTTTAAAAGAAGTAAATTTCTATTGTAGGAAAGTCTTTGAAGTAGGAAAATTGTTCAGAATGAGAAATTTTTCATGGCTCCTTTTGGAAACCAAGAAATCTCTGAATGTGATGAAAAAAGGTTTCCAAGTCAATATTTTCAAGATAAAGGTTTTCGATTAAATGCTTCATGATTGTGAAGTTTTAGTTGTATAAAGAGTGGTGAAACCAAACCAATTCTCAATATGGAGTAGATAGGATGACTACATAGATAAGATGGGGTAAAGGTCAAGGATATTAATAAAATAGATATGAATGCTCATAGGGTAGCAATAAGGAATCATCGTTGACTATAAGGAATATTGGGATGAACCTAGGAATATTTTATTAGTGATGTGTGAAAACCATAAAGGAATAGGAAATGGTATCAAAGTACAATTTTGCGAGTCCTAGGATATACTCGCATAAAAGATCAAGGATAAGAAAGGTGAATACCAAATAGAGATAATATCAAGAGATTTTGATTAAGAAAAGATAGTAGTAAGATGAGTGAAGAAGGTAATGAGATGGCGAACACACACAAAGGATGTTAGTTGACTCAAGGTTAAAGAAGGCAAGATAGATGGAAGGAAAGTAATTCCACCAAGCCAATTTTCTGAAGAGTTATTCTAAATGTGCATAGTTTATATTTCTTACCCACTATAGAGTTGGAATACATAGTTTATCTCACAATCGGGTGTAATATTAGAAGTAATGGATGGACCTTATTTATTAGAAGCCAAGAAGGTGACTTAAAGCATGCGGATGATAGTAGAATGGCATACTAGAAATGTCCATCTTAATTGAGTGAGGAGTGTTAGGGCCATAACACTGTTAACATCAATTGATGATGAATGGCAGCTTTCAGCAATTATTTCTTTAAGGTTTTTGGGTTGTAATCGCTAGTTGTCTCTCTCTGAATATTAGAGAATCGTACGAAATGATACGAGATATGTTCCTATTTTATTACCATGTTGATGGTTTGGGTGAGCTTTGAACGCCTGATATATATTGGAAAATCATGTAAATAAGAAGATCTCATAAGGACACTTAACTAGTGGTAAATGTTATTAAATTTGGAAGTTAATTAGGAAATTAGGTTAGCAACTAGAAATAAAGAACGCTTAGATCCTAAAACTTTAGAATTTTTGTAAAAATAAATTTTAGCAAACGGAGGATAGGGAAAGTTAGTTGTGAAATCACGGGTCACTATTCCTATTCCTTAAATGCTAAAATTTATGAATAGGCTTATGTGTCGTTGTTTAGGAGTAAAGAAAGGTTCCTAAAATTTTAGATTAACCGCACAATATTAGGGTCAATCATATGTATTAACTCATTGATTGAGTCCCGATTATGTTAGAATGTGGCTTGATTTATTTTGAGGATGAAGTAACAAATGTTTTAAAAAACTGTGTTTAAATTCTTTTGAGAAGTTGAGTTCAAAAGTTTTTGGAAAATTTTGTTCAAGTGCTTTTTGAAGAAAAAAAAGATGGTGTTTTAATCAATTTTTCAAACTATTTTGCAAGTTTGTTTTAAGAGGGGAAAGTTTTCTTTTGAAATGAGAAAATTTCCAATTTTCAAATGCCATATTTTTAATGTAGAGAGTGTCGATGTGTTAGTAAATATGAGTTTTATTGCCCGACAAGGGTGACAGTATACTAAACATAGATAATAACAAGGGAAAATGCTATTTTAGCTTTGGAAATTTTATTTTCATACCTTGTTGATAGTGAAACGAAACTTGCATTTAAGATAATTACATTTTAATATCCAAAAATTAACCTTCTTATGCGTATTGAACTTTGAAAATTTGGATAAGAATTGGAGACAAAAGAAAAGATTCCAAGGTACAATGGAATAGGTATTCAAAAAGAAGGATGGAAATGTAAAATTTTCACATCAAACATCTTTTTCCGGCATGGGAGTATAATTTAGAAATCTAACTTTTTAAAAAATTTGGATGTTAGAAATCGTGTGTTAGGTTTTGGATGGTAGGGATTGGATGCAAAAATAGTTGCATCATATAGAGACTTGCATACATACAAAACAGTCGGTATATATAGGTTGTTTGCATCATATTTTTAAAATGTTTTTAAAAAGAATGCATTCATATAGTAAGCATCGATGTAGAGTCATTCTGCATGTGTGTCTTATATGTTGTGATACACCATACACTTGTACACGTTTGGCTATAAAATTGATTGTACGCTAATTGGTTGGGTAGCTTAGATTGGTAGCGCACTATGTTACATGATTCAACTCTTGGAAAATGTGATGCCCCACCCCAAGACCTACATTAACAAAGAGAATTAGTGGGTAATTCTGTCTGCTAATGGGGAGAATAGGGCTGGTTAGGAGCGACCATCTATAATCTTGTCTTAAACATCTACTGCATACGTCGATAAATGCTCTATATTTTTTTTCTATTTCAAGTGGATCGACATATCCAATAAATTCTTAATACAAAACTATAGATGGCTAATGGATCTATCAGAACATAATACAATAACAGAATTCATATCACATCATAGAATAGTAATCATCATATATATAAATACATATACACAGATACATCCCAGTATGATACAAACTGATACACAAAAGTGGTATGGAGACCACACTATATACATATAATCAAATAGATATCAGAGTCAAGCGGAAAGAAATATAAACTACACAAAAGTGCTAGGCTGATATCTAAGTAGATGCATCAAAGCTAAGTCCCGTAACTGATAGGTAACTTGAAACAACTCGGTCTGGCCCGAAATACACGGGTCAGTCTAGCTAAAACAATCAGTTAATGAGCGCATCAAAGCTAAGTCCCGTAACCGATAGCTAACCTGAAACAACTCGGTCTGACCCGAGTACAAAATACACTGGTCAGTCTAGCTAAAACAATCAGTTAATGAGGATAGACGATAATATGAAGCATAAGATACAAGGAAAAATTCTTTTCGAATGAGAAGAGGCAACAGAAAGAATACAACCCATGACTTAAGTGAACTAATGTCACTTAAGTATACAAAGACCTCAAAAGAGGTAAATTTAATAATAATATAAACATTCGCCTCATATCATCGGCGACATCCCAAAATGTCTACATGGTTTCCATGAACCATATCTCCTCAAAAGGAGAAACATCAATACAAACTCTCGCCAAAATGGCAAACATAAAACATTCCCAAATAGGATGATCCAAAACTCAAATATAGAAGAATCTCCAAATTCAATTATACCTCATCTCATTGGTATAAATGTATATAAATCTCAATCTCAACTCGCCAAAATGGAAAAACCCAGAATATCCTATAAAATCATGAAATCATCCAAACTCATAACTCAAGGAACTCGATAAGAGTTCAAAACATCATAAATGAAATCACCATATATATAACATCTCATATAGCACTAGGCTATCGATGTAATAAAACATCTTAAAATGGTGAAATCACAATTGTAACAACCCGAGTTTTTCTAACACGAAAAACCGGACCATTTGGGTAAAAAGAAGAGGTAGAAGAAGAAGAAAAATAGAAAACAACAACAGAATCTCACATACGCAGTGGAATAAAATATAATAGATAATAACAGATCTTTACACAAAAAGAAATCTATATCTGTTTACATATACATCATCCAAATACATCATCAGAGTACATCACATCAATATCATACAACTGGACAGTAATCATAACTTGTCCTCACAATCGGAATACACAGCGGAATATATAACTCAAATACGGAAGTACGTATCGCCATCCAGCTCCATAGCATCATTTCCTGTAATCTATAATACTCGGTCTGACCCGAGCATCATATAAAACAATACCCGAGTCAGTCTGGAATACCAGCGTGAGAAAATCACACTCAATTGATTATTAAAGTTTCAAAAATCCTTTTGGAAACAAAAGCATCTCGTAAGACCACGCCACAAATAAACATGTCGGGTTTTTACCTTACGATAGCTAAAACACTTTATATCAAAATCCTCTGATATTATAATAGTGTCTACAGAAAGTAAAATAGAATCTAGCTGAAATGCTTGCATCTCACATTTCAACAATAGTTGGGCACAATCAAAACCGTACAGGCACGTAGGGAGAATGGATTTCCAACGAATGACTAGGCACTGGGGTACCACCTGTCACAGTACGTGGCCTAGATCACAGTACCGAGGAGTACGCCCGCTCCCCTGCAACACAAGGCCGGAACCATCCCTTACTGGATGATCCCGAATAAAATCACCCCACGGTTGGGATCAGCAACCGCACCACTAAGCCGAAATAAAAAGGGACATCTAGACAGGGATGACCTTACCCTCCAGTGAGAGCTACCCACGAAGCCTTGCTGCATAACCCCTGATTTTCAGTCATTCCCGGTTGATGAGGTTCGAGGCTAAACGATACCTTTAGAGAACATATCCCTTAGAATGCCCATCGTCCGCTGACGATGTTTCGCAAGCATTCGTCCATACAAGTCCGTCCCGGGTTCGAACGGAACCGAAGGCACTACTCCTACTACATCCATTTTGGAAATATCCTCAAGATTAGTAGCGACTAGCCATTGCACTTCACAGCTCCATCTTCGACTCCGAAATCGTTACACGAAACGTACAAACCGGATCGAAGTGGTATTCGAGTCTCCAGACCTAGAATCCCGGTATACGGAAACCCGATCCCGGTCTCTTCGAAACGATCAGCGCATTCGGCCAATATTGATAGTCGGTTATTTAACTATCAATTAACATCCACAAGCTACCATCACACAATAAATAATTTCCCACATTATTTATTTGCCCAAATATCTTTCCAAGATATATTTCCAATTTTCAAAGCTCATTTGAAAACAATTTCAAACAGTTTCCGCTTACGGAATACATTTCCCAAATAATTATTTCCACTGAATCACCAAGTACAAAATACTATTAATTTTAAAATAATTTAAAAACACCAAAAATAAATATACTTTAACCTTTAAATTTGGAAAACTACTTTAATACTTAATTAAAAATAATACCTTTGTGAATATTTAAAATGAGGTTACTTTATAAAATATAAAACTAAGTTTCCACTTTTAAATAAAATACTAATCACCCTTTAAATAATTATTACGATAATAGATTTGGAAAATATTTACTTTAGAATTTAAATATTAGAAACAATAAATTTCTAAACATCCCTTTCTTAAACAACATGAAAACTTTTAACTTATATTTAAGAATTTTCTTTTAAATCGTACTTGGCTATCCAGGGAATACACTTTCTTCCATATCTTTTAAAAATAAATCACCATTTATTTTTTTAAACACATTTACATTCCTCAATAAATTCCCACCTTGAATTTATATTTAAAATATCCACCGATATTTCATTTCACTTCATAAACCCAGTTTATAGATTTTAAAACCTCATTCTCTTTTAAAAATCCAAGTTTTAAACACTTAGATCAATTTCCAATTGATTTCCATTTTTCTTCACTTTGAAATAAATTTCCCTATTTACTTCAATTATTTCAAATACATTAACTTTCATATTTTATTTCTTTATTATGAGTTAAAACCCTTTTAACTAAAATACCAATTTCGGATTTCCAAACTTCTTCAATTAATATTTTAATTAAATTAAATCTTTAAATTCAATAAAATCAATCCTTTTATATTTTAGATAATATCACTTTAGTTAAAGATTTATTTCTTCCCTGTTAAATTCAAAATCCTCTTTCCCATATTTGTTCGAATTAAGAAATTTCTTTATTTCTTTTACAATTCCTTATTTAATTTATTCGAATTCACTAGAATTATTTAACTTGAATTTTACTCTTTTATTTCTTTCCAAAAATCCAATTCAATTTCTTTTGATAACTCATTATACTGGGAAATTCAATCCAACCAGATTATCCAATATAAATCATCACAGGATATCAACAAACATATCACAGAATATTTAAACAAAATTAAATATTTTGAGGAATCCAGTTGGATCCCTCCAACCTGTTTCCCTGCATCCACAGATGTTAGCACAATACCAATTTCACTTCAAAGTGAAATATCGCGGTATATGGGTTTTATAAAATATCATCCGCTATTATGCGAGAATATCAACAACTCCAATATATACATATGCCAATATATATATATTGGTATATACTACTATATACCATATCAATCAAATCAATCAATTCAATCATTCATCCATATTTAAATTTAACCAATTAAATTTAAATAAAATTAAACTGAGTGAGATTAACTCACCTTTGCTTTTCATTTGCAATCCACTTCCATATTGCCTTGGTTTTCTCAATGTTTTTGACCTTGTATAATATTATATAAATTTATTAACACTTGAATCAAACAATTTATTATCATTCACTTATTTAATTTGGCTTAAATTCTTAAACTAAAAATTCCCTTAAACCAATTATTTTTAGTCCAAAAATTTAATAAGTTAATTGAAACAGTTTAACCACCACATCTATCATTTTCCTATTTAAATCCTTATTTTTTTCAAAATCTATAGTAACTTCTGTTACTTAAATATGTATATACATATTTCATAACAAAATATGTTTGATACTCAATTTCCATAGTCTGCCACAAAATACTTAAGTGATACGGTTTATAGTGACATTTGTTATTAATCAAATTCAAATAAACTAAGGTTTCCTGTTTCCGAACATATCCACAAAAATCGAATTTAAATTTAAATGAATAACTGGTATACCTTACAGCTTGACTCTCCTTCCCGAAACCCTCGCCTCATCCTCTCACGCAACCAAGATCGCGACTGCAAACATATGGCTCCACCACATCATCTCTGGCACAATCAAAAACTGCCGCAGCCCCATCTCGAAGCCTCTGATCACCCACGCAACCCAGCACGTTACCAGAACCAACCGCGAACCCACGCCCTAGTCCTTGCGTTCGCGAGCCTTCCATCGTACTCGCGTGATCGAGCTTGCCAACATCGAGCGCCCACATCGAAACCCTAGATGAAGCTACCGTATCAAAACAAACTCGCGAGTTCCCTTCGAAGATCCTGCGTGCCTCGAGATCGAGTTCCAAATCGTACGCAGCACATGACGTCACGCACCCCTTCTTCTTGTTCGAATGAATTCGAACTCGTGACTCTGGGATTCGATTACAGAGAGGAGGGAATAGGTCACCCTTTATTTCATTTCTACGGCCATTGATTTGAGAGGGGATGAGCGTGAGCTCGATTTGTTCTGGACGAGAATGGAAAAGTGTTTCGAACGAGGGAAATTTTATTTCGATCTGTAGAAAGGAAGCGGCCATTATCTTTGGAACGAAATAGCATTTGGATCTCGGCTATGAAGTAATAAACGAAGGCAGGAGGAAGCTTCTGAAGGAAGATTGCGTAATGTTATAAAAAGAAGAAACATCGATATGAAAGGAAGTCGGCTGTAGGTCTGCGATGTGAAGGAAGATATTTTAAATGCTGATGAGAGAAAAATTTGACCAGACAAATTATTGTATTTAAATCCTAAATCAGTTATTACCAATTTAATTTCCAACGCGTTTTTATAACGTACGCCCACACAACAACTCCAAATGCTACGAAAATTGAAATCCGATAATAATACAATATTACGGATCCAATGGAACTGGTTTCGCCGAATTCCGAGACTGTGCCTCGGAAGGCTATTTTTAAATTTCGATTCAAACGATATAATTTCAAAACTGAATAAAACAGTTTGAAATTACATTCTGAAGCTTCTATTACCTTTAGTATTATCATTACGAATTTTACGAGCTTTCAAAATTTTTTTAATTAGCTTAGAATGCCAGATTTACTATTTTATCCAACTTCAAATAAATTTAATTTGATTATTAAATTACTCGATAAACAATGATATTTGAAATTTAAGTTTATAATTAACCTCTGAATATTTAAAATTAATTAAATATTCCAATTTCAAATGCTCAAAAATTCCGGGTCGTCACATTCCTCCCCCCTTAAAAGAATTTCGTCCCCGAAATTACTAGTTAGGAAGAATGATTCAATCCCCGTTAACTATTTCCTCAATTCCAAATAGTTTCAAACAATTTTAACAATACCCAAACAATTTTTTATTAATGATACACTAATCATCTTTTAATTTCCCAAACTTATCCATAAGTTCAACCATACCACCTACTTATCCATTCAAATTTAAATTTGAATTCAATTTTGAATTATCAAAATTTTCCAAAATTTTTCTAACTCCCTAAATTTCCGAAAAATTTCGCCAGCGTCTCCTTTGCGCGGCTAGCTCGGTACTACTACAAAATGGCTCTACGGCCTCCCAATCTCAAAAAGAAAACAAAACGCCAAGTGGCTGGATCCAAAAACCCAATCAAAATTCATATAGAAATTCAAATACATACCTTTTTGTCGGGCCATTAAACTTTATCTTCTAAACCACTTTACTTGGTTTACTTGAATTCAAATTTATTTTATATCTCAAGTTTGGATTTTTCAACATACTAACAAATCTTCTTTCCCACCTTCCCATTTCTGATAAACCACACACTTATATTTTTTTATACTTCCATTCAATTATAATTAAACTCATTACCACATTAATTCAATTAATCATACTATCCAAACTCATATTTAATTTATACATACTCGAACAAAGTTTATTTGCATCCCAAATCATTTTATTTTAATTCAATTCCCTACGGTTTTCAATTCATATTTTTCACTTCTAGTCTCAAGTTGAATTTCTATTAACAGCTCAAGCTTCACCTTCAAATTCTATTATTAATTTCATTTCTGAATTTTATAAGTCACAAACTCATTTACATCCATACTTCCATCTATTTAAAATAAATTTTATTCACATTTTATCTTTTAACTCAGAATTATACATTTTATTTAGCCAATAAATATTTTTATTATTCCATACACAACTTTAAATAAGATTCCAGAGTTTTAAACAATTTTCCAAAATTTCAAAATCATTTTTGAAATCAACAATATCCAAACCCTTTTCAATTTCAAAACCAAACTCAGTTTTGCAAACAAATACCAGCCCAAAACATCCAGGTAGCAATTCCTCTTTTGGAAACTCAAAAATGAACACCGATGATGTCGCGATCATCATCGGAATTATTTTCCAACGACCACTGAGAGTTTAGTGCTTTTATCACTTTTAAAAACATTTCAAATATTTTTAATTTCCAAATCTCTCCATATTCGATTTCAATCCAAAAAAAAATATTTCCGAAATAATGTCACCATTATATTTTCCAAAGCCCTTTGAAAACCATTTTCAAATTCAAAGGAATTTAAACTTCACAAAATTCCAAACTCGAAATCCATCTCGATTTATTTCCAAATATTTCTCTGGAATCCTATTTCAAATTTTGAATCACATTTGTATATGAAGTTTTATTTCAACTTATAAATTACATATATAATTTATTTTCTCAAATTCCATTTGTTATATAAATTTATTCTTTAACTTTGGTTATAATTAAATTTCTTATTCAATTTCCTCCTACTGATAATAATTTATTATCATTATCTAACAACCAAACATCCAAATATAACTATAATAATTTATAAAAATTATTTCTTTCATATACAAAAATAATTTGGGTAAAATTATTTCATCTACCCATTTTAAAACAATATTGTGTCGAACTGTTCTATTCAAGTGTTTAGAAACCCCTTCGATACAGTTGTCCAGACTGTGCCGACGAAGGTTCATATGCCACTCAATAAATCAACCAACACAATATAAAACCATTTTATATTCACTAACAAATACGCGCTCATATCTATTAGTACACTCAAAATTCCCACCAGAGCCAAGGTTATCGCCAGCCTAAGCTCTGATACCACTGTAACAACCCGAGTTTTTCTAACACGAAAAACCGGACCATTTGGGTAAAAAGAAGAGGTAGAAGAAGAAGAAAAATAGAAAACAACAACAGAATCTCACATACGCAGTGGAATAAAATATAATAGATAATAACAGATCTTTACACAAAAAGAAATCTATATCTGTTTACATATACATCATCCAAATACATCATCAGAGTACATCACATCAATATCATACAACTGGACAGTAATCATAACTTGTCCTCACAATCTGAATACACAGCGGAATATATAACTCAAATACGGAAGTACGTATCGCCATCCAGCTCCATAGCATCATTTCCTGTAATCTATAATACTCGGTCTGACCCGAGCATCATATAAAACAATACCCGAGTCAGTCTGGAATACCAGCGTGAGAAAATCACACTCAATTGATTATTAAAGTTTCAAAAATCCTTTTGGAAACAAAAGCATCTCGTAAGACCACGCCACAAATAAACATGTCGGGTTTTTACCTTACGATAGCTAAAACACTTTATATCAAAATCCTCTGATATTATAATAGTGTCTACAGAAAGTAAAATAGAATCTAGCTGAAATGCTTGCATCTCACATTTCAACAATAGTTGGGCACAATCAAAACCGTACAGGCACGTAGGGAGAATGGATTTCCAACGAATGACTAGGCACTGGGGTACCACCTGTCACAGTACGTGGCCTAGATCACAGTACCGAGGAGTACGCCCGCTCCCCTGCAACACAAGGCCGGAACCATCCCTTACTGGATGATCCCGAATAAAATCACCCCACGGTTGGGATCAGCAACCGCACCACTAAGCCGAAATAAAAAGGGACATCTAGACAGGGATGACCTTACCCTCCAGTGGGAGCTACCCACGAAGCCTTGCTGCATAACCCCTGATTTTCAGTCATTCCCGGTTGATGAGGTTCGAGGCTAAACGATACCTTTAGAGAACATATCCCTTAGAATGCCCATCGTCCGCTGACGATGTTTCGCAAGCATTCGTCCATACAAGTCCGTCCCGGGTTCGAACGGAACCGAAGGCACTACTCCTACTACATCCATTTTGGAAATATCCTCAAGATTAGTAGCGACTAGCCCTTGCACTTCACAGCTCCATCTTCGACTCCGAAATCGTTACACGAAACGTACAAACCGGATCGAAGTGGTATTCGAGTCTCCAGACCTAGAATCCCGGTATACGGAAACCCGATCCCGGTCTCTTCGAAACGATCAGCGCATTCGGCCAATATTGATAGTCGGTTATTTAACTATCAATTAACATCCACAAGCTACCATCACACAATAAATAATTTCCCACATTATTTATTTGCCCAAATATCTTTCCAAGATATATTTCCAATTTTCAAAGCTCATTTGAAAACAATTTCAAACAGTTTCCGCTTACGGAATACATTTCCCAAATAATTATTTCCACTGAATCACCAAGTACAAAATACTATTAATTTTAAAATAATTTAAAAACACCAAAAATAAATATACTTTAACCTTTAAATTTGGAAAACTACTTTAATACTTAATTAAAAATAATACCTTTGTGAATATTTAAAATGAGGTTACTTTATAAAATATAAAACTAAGTTTCCACTTTTAAATAAAATACTAATCACCCTTTAAATAATTATTACGATAATAGATTTGGAAAATATTTACTTTAGAATTTAAATATTAGAAACAATAAATTTCTAAACATCCCTTTCTTAAACAACATGAAAACTTTTAACTTATATTTAAGAATTTTCTTTTAAATCGTACTTGGCTATCCAGGGAATACACTTTCTTCCATATCTTTTAAAAATAAATCACCATTTATTTTTTTAAACACATTTACATTCCTCAATAAATTCCCACCTTGAATTTATATTTAAAATATCCACCGATATTTCATTTCACTTCATAAACCCAGTTTATAGATTTTAAAACCTCATTCTCTTTTAAAAATCCAAGTTTTAAACACTTAGATCAATTTCCAATTGATTTCCATTTTTCTTCACTTTGAAATAAATTTCCCTATTTACTTCAATTATTTCAAATACATTAACTTTCATATTTTATTTCTTTATTATGAGTTAAAACCCTTTTAACTAAAATACCAATTTCGGATTTCCAAACTTCTTCAATTAATATTTTAATTAAATTAAATCTTTAAATTCAATAAAATCAATCCTTTTATATTTTAGATAATATCACTTTAGTTAAAGATTTATTTCTTCCCTGTTAAATTCAAAATCCTCTTTCCCATATTTGTTCGAATTAAGAAATTTCTTTATTTCTTTTACAATTCCTTATTTAATTTATTCGAATTCACTAGAATTATTTAACTTGAATTTTACTCTTTTATTTCTTTCCAAAAATCCAATTCAATTTCTTTTGATAACTCATTATACTGGGAAATTCAATCCAACCAGATTATCCAATATAAATCATCACAGGATATCAACAAACATATCACAGAATATTTAAACAAAATTAAATATTTTGAGGAATCCAGTTGGATCCCTCCAACCTGTTTCCCTGCATCCACAGATGTTAGCACAATACCAATTTCACTTCAAAGTGAAATATCGCGGTATATGGGTTTTATAAAATATCATCCGCTATTATGCGAGAATATCAACAACTCCAATATATACATATGCCAATATATATATATTGGTATATACTACTATATACCATATCAATCAAATCAATCAATTCAATCATTCATCCATATTTAAATTTAACCAATTAAATTTAAATAAAATTAAACTGAGTGAGATTAACTCACCTTTGCTTTTCATTTGCAATCCACTTCCATATTGCCTTGGTTTTCTCAATGTTTTTGACCTTGTATAATATTATATAAATTTATTAACACTTGAATCAAACAATTTATTATCATTCACTTATTTAATTTGGCTTAAATTCTTAAACTAAAAATTCCCTTAAACCAATTATTTTTAGTCCAAAAATTTAATAAGTTAATTGAAACAGTTTAACCACCACATCTATCATTTTCCTATTTAAATCCTTATTTTTTTCAAAATCTATAGTAACTTCTGTTACTTAAATATGTATATACATATTTCATAACAAAATATGTTTGATACTCAATTTCCATAGTCTGCCACAAAATACTTAAGTGATACGGTTTATAGTGACATTTGTTATTAATCAAATTCAAATAAACTAAGGTTTCCTGTTTCCGAACATATCCACAAAAATCGAATTTAAATTTAAATGAATAACTGGTATACCTTACAGCTTGACTCTCCTTCCCGAAACCCTCGCCTCATCCTCTCACGCAACCAAGATCGCGACTGCAAACATATGGCTCCACCACATCATCTCTGGCACAATCAAAAACTGCCGCAGCCCCATCTCGAAGCCTCTGATCACCCACGCAACCCAGCACGTTACCAGAACCAACCGCGAACCCACGCCCTAGTCCTTGCGTTCGCGAGCCTTCCATCGTACTCGCGTGATCGAGCTTGCCAACATCGAGCGCCCACATCGAAACCCTAGATGAAGCTACCGTATCAAAACAAACTCGCGAGTTCCCTTCGAAGATCCTGCGTGCCTCGAGATCGAGTTCCAAATCGTACGCAGCACATGACGTCACGCACCCCTTCTTCTTGTTCGAATGAATTCGAACTCGTGACTCTGGGATTCGATTACAGAGAGGAGGGAATAGGTCACCCTTTATTTCATTTCTACGGCCATTGATTTGAGAGGGGATGAGCGCGAGCTCGATTTGTTCTGGACGAGAATGGAAAAGTGTTTCGAACGAGGGAAATTTTATTTCGATCTGTAGAAAGGAAGCGGCCATTATCTTTGGAACGAAATAGCATTTGGATCTCGGCTATGAATAATAAACGAAGGCAGGAGGAAGCTTCTGAAGGAAGATTGCGTAATGTTATAAAAAGAAGAAACATCGATATGAAAGGAAGTCGGCTGTAGGTCTGCGATGTGAAGGAAGATATTTTAAATGCTAATGAGAGAAAAATTTGACCAGACGAATTATTGTATTTAAATCCTAAATCAGTTATTACCAATTTAATTTCCAACGCGTTTTTATAACGTACGCCCACACAACAACTCCAAATGCTACGAAAATTGAAATCCGATAATAATACAATATTACGGATCCAATGGAACTGGTTTCGCCGAATTCCGAGACTGTGCCTCGGAAGGCTATTTTTAAATTTCGATTCAAACGATATAATTTCAAAACTGAATAAAACAGTTTGAAATTACATTCTGAAGCTTCTATTACCTTTAGTATTATCATTACGAATTTTACGAGCTTTCAAAAAATTTTTAATTAGCTTAGAATGCCAGATTTACTATTTTATCCAACTTCAAATAAATTTAATTTGATTATTAAATTACTCGATAAACAATGATATTTGAAATTTAAGTTTATAATTAACCTCTGAATATTTAAAATTAATTAAATATTCCAATTTCAAATGCTCAAAAATTCCGGGTCGTCACATTCCTCCCCCCTTAAAAGAATTTCGTCCCCGAAATTACTAGTTAGGAAGAATGATTCAATCCCCGTTAACTATTTCCTCAATTCCAAATAGTTTCAAACAATTTTAACAATACCCAAACAATTTTTTATTAATGATACACTAATCATCTTTTAATTTCCCAAACTTATCCATAAGTTCAACCATACCACCTACTTATCCATTCAAATTTAAATTTGAATTCAATTTTGAATTATCAAAATTTTCCAAAATTTTTCTAACTCCCTAAATTTCCGAAAAATTTCGCCAGCGTCTCCTTTGCGCGGCTAGCTCGGTACTACTACAAAATGGCTCTACGGCCTCCCAATCTCAAAAAGAAAACAAAACGCCAAGTGGCTGGATCCAAAAACCCAATCAAAATTCATATAGAAATTCAAATACATACCTTTTTGTCGGGCCATTAAACTTTATCTTCTAAACCACTTTACTTGGTTTACTTGAATTCAAATTTATTTTATATCTCAAGTTTGGATTTTTCAACATACTAACAAATCTTCTTTCCCACCTTCCCATTTCTGATAAACCACACACTTATATTTTTTTATACTTCCATTCAATTATAATTAAACTCATTACCACATTAATTCAATTAATCATACTATCCAAACTCATATTTAATTTATACATACTCGAACAAAGTTTATTTGCATCCCAAATCATTTTATTTTAATTCAATTCCCTACGGTTTTCAATTCATATTTTTCACTTCTAGTCTCAAGTTGAATTTCTATTAACAGCTCAAGCTTCACCTTCAAATTCTATTATTAATTTCATTTCTGAATTTTATAAGTCACAAACTCATTTACATCCATACTTCCATCTATTTAAAATAAATTTTATTCACATTTTATCTTTTAACTCAGAATTATACATTTTATTTAGCCAATAAATATTTTTATTATTCCATACACAACTTTAAATAAGATTCCAGAGTTTTAAACAATTTTCCAAAATTTCAAAATCATTTTTGAAATCAACAATATCCAAACCCTTTTCAATTTCAAAACCAAACTCAGTTTTGCAAACAAATACCAGCCCAAAACATCCAGGTAGCAATTCCTCTTTTGGAAACTCAAAAATGAACACCGATGATGTCGCGATCATCATCGGAATTATTTTCCAACGACCACTGAGAGTTTAGTGCTTTTATCACTTTTAAAAACATTTCAAATATTTTTAATTTCCAAATCTCTCCATATTCGATTTCAATCCAAAAAAAAAATATTTCCGAAATAATGTCACCATTATATTTTCCAAAGCCCTTTGAAAACCATTTTCAAATTCAAAGGAATTTAAACTTCACAAAATTCCAAACTCGAAATCCATCTCGATTTATTTCCAAATATTTCTCTGGAATCCTATTTCAAATTTTGAATCACATTTGTATATGAAGTTTTATTTCAACTTATAAATTACATATATAATTTATTTTCTCAAATTCCATTTGTTATATAAATTTATTCTTTAACTTTGGTTATAATTAAATTTCTTATTCAATTTCCTCCTACTGATAATAATTTATTATCATTATCTAACAACCAAACATCCAAATATAACTATAATAATTTATAAAAATTATTTCTTTCATATACAAAAATAATTTGGGTAAAATTATTTCATCTACCCATTTTAAAACAATATTGTGTCGAACTGTTCTATTCAAGTGTTTAGAAACCCCTTCGATACAGTTGTCCAGACTGTGCCGACGAAGGTTCATATGCCACTCAATAAATCAACCAACACAATATAAAACCATTTTATATTCACTAACAAATACGCGCTCATATCTATTAGTACACTCAAAATTCCCACCAGAGCCAAGGTTATCGCCAGCCTAAGCTCTGATACCACTGTAACAACCCGAGTTTTTCTAACACGAAAAACCGGACCATTTGGGTAAAAAGAAGAGGTAGAAGAAGAAGAAAAATAGAAAACAACAACAGAATCTCACATACGCAGTGGAATAAAATATAATAGATAATAACAGATCTTTACACAAAAAGAAATCTATATCTGTTTACATATACATCATCCAAATACATCATCAGAGTACATCACATCAATATCATACAACTGGACAGTAATCATAACTTGTCCTCACAATCTGAATACACAGCGGAATATATAACTCAAATACGGAAGTACGTATCGCCATCCAGCTCCATAGCATCATTTCCTGTAATCTATAATACTCGGTCTGACCCGAGCATCATATAAAACAATACCCGAGTCAGTCTGGAATACCAGCGTGAGAAAATCACACTCAATTGATTATTAAAGTTTCAAAAATCCTTTTGGAAACAAAAGCATCTCGTAAGACCACGCCACAAATAAACATGTCGGGTTTTTACCTTACGATAGCTAAAACACTTTATATCAAAATCCTCTGATATTATAATAGTGTCTACAGAAAGTAAAATAGAATCTAGCTGAAATGCTTGCATCTCACATTTCAACAATAGTTGGGCACAATCAAAACCGTACAGGCACGTAGGGAGAATGGATTTCCAACGAATGACTAGGCACTGGGGTACCACCTGTCACAGTACGTGGCCTAGATCACAGTACCGAGGAGTACGCCCGCTCCCCTGCAACACAAGGCCGGAACCATCCCTTACTGGATGATCCCGAATAAAATCACCCCACAGTTGGGATCAGCAACCGCACCACTAAGCCGAAATAAAAAGGGACATCTAGACAGGGATGACCTTACCCTCCAGTGGGAGCTACCCACGAAGCCTTGCTGCATAACCCCTGATTTTCAGTCATTCCCGGTTGATGAGGTTCGAGGCTAAACGATACCTTTAGAGAACATATCCCTTAGAATGCCCATCGTCCGCTGACGATGTTTCGCAAGCATTCGTCCATACAAGTCCGTCCCGGGTTCGAACGGAACCGAAGGCACTACTCCTACTACATCCATTTTGGAAATATCCTCAAGATTAGTAGCGACTAGCCCTTGCACTTCACAGCTCCATCTTCGACTCCGAAATCGTTACACGAAACGTACAAACCGGATCGAAGTGGTATTCGAGTCTCCAGACCTAGAATCCCGGTATACGGAAACCCGATCCCGGTCTCTTCGAAACGATCAGCGCATTCGGCCAATATTGATAGTCGGTTATTTAACTATCAATTAACATCCACAAGCTACCATCACACAATAAATAATTTCCCACATTATTTATTTGCCCAAATATCTTTCCAAGATATATTTCCAATTTTCAAAGCTCATTTGAAAACAATTTCAAACAGTTTCCGCTTACGGAATACATTTCCCAAATAATTATTTCCACTGAATCACCAAGTACAAAATACTCTTAATTTTAAAATAATTTAAAAACACCAAAAATAAATATACTTTAACCTTTAAATTTGGAAAACTACTTTAATACTTAATTAAAAATAATACCTTTGTGAATATTTAAAATGAGGTTACTTTATAAAATATAAAACTAAGTTTCCACTTTTAAATAAAATACTAATCACCCTTTAAATAATTATTACGATAATAGATTTGGAAAATATTTACTTTAGAATTTAAATATTAGAAACAATAAATTTCTAAACATCCCTTTCTTAAACAACATGAAAACTTTTAACTTATATTTAAGAATTTTCTTTTAAATCGTACTTGGCTATCCAGGGAATACACTTTCTTCCATATCTTTTAAAAATAAATCACCATTTATTTTTTTAAACACATTTACATTCCTCAATAAATTCCCACCTTGAATTTATATTTAAAATATCCACCGATATTTCATTTCACTTCATAAACCCAGTTTATAGATTTTAAAACCTCATTCTCTTTTAAAAATCCAAGTTTTAAACACTTAGATCAATTTCCAATTGATTTCCATTTTTCTTCACTTTGAAATAAATTTCCCTATTTACTTCAATTATTTCAAATACATTAACTTTCATATTTTATTTCTTTATTATGAGTTAAAACCCTTTTAACTAAAATACCAATTTCGGATTTCCAAACTTCTTCAATTAATATTTTAATTAAATTAAATCTTTAAATTCAATAAAATCAATCCTTTTATATTTTAGATAATATCACTTTAGTTAAAGATTTATTTCTTCCCTGTTAAATTCAAAATCCTCTTTCCCATATTTGTTCGAATTAAGAAATTTCTTTATTTCTTTTACAATTCCTTATTTAATTTATTCGAATTCACTAGAATTATTTAACTTGAATTTTACTCTTTTATTTCTTTCCAAAAATCCAATTCAATTTCTTTTGATAACTCATTATACTGGGAAATTCAATCCAACCAGATTATCCAATATAAATCATCACAGGATATCAACAAACATATCACAGAATATTTAAACAAAATTAAATATTTTGAGGAATCCAGTTGGATCCCTCCAACCTGTTTCCCTGCATCCACAGATGTTAGCACAATACCAATTTCACTTCAAAGTGAAATATCGCGGTATATGGGTTTTATAAAATATCATCCGCTATTATGCGAGAATATCAACAGCTCCAATATATACATATGCCAATATATATATATTGGTATATACTACTATATACCATATCAATCAATTCAATCATTCATCCATATTTAAATTTAACCAATTAAATTTAAATAAAATTAAACTGAGTGAGATTAACTCACCTTTGCTTTTCATTTGCAATCCACTTCCATATTGCCTTGGTTTTCTCAATGTTTTTGACCTTGTATAATATTATATAAATTTATTAACACTTGAATCAAACAATTTATTATCATTCACTTATTTAATTTGGCTTAAATTCTTAAACTAAAAATTCCCTTAAACCAATTATTTTTAGTCCAAAAATTTAATAAGTTAATTGAAACAGTTTAACCACCACATCTATCATTTTCCTATTTAAATCCTTATTTTTTTCAAAATCTATAGTAACTTCTGTTACTTAAATATGTATATACATATTTCATAACAAAATATGTCTGATACTCAATTTCCATAGTCTGCCACAAAATACTTAAGTGATACGGTTTATAGTGACATTTGTTATTAATCAAATTCAAATAAACTAAGGTTTCCTGTTTCCGAACATATCCACAAAAATCGAATTTAAATTTAAATGAATAACTGGTATACCTTACAGCTTGACTCTCCTTCCCGAAACCCTCGCCTCATCCTCTCACGCAACCAAGATCGCGACTGCAAACACATGGCTCCACCACATCATCTCTGGCACAATCAAAAACTGCCGCAGCCCCATCTCGAAGCCTCTGATCACCCACGCAACCCAGCACGTTACCAGAACCAACCGCGAACCCACGCCCTAGTCCTTGCGTTCGCGAGCCTTCCATCGTACTCGCGTGATCGAGCTTGCCAACATCGAGCGCCCACATCGAAACCCTAGATGAAGCTACCGTATCAAAACAAACTCGCGAGTTCCCTTCGAAGATCGTGCGTGCCTCGAGATCGAGTTCCAAATCGTACGCAGCACATGACGTCGCGCACCCCTTCTTCTTGTTCGAATGAATTCGAACTCGTGACTCTGGGATTCGATTACAGAGAGGAGGGAAATCGAACTAAGAGAAGAGGGAATAGGTCACCCTTTATTTCATTTCTACGGCCATTGATTTGAGAGGGGATGAGCGCAAGCTCGATTTGTTCTGGACGAGAATGGAAAAGTGTTTCGAATGAGGGAAATTTTATTTCGATCTGTAGAAAGGAAGCGACCATTATCTTTGGAACGAAATAGCATTTGGATCTCGGCTATGAAGTAATAAACGAAGGCAGGAGGAAGCTTCTGAAGGAAGATTGCGTAATGTTATAAAAAGAAGAAACATCGATATGAAAGGAAGTCGGCTGTAGGTCTGCGATGTGAAGGAAGATATTTTAAATGCTGATGAGAGAAAAATTTGACCAGACGAATTATTGTATTTAAATCCTAAATCAGTTATTACCAATTTAATTTCCAACGCGTTTTTATAACGTACGCCCACACAACAACTCCAAATGCTACGAAAATTGAAATCCGATAATAATACAATATTACGGATCCAATGGAACTGGTTTCGCCGAATTCCGAGACTGTGCCTCGGAAGGCTATTTTTAAATTTCGATTCAAACGATATAATTTCAAAACTGAATAATACAGTTTGAAATTACATTCTGAAGCTTCTATTACCTTTAGTATTATCATTACGAATTTTACGAGCTTTCAAATTTTTTTTAATTAGCTTAGAATGCCAGATTTACTATTTTATCCAACTTCAAATAAATTTAATTTGATTATTAAATTACTCGATAAACAATGATATTTGAAATTTAAGTTTATAATTAACCTCTGAATATTTAAAATTAATTAAATATTCCAATTTCAAATGCTCAAAAATTCCGGGTCGTCACAACAATAAAACAGAAACTCAGAAAATCTGGATTGGCCAAATCCTCGATTGCAATGCCGAAGCAATGCTGCATGTGCTAAACTCAGACGGCCGAAGCCTCAGACAAGGTCGCTAACACCTCCCAAAGCAGTTCGTCCTCATGACAAGGTCGCTGACACCTTTCCAAGCCGTTTTGTCAGCCCTAACAAGGTCACTAACACCTCCCAAAGCAGTTCGTCCTCATGACAAGGTCGCTAGAACCTCTTAAAGCAGTTCTGTTAGGTAAACATCGTGAATGTGTCACAAACTCACGGATAGGAACCCAAAAAGTGTTAACGTGTGTCCCATACTACACGTTCGTACTTAGCGGTTTACTAGCCGCTAGTCGATGCCACACTAGGAACATCATAAAACTCAGAAAATTATAACTCGCCTCGTCTCATTGGTGAGTGATAAAGAGACACCATACTCGTCTCATATCATCGACAAGTATTAAATGGCATCGCAACTTGTCTCATCTCATCGATAAGTGAAAACATCGTGATGGTTCCTCATAAACCATAAATCTCAAAATATGAAATCATATACTCAAGACTTGCCTTATATCATTGGCAAGTAAATAAAACATCGTGATGATTCTCATCGACCATACTCCTACATAGGAGATCTCAAACCATAATACTTGTTAAATATTGGTCATCTTAAATAATTCCAATAAATAGGAATTATAAAACTCAAAATACGCCATAAAATGGCAAAACATCTCAGAATCAATAATCTCAATTAGCTTCGATCGTACAAGTCCGGAATTAACCGAAATAGTAAACGCACATGTCCCATACCACGTGTTTTACTAAATCGTTTAATTCTCTTTCTCATACATTTGAGTAGTGTAAAAGTATATGTTTTATATATAAAATAGTTTACTAAAGAAAACAAGCTTCTAAAACTTTTTCCCGAAAAGATTAATAAAACCAATATTTGAAATTCCTTTATTATAGGAAATAAATAGATTTTATATTAGAAAAATAATTTTAAAATACTATATAATAATAATTTGAAATGTCCATTTATTTCAAAATCACTTCAAAAATGGTTTAGTGAAAACCGTGCTCGAAAACAATGAAAAACAAGAAAGATAACTCAAGACCGATAACTTGAGTTCAATACGAATTCAATTCACATTTAACCCAAAATCAATTCAAATTCTATTTAAATTTGAATTTCAAGTTCTCCAAATATAGCTAGCCTATTGATAGGCATCATAGCTCTCAAAACATCTCAAAAACAACATCAAAATCGAATAAGAATGAGAGCAAAAACAAGCTAGTACAATTCTCAGGTCAATAATTGTTATTTCTGTCGTTTTGCTCTCGGGACAGCAACAAATAAACACAGTTTTGACCAAGCTAACTTCGAAATTTCAGAAAACTCAAAACATGATACTTTTAGCACAAAATCTATTCTTACCATAAAATCTAAAATTACTGAATTTGGATAAGAAACGTGAAAGATATGGCCAAAACAAATTACAGATCTGAAGTTCACTACAGCCGTCGTTTTAGTTTCGGGACAGTGATACTAGAATGAACTTTCGACCATGTAAACATCAAAATTTAACAAAACCCAAAACATTAAAAATGTAGCAGATAATCTATGCTTTCTGGAACATAAAGAATCGTCGAATTCGGACAAAAAACGCAAAAGATATGCTCAAATTACCAACAGCATTTAGCACAGAAAGTCACAGTTTTACAGTGACAGGGCAGCGAGTTTGAATTCGATTTTTCGACCCACTATGCTAAAAAATTTCGACAGTGTTTAACATGAAAGTTATCGCACTCTTTTCAAGATTTCCAGAACTTCAAAGAAAATCAAATTCCGATTTAAAACGAGAGAGATATGCCTAATTTATTGACAGTGATTCACAAACAAACATGCAACAAACAATAATTGAGATTTCAATATTGAAATCTCAAGCTAAGCTAGAAAATGTGAGTTTTAATACTCACCTTGCTACAAAGATTAACCAAACCTTGAATTGGAGCCAAAGATTGCAACTTTCTGCCAAGAATAGAGCTTCTACAACCTGAAAGAACTTAGAAGGAAACATGCAAACCAAACAGAGAAGAAAATTAACAATTATCACTGTAAATCAGATTTTGATATGGAGAGGTGTTTTAGAAATTGATTACCTGAGTTTGGAGTTTAGAATCTCATTTTAAATCATCAATTTTTCTTTTAATTTGATGGATTTTTCATACGATTTGAAGAGGAAAATGTTTCAGCCATTATTCTGTATTCTGGAAACTTGAGGAAGAAAGTGGAAAAATGTACGTACAGGTTGTATTTTCTCATTCTCACCTCTTAGGTTAGCAGGCTAAGTTAGGTTTAGGTAATGGGCGAAGGTCCAAATTAAAAGAAAATTAGCTTAACTTCATAATTTAACCACTAATTACATATTAACAATGTTTTCTCACAAATCAAATTATGAATTAAAGCTACATTTCATCTCTAAAAATTTTAGAACTTTATATTCATGATAATAAAATGTTTTACACTCAAAATAAAAGATTATTTATATTTTTAAAACATTTTATTAACATATTTCTCTATTTTAAAGTAAATAACAAATTTACATCTTTAATTACAAATCTCATTGTAATTAACATTATAAATTACACAAAAATCACATTTTTATGTAATAAAATTTTATAACCCATTTCAAATATAATTTTACACTTAAATTATATTTTTAAACTCAATTCCATCGTTATTTTAAATATATCTCATCTTAAAATTAATTACTTCTTTTAAAAAATCATTAAAAGAAGTAAATAGCAATAATTAACAAAATTATTGCATTAACTCTAAATAAAACACATTTTCCTCATTTTATTATCTCAAACCATCTTAATAAAGTTTTCAAAACTATATTTTCTCATTTTTATTCTCAAATATATTGTTTATTCCCAATAAACAATTTAAATTCCTCATTTATTATTAATTCACATTATTAAATTATAACTGCCGTTATAATTTAATATTAACAGGCAATCTCAAAAACCAGGGTTGTTACAGAAAATTTCGAGGACAAAATTATTTTAAAGGGGGAATGTAACGCCCCATAAAATTAACGATAATTAAAAATAATAAATAAGACTCCAAAAATGGAATTTGAGCAAACGACAAAATTTGGCATGAAACTTGTACCATTGTGTTTGTTGTAATTTTTTGAGCAACTTTCATATTTGGAGTTTCACATCTTAGATCAAATGAAGAAGTTATTAGCGTTTGAAGTTTTCGAAATGAAAATAATTAAAAAACAAAAATATGAAATAAATATTATTAAAAGTGAACCCTACCGGTCGACCTCCTCCTTGGATTAGTCGACCATCTATAGGGGAGCGGTCGACCGGTCATATGGTGGTGCTAGGGTTTGAACCTTGGCCATAAGGTCACGATTTAATTATTTTAATCTAACATTTACGATTGATTCAAGTGCTTATAAATACAGGCCTAATCCCTCACTTATCTTCTCATATTTTCTGATCAAAGTAGCAACGCTCTGGCATTTTCCCTTCACCTCTATTTCTACTAATTTTAAATATTATATATATATATATATATTCGGAGAAGGGCATAAAATGAAACGGAACAAGAGAGAAAGAGAAGAAGCGAATCAATACCGCGAAAAGGGGTAAATTTCTATAGTTATAAATCTATATTCACCTTAACCCCAAGTCTCTTCTCAGATCTGTAATTCTAATAGTATGTATATAACTTGTTATACATATTCCTTTGGATTAGAATGGAAAAGGAATCAATTAAATGAATGGATTTAGATTTGGGAGATTTGGAAAGCTTGAAAGGTAAGTATGAAATTATATAATTTATTTATAACATTGAATTTATATCGTTGAATTTTATATAAATATTATACATATGCAAGTTCTACGGAGTTATTGGCTTAAGAAGATGAAATATCGCCTGCATATTTTGCAAAATTAGGTATTGAAATGGGATTGTTATTTACACCCTAATATGAAAATTTGAAAATCAGTCCCTAAATTTATTAAGGTTGAATATTGATAAAGTTGTGAAGTTTATTCCAGATTTATAGTTGGGTTATAAAATGTTAGTATTAATTTAGATTGCCCTAGTTTGACTTGAAATGTGAATTTCTATGTTTTTATTTATTGGAGCTAAATATAATTTAATTATATATATTTCTGTGTAATTTTCGTAAATTATCCAATTCCAAAAATATGTATAAAAAGTGCGTCGTTTGAATTAACAAGGAATATACCAAAAAGGAAAGAGATGTGTAAAGTATGGAAATTCTACTCTGTATTTTGCACTGTCTATTTCAATAAAAGAGAAGAGATAAATCCTTGTAATTTCAAACGGAGCAAAAGTTTCATTTTTGGGTAATTTATGGAAAGTTATAACGGTAATCCTTTTAGGAAGGATATCTCTTATAAATTAAAACGTAGAAAGGAATGCTCTAGTTTAAGAATCAATAGTTAGAAATATGTAAATATATATATATATATATACACACACACATATAACAGCGCTTATCGATTAAAAATAATAACATATATATAGTGTAATTTACGTCGATATTCATATTATTTATTAATAGCATATAACATTATGGCATCATGAGGTGTGGATGGAAAAGGAATAGGGCAATAAATGTGTAGTTAGTAGGGTTTTACATGGATTAAATGGGGGCATAAATGCGGTTAATGGGACCAATTAAAGAATTTAATATGGCATTTATTTGGAAATGAAATAGGCGTAATATGTTGAATTAGAATAAATAAATAAATGTTATTATAAATTGTCCAATTAGAATAATAATGACTATTTATTATAGACAATTGACATTTACGGAATATAGTAAATAAGCAGATAAGATAGGAGTTAAATTCTAGAAGGTAGTATAATTTTCAAAGCGGAAAATTATGCAGCCTTAATTACACAATTAGATCAAGCATGAATTAGTGGACCTAACCCAACAATTAAGCCTAGGATGTTGGTTTGTTTTAGTGGGTTGGGATGCGAGGTCAGTAAAGTTACACAACAGAAGTCTACCCTTTACCTAGAGGCTACCAGCAGTTGTGTATACTTACTACTGATGTGAGGCTACCAGCAGTTGTGTTTCCTTCACCTAGAGGGATATGCATTGCAGATAGGTAGAGGAAAATATGCCAAGGGTTCACCTCGGATTTGAAATATTAAATAGCCTGGTACTTTTAAGGAAATGTGTTATGCTTCATTTCAAATAAGAGGTACTAAGTAACTAAAAGGGGCATTTTACTTAACTTACATTAGGTTAGTCTAAACAGGATGTCAGCTGTGGTAGGTCGGTAGGCTATGTCAGTATTTTGTTGGATCGATACTTTACAGTAGGGCTAGCATATAAGGTATGACCACCGGCATTCCTGAGCGGTCGGTAGCAAAGGCTCAGATTGTCCCCTGACGGATTTTGCTTCTTACTAGTGTAGAATCCGTATGGGATATGCACAGACCTCAAAGTTAGTTAGTTAGATGTTTGTTTATTCAGAGGTGGGCAAGTTAACCATTAGATGAGCTTTTGAGATGTGTTAGTAGTGCGACAATTAAATTATACATTATAGATCCGTATATAGGTGTCATCGATCTCTATAGCTAGGACCGATTGACTAGCATTTGTGTTGCAGAGGGCCTACTTCGGGGATTGAGGTATTAAATGGTCGTTGGGTCTGCCTCCTCCCTATTTAAGAAGTATTAAGTGGCCAGAGTATTTGGGTAGCTCATGTTTGGATATATATGTTTACGGACACATATATAGTTATACCTCGGAGGAGGTTAGGTATATCATATGCGCATATAAGATTTATCGGATTAGTCGTAAATAATAGACATAACACTTAAATGGAAATCAATCAGCATAAATTAATGTTATCGGTAAAGTGTGTAATTTTCTAGTCCCTAGAACGTTGTTTTGGCCCCCTCCCTCGGTACAACTCATAGGATAAACTTAGAGAGACAAACTACTGGTGCAAGATGGGAACGGTAAATGGTGAGGTCTTCATATTCATGCTTGGCACTGACAAGGCTATTTAATTCCAAAGTAGTAGTCTCATTCGGTACACATGTTCTATTACATTTTTCTATTCCAATGTGAGTTTATAGTAATCGCACTATGATATACTTGTTTTTATTATAGGTTACCAAAACCAACTATCCGTGTCCTAACAAACTTGGGTTTTGATTAATCGAAATTCAAGCCCATTAAGGTGTAGATTGTTACACGCCCATTCACAAATCATTCTATGTGAGCTTCTTAATCATTGATCAACCATCACCGTATAATGCATTCCTAGGAAGACCCACACTAGTTGCATTGGGGCATTTATTTCTTAGAAGGATTTGCTCATGAAGTTCCACACCCGGCCTTGTTTGGGTTGATAAGAGGAGAACAATTGTTAGCTAGGGAACTGTACAATGTAAACCTTAATTCTAACAATAATAGTGTTCAAAACTACTTTGTTGCCTCTTCTATTATCTATGATAATAGTAATGAAAAGGAATTCAAGCCAGTTCCTAGAACTGCATCGGTATAAAGTACCTAGGCTAATGTTGAAACCGGTCATTCTACGACCACATCATCTGTAAGGAAGAACAAGAGGGAGTATATGCATATGATCATGCTGACGAATATAACTCAATCTACACATAGTTTTTTTTTGAAGAAGCTTAGAAATAGATTTCCTCCGTTACCTCTCAACCCGAAGAGAAAGAAGAAAGTGAAATAAACCCAAGATTAGGGGAAATAAGGAGAGAATTGAAGCCAGTAAACGATCTTTAAGATGTACAAATAGATCCCAAAGACCCCACAATGGTTCTCAAAGTAGAAAAAAATCTCAGCGTAGAAGCTAGAATCAAGTTGATAGACTTCCAGAAGAAATCAGCCAATTATTTTGCTAGGGTGCATTCAAACATAGTAGAGATAGATCCATCCATCATTTGCCATGCACTCAAAATCGATTCCAATTCTCATCCTATCAGGAAAAAGCGCAAGACCCTAGATCAGGAAAGGTATAATGTTCTACATGAAGAAGTCAAAAAGCTAAAGGCAAATGGATTCATCAGGGAAGTATACTACCCAAATTGGATCGCCAACCCTGTTCTTGTGAAGAAGCCTAATGGGAAGTGGAGAACTTGCATATACTATACCAAACTAAATAAGGCTTTCCCAAAGGATAGCTTTCCCCTACTTAGAGTTGACCAATTGGTGGGTGCAACTAGTGAATACGAATTGCTCTCGTTCATGGATACTTACTCAGGTTACAATCAGATAGCTATATTTGAGCTAGATCAGAAGCACACCAGTTTCATGACAGACAAAGGCTTATACTACTACAAAGTGATGCCGTTTGGACTCCAAAATGCGAGAGCAACCTACCAAAGGTTGGTTAACATGATGTTTTCAGATTAGTTTGGCAAAAACACCGAAGTATATATGGACAATACGTCAGTCAGTCAAAAGCGGCATTGAGTCATGGACAAGATCTGGAAGAAACGTTTACGGTCCTAAGGCAGCATAATATGAAGTTGAATCCCTTGAAATGTACTTTTGCTATTCATTCAAGGAAGTTCCTAGGATACATAGTAAGTGCTTGTGGCATTGAAGTGTAAACCCAGAGAAAATTGACTCCATAAAGAATATAGGGGTCTCGGAGAAGCCAAAAGATATCATGAGCCTAAATAGCAGGGTAGCCGCTCTAAGCAGGTTCATTTTCAAAGCAACTGAAAAGTGCATACCGTTCTTCGACCAAGTAAAGAAGGGATGAAATTTTGAGTGGACCGAGGAATGCAAAATCGCATTCCAAAATCTAAAGGATCATCTAATAAACACACCTATCCCATCAAAACCAGTGACATGCGAGGACTTGTATGTATATTTAGCTATAATTGATATAGCTGTTAGTTCTGCAGTGGTTCGAGAGGATGAAGGGACCCAGAGGCTTATCTACTTCATAAGCAAATGTCTATTAGGAGCAGAACTCAATTATATAGTCATTCAAAAGCTTTGCTTAAAACTTGCTTCTCACGGCAACAAAACTATGGCCCTACTTTCAAGCACATCTCATCGAGTTCCTCATAGACAAACCGCTAAGGAAAATATTGTAGAAATCAAAGACATTGGGTCGCGTGCTAAAATGGCTGATGGAGCTTAATCGGTATAATATCTCTTATTGTCCAAGAAAAGCAATCAAAGGGCAAGCACTAGCAGATTTCATCGTGGAATGCACACTACCTATTGAGCCGCAACCCGAGAAAGAAGCGCCCACTCAGTAGTTCTGGCAATTATTTATGGATGGAGCATCAAATGAACAAGGAGCAGGGATTGGATATGTGTTGATTACTCCAGATGAGTAGAAACTATACGGAGCAGCGCAGCTTGGATTCAAAGCTACCGGTATTGTGGAGGAATATGAGGCTCTCCTCGCAGGCTTAAGAATGGCCCAAGTAATAAAGGTAACACATATTAAAATTCATAGTGATTTATATTTAGTTGTGAACCAAGTGTAAGGTAATTACCAAGTGAAAGAGCCAACTCTAGCTAAATATGTAGAACTATCCAAAAGGTTATTAGAACAGTTTGATATAATACAAATTCCACGTGAGAACAACTCTTCTGTTGATTCATTAGCTAAAATTGCTAGCATAAAAGTAGAAAATGAAATGAAGGCTGTTTCAATAGGGCCCAACAAGCCACGATCCGAGAAGCTCAGTACCAGGAAATAGAGGACAATTGAGAGCGGTCTCCAACCATGCCTACACCTTAACAAATAAAAGAAAACTCATGGATAACCCCTATCAAACAATTCTCAATTTACCCCCAAGCAGAAACGGAGCCCAAAAATAAGATATCAAGCTCTATATTACTCCTTCTTTGATGGCATATTATATAAGAGAGGGTGCTCTATCTAATATCTTAGATGTGTTTCCAAAGAAGAGGGAATACGGGTCTTGAGCGAAGTTCATAAAGGGCAATGCGAGGATCATTCTGGAGGAGCCAAACTAGCACAGAAGGTACTTAGGCACGGTTACTACTGGCCTACTGCGCTTAAGGATGCAAAGGAATACGTGAGAAGATGTGATAGATGTCAAAGGTTTGCGAGTATCCTAAGGCAATCTTCCCATTAGCCAACCTATGGCTATTCGACATATGGGACATAGATTAGATAAGTCCACTTCCCTTGTCAAAGGGATGGGAAAAGTATGTTGTAGTGGCAATAGACTACTTCACCAAGTGGGTAGAAGTAGAACCTCTAGCTACAATCACCATAAAGAAGACAGACACTTTTTTCGTAAGGAAAATAACCACAAGATTCAGGACCCCCCATAAAATAATTTCAAATTAGGACCTAATTTAAAAGTAAGGAGTTTGTAGAGTTTCTGTGAAAGGAACGAAATAATAAAATGTTTCCCCGGTCTTATATCCATAGACAAACGGGCAGGTCGGAGCAGCAAACAAAACCATCAAGAAGTTGCTTAAGAAGAGATTGGAAAAGGCTAAAGGAAAATGGGCAAAGGATCTGCCTTTAGTACTATGGGCTTATAGAATCTCATCCAGATCCCTAATCGACCATACAATATTCTCCTTAACCTATGGCTATGAAGCCATGATCTTCTTTGAAACAAAGGTCCCGTCATGTAGAAAGATATTATATATGGTAGAGTAGAACAAGGAATCAAAGAAAGCTACCTTAGATCTTATTTAAGAAAAAAGGGACCAAGGGGGCAATCTGATCCGCTGCATACCGACAAAGGGTGACAAAAACTACAATGCTAGGCTCAAGGAGAGAAACTTCTACAAGGGAGACCGAATAATGCGAAGAGTAATGGCCAACACCAAAGACCCAGCAGATAAGGCTGTGGGCCCAGATTGGGAAGGACCTATGGTTATAGCAGAAGTCTTTGCTAATGGATCATACCGACTATCAAAACTTGAAGGACTTTTGGTTACGAGATATGGAATTCAGAGCACCTTAGGCTTTATTCTGTATAATATGTGTTACTTGTATAACAAACATTATAATTACTATGAAAAATAGTAATACAGTGAACTTGACGTAGGGATATTGGACGGCCCGAACCAGTATAAAAATCTATCTCTTCAAATTTCACTAACATAGCTAATAATATTGGGTTGTGTCATACACAACCCAGGTTTTCAGCCAAATATTTGCATTAGACGAAAGGATATTAGACAATCTGAACCGGTACAAAAAACCATGCGTATGAATTAAAAGGATGTAAAATACGCAATCTGACTTCATAGTTAAAATATAGTAAGCCCCCAAATAATGGGGCAGACCATGCCAAGCGCACGAACAGAAAACAGTCCGTCCACGACAATGGGGTAGACCGTTCCAAGCACATGCACAAACATCAAAGACCAAGTTCAGAAAGCATGAATTACGCAAATAAATCAATTAAGAGTGGCAAGAAATGGAAATGCATGGAATGCGTGCAACCTACAAATTAGGTACGGTCCCAAAAAATATATAACGCTTGCCATGTAAATATTAAAAACTAAGATCTATTAATATGTACTGAAGTTTATCCATATCCGCAGGGTTCCTCACTCTTGCACACACATCACAGGTGAAAATAAAATAATTATCATGCAAAATTACATCACAAATTAAGCTTATAGATACGGTTCATAATTAAACAAACTATGTTATGATTCTAACCACCCTTAGAAAAACCGTCGATTATGATTCTTTCGTAACGACGAGATCTGCGGTCACCCGATGAATGACATTGACTAAAACCGCTCCTTGCTTGAGAAGCCGAAAGTGAGCCCTTTTTGTAATATTACTTTAACTCAGAACTTGGCCTAATAATAACTCTTCAAATCTTCCTTCCATCGAGAAACAACATTGGGATCAGCCCCTAACGGAGGCGAAGGTGCAACACCGGGCCTTGATACAACATCGGGGGCCAAGGACGCAATATGATCATCTTCTTTACTGGTTTTCTTAGCGACCGGGAGAGACAACCCTTCAACTTGGTTATTCAATACCTTGATCTTACCTTTATAAAAAGCCTTATATACACCTTTAGCATTTTTCAGCAAATCCTCAAGTTCAATAATTCGAATTAGAGCAGACTTGAGCTTCACTTCCAAATCGACTGTCTCCAAACTTCGATTAGTAGTGTTAGGCTGAAAATCAAACAAATACAAACAAAAAAATTAAAAGAAAGAGCGATCAAGTAAAAAAAACCCATAAGGAACGTGCACTTTTTTACAAAGAGATTCATTTTACACAATACCCTTATGGGTATTTGCACAACCAAAAGGCACATTTCCTACAACATGATTTTATAAAAGTATCCTAAGTTATAGGATCCAAAAATACTGTCCCAATAGTAAAACACCTAACCTAAGGCATGCTGGCCAAAGGCGGGTTTGTTTTGATACGAAAGGTTTTCCTTGGGTTATAATTGGCACCTGCCCAAGGGTCTGTTTGGTCCTCCGTAGTCACCTCAAAACCTTCTTTATTATAAAGGAATACTAGGTTAAGCACGGGGTAGAAATACTTAAAACATCTATGGCTCGTTGCAAAGCAGTCTACCCCATCTTGCCTTTAACATTCTCCCTTCTTAGTTTCTCTACGAGGTCAGCAATCAGATCCTAATTAACAAGCACTGCTATGGCACTAGGGGCAGTCTGAGCTTTTCGCAGTAGATCTTTGAGCTTGTATGTCTTAAGCATGGATTTCTTCCTCGTCTCCTCTAGTGTTCATATCAATTCATCCGCTGTATTTTTCGAATCCTTAGAAAAACCGCCAAAATATTAAGAGCATCATCCTTCCACCCTTTTCTCTATGTATGGGAAAGCACCTCCGGCCCAAGTCGCTCTGATTGTTCCTTATAATAAGCTTCCATCTCCATAATCTTACCTTGGAAGTGTAGTTCCAATTTCCTTCTCCACTCATCAACTAACGAAGCATCCAAGCCCGTAGGAGGAGTAGGGACCGAACCCAGTTTAAGCCCTTTGTTGCCTCTCCTTCTTTGACACCTTCCTTTCCTTCATATTTCTTAGCAAGCTAAAGGGACATGTCGTCTATGGTCCTTTTCAACCATTGAATCTCTGCTTCATAGATAACCCCATAGAGCACCTCACTTTCCTTCAACTGCAGTTCAGCCACCTATGAATTTGCATCCTCAAGCTCGGTGCACAATTTCATATTATGTTGGTATTGACGCTCCAGGGCATCTTTAGCTTCTTTAAGCTCAGAAAGGGCATTCCTTAAGTCCCTTTCAAGGCCATCTTTAGTAAGTGTTAAATGTAGGTTCTCTTCCTCTAGGTCCACGGTAGGAGTCGTGGCTATAACCTCAAACTCAGATGCACTTGTATCACCCGAGCCATACAAGTCCTTGCAAAAATTTTATAATAACAAATTCAAATATTAATAAGTGTAAAAATGCAATTTCACATAAAAGAATAAAATAGTAAATTTCTATAAATGAAGGAATTTGGAGAATTTGAATTTTCCATTATGCAAGTAGATTTTTCTAGCCTAAATTCAAATATAAGTTGTTAGAAAGGGATATCGTATGAGCAAGATACAGAATGTATACCATAGCACGCATTTCGTGTTTTGTGCCAATTTTAAAATTAAGTTTATGAATTAATACAAGAATAAAGAACAATTTATTTGTTAAGAGATAAGCTGAATATGTATGAATTACTATAAGAAAAGAAAAGAAAAGAAAAGAGAGAGGGTACAATTATATATGTGCATTTAAAAGAAAGCATTAATGGTGAAATTATTGTTGTACTTAATTTAAAGGATAGGTTGAATATACTAAAAAAAGATATAACAATATATTTAAAAAGAAAAGAATGCTTCTACTTTTATATATTTGGAAAGTGAAGATAACGATGTACGAAAGTAACGAGTTATTGTGAAAGAAAGGTAACGTAACCATCTATATGAAAAAAAGAAGGTATTTCGTAAAATAAACATTGCAAATTTTGAAAAGAAAAGGTAAGAGCGTATTAATGGAAGGGAATCGTTTATTAAAGAAAACGTAAGGTATGTCATTTCTTATTTGCAAAGAATGAGGATAGGTTTGGTTTTTGAAATTAAAAACATTGATATCGATCAATGAATGTCTTTGATTGCTCAATTTATGGTAAAGAATAAGATCTCTAATTAATACACATATATACACATTTGAATATAAATCCAGGATTCCCTTACAAAAATTAACAATACATACATACATATATAAAAGATGTCAATTAATAAAATTATTTTAAATTATAAGTAATGAAATCAATTTGAAACTGGAAACTTTAATACCAATTATTTGGTAGGGATAGGGTTTCCAATTAAATAAACACACACGTATATATGTAGAATATCAATTAAGGATGTTGATTGAAATTATAATAATAAAGGTGCAAAACCTTAAAGGTAAATAATTAAGTGAAAGAAATAAATTGAAATAAATGGCTACTAATGAAATTAAAGGGGGAAGGATGATGAGGTTACCTTCTCTAAATGAAAAGAAAAAAGGATATAAAATTTTCTATATGTAAAGGTAAATAACTTGAGGATTGACACATAATTTTTTAAAACTTAGTTTTCAACTATAAATACATAATCAAACCCTATTCTTTTCATTTTAGAAACCCTAACCTCTACCATCTTCTTCTTCCTACTCCTTAAGAAAATTCTTAAACATTTCCTATTCTCTTCCATAAATTTTCTCGATAAAAATAAAAATAAAAAGATTATACATCAAATTAAAGGAGAGAAGAGAGAATCAAAATAAAAGACAAAGGAAGAAGGAAATTAAATCTTCAAAGGAGAGAGACGGTGAAATCAAATCAAATCAGAAGAAGAATTCCTTCGAGGTGGGTGGGTATATTTTTAATAAGATGATGATATGTAGTTAATTTTGATATACCCTATCTGATTTAGGTTGTTAAAAAATAAATTGTAAATCATACTGTTTAGATTTGAGATTGAATAGTGAATTAAATTGGTGCAAACCTGTTAAATAGGAATTGACCAAGATTAAAACTCTTTCTCTAATTGTTCTAATCCTATAATTTGTTAATATTGATGTTAGCAGTAAACCCTAGAGTTGAATTGTTCCTATAAATCTGTAAATTGATAAAGAGTTGACATAACCTGTATTGTTACTAGTAACCATAGGATAAACTATTTCACTATAAAATTGTATAGATCTGTAAATTGAAATTGATGTTAACAAGTTTGGCTAATTATAACCAGCTTACTGTATGATAGTAAATTTGGAATGACGACAAAAATTAACAAAAGAAAATTAAACGATAATAAAATTGGAATCAAAATAAAAAAACTTAAAATTTACACCACGACCGGTCGACCACATTATCTGAAGCGGTTGACCTCCCCAGTATATAGCGGTCGACCAGTTAGCATTTTCCAGCGCAGGTTGAACCTTGTCATAAGGTCTTAGTTATAAATAATAGATAAATATTTACAATATATATATATATGTAGACGCTAGAATTAATAAGGAAGCTAGTTCCCTATGAGATGACACTAGGATGTTGCGGACTAGGTAAATGCTATTTACCCAATGAGGGTCAATCATTCGACTGAGGGGAGATTCTATCGTAATTGGCACTCATAGGAGGTTCCATAGTAGACGCGCAATACTAACTGATGCCTGATGAAGTGTGTGGGCCTAGCATAACGGGAGTTTCTTGGCATTCACGGATACTGATGCGATGTGATGTTGTGTTGTTGATGGATACTGACACATGCAATAATAGGCATATGCTACGATTGAGAGGTGGACACAAATGTAAACGATGAGACACTTCGATGAGTCGGCATCGTGGGCTCTCCCTCAATGCGTACTTAGGGTACGTATAGTCATAGTTGTGGGAAATTTATTCCTATGTGGAAATTGTAGGGAAACCTATGTGAGATAGTTATGCGTAGTCATAATGTGTGGGATGTAGTCCCATATGGGAAAATTGTAGGATGATCCTATGTTGGAGAAGCTATAGTAGCTATTAGTCAACCGTTAGTTAGTTAGGTTCGATCTGTAGTTCGATCTTTGTATGAGCATGCATAAGTAGTTAGTGTAGGTGTGTATAAAGTTAAAAAACTTAAGTAAAGAAACCTAGTCATCCACGGACACTAGTAGAACACCCTAGGTCACATATAGTATTATTAAAGTCAAATGCATGTGATCACCATATATTAATGATATACCCATTCACCAGATTTTTGTCTGACCCACTCCTTCCCCTTCTTTTTCCCCCCACCATAGGATAGCAGGATAGTAATTGATTTGGCACAAAGTGAGGAGAAAGGAGCTAAGTTTTGGAGTTTCACTACTCTTGGTTGCCCCTTATATAGCTATTTGGTATGTTAAATGTGTAGTAAACTTGTATTGTACTTTCAAAATAATGTATATGAATTAAGCATTTTGAAGGTTGTTTTTTTGAAATGTCTATTTTCAGTACTTATATTTTATTCATCCCGTTGTGAGATCTGAAAGTGTAGAATACTTTAGATTTATCCTTATATTTTCAGTCTTTGATCATGTATAAAAACTCGATAGCTCGTACTTCTTGACACTAACGCAAGTTTGAAAGTCATCGTTGGCTTTGGATTGGTGTGTCGGGAGGTGCGGGTTGTCACATGCCATAAATGGTGGGAACTAAGGGTTCATTAGATTCGAAGGCTCCATCAGACTCGGAATGAGGCCTATGGGGATCGATCTAGTTTCTAGTAATCCAAGTTTGATTCAAAAGAAATCAGGATGCACAAAGTTAAAAGTAGAGAAAACATATCACAAAAAGAACAACTTTATACGAAGTATCTAACAAATTTACATACAAGAAATGATAATAATAACACAAAATGCTCACTCTCTATTAAAATTTCTAACCCTAAGCCTAAACAATTCCATGTGAGGAATATCAGGTGGGAAGGAGCAGCCCTCTAAAGTACACCCCGCTGACGCAGTACAAGTCACTATGGGCTTCTTTTTCTTTAACTAGTTGGTCGATTTTGGAAAGAAACCCTTGAATTTCCTTTATAAGTTGCATGAATGACTCATTGAACTCCTTTTCATGCTTACGAATCACTGTCGCACTAAGACTAAGACGATCTATGGTCTGGGTTTGGAGTTCATCCATGTTCTCCTTTAGATGTTTAGTAAGTATTACCTTATTAAAAGAATATGAAGGGAAAAGGAATAAAAATAACATTGTTATTTGTAATGCATTAATGAAGCAACAAGAGAACTAAAGAGACTGAACACAACAAAATTGAAAATAAAAGTATTTTTATTACATAAGAAACAATGAGGTCTTTACAAGGGTTTAAGTAATTACATAGGCTTGAGAAATCATGGTGACCTCGATTTCCTTAGACCTTGCATCCTCACCATCCCGTTGCAAAGAAGCATAAGGAGAAGCTTCTCCACAGCCAACACCTTAGCCCACTCAACCCGACAATAAGCAAGAGCGTCTTTAATTTTTTTTTTGAGTCCACCAGTGAAATAAGGTCAACCTCGGTAGAAGTATCTTCCAAGCGATCAACAAAAAAATTAACGTTTAACCGTGGTGTACAATTATAATGTTCCTGATAGGTGATCTATGAAAGATTGTCCTTAGATTCCTCCAATGCCTTCTCTTTATCCTCCAACACACATGACCCCTCAACGTCAAGACCTATTTCACTGCCTTCTTTGCCTCCTTTTTCTTTTTGCTCTCTTCTGTTGAGCCTTAAGTTTAGTTTTTCAGAAGCTACTACAACAAGGTATGCCTCTAGCTTAGTAGTACGGGCAGTGGATAAGACCCGGCTGTCTTCTTCCCTCTTCTGAGCCTCGATCACCAAGGCACTTGCCTGTTATAAATAATAATAAGATGAAAATTGGTAAGTCGGATCGCTATTGAATAAAAGAGAAGAAGGAAATACATACAAAGGTCAGAGCCCTTCCAAGCTCGGTAGTAAGCTCGAAGAAGGGAAGTACAAGAAATGGAAGAGCGATGGGATAAGAGTGTGGGATGGAGGCAATGTGAGATAGCCTGTCCAAAGTGATATGTCCCAACCTCTCGGCAAGACCACTAATAATGCCCTTGGGCAAAGGTGGATAGTAGATGTTTGGGTCGCCTAAAGATTGGAGAGGCATGACAGGAATTTCCTATAAAGAAGAAAGAGGAGGAGATGTCGTAGGCTTCTTGAGAGGTTGGCCAAAAGCTTCACCTCCATCGGCTTTCCTCTTCTTCTTCTTCTTTATTGATGGCAATTTCTGCGGTGTTGTATCCTCTAAAAATGCATCAGCAGATCACCAGCCATTTCACCTACACATGAGAAAAATGCGAAAGATCAATAAATGTTCTTGCAAGGATTAAGAACATGAAGTAAATTTTTTGTATCCATCTAGTCAAGTTATACCCTTAGGATCATCCGAAACGGAGGAGAACTTAAAAATAGATTGAGAAAATTTGTTGTTAGTGCGTAAGAACTTATACTTTTGCAGCATCGATTCGACAAAAAATATCTTTATTTTCCTGTCATATTCACCTAAACATAGGATATGGCTCCTACAAGATTCATATGAAGAAGTGGCCCGATCAAAAAAAATAGGGCAGTTAGGGTGTGGTTGGAAGGAAGAAGGGAAGTTGTCGAGATTGAAATAAAAAAGTATCGATCAATCCATTTTTGGGTCTTACAAGGAATAAAGGTAAGAACCAATTTTTTTTGCTTGGATGTAATAAAATCAAAAATAACCCCCGGAAGGATTCTTATGGATGTCAAATAAAAATTGAAGTTCTTTACATGAAGGAGACGTACACTTCTTGGCATAAAGAATAAAAGTTGCAATTATAAGGGAATGGTGAAATGGAGCAAGTTGGATGGAAACGATACCGATAGCAGTTAGCCATTCGTGAAGAATTTGATTTAGAGGAAGATAAAGTCCACACCTGATGTACTCAAAAGTGATGGAAATAAGTCTATTGGGTAGAGTATGGATAGAATCTATGGTACTCTACCCACATAAATGAACGAAAGATAGAAGGTCCTTGCTTTAGTTTGGAAAAGGAACGATTCTTGGAAGAGACAAGATTAGCAACTGATATTTTTTTCCCTTTTTTGAAAGAATGTAAAAAATGGAGAAGAGAAGAGGAAAAATATATACTTACCTTGAATTGAATTCCAACCACACGATCGAAATGACGAAGAGTCCCTAAAACGTCAATTGATTAATGACAAGGAAAATTAGTGCAAGAATCAATACTGATTTTCTTAGGAGTTGAAAAGACTAAAGGTACAGCTTTTCAAAAGATCGGCCAGTAAGGGAGCGACATGTGTACTTGAGCATTAAAGCAAAATGACAATAAAGACTTTTTCTTTTTTAAAAAGACGAAAGATAAAAGGTAGAGGTAGAAGTGATGGGTTGCAGAGAAAATATGGATGTAGAGACAAGTCCACGCCAATCTACGATCGCTATAGACTTAAGGGGCAAGTGTTACACCTATATATTTCAATTGATGTCAAGGTAAGACTAATACAAGCACCAAGATCGACAGAACTACTCCCACTATATGAGTCTAAATATGGAAAGGAAGAAAGAACAAAATCCAAACAATACAGCATAAAAATATTGAGTCGGTGGCAAAATATAAAGATTGCACCCTCTCATGGGGTGTAGCTTCGGCAGTATAACACTCGACCAAAAATCTAAGACGGTTACAAGGTGTAGGAACCAATCTGCAACCTTAATGCTTGCTTCAATAGGTTGAACTGCGTCATAGCTTCCAGGTATCAAAATATAAAGACTAGGCCACAGTTCCAAAGAAGTAAAGTTAGAAAGTTGGAACTACGCCGTAATCTTTAACTCATAACGAGATGTAGAAACAATAACACGACCCCAAAAGCAACACTAACAATACGTAACTGCGGCATAACCCCTCAAGCGACTATATGCAAATGGGGATGTGCCGCAATATTGAACTAATAATTAAAATGGCAGGTCTACGCTGCAATTTTGTATCAAAAAGCTATAAAGATGCGCCGCCATCCTGATTGATCTTAAAGTGAAAAAATTGTGCCATAATCCCACATTAATATCGAATTGATCAAGAATGCACTGTCGTCTTGATGTGACAGAATAACGCTGCAGTTCAAGAAACACTACCCACAAACATAAAGACTTAAGGGATTAGGCGATGGGAAAGACTACTCCACAGCCAAGAGCCGAACCTTATTCCTCAAAGGCAAACTAAGAGATCCCAACATAATCCCTAAGACCATTAAACGTAGCTCAAAGAAAAGGACGGTAGTGCAGTCCTCTATCGATTAAAGTGGCTCAGAACAGGGTCGTGCAAGGCAATCACTCTCCAAAATAGCAGCGCAGCCTGTTCTACTAAGCCATACAACCTATCTCCAACAGCACACTTTGTTGATATTTCAAACTGAACAGTCTAGTATAGCTTCGGCGGTATTGAGGTAGTACGGATACTATGCGGTATCATTATCTCGAACATAAAGAAGGCCGAACTCCTAGTAAACTAAAACGAAGTCTTGAAGTATTGACAATGGTGTAGTTCTTCCCAAAAGGGAAGGCAGTTTCTCATTACAGCTTTATCCACACACACGTGCAGTCCACAAGCCTGTTGCTTTAAAGAACCAGAAAGTCACTGTCTATTCAAATTTAGGTTTTCGCGCTTCAATTTCAAACTTTCCACCTAAGTTTAGAATTCAACCGCTCAAATTATAGTTTCTCGCCAATGACCACCTTAGCAATCCGTGCATACCAAATAAGCAAGGTGGATGATCGACACATGGCACGATCCAAAGGCAGAAATTGAGAAGGCGGAAGAATGATGTTGGAAATCCACGCAAATCTCTGTGTGCTATAAATGAGTAGGGCACTGTAGCAGAAAGAAGGAGAATTTTACTTTACTCTTTTGGACACACAAAATCGAAAATTATACTCTCTACCATTTTGTTTGTACTAAGAATCAAGAGAGAAGGAATAAAACATTTGACCCCTGGACGTAGGATTCATTAGCATCTAAACCATGTAAATTCTCTATGACCTTTTTTATTTCTTTCAGTACTTACTTTACTATTTAAATCAGCCAGTGCTCAAATCAAGGTAGATTGATTTAACGAACTTATTTATACTATTTTAGAATATTTCCCCTCATAATTTTGTAAGCGTGAAAACGACACAATCACTCCTCTTAAAGGCAATTTTAATATTACTTAATTTTTTTTATTCATAATCATGAAAGCGTTTAGTATCGTGATTACTTCATAAAAAATGCTTGGGGGTTTCTGAGATGAAAAATCTCATTAACAACTTTGTTAAGCGTTACCCAATTATGACTTTTATTTACACCAATTTTCTTCATTAAAATTATATCACTTTGAACTTTTGAAATTTGTTAATGGTCAAAATTCCAATATCGTCCACATTCAACTCTATAGTCCAAACACAAAGTCATTGGTTTAATAATAACAATTATAATTAACAGAAATGTTCTAGTCAAAGACTTTGAATTGACTTCAGTTGACCGTGATACTAACCCCCTATAACTGAGGAGACAAATCATCTCTTGAATAGTGCATCACTTCCAATACTTCCACTCAACCGAACTATAGTCACCCGAGGGATGTCGTGCTATAATTTGACTATAATCAAAGCAGAGCTTTCATATTGAAGATTAATTGTATCTCAAGTTAAGAGAACTGTGTAATTCAGTCACATCGAAATTGTCTATTTGACCTTATTTATATCAACCAACAGTAAACTATCGAGTGAATCATCCCATATTATTCAATAATTATCAATACGTAACCCATTGGTGCCCCTCAACAGTCATAAGTAATACACTCCCCAATATTTGAAGAGCATTACGTACTCTAGTCTCAAAAGATGTATCAATATCTAGTCTCGATACATCTTGATTAGGAATATTTAAAGTGGTATATTTATTTTCACCGTGATAAATTACTCACGGTTATAACACTTTGTAACTACTATCATAAGACATACCATTTATGGATTTTCTATTAAATATACTTTTAATTAAATTAATTAATTAATATAACACATTTTATTAAATATATAATAGAATGGAAACACCTTTTACTTCGAACAAGATTGGTTATCGAGTTAGATATATGTAACAAATTACATAATTATCCCTATGGCATACCCCTAACTTTATAACATTCAAAGCATAAAATTTTTATGAATTTTTATTAATCGCATAGCCAATATAAACACATTTATAGGCTTTGCTTGCTAGTTTAATTTTTTTTAGGATCAATTATACGAACATATACCAAACAACTCCAAGTTCAAAAATAAAACAAGTTAGGCTTATGATTTTATAAGATCTCAAAAGGTTATATTCTGCTTGTAGATTTAGGAATTATATTTAACATAGAGAAAATAATTAATAAAATTCCCTACCAATATGATGCTACACTAGAATTTAGTAAAATAGTCACAACAACTTCAGTTAAAGTCCTACCTTTTTCTTTCAGCTTTACCATTCATTTCAAATGAATAAGGTGCAGTTCTTTCACGAAGTATACTATGAGAATTATAAAATTCTATAAATATGATAGATTCATATTCAATTCCTTTATCACTATGAAATACCTTGATTTTCTTATTAAAATGGTTTTCGATTTTTGTCATAAATCACTTAAATATATCTAGTGCATCACTTTTAGTGATACTTAATCTATTACCTGTAATGAAATAACATTTTCCATCTCTAGTTAATATCGAATAAAATTCACATATATCTGAGTGAATTAAATCTTGAGTTTCAGTTTCTCTACTAACAGACTTATGTGAGGTTTTAGTTATTTTTGATTGGCTAAAAAAATCACATTTTTAGAAAATCATTTAGTGATACTTTAGGGATTAAACTAAACCACTCATGTCATGCAAGCATGTCAAATATTAAAGTCACACGATATATAAGCATAACTAGAAAATTTATCCATTTCAACGTTTAACTTAAGTATTTCATCAGTTGGATAAGCTTTATAATAAAGATATCATTATAGGTTAAAGTGTACATATCAGCCCTAATAGTTTGAGTAAAACTAGCTTTATTTAATAGAAAACAAAAATCTAGATTCTTTCTCGTCTTTGGAGTATGCATCACATCATTTATAATCACTACATTTCCATAGGTAAACATCAATTTAACATTTTCAATACCAACAACACTAGTGGTGTGAGAATCTCCCAACAACACTTTCTTATCCTCAGCGATATTATATGTTTTGAACATACCACAATCATAGCAGGCATGGTGACAAGCATCAGTATCTACCCACCACCCTTCTGCTGCACTAACAAGGTTGATTTCAGTAATCGTAACTATTAAAGGCACTTTAATTAGGTTAGCTTGTAGAGTAGAGCTAGGCCTGTTCCGACATTTGTGTGCTATGTGACCTAGTTTGTCATAGTTATAGCAAATAAACTGTCCAAAATCACTCTTTAAGGAAGGTTAGTGCTGTCTATTTTGGTTTCTTTGAAGGTTCCAATTCCTATTGTTGTTGCGATTTGATTCCGCTTGCAGTTCTAATTATTAAAGTCTTTCGGATTTCGTTTCAGACTTGTAGCATTGAACTTTTTAGTGTTGTTGTTCTTGACAACAAACACCTCATATTTCTAGTCCTTTTTTCGGCAACCTCCTCGATACAAAGATAGGTGATCAAACTCTCGAAGGAAATTTCCGTAGTCTTATGTTTGTTAATATTATAAAAATTTCCAACCATGGAGTAATTTATCAATTAAAACAACAACTTGAAATTGTTCATCTATAATCATACCTTCGAAGATAATTTTGTGCGTTATTTTATGTAGCTTGTGCGATTGCACCTCTACTAATTTGTCAACCATCATCTGATATGTTAGATAGAAAATGACATCATATTTCTTTGTTTCAGCCTTCTCGGTGTCGTATTTCTTTTGTAGAGAGTCATAAAACTTTTTTTCTATTTTATCAGAGTCGTAGTAGTCATACAGATCATCGCTCGTTCCATCAAGTATATAGTTTTTGCAGATGTAATCATTATCGATCCAGGATTCTAATGCATTTTTATCATCGTCGATTGGTTTCTTTTGCATAGCAGGTTTGTCAGATATGAGCACGAAAGCTACCTTCCTAATTGCTAGTTAGAATAACATCTTCTACTTCCATAGTTTTATGAAATGCGGCCCTTCAAAGCGATACATTTGTTTATATCAACAAAAGCCGAACCAAAAATATTGTCAGTAGTGGCCATGACATTTTGAAAATGTTGGATCAAGATAAGCATAGTTTGAATTATTCGACTGACTCGTGGACAATGTCACTTTCTTTAAAACGTTCCTTGACTTTACTCAATTGGTGCAAAGTAGGCTATCAACCGCGTCGTACCCACGATAAAATAACTCTTTCTCAATAGTAATGAACTCCTTTGCACTAAGAAAGATCGTCCATAGACACCCGTTTGGTGGTCGGAAAATTCCAGAAGAACTTTTATGTTTAGATGTATGTCGAAAATTGTTGATCGAAATTCGTTTTGTTATATTCTGTATGATCTGTTTTTTTATCGATAAAATACACAAAACTGAAAAAAAAACCTACGTTAATGAGTATTATATTTAGGCCCATGTTGCTATTATAAATACTGTTGTTCTACTGTAAGAAACTATTATGTTTTTTGCATTTCAATAAATAAAACATTCTCTGTTCAAATCTTTATATGGTATCAAAGCACACTGCTTAACATCACAAGATCAAAGGAAGATACAAGAGAAAGATAGTAAAGCTTCTCCATCGGTGATTCTTCATCATTTGGAAAATCATTCATACCCATCAGATTGTATAATCATCATCTTGGTAAAACAAGTTTATCTTCTCAAATCTAATGCCTTGCCAAGCAATATACTGGCTGCATTCAGATCTTCATTAAAGATAACTTGTTCAAGAAAGCAGCAGAAATCAGATTCAAGAAAACAGAAAATCATCACAGCAAATTTGAAAACAAGATTAGTGCCACGCCAAGATCCATCAGATAACACTCATCATCTGGATCTGGCTGCATCATACCTGTTTTTACTAACTTCTTGAGGATTTTCTTCTTCAAGAATCACATCTGAAGCCTTCTCTTTAGTTTAGACAGAGACTGTTCATCATGACTGATGATCAATCAGCGACCTCTGATAATGCCACTTCTGAGCAGCAATCTGATTCAACAGCAAAGCTAATCAAATCAGTCACAAGCCCACAGAGCCAACTTATTACAGTTCATCTTGATGAAAATAACTATCTGTTGTGGAAACTGCAGATTGAAACTGCAATGCAGGGTTATGGCCTTGAAGGTTTTCTTCTTGGCACAATACCAACTCCACCAAAGTTCATCACTGTCCAAGAAAATAAAATAGTTAGCAATGAAGAATATGTCAAACATCACAGGCAAGATAGACTGATATGTTCCTGGTTATTATCATCTATAAACACTAATCTTTTATCACATGTTATTGGATGCAAATCTGCTTGTGAAATTTGGTCAACCATTGAAAAAGTTTTCAATAGGCAATCAGCAGCAAAAGTTATGTATCACAAGAGATTGCTACAAAACATCAGAAAGGAAAATGGTTCTATGAGAGAATATCTATATAAAATCAAAACAATTTGTGATCTGCTTGAGGCTGCAGGCCACAAAGTATCTGATTCTGAAAAGATTTTAACCATATTAAATGGTTTGAGTGATGAATATGAAGCCGTGGTGGCAGTTATCTCATCTCATAAGGTCTTACCATCAGTGGATGATGTTCACTCTATACTACAGGCTCATGAGGCCAGGATAGACAATAAAAGACCTCAGGAATCTGAGTTTGCTATCAATTATACCACCAACACAAGAAACAAGAATCAAAACATCAATAAAAGTGATAAACAATCACAGAGAGGAGGATACTCCAATAGATCAAGGGGAAGAGGTAGGTACAACAACAACAATAGACCAAGATGCCAAATCTGTGAAAAAGTTGGGCATACAGCTGTAAAATGCTACTTTAGATACTCAAATCAGAATAACAACAATTCAAGAAATGATAATCACAGCGTCAATGTGGCTCAAGCAGGCTCCAGCAGTCAAGCAAACAACAAAGATCACTGCTCAAGTGAAAATGGTCAACCAGAACATGTGCATGATGACTACTGGTATTAGACTCAGGGGCAACTAATCATATAACTAACAACTTAGAAAACTTAAATCTTGGCAACAAGGAGTATAGAGTTAAACAGTCTATCTGCATGGGCAATGGTAAGTGTATCAAAATTTCTCATGTAGGAGGTGCTTCTATTAAAGGAAAAAGACAATTGTTCTTACACAACTTATTAAGAGTGCCAAAGATTAAAAAGAATCTTATAAGTGTATCTCAATTTGCCAATGACAATAAAGTTTACTTTGAATTTTATCCTAAGCGCTGCCTTGTTAGAGATATACTAACTAAGAGTGTTTTATTGCAGGGTGATGCTGAAAAGGGATTATATAGATTTAAGTCTGTCAACTGTACCAATTCTACAAAGGAGCAAAACTGTTGTAATCAGTGTGAAATGAAAAACTGCAGTAGTATATTTGATCTTTGCCATCGCAAACTTGGTCATCCTAGTACTAAAGTTGTTAAACAAATTCTTACTCAAAATTCTATATATTGTGATGATGTTTCTCTTCCCTATATATGTACACACTGTCAAATGGGTAAGAGTCACAAATTGCCATTTGATGACTCCTTAACCAAATATTCAAAACCTCTTGAACTTGTTGCTACTGATCTTTGGGGACCAGCATCAACATGTTCAGATTATGGTTATAAATACTATATATCCTTTGTAGATACTTATACAAGATACACCTGGGTATATTTCTTAAGAAATAAATCTGATACTTACAAAGTTGTGTTAGATTTTATTACTATGGTTGAAAAACAATTTAGTTCACATGTTAAAGTTTTATAATCAGATGGTGGAACAGAGTACAAACCCCTTAAGGATTACTTTATCAAAAAGGGAATAATTCATAGAATTACATGTCCCTATACATCTGAGCAGAATGGCTTAGTGGAGAGAAAACATAGGCACATAGTTGAAAAAGGGCTTAGCTTATTAGCTCATGCAAGCTTACCTCTAAAATTTTGGCCTGAAGCCTTCAACGCTGTAGTCTATCTTATTAATAGACTGCCAACCAAAATTTTAGAGGATATAACCCCCATTGAAAAATTACAAGGGGTAAAGCTAGATTACTATAGCTTAAAACCTTTGGGTGCTTATGTTTTCCATACTTAAGGCCTTATAACAACAATAAGCTAAGCTTCAGATCAAGGCCATGTACATTTCTTGGGTATGCCACCAATCAAAAAGGATACAAATGTCTAGATGATAGTGGAAAACTTTTTATTAGCAGACATGTTGTATTTAATGAAAATACATTTCCTTTTGAAAATTCAGAAGTGAAAACAACAAGCAAGGTATATAATCCTAGTGTATTAATACATGAACTGCCTATATATTCTGAGAATGAGAATCAAACAGAGGTGAAGAGGACTACTGGAAATCATCAAACTCATCCTATAGTCTCTGTTCAGCAAAATTCTGATTGGATTGATGATCCTAGTCCTGCCAGTCAATCACCTGTAATTTCAACAAATGAAGAAAGTCAAAAAACTCAAGATCAACAAACTGACTCAAATGACAATACTGGTCATGATAATACTGACAGCTTACCTCATACTGATTCTACAGTCCAATCAAGTCATCCAATGATCACTAGAGCTAAAAGTGGTATCTTTAAGCCAAAATTGTACATTGCCAACACTAGCCTTGATGAACCATCAAGCTATGAGCAAGCTGCAAAGCACAATAACTGGAGAGCAGCAATGGATGAAGAGTATAATGCTTTATAAAAAACAAGACATAGGATCTTGTATGTCCACCAGCACATAAAAATATTGTTGGATGTAGGTGGACATACAAGATAAAAAGAAATTCTGTTGGAACCATCAGTAAATATAAGGCAAGACTTGTTGCCAAGGGTTATACCCAACAGTATGAGTTTGACTTTACTGAAACTTTTTCTCCAGTAGTCAAACCCTCTACTATAAGACTCATACTCACAGTTGCACTTCAAGGTTGGAGAATAAGGCAACTGGATGTCAACAATGCCTTTCTAAATGGCATATTAGAAGAAGAGATCTATATGATGCAACCACCTGGCTATGAAAAAAATACAAACCTTGTGTGCAAACTAAATAAGGCAATATATGGCCTCAAACAAGCACCAAGAGTATGGTTTGACAGACTGAAATCAACTTTAATATCAAATGGATATTAGTCTATCAAATCAGATACTTCATTGTTCATTAAAGCCAGCCAGTTATCAACTATTTACATTCTAATCTATGTTGATGATCTTATAATTACAGGTAACAATCAAGATGAAATCAATCAAATTATCTACCATCTAGATAAGCAATTTTCTATCAAAGATCTTGGAGACCTCAGTTATTTCCTAGGAATTGAAGTTCACGCACTACACCAAATACTAAGATTTGCAACTAACCATCCGCGCATTTGGCAACGGTTATTAACCGTTGCCATTTTGAAACGGTTAATAACCGTCTTGGTTCCGTTAGCAACGGTTTTTTATCGTTGCTAATTGGGAACGATTACTAACCGTGGCTTCTTTGGAGACAAATGATGGCGGTGAATTTCATCCTTTCGCGCCATAATTTTTGGCGCGCTTCGTTCCAACTCGCAACAGTTTTCAACTGTGGCTAATTAGCAATGGTTTGTAACCGTGGTAAATGTTGTGGCAGCTAATTTTGTGCCAAATATCACAGTACTTGTCTCGTTTGCTCTGGGGCACAAAATTTACCGAGCATACAGTAAAAAAAAACGCAGATCTCTGATTCTCTCAGCCGCGATTTCGTCCTCGTCGATCGGCTCCTCCAGTAGTGGCAGCCGCAAATTAACATCTCCAGCCTCCAACAGCAGCAGCCGGCGCTCCGGTGGATTCAAAGCTAGGGCATCTTTCATTTGTTTCAGCATCTTCATATCGCTTCTCATCTTCTACAGGTTTCCCTACTGCTGCAAGTTTTTATTTATTTCGTTAATTTCAACTTCCTTGAGCTTCGTACCCATTACCACTTACCTAACCAGATCTATCATTTTCAAGCCCTTAATCTCCTCCAACAACACGAAAAAATTGGGATGTTTTGTCTCCTTGAGTTAGTCATTTTATTTTTTAGTGTTGCAAGTTTTCTATGGCCTGCTTATGCCGAGTCTCAGATTATTGATCCACTTTTTGATTGTAGAGATCTAGAATTTGGGCGTGATTAAGCTGTTTTATTATATTGGTGTAGATAACAACCAATTCCGTCCTAAGAGCTTTAGTGGATTTTTCCTTATTATTAAGTTCTTTATTCTAATGGTGCGGTCTCTCTTTTACTTTCTTTAGCTTTGTTATTAGTTGAAAAAGTGGATTCCCATGGCATACGCTTTCCCATTTTATGCGTACTAGATCATGATAATCTGCCTTGGGACGCCATAAGTTGTTATATCTAAAAGGGGTACCTTTCCTGTAAAATGTCGAGATGGCCAGATTAAAAATGATAGGTGTGTGATCGCCAGTTTTACCGATTGGTAAAATTGACTAAAAAGTTAGGATACTTATCTAGACAATCCTTATTAATGAGAAGTCTGTCAATTATACTATGGATTGTTATGTTAGCTCACCCTTCCAAGTATAGTAATTTCCTATGCTTGGTGGCTCAAAATTGATGCCTCAATAAATTCAACCAAGTCTTTGTTCGGATTGGAGCTTAGATTACCATTGTTAATTTAATCTTTACAACAAAAACTAGCATTGAAGCAGCCTGTTAGTATCCATAAATTGAATGAGTTAAATTATTGTTTGATATAATCCCAAAGTTCTGTTCTTCTTTTTAGTTGGTTATGAGCATACACGAAAGTATTGTAGAATGTCAAACCCAATTTATTTTGGGTTAAGCATGTGATGTATTGTTCATTATTGTGAATTGTCAAAACAGACCAAATATTATCATCCTAAAGAATCAGAATTCTACTTGTATCATGGTGATCCTTATTGAAATCGAAGTTCCAATCTTTGTTGATTTGTCTACCTACGTTACTAATTTTACATTTGGTAATTTTACTTTCTAGCAGCCCTACAATAGAAGCTTATTTTTTATTAATTACACTTTCTACATCTTGCTGTTTGGATAGGGTAATCCCCTGACATTCCAAACTATGCAATTCATTAAGTGCTCGTTTGGATCGACTTATATAAGTCGCTTTTTTGCTTTTTGCAAGCCAAAACCTATTCATTTTGGCTTTCAAAAAGCTAAAAAGCGAGTTATTTTAGTCGATCCAAACGAGGCATAAGTAGAGTTATCTAACTTGCTACCCAATTTCAAGTGAGTGGGAGAAGTCACATTAATTTTCGTTCATTTCAAAATTCCCCCTTTGTTTTCAGATGTGTAATAACATTTTGCCATGTAGGATTATCAATCACCCTAGAATTTTAGTGGAAGTGAACTCAAAAGGAGTATCCTCTTTTCTTTGCTTAAATGATCTAACAAGTTAAGGAATAGTTTATTCCTATAATGCTTGCTTATGGGTTTGTTTAGTGTTACCATATAAGCTGTCATTTGAGTTCCATCATTATCTTCATCTTTTAGGATTGATGTTTCATTAAGTTTTTGGGGATTGATTATAGTCAATATCTACTACTCTTTAACAGTTTGCCAAAGTAGAGATGCACCGTCTAATCTGAACCATCAGAATACATATTTGATGTTTTAAGTGTACAGTGTTAGAGAACCAAGAAACAATTGGTTATGCAAAGTATGATCTTTTTACATTTATATATGATTTGTTTTACAAATTGTACGTGTGGTGTATCATCAGCCAAACATTGCAACATGGAAGAGAAGTAGTGTTGTAGTGTGCATTCTCATATTTACTAAAGCCTAAATGTTGTACTGTACTGCATGCTAGTTAGACATAGCTGCTTATAGTGACTGCTAGGGTATAAGTTGATGCAATGAATTTTGTTTTACTAAATATGAGACCATATTTAGTAAGTGGATAAAATTGTTGTTAATGGCGCAAGCCAAGTATCAGGAGAGGGGTAATGCATAGACATTACTCTGGTGCTACAAAATGGCGCCGTTGTAATGGCAAATTCTTTGGAAACAGTTTGATGCTAATGTTAAATTTCAAGTGAAATCAAAAGAATATTCATCTGTTTAGTTAATATCAGAGTTGAACTTGGTGGAAAGCCATAAGATATTGTTACCCATGATTTCTTATTAGCTCTTGTTATTTTCTTTCAGTATGTCTTTTAGTATAGACAAACAATGGATGAATTAATCTAATCGAAGAAATACAGAATATGTGGAAGGTGTGAGAAATTTCGTTAAATTTGTTGCTGAAAACGGTGGCAATAAGGAAAAGTATTCGTGCCCTTGCACGCGGTGCAAAAATGAAGATACATTCAAATTAAATGACATTCATTTTCATTTGCTTAGATATGGTATTGTTCAATCATATACCGTGTGGTGTTTTCATGGGGAAAGAATACCGGAGAAGCCAAAACAACAACCGGTTAGTCATGCCACAAATACTGATGAGTCCGAACATATTAGGATGGAGGATTTGATCAATGATGCAGATATATTCCATCATTTTCAACCTACAAGTCAGTTGCATGATAATGCTAATATTGGTGAGCAGTTTACGGATAAATCATTTTTTGATAGTGCAACTGCAACAGAGCCATTGTATCCTTCTTGTCCAAAAGAGATTACAAAGTTGTATGCCATTGTGAAACTGAATAGCTTGAAGACCCAATACGGCTTTTCAGACAATGGTGTGACTGCAGTACTCGAATTCATAAAGGAGTTACTCCTCGAAGGTAACACGCTACCTTCAAAGTACCCCGACGTGAAGAAGATCATTAAGCAAGTTGGGATGAATTACATAACTTATGATGCATGCATTAATGACTGCATCTTGTACTGGAAAGATAATGCGAACAAAGTTTCATGTACAAATTGCAACGCACCAAGATACAAGACATCATTCGACGAAGAGAGAAAAGCTACCACAGTACCTCAAAAGACCTTAAGACATTTTCCTTTAATTTCTAGATTGAGAAGACTGTATACTGTACCATGGATAGCAGTAGCGATGACCTGGCATGGTCGTGCCAAGTCCGGTACAATCGTAATGCGTCATCCGCGTGATACTTCTCAATGGAAAACTACATATTCGTTTGATTCTTCGTTTGCTGCTGAACCACGAAATATCACGCTTGGAATAGCAACAGATGGTTTCTGTCTGAATGCTTCTTTAACTAACCCTGATGCATGCGAGTAAATCCTTTTGTACCTGCATATGCACTGCCCCTGAACCATTCAAGTTTATTTCTTTGTTATCTGCGTGTGTTATTTTTGCAAATTACATGCTTTATACGTGTGTTTTACTTTGATTTTTGTGTGGAAATTCTTGCATGCGTGATATATATTGCATGTATAATTTTCTAAAGGCAAATGGTTCCAAGATTTAAAACTTTTATTCTTGCGTGTGTAGTGTCCCTGAAGCATGCAAATATACCACCTCTAATATATGCGTATCCTTGCATTGAAATTATTTCATGCGCACACTTATGCTTTTGTGCCCATATATTCCACCTCTTAAATGTTTGGGAGCTTGTTAGTTCTGTAAATGTGATTCCATATATTCACTCCAGAAATGCTTATATAACAGGTACTATATGCCGAGATTCCACAGCATTAGTAATTCATGGAAAACCAGTACCACCCACATATGAAAAAGTGTTGTTGGAAAAAATTTTATTGCCGGAAAAGCTAACCGCCAAAATATGTCGACAATTTACCGAGACCTTTGGGGATGTTGGAGCCGGAGGTTATGTGAGCCATCAAAAGGGTTTGATACGATATCTTTAGTCGGAGGTATTGATATTACTGACTTGTTCTTTGCATATATTGCTGATTTTCTTTTGTTTGCTGTATATGAAATTTGCATATGCAAATGCATGTGTATTTTGTCCTGGTCTGTCTTGTTTACAAGATAATCGACAATTTATAAAATACTAGGAAGTAAAGCTTTTACCTTCCAAAAAAAAGGTTGAAGCCCATTATATTCTCCTTCAATGCCTCTCAAACTAAAAAACAACCGTGTTTAAAAATTATTATAACATTATATATTTGCAACTTGAAAGAAGTGTTGCCAACTCGTACAAAGCATAAAACATTATATTGACTTTGCATTTCAAAGTCTGAGCTAGAAAGTTGGATAATGAATTGCATTCAAGATTCAATGCAACTTCTATTAGTGGTAATTAATACTTATGGATCACACGGACTGAGTCAGATTACATCCAGTGTCTATTCAAGACTGACCAAAAACAAGAGGGTTGATAATCTAATTGAATTCAGCCACATCAATGATGTTCAGATGATAACATGCACCCCAAGATCTAATGCTTTTCTTGATTAAACAAGAAGATAAGTAACAACATTAGCAGCCTGTGTACATAACTGTGATATAAGAATAGCAATGCACCTGTTTTTATCTGAAATTATTTTCATATATGAATTACATTATTTCAAGCAATTTCCTTTTAATGATCAAAGCCTAACATCTTTTGGGTGGTATGAATTTTTAGACAGGTTTATCAAACCTGTCATGTATAAACAGAGGCATGTTGCCTGTACACAATCGTACACACAGTCATGCATACATAAATACAAGCATGCAAGCACCTTTCACAATTTACATTCAAGACTTATCACATGCAAAATAGATATATCAAGTTTTAAGAATTTATAAGGGTGGTTTGCTCACCTGGATAGTTTGACAGAGAGGAAAGAGAACCTGAAAAAGATTTCAAAATCTGGAAATTGAGGCTTGATCAAATTTGCTTTATCCTAACCGTTGTTTGCTTTGAATTGCTTTGCATTATTTGATTTGCTCTTTACTTGGGTTCTACTTTGTTTTAAATTGTTTCAGACCTTTTGAATCAGGTAGCTTCTTTTTGTTTTTGAACTGGAATATTCTTTCCAAATTTATGAAGTTGAACTGCCTCTGAATTTAATCTTCGAGTTGCACATGAACCAGGTTGAACATTGAAGTCTGAAAACTGGAATGCTTTGCCCTGTAATGAACCATGTAGACTTCACTGCTTGCAAAACAATGTAGTGTAATTAATGAAATCTTTGTACTGTAGTGTAATAAACAATGCAGTGTAATAAGTATGATATTCCGGCATGGTAGCATTCTGTTTGCAAAACAATGAGTGTAATTATAAGTTTGATAATTTTATATGTATATGGTATATGTGCGATATGTTTATAGTGCTTGTGTACTAATATTTTGATATTCTGGCATATTTTGATATATATTGATATTCTGGTATATATACTGAGATATGCGTGTAACGCAGTAGTGAGTTACAGATGTGATTTTGTAGGAGCAGGAGCAAACACTATGTGCAACGGTTGTTAACCGTTGCTTTATGTGTGACTTGGGCATAAAGCAACGGTTTTAAACCGTTTTTTACTGAACATAAAGCAACGGTTTATACCCGTTGCCTATTGGCCATAAAGCAACGGTTTATACACGTTGCCTTTGGCCCAATTTACAACGGTTAATACCCGTTGCCTTTGGCCCAATTTGCAACGGTTTATACCTGTTGCCTTTGGCCCAATTTGCAACGGTTTATACCCGTTGCCTTTGTCACAATTTGCAACGGTTTATACCCGTTGCCTTTTGGACAAAGCAACGGTTTTCTCCCGTCGCTAAATTCAACCACTCCTCTAATGAAGACGGTTTTTACCCATTGCTTTTGGACTTAACAACGGTTTTTACCCATTGTTAATATCTTATAATGGTGTAGTGACGGAGCAACAAATTCTGAGATAACATTGTGTCAAAGGAAATACATATCAGAACTACTGGCCAAAACAAAAATGGAAGATGCAAAACCCATGCCAACACCAATGATAAGTAATCAAAGCATATCAAAAAACAGGGGAGAAGCCATAAATAATACTAAACAATATAGAAGTGTTATAGGAGCATTACAACATGCTACTATAACACGACCTGATATTGCATTCCGTGTTAACAAACTCTCTCAATTTATGCAGAATCCACTGGATGAACACTGGAAAGCAATCAAGAGGATTCTCAGATACTTAAAGGGAACAATAAATCATGGCTTATCTCTTAAAGCTTGCAAAAATCTTAATCTAACTGGATACGCAGATGCTGACTGGGCCACAGATTCAGATGACAGAAAATCAGTCACTGAATACCGCATATTCATTGGTAAAAACTTGATATCATGGTGTTCAAAAAAAACAATCAACTATCTCAAGGTCTAGTACAGAAGCAGAGTATAGAAGTGTAGCCAGTGCAACAACCGAATTATTGGCTACAACCAGTTTTGGATGAATTAAAGTTGAAATCAGATATCAAGCCAACACTGTGGTGCGACAATCAAAGTACTGTCTATATGACAGCTAATCCTATACTACACTCTAGAACAAAACACATTGAGATAGATCTACACTTCGTTCGTGATCAAGTCATAAAAGGAAACTTACAAGTTAATCATTTACCTACCATCTACCAGAGAACCGATACCCTCACCAAGTCCTTGTCAAGAAAGACTTAATAATGAGTATGGAAAATGAGATCGATGCTATAAAAATTGTACATATATAAAGCGGATTCATGTATTTGCAAGACGTTTTAAAAAAAGGTTCAAAACTTTTGATTCTGAAAAATAGAATGCTACACCAAACCAATTCGATCCAGTTAGGGTCGATACGGATGGACGGTGACCGTGTTTCATGGTCTCAAATTGCTAAGACGTGGGACTACAAAGCCTCTATGATCTATCCACTCTTTCATATTTTTCAAAATTCACATAGTTTGCAAATGAAATTTCCAACAATGGCATAATTGAGTTCATAGTTATGGGAAATCAAAATTCATTGGTGAAGAAATCTTGCACGTACTCGCAGACATCATTGTGTGCTGGGTATTTATAAGATAGTCGAATACAACCACACAAAATATAAGAGAAGTCGGTGAAGGATCAAAATATCATCATTTGATTTTAATATATATAGCAGGTTGCAATAAGAAACCGAGCATTTGGGAAAGCAATGCATGCAAATAGAAATGATTTTATTCTTCAACGCAGCAGCGCATGCATTGCGCAGGAATAATCATCTTTAAAACATAATCACGTCTTCTAGCCACATATTGTCCAGTTGTTTCTCTACGACTTTGGTGAGTTGATGTCTTTATTTCCATCAACCTATGTGTCATCGATTATAAAATAAATAAACGAACGTTAAAAAGAAGAATTGCAGAAATAAAAAGTTCAAAATTGATGGGACAAAAGGACATCCAGGACGTAAACGACTTGCGACCAGTGTCAGCTCAGCCAAAAATTAAAACATGATACAGCCATAACAATACAAATTTTGATAATGGTCCAGTACATCAAAATTACGTTAATGCAGAAAACATAGACTACCGTGTCGATATCTGCATCTCACTACTGCTGTAAATCTGAGCAACATATATATTTTTGGCTGAACAACATACAGCAGATCAATTTGGATGTTTCGTTTGCCTCTTTTTCTCCCCCCTACTTTGTAACCTTAATTACCACCCTCCAAGAATTAACTTTTAAATGATATTATTGTTTTTAGCCTCAACAATAGACTTTCAGTATTTTAGCCTCAACAATAGACTTTCAGTATTTTAGCCTTAAGGACAATTTTTTTTAAGTATCAGTTTTTAAGTTTTTAGGTATCAGTTTGTAGTTATCGGTATCATTTTTTAGGTATCAGTTTTTAGTACGGTAGCAGTTTTGAAAAAATATTTGTCCTTATGAATAATTTTGAAAGAATGTTTGTCCTTATGAATAATTTTTAGGAGAATGTTTGTCCTTGGTAAAATATTGAGGTCGTGTCCTTAAGGCTAAAAATATACAAAAATATCACAATTTTAAATAGCAGTTTTAATTGTATTTATGTAATGCAATTATTTGTCACTATTTTGTATAACCACATCATTTATATGACCATATTTATTTTGGATGACCATAACATTTCATATGGTTGTTTTTACATTAACATAATGTACTGCTGTATCAGTTGTGTATTTACTGAATTTAAAAAAAAAAAATAGAACACTTATATTTCAATTTTATCGTGTAATAATCGATCTTGCCATGTGATAACATTTTATTTTCAAGTGATACGACTTAATAGTATTTTGTGCTTGGTAGTTTTCTTTTTGCGTAATGTTGTAATATAATGATCCTTTATAGTTATCATTTTTACCTACTATGTCCTTATGACTAAATTTCGAAGAAACTGTCCTAAAAGGTAAAAAAAACCTTTATAAGTTTATTCTTTAAACAAAATTCTTCCTTCATAATTTAACCGCATCAAAAAAAGTGTAGTTAAATCTGTTCTTAATGCAGAATTTAGGTGCATTAAAAAAATATATTTATAACTGCATATAAAATATGAAATTGACTTTTAATTGCAATTTTTTTGAACTTATTGATTTATATGATGTGATTATAATTGCAATTATTTTGAACTTATTGATTTATATGATGTGATTATAATTGCATTTGAAAACATTGCAATTTTAAGTACGTTATTTATATGAAAAAGTTGTAATTTTTCAAAAAAAAAAAAAAATCAACGACAAGTCATTTACATATGTATAACAATGTTATTTAAAATATCGTAAAATTTATGATTTAATGGTGAAAACGTTTAATTGATATGATATTTCTACAAAAACATTTTGCGTTTTAAATATTAAAATCAAAATAAAATATTGAAATTTAGTATGTTGTATACTACCTGAGAGTTTTACACTAATACGTACTATATCTAAGTATCCAATCTCAATGTATACATATGGAACATTAATACTGATATGAGAATAACAACTGGTTGTAAAGGATTATAGCTGTAAGGTACCTAATTTACATAAAATTAGGGGAAATGCTATGCTTATGTCACCTATAATCAAAGGACGCTTCTCAGATTTTGTACAGAATCATTTAATCATTTCATCAAAATCAACCATCGGACTCTGGTTTTGCAGAGGACTTTCTAACTAGAAAGGATGACAGCTAACGAACAACATGTATATGATTCTGATAAAATTAAAATTATAAACAGAAGAGAATGAATTCATTGTATTATATAGACTGGACAAACTTAACAAAAAAGATAAAGCATAAGATTAATATCCTTTAAACATCAACAAATAATTAGATCACCAGTCATCGGAGTTACAGCAACTTTGCCAAAAAAAAAAAATTGAAGCTTCAAATAAGTAACTTATTGAACACAGATTTCAAGAAAATACTAGAGAATGAAATCCTGCTTCTTTAAACTAGCCATAAAGAGGAAAATCCCACCAAGTTAACCATGACTAAAATTTCATATACAGCAGCATTAACCAGTCAAAATGTACATATATATTATATAATAATAATAAAAAAAATCATACGCCTCCTATAAGAAATGAAAATCACTGAGACTTCTGCCACTGAAAACTCACGCAAGGCAAAGACATACCAATAGATCTTTTCCCCAACACGGCATTACTCAAGCTCATACCAGAATTACAATCCTGCCCCTGTCCAGAAGGAACCTGAACAGGCACGACAGGTGGCGGGTTCTTCCATCTTGGAAGCGGGCCTGCCACCATCAGAGTCTGCAAAAGTGGGCCCGCTTTCATCACAGCATCCACCAACTTCCCCTTCTCAGGCAATGGCTTACTCTTTGCAATGCATTGAAGTCTAGCATAAGCTCCATGATCGCTTTGCCTCATGCTGCTGCTACAAACCAATTGCTTGTTATTAGCAACGCAATTTGCATCAGCACTTGAAGAGTCTAGTTCTGGAGAAATTTCAGGGTCGAAGAAGGGATCGATCGGAGACGAATTGTAAGAAAGGCTATCGGATTTTGTAGCTTGTGGGGTTTCTGGCATTAGTTTGTTTACTAGGAATTTCAGATTCTGAAGTGCTTCATCTCTCTCTTGCATTGTTTCTCTCAGTATGTAGTTTAGATTTTGAATCTGGTCTTCTTTTTTCTTGATCTCTTCCATTGCGTTTATCTGAAATGTTTGTAGTTCCATTGTTCTTTCGTTGAGTTTTTGAGTCAGTTCATGGATTCTTTGCATCTGATTAGAGAACTAAATTGTCAAAAAAAATGGATGTAAGACATTGAATTTGCGCCGATGGTCATTGTTAATGGAAGTAGAACATTGAATTTGATTCTCCTAGACATACAAGTCCATGAATACATACATTCAACGTACATATCTATATTTGATGTTCATGTATGTAAATTAACGTAAATAGTAAATAACAAGCCAGCAAGGTTTGAAAAATAGTATGAGAAAATAAAAATAAAATGGTATTGTTAAACTTGAGAATAAGTTTATTTAAACTTGTATTTCAATTACATATGCAGTAGCTTTAACAGACATAAATTTTCCAAACAATAAGAGAAAAATATACCATGACTTGTTCATAATCTTCCCTAATAAAATGTCAGTTACAAAGCGTTTTGTTCTATTTTATAAAAATTATAAATAATACCAATTAGTCAATAGTTCATAGAATTAAAACAAGATGCACCGAAAATCCAAATTTTAAAATAACATATTAAGTAACGTATTGAAATGATTTGGTACAAAGCAACAACCCTAAGAAGTAATAAAATACACTATTTAACATAATTTCCTGGATTTGTAAACATCAAATTTATTGACGTAATCACTGCACAATGTCATTATCCTGACGAAAGAATTTTGAAAAAGGCCTTTTTATTATTTAATCCCTACACTCAAGTAATCATCTCAAAATCAAGCAATTCTCAAAAATTAAGGAGTAAACGAACATAATTATTCGAATTCTTTTTTCCAAACGCTAAATCCCAACTACCCCAATTCAAAAAATATGAATGCAATGTAATTGAACTCAACGTATGAAGAAATCGAACAAATTCGGAAATTAAAAAATAATCAAATATATAAAAAACATGGATTTGGAAATTGTACCTCATTGCAGTTGCAACTCCAAAATGAAGAATCAATCGCCAAAGTTTCTTCTAAACAAGCAAAAGAATTCATACCCATAATTTCTCTCTCTTTACACAGCAAAAAAGCTCAATAACCTTCTCTTTATATAAAGCGTTTGTAAAATTCCATGAAAGCCCCCACATTTTATTTTATTATTGGCAATAAGGTTAGCACAATATTCTTAAGTTTTAAATGTTGAATATTAATATGGGTAACTATATTCAATGTTACAGGGACCATTCACATTGCACCCGACTGTATGCCCAATTATTTTTTCGGGTCCCAGTGTATGACTCAAAGTTAACTGTTTGTTTTTATTTCATTTTATACTTGTACATATATTACTTCTGCACCACATAATAGTAAATGGTATTCGTTAAAATAGTACCATATTTATCTTGTTTTCAATTTAATTTTATACTTTATATTACTGTAAACCAGGTAAGAATTACCTATCATTAAATTAATACCATATTTATAATATTTCCATATCAAGACTGTTATGGTAAGTTTGAATTTTACTCGTGTTTAAAAATTCAAAAACACATTTATTGTTATCTATAACAAGAAGTACCGAGAGATGCATGTATATGGTCAATGATGAAAAACATTCGGTCTTTCATGTATATAAATCAAAGTCAACAATATCCAATACTTATATGAAACATGTTTGATATATAGTACAACCATCTTATCACTCCATGAATTTCCATTTTCATTTCTACCATACATCATACATCCATGTGGAGGTCCAAATTCGGTACAATAAATTGATCTATCGGAACACCGAATGTATGTGGTATTTGTTACCTTAAGAGACTCGATTTTTATAATGTTTGTAAACAAACTATTTTCAAATAAGTAGGATCATATCGAATATTATTACTATGCAATTGTTAAAAAGAATGAATTGTTCTTAATTTTGATTAGTTTGAATTCAAAGTAATTCGAGAGTTAATTACAATTATTATTTTTCACTGTAATTCAATTTAATGAGAATATTAGTTACATATTAATTTTTTTTAATGCTAATCAATTGTAGAATTAAATTATAATAAATAAATTCTTTATAATTATTTCCATAAGTAATTCCTTAACATTATTATTTTTATGTGTATGCACAAGTAATTTTGTATGGCGATCCATTATTTTGTCTTGAATTATGTTAAAAAAAATTCTGTTGTTTTAGTTATCGTGTCTACGTCTATATCTTAAGTAAAGGGAAAAACTCATTTGGTTATTCCAAAAATTAGATTACACATGGTTTGTATTCTATGTATATTTATCATACTATGTTATGTTATATGTATTAAAAAAAATGACACCTTAAGCTATGGTAATATTCTTCTAATTTGATTACTACTTAGTAGTGTCTAAATTATGATTAGCTCTTTATTTCACATGTTTCTTCTTGCAACATTCTTATTTCTATCTACAACACTCCTTCATAATCATAATTTTTCTGTCATATTAGCTTTCCTGTTCTATGTAATTATACATTTTCAAATTTTACATTTATTAAATCACGTCATGTTGTTCTTATTCATATTATTTAAATATTTTCTAACGAATTAGGATTGTGTTCAAGTGGTTGGAATCATCATTTTTTGAAGATGCATTGTTCACGAGTCAATTTTCTTTTGAAAGCTAATTTACTAAAAATAATATATAAACCTGAATAATACATTAGATGCAAAAGGTAGTAGTCAAAAAATAATGCTAGGTTGGAATCATCAGAGTGATGAAAGTATTAATTTTCATTTATGCTTTAAGTTTCAAAACATAATATTAAGCTTAGGTTTTTTTACGCTTTAGTTTAAACTTAAATGCTTAGCTTAGAAAAGTAGATTATTTTTTTATAAATCAACTAACTTACATGCATATTTTAGTGAATTTGAAAATTTGAAATTTGATAATATATTTATTACTTAGTTTAGTTGTTAAAATTTAAATGAATATGCTTATATTTTCCATTCCTTATTATTCGGTTATTTAATTGTAGTTGAAGGAATATGCCGGTTAATGATAATTAATTAATTTAGTTAGTATCAGAGAGAATTAATATGCAATTGATTCTTTAATAAAAAATTGAAAACAAAACAAAGAGAAATAAATATTAGAATTAACAAATATTAATTCCCTAATTAGTATGAACAAAAGTATAAAGTATAAAATAGTAAATATATTTATCATACCTTAGTTCAACTTTCTCTATTAATAAATATATGTTCGGTTATTTCTATATTCATTTTTATTTGTATAATAAATATATTCATTTTTATATTTATTTGTTAGTGAAATTTTTGTATACAATATAATCGTATACAAATTGAAATGAGTATTATATAATTTATTGTTTTTTCTTATTATCTAGGCTTTGACTGGATTTATTACAACATTTATAGCTTAATATGTAGCTTTCTTCAAAGGTAAAAAAATTCAACTATTGAAAGCATGAATTATCTATGCTTTCGACCGGTACCATTGTCCTAGTGTTAGACACTTCGACTTTGGCACGAGAAGTCATAGGTTCAAAACTTGTGTAGCGTGATTTATATATATATATATATATATATAGATATATATATATATATATATGTATGTATGTGTGTACGTATATGTGTATATATATATATATAGTATTGACATGTGGTATGCTGTATACTATCTAAGATTTGTAGTACTAAGATGTATTGCCATCTAAGTACCCAATTAAAAAAATTTATCTATGCTTTTAGTTTTAAGAATAAGATTAATTTTATATTGATTTTATTGCTGATATTATTAATGATTTCGGACTAAAATTCAAACTAATTTGTACTATCTTAAATATTCGATTAATTAAATGTAACCGAATTCTCAAATTATCGGCAATTATTTCTTTTAACTCACATTAAGGAGTACTAATTCAAATATCAATGTGTAATCAATTCTTTGACTTAATTTGAAATCAAATATATCATTAAATTCATATTGTAAATCACTTTAAGTTAGTTTAAATTAGTAAATACCTGTATAATAATTTACTTCTACTCTCGGGTCATATGGAACTAAATATAAATTCATTTCACATAGTATCTAACACCTATTTTTATTTTAGAATCATCTAGGTGGTGTGATTTTTTGAACATTTTAACATCATTTCATTAACTTTTGCAGATTAAAAAAAAATTGTGTCATAGATACTTCTCTCTCAAAATGCACCAATGTCGAAATAACAATACTTCATATTTTAGAACTACTTCTTTACTATCAAATAAAAACAATGCTAGAACAAAAGAATCGTTTTTTGTTATTTTTTGCCAAATAGAGATAAGAACATGTGAACCCCACCTTCGTAATTCAAGAGGGCTTCCACATTGTTCTTTATATTTCGCATGTTTCACTCGATTTTTTTTGGTGAAATAACATTATTCATAAGAAAAATATGCTTAGTTCAAAATTTTAAGTAATGTATATTTATTAGAGAATATGCATAATTTACTAACATATTTTTTATATTTTAGTTGACATATGATATTATAGCAGGGTGACACACTTCAAAATTTACAATACAAAATTGGACATAAATATGAATCTCGTTAAAACTACTTTTTTAGCACGTTGAATACTAAATGTGGTTGGAGTGGATTATTGTAGTAATGTATGTACAAAATATCCCTTCGTTTTACTTATAATATTGGATTCAACTATTGTATGTGTATATATATGTTTTACGATATAAAATAAAATGAATTTTCATACATGCTTATTCACATAGGTACAACTGACGTGCTTACGTACGTGGTACCGGTAATGTTGATAAGTTAACCAACTTTGAATAGAAAGATTAAATCAAATAATACTACCAAGCAACTAATAAAAAGAATCGACTACTATCAGCTCCATTTATTTGAACTTAATCTAACTAGAGAATTAGTTAAAATTAATTATCTTTAATTGAAATTAAATTTAATAAAAAAACCAGTTACATATTAATCCTCTTTAATGCTAATAGAATAGAGAATTAATTTTTTATGAATTATTTCCTTTAAAGTATTTTTTTAGAAACATTTCAGAAGCATTTTAAATTTTTGCTCTATGAGTGAATATGTAATGTGTATCATTCCATAAATCTGCAAAATGTTTCCTTACTGTAAAGAGAGTAAAATAGGGATTCACCACTTGTTCTTAACTACTACTTTTCATTCCTTTTGTGATAAACTAACAAGGTATATTGCACGTATAAGAAGAATGACAAAATTGAGGAATAAAATTTTAAAAACTACTTATATGGGTAGGTTTATGAAGTTTGATCGTAAGTATTATGTTTGGTTTTAAGGGCGTGGTGGGTCTAATATCTACTTAAATTAAACCCATTGTTGTCCTTCCCCCTTCATCTACTTTATTTGGTCTCTCCTTTTCCCGATGAGAGAAAACCAACCCCAAATAGATGGAATAACATCGTAAAATTCAGATGACTAGACAAAAAGAGTATGATCATTCTACATAGTTATTCTACAAAGCTTTAAAAATCCAATGAAAATAACTTTACTAAATCTGAAGATTATAATATTTTTTTAGTAAGTTATTCCCTTTGTGTAACGATTGTGACTTATAATGAAGAATGATGATAGATGATGGGGCGATGGTGTGACGCTTATACATGACTACTTCGAAACTTTGATATGGGTATTCTACGATTGATGAGAGATGTCTAGAAGTGTTCCAATGATGAAGACTCAATCGTGGGGGCCATGATGATGATCCATAAGGATGAGTTCAAGTAAGGGAATTCGTAAATGGGATGAGGAAGGGCTCTACCATGAAAATTGGAATAAGGAAGGGTTCTACCACGGAAAGAGGAATGAGGAAGGGTTCTATTATGGAAAAATGGATACAAATAGAGCGAGGAAGGGCTCAGATACACATGTGATGTGATTATTGATACTCAGAGTGTTTCTAATCATGTTCGAAAAGCAGGGTTATGTAAGGACGCACACTGAGGATTGGGACTTGTACCTCGGATCAAGGAGGGGATTCATGTACCTTAGATTGAGGAAGGATCTAGTTTCTAGCATCCGTGTGGCTAGAGTCATGCACTTAGAAATCTTGGATTTTCCATTAATCTTTGGTAGAGGAATGGTCATATGAGTTATCATATATTTAACGCACGTGGATGATAGCACAGATAGTTTGATGGATGTTATATTTTCCATGGTTGTTTATCACTCCAAGGATGTCCAGGACATAGGTATTATGGATATAGATACCTAGACACACAATATTATACCCTGCATATAGTACACCTTTATAATGATAATAGATTAGCATATGTTATTATGTGCTAACTCTGGAAGTAAGGGTCGGTCAAGTATGATTCTTCGTACCAAATGTCCTTTACTATATCAGTTTTCATAGTATTTTGAGATTGTTTATCGCTCATACCAGACAGTTGTCCAACTTGAGGATTTATGTTTTGCTTCTTATTATCTCGGGTACTCTTAAATGAGCAGACTAGATAGTAAATGTAGATGACACATGGAGTTGTGTAAATGGACTAGCAGGAGACGATGCTTTCTCGTATTTATATTTTTGGGCTTATTATTCTTGGAATATAGTGTGGATACCATTATCGTACTTCTAACTTTGAGGATCTGCTATAGATTCTTTTAGAAAATAGTTTAGCCCTCTCGAGTGCAAAAAGACTATCGAACTATTCCCATCAGGATTCAACAAAGCCTTCTAACGACGTTACTTGATTCAAAATTTTGTACCACTTTGATCAGGTCAAGAATGCAGCATGAAAAGTTTCTGATAATTACCTAGAGTGGATAAAGAAGAAAACCATTTAATCACAAAGTCCGATGATCTAAAATGCAGGGTCTAACATTGCTTATATAGATAATGGGGGATGCGAAGAGGAGTTTCTCCTCTTTAGAAAACTATTAGAAAATGTACCAGACGAAGATAAACATTCATCGGGAAGAGTTGCACCTCTTTAAACGGACATGGTTGTTCACGGCCACCGTTCACTGGGCGGTCTGTAGTACCAAAAGTGGTTTCTAAAATTTGAAAAATATACAACATTCTCCCTTTATTTCCAAAGTTTAAAACATTTGCAATGGTTGTATCACTTGAGTGACTGCCTATGTACCCAAGTGAGATCAAGCCAACATAGTTCAAGGACAAAATTGGCATTATCGGGAAAACCAACATCTAGGTGATGAATACCTTTTGGGTTTGAACTCTTCACTTAGTGTAAACTCTTCAAAGCCGTATCAAGGTTCAATAGTGAATGAGCCTTGAACCAAGTATCCCTAGTGATATGCCAGGAAGAATCACACATATTGATTTTCATAGGTTATTATGTTTTATATGCTCCACGCATTGATGACCATGTGCTCTAACCCCGAATTTTCATGAGTCTACTTAGAAAGCGGTCTTACTTTCTTAAGAAACGGCCCGATTTCTACACTCATATAGGTAAGTCTTTAAGTGCTTTTGCGATACACTTGAGTATAGATTTTATTAAGGAATTTAATCCATCCTTATTGATGCAGAATACCCGACACTACCTTATGGGAAAATTAGTGTAGTGTTCCATAATCATTCCTTTAACTTGTTGTACCCATTGAACTTTGTCTATTTTTTCAAGACATAAGTTGAGTTGTCGTTAGTCAATGATCAACCTTCATTCACAGACCTTAATCTCATTTCTCTTGATTTTACAAAAATACTCGCTGTTGGAAGACTCTTTGTAAATGGGTCAGCTAAGTTCTTCTTTATTTCTATGTAATCGATTATAATTACTCCTTACTTTAGTAATTGTCTTATCATTTGACGTATTAGACTCACATATCTAGACTTCCCGTTATATGTCTTATTAGACACATTATATATCATATCCTGATTATCATAATTAACCATGACCGTTGGAGATGGCTTGGTCCATACAGGAATATCTATTAAAAAATTCCTTAGCCAATCTACCTCTTTACTTGCATATGCTATTGCAATTAATTCTGACAACATAGTTGAGTCAGAAGCACAAATTTGCTTCTTGGAATACCAAGACACACTAGCTCCTCCTAATGTAAATATTCATCCAATCGTAGATTTGGATTTAGATTCTACATTGTTCCAAGTAACTTCACTATATCCTTCTAATACAGCAGAATATCTTTTACAAGAAAGACCATGGTTGATGGTACATTTCAAATAAGCTAGAGATATTGAAATTTCTTTCCAATGTTCTGTACCGTGTTACTCGTAAAACGACATAATATGCTAATAGCGTGTGTTATGTCAGATCTTGTGCAATGCATAACATACATAAGACTCACAATAATACTGTAATATTCTAGTTGAGAAATAGTATTTCTAGTATTCTTCTCTAATTTAATACTATGATCTAAAGGAGTCGGAGCTAATTTGTTATTATAATAACCATATTTATTGAGAAATTTCTCAATATAATGAGATTGTGTTAACACAAACTCCCTCGGTTTTCTTAGAATCCTAATTCCTAAGATAACATCAGCTTCTCCTAAATCTTTCATATCAAATTTCAAGGACATAAACTTCTTTGTTTCGTTCACACAAGATATATCAGACCCAAAAATTAGCATATCATCAACATATAAACATAATATAACATAACTGTTTTTATCTGATTTGCTATATATGCATCATTGACTTTAAATCCATAAGCTAATGCTATTTCATCAAAATTCTCATGCCATTGCATAGGAGCCTGCTTTTGACCATAAAGAGATTTGACTACTTTGCAAACTTTTCTTTCTTGGCTTTGCAATATGAAACCTTCGGGTTGTTCGATATATATCTCTTCTTCTAAATTACCATTTAGAAATGCTATCTTTACATCCATTTGATGTACAATTAAATTATGTATTGATGTCGGTGCCATCAAACAATGTATATAAGTAACGCAAGCAACATGAGCATATGTATCAAAATAATATACTTCTTGTCTTTGTTTATAACCCTTTGCGACTATATGGCTTTAAATTTGTCAACAGATCCATCTGTATTCAATTTTCTCTTGAATACCCATTCACATCCTATTGGCTTAACACCTAGAGGTAAATCTGTCAAAATCCAAGTTTGGATTGACATAATTGAATTCATTTCATCATTTATTGCTTCTTTCTAGAAATTTGCATCATTGGAACTCATTGCATTAGAATAGTTTGTAGGATCATCAGCATCATTTATTACATATTTAGTGACATTATGGATTTCATTCTTAGTGCCTTCGATAAGATACGTAATATAGTCGGGGCCAAAATTCTTTTCTAGTCTTGCTCTTTGACTTCTTCTCCATTCAATATCTTCTTTAGGTACTGAGATTTCCACGTTGTTTTGATTAGAGATATAGCCATCATTAATATCATCATTTGTCTAAGCATGTTCTGATCTAGATGATATTAATGGTTCGTCATTATTTTGGTCTTATGATATATACTTATTCTTAAAAAATTCTACATCTACAGATTATAACTTCTAATGTATCTAAAATAATGAATCTATAATTACTACTATTTTGAGAATATCCTATAAAAGCACATCTATAAGCTCTATTTCCTAACTTAGGTCTTTTAGGATCTGGTTTTCTGACATAAGCTAAATAACCCCAGACTTTAAGTTTTGATAAGCTTGGTTTTCGATTAAACCAAAGTTCATAAGGTGATACATCCTTTTGTTTCAAAGGAACTCTATTTAGAATGTAACAAGCTGATAGCATAGTATCACCCCATAACGAATTTGGTAATATAGAACTATTAAGCGTTGCATTGACCATTTCTACCAATGTTCTATTTTTTCGTTTCGCAACGCCATTTTGTTGTAGAGTATAAGGGGTTGTACATTGGTGAATCAAACCGTGTTGTTTGCAAAATAAAGTGAATTCATTTAAAAAATATTCACCATCTCGGTCCGAATGCAACACTTTAATTTTAATTCCAAATTTTGTTTCTGTTGGAACCGGGCTAGCCCGAAACTGAAAAAGTGGATGAATTTCAATTTTTTTTACCATTTTGGATCTTTAATGAGCCTATGAAGTCTAAATTCATTTAGAATTTTTCTAAATTTATTTTAAATAAAATCATGTATTTTATTTAAATTTACAAATTGTAGTTGGAGATTAATTTAATTTTGGTTTTACTTATATAATTATACATACATACATACATACATATATATATATATCTATGTATGTATGTATCAGATACATATATATGTGTGCGTGTGTGTGCGTGTGTAACATAGTAATCCATAGGCCCATATATCGATGTTGGAATTTACATCGCAACAGACACATTAGCTCATTTTGTATGTATTGCATGTTGTCAAATATATGCATAAACATACAGTTATAAATTTCAAATAATTATTTGTGTGTATATATATATACTGCGTATGAATAAAATATGTTTTATCATTAAAATATTATAGAAAGTATTTATTAATTATATAACTATATATTGTACCATAAATAACTATAAAGATATATGTATATAGATAAATATAATAAAACAATTAAATATTTTTTTGATAACTTACTAGGTAGAAAACATATTAGACTTAAAGTTACAATGATTTTATTATTTAATATTTTTTTTTTGAAAATGGGTAAACCGCCTCATTAAAAACCTTACTAACTATCGGTGTGATAATTAATAGGGGAAAAAGAGTGCGGTGCTTTATTGATAACATATCAATATAAGAATTACAACGTTTATGTACATACTGTCTGGAAGAAAAAAATAAACAGGAAAAACAACCCTGTTACAATCGACTCTCCTACGTGGCAGAGAACAGAACACTCTACTTATCAAAAAGAAAAGTAAAACACATCTTTAAACTTAAAACTTTCCATCTACGGTTGACCGGTTGAGAAAAAGAACAAGCTCAAAGCTTTAACCGGTATCCATAAGGTCAATGCCCCATCTTTCTAAGATCTCCCCATTTTCTCTCGATCCCCTAGTCTTCTTCCTACTTTTGGTCATCTGAAATTTAATGTCGATTTCAGCTAGATTCCATCTTCGAAGCTTGTCAATTTGCCTCCCATCATGGATATGTGAGTTTCGTTCCAGCCATATGTGATAGATGATGGTGACGAAGCTGCAGAAGGCCAAATCTTGGATCTGGTTAGCAACTCTAAAGGTGTCGTATAAAACAGTGGCTTCTTCATCGATCAGCAAAGGACCATTCAGAATCATACCTAGCTTCATTTTATTTCGTGTCCAAAGATAGGCCGAGTAAGAACATTGGAAAAACAGGTGATTTCTATCTTCTGATTCACAATTGCACAGTACACATATAGGATCTATAGTGTAACCCCATTCAATCATTTTTTCTTTGGTAGGAATTCTGTTAAGCATAACTTTGTACGCACATAAAGCCATTTTAGTGCTGTTGTAGTAACTCCAGATAACTTTAGACCAATTAATTGTCTGTAAATGATTTCTAGCACTATCCCATGCTGAGTAGAAGGTAAATCCATTAGGTTTGTTGTTCCAGGTCCAAAAATTAGATTCATAATTAGATGAAATAGCCACATTCTTGATTTGGTTAATTTGTCTAGTGAAATGGAATGTCTCTGGATTTATCATGTTATCTTGTATCATGCTGCTGACCTTCAAATTGTCGCCTCCATTTAAACCGAGAGCATCCCACCCAAGTATGTTAACTAAAAGTTCATTGTTAATCCACGGGTCGTGCCAAAGAAGTGTATTTTGCCCATCGACTATATTCCTTTGTATATGTTGAATGCCTTTCTGTCTGTGTTTAAGGATAGATTTCCAGGTACAAGAGCTGTTATTATCAATATCCATAGTCCAGAAGTGTTTATCTTTACAGTATCTGTTGTACATCCAGCTAGACCATAAGTTGTTGTTGTTAATAAAATGCCATAACAGTTTAAGGGCAGTGGCAGTTCTGATGTCTCTAAAATTTCTTAGGCCCACTCCTCCTTCCAATTTTGGTCTGCAAAGGATATCCCATGCTATTTTATGGGTTCTGCCTCCCCAAATAAAATTAGCACATATCCTATTGATTTTATCAATAGTTGCAATTGGCAGTTGGTATGTCATCATCCAATATAACACCATAGGAGTGATAACTGAGTGAATAAGCACTATCTTACCTGCCATAGAAAGTAGCCTACAGTCCCACCCATCCATTCTTTGCTGGATTTTGTCTAAAAGCTGACCACAATCAGAATAGTGAAGATAATTATAGGACAATGGGACACCCAAATATTTGATAGGCAATGCTCCTTCCCTCATATCCAAAATATTGATCAATACATTTCTGTTTGTCATCCCTCTACTGAAATATACTTTAGACTTTAAATTGTTTATATTCAGTCCCACCAGGTCTTTTAAAATTTGCATAATCTCTTTAATAGTTCTAGCACACTTTGGCTTGGCTTTAGAAAATATCATAAGGTCATCTGCATAGATAAGATGAGTGGCATTTGGTTCTTGATTGTAAATAGGCTGTAGCTTATCAGTCTTATGAGCTTTGAACATCTTCAGAGAAAGAAACTCCATAGCTACACAAAAGAGATAAGGGGAGAGAGGGTCTCCCTTTCTCAACCCTCTATTGCTGGAAATGAACCCCTTAGGACTACCATTAACAAGAATAGAATAAGTAGGGGAAGATATACAGTTTCTGATAAGTTTGACAAGTTTATTTGGGAACCTCATCATGTTCAACATATGACAAACAAACTCCCTATTTATCATATCATAAGCCTTTTGAAGGTCTATCTTAAGGCACATTTTATCACTACCTTTCCTATTGAAATGTCTAATTTGTTCATGTGCCAGCAGGATGTTCTCAGCAATACATCTTCCTGGAATAAACGCAGACTGGTTTTCTGATATTAGGTGAGGTAAAAAAGGTTTGATTCTGTTACATATAATTTTGGATATGATTTTATATAAGACATTACATCATGCAATAGGTCTATAATCAGAAATACCAATTGGCTGTTTGGTTTTAGGCACAAGTGTGATAAAAGTATGATTTAAACCTTTGTCAATTTTACCAGTGTTGAAAACTTCTTGGATCAGGTTCAGGAGCTCAAACTTCAGTTCTTCCCAGTGAATTTTATAGAATTTTGAAGTGAAACCATCCGGACCCGGGCTCTTGTCATCAAATATAGAGAATATAGCTTTTTTTACCTCATCCAGATTGATCTCAGAAGTAAGTTTAAATCTGCCTCTCTCATTTATAATTCTCATACACTGTATATCAGGGAAATTTTTTGGTAATGGATGTTTGGAGAAAAATATATCAGTGTAATAGTTTATAGCATCATGTTCAATTTTTGTACTGTCTTGTATAACCTCCCCATTACTCATAATGATCTGATTCCAATTGTTAAAATGTCTTCTTTGTGACATCTTAGCATAAAAAATTTTTGTGCATGAATCCCCATCAGTGAGCCATTCAATCTTTGCTTTCTGTCTGGCCTTTAAAAATTCAGCAACATTCTGAGTTTTCCAGCTGTTGTAAGCTTTACTAAGTTTATCAAAAAGAAAGGAGTTCGTCGGGTTTTCATCACATTCTTTAAGGCAGTTCTGATATTCTTCTTCATATGTTTTTAGAGGATTCCCTTCTCTGCAGTTTTTTAGATTCCACTCCTTTAGCAAAAACTTGCAATCTTTAATGAATTTCATAAACTTGTGGAGTTTTGAAGCTTGGTAGTTAGGGAAATCTGAATAATAATTTTCTAGAGCTTTATCAATACAAGACATATACCCTTCCCCCATATGCCATGAGTTAACATATCTGAATGGGATATTTCTAGGACCTATGCATTCTTTATTAAAACTAATAAAAATCGGAATATGGTCACTGATAGCATTAGAGACCCCAAAGGTAGTAATCCCTGGTGTAGTTCCCAGTAATAATTGATTACAGAGTACTTTATCAATTTTAGAAGCCATACCTTTTTTCCTCCAAGTGTATTTGAAACCTGTAATAGGCAGTTCAACCAGACCTATCCTTGATAAGCAATTATTAAAGCCTACCAGGTGACTAAAAGGAACTGCAGTACCACCCTTTTTGTCAGAAGGTGATAATGTATTATTAAAATCTCCAAGAATAATCCATGGGGAGTTCACTAACCCTGATTCAACAATAAGATCCTCCCATAATTTGTCTCTATCTCTAATAAAATTGCTAGCATAGACAAAGGTTATTCTACATTTAAAACCTCCAGTGTTTTCAGCTAATAAAGAGATACGTTGATAGGATTTCGTCTCAATTTGAATATTCCAAATATTTGAATCCCACATAATGAGAATCCGACCTTTGCTACCACAGTCATTATTATCATTTATCTTCCAGTTTCTCTGCAATCTAACACTCAGATTCTCTATATTCAAGTTACTTAATTTATTCTCAAGTAAGCCAACAATTGATGGCTTATATTTAGTTAGGAATTTAGACACTTCAAATTGTTTATCCAAAGCATTTAAACCCCTAACATTCCAAGCAACTATATTCATTCTTTAAATTTACTTTGGCTCCTTGTATTTGCTTTAGGAGGAGCAGGGATTGGTTTTCCTTTTTTACCTTTCAAATTCTGCTTGTTAGATGTTTCAATTTCCTCATAAAATTTTTGATTTTTTTCCACACAGTTCGAGACATCTTCAATCTTCTCTGGTGGATTAGGGATAGAATCCTCTCTAGCAAGGTTGCTGATAAGTTCCTCTTCTTCATCTTCACTTAAATCTTCTACCAAGCCTTCAGATTGATGCTGACTTACAGGAAAGTCCTCTGTCTCCTTTATAGCCTTCTCCTTATTATTAATAATGTTTACATTCATTATCTCATTCACTAATGCATTTTCTACTGCAGGGACTTGGTCATTGGGAATCTCTTCAACATTACAGTCATTGGGAGTCTCTTCAACATTACAGTCATTAGTTAAGTTGCCTTCACTATTAATTATATTCTTTTCATGTAATATAGGGGTATCAGACCCTTCATTTGTAATTTCAGAATCCACAATTATAACTTCCTTGTTTAGATTATTATTTGGTTTTCCTGCTGTTAGCTCTGCACCTACATTATTTTTACTGTGTTCTGAATTAGATTCAGAGTTGGATGAAGTAGAGGCTTTTCCTGTATCTTTAGGAACCCATTTTTCTTTACTTTTTATTTTGCATTGCTGTGTAGCATGGCCAAACACTTTACATTCCCTGCAACTAGTTGGTTTGTAAAGATAGTCTACTTTAATCTTAAGCTCCTCTCCCGTATAAAGTATAACATCCACTTCATTTGGGAACTCATCACTGGCTTGCATTTCAACTAATATTTTAGCAAACGCAACCCTAGTTTCATCAGCTGTAATCTTGTCCATTTTAATAGGCTTTCCTAACACACTTGCAATGGCACTCATAGCTTCTTTATCCCATAGCTCGAGTTCTAGATTAGATAGTTTTATCCATATAGGAAGAGTTGTCAGTAAGTCTTTCCTGAATCTAGTACCCATCTCCCACTTTTTCAATATAATCACTTTGTTATCAAACAAATAAGGTCCACCCTTCAACACTTTATCGCAATCTAGTTTATCATCAAAACGTATTATAAAGAAACCATTTTCTCGAGATAATAGCTGAAACTTTCCCATAGGTTTCCATACCCGTTCTATGTATCCCTTAAGATGAATGTGATAAGGTCTGACCCCATACACGTAGAAAACTATGGAATGTTCCCATTTACTTTCCGCCCTCTTTACAACGGTTTCAGATATGGTAGCCATCTTTTTATCCTTGACAAGCACTGGTTTGATATATTGTAGATCTAGGTATTCATCTTGCTGCTCCCCTATTCCTCCACATGCTGCTTCCTTCCAAGATTTTGAATTTCCAGAATTTATGTCTTTTTGAATCGCCTTCCACTTAGAGTCTTCCCTGGTTGATACAAAACCCTCGCTATGAACCTGTGAGTATCCAAATTTGGTTCGGGTTTGATCCCCCCCAAACGTGAATCCCTGGATGAACGAACCTTTATGGTATTTTGATTGCCGTGAGGCAACCCGTCCCTTCCCAGGTCATGACGAACAGGATTGTATGCCACTGTTTTCCCTTTATCTCGATAAGAACTAGCTTGCGGCTCCTTGTTTGAATCCAATTTTTCAGGTGGTCTTCCTCTGTCTTTTGTAAAATCGCTATTAGGGTTTCTGTTAGCCGCCATTTTCCCAAAATTTCTATCAAACAACTTTATTTAATATATGTATATATTTATATATATATTATAATGAATTAAATAGTTTCATCCATAATAAATTAATAAAAAATAATTATATGATATAATTCAAGTTTTATATTTTTAGAAAATTTGGAAACACCTTTTAGGGTTTTGGAAAAATTTCTGGAATTTTCTCAATTAAAATAATATTTTTAATTAAACAATTGATAATAGGCCAAAATTAAGTTAATTTTAAAAAATATAAAATTTAGTTGTAAAAATCTAAACCTTTTTTCGAAGGCCCCTAACATGATGAATTAATTTTATAAAATATAAAATTGAATTTTAGAAACATGGATTATTTTATATGAATTTATTGAATTAGATAATCATTAAATATTAATAATATATATGATAAAAAATTGTTTTCAGCACTTATAATTCATAATAAACATAAACTAGTGTTTGAAAATTTTTAGATCAATATTATACATTAAATATGAAAACATATGTCTTAATTCAAATTGTTTCTAAATATTAAATCATAAATTAATACATACATACATACATACATACATATATATATATATGTATGTATGTATGTATGTACGTATGTATAAACATATAAAATTTTGAACTAAAATTTATTTTAATATTTAATATTAGATTACAAATATAAATCATGAACTAGATCTTCAAATTTTATACACATATCCAATCTTCATTGTGACAACAAACATACAAAATCTCACCTAACTAATGAAATAACAATAATCTGATTATATACATAAGTTTACATGATTAACAAATCTAAAAACATAATAATACGATCAACATATAAATAAACACTACTAGGAATAGATGCCTTAAAGTCCACGTTGAGATAATGATTTCTCTTTCTCTAAAATTCCTTGATTCGTTAGATTGCTAGTCTAGAATCAATGACCTTTCACTATTAAATAGCTTCTTGTTTTAACTTGAATTGGATTTGAGATTTTGGGATTAATTTAGTGAATAGTTGTAGCCATGAAAGAAGAAGGAGATTGGTGGCAAAAAGGAATGAATTAGCATATGATTAGGGTTTTGAGATTAGTATTTATAAAGGTAGGACGTGACGACCGCCCATGACCCCTGCACTTAAACCTAGAGATAGTGCGCTGCAAAGTGTGCCAGGCAGCCATGGACAATTGTCAGGGTAAATTAAAAACAGCAGAATCTATCGTATTACTCACAGCGCATAGACAAAATACAATAGAATATATATATAGAGAAGCTTCACAGAATAGAATGTCATCATATAAAACTTCATAATAGTTGAATACAAGCATCTGAATAGTCAATACAACAAGCCTCACTACATATCACTCAGAGAATACAAAGCAGCGGAACATCCAGTACATATAGTAAGAAATAATATGCAATACACCAGCTCGTCTTCGATATCAGCACCGTGAAAAGCTAGAACAGCACCTGTCACCTGCTACCTAGTCTGCCCGTCCCAAAATGGACGAACAGCCCAAGGCAATAAGAATTAAAACATAAAGCCTTGAGTCAGACAACAGTATTAGTGAGCAGTAAATTAACTAACAACATACCAAAAGAGCATAAAGGAAAAGGAATAGGAATACAACCCTCCCACTCCAACCTCATTCTACAGTGATAGCCCCCAGACACACACTAAGCAGAAGCAAACATAGCAGAGCATACAATTTAAAGCAAAGCTATTATCACTCGAGTCAAGGGCGATGTTTTCCAAGCACAAACCCCCAAGGCCTAAACCAAGATCAGATAAGCACCCAGAAAATACCGCTCTTGAGGCCGAAAGACGATACAACCAAACATCCATGACTCTGGCTATCACTGTTATCTTTGCTTCGATATCACCGTTAATTGAATGACCGTCACATTCTTTCAGCCGTCCGTCAAGGGCTAATGGAAACCCCGGTTCTGGACAGTACTCCGCACGTCGTCGCAGCCCGTGCCAAGGATTTTCGCAACTACCTAGGGTACTCGACCATCAATTCATTGTCGTTGGGATTTTCGCAACTGCCCAAACGTACCCTTGCTTTGAGTCTGCTAGAACCTTCAACAACGATGCTATCCAAGCCTCCTGGTCATCCTCCTCGACGACTATTTCCATACTAGCTCAAGCGCCTCTCGAGCATCCATTATCCTCAACTCGAATCATATCACCGAGTTACCAACGTGCTTGGAATGATCCCGTCTGGATTAGACCAAGACTATCTCATATCATACTTCGCTTCATCACATCCTCGCAAAGTCTCATCTCAACATCATCATCATCGAATCTATGCATAAGAGCTTCATCATTCGCTACATATGCCACGAGCAGCTTTCCCAATTCAAGAGCCTTTCCCTTAGCTTTTGAATCGTCTTTGGTCTAAATCAAATCATCAATCATCTAATTCATAGCAATCAACCAAGTCAAACATTAATCCAAACAATCAAGCATTCACATATGATCTAAGTAGACAATTATCACAATAATGGCAATTTCGTAATTAAAGAGTTGAAAGTCTAACATGCATGAAATCATAAGAAATATCTCTACAATCTTGATGAATGAACTTGCATAGGTTAACACTTAGTAAAATGGTTGTCAAATCATCATGAACAATGGATCTACATGGATCTACACTTAGGATGAAGAAAATGCATGAAAATCACTATTTTAACACCAAATCGAGCCAACAATCCGATATACTCCTTTGGATCCGTGTGAGAGATAATCACCACTCACCAAATCACCTAAAAAAACCCAAACCAACACGCTTCAGATCTGGACAGCGAAGGATCAAGCTTGATCTATCACGAATCCGCTTCAAACGATGAAATCTCACTTCAATGGATGTAGATCTTCAATCTAAGCTCTTGAATCTTCAATTTGATCTTCAACTTGGATGGATGGAAGTACTAGATTAGAGTGGAGAAAAGAAGTGAAGAAGTGTAGAAGTCGAGCTCTCAAAATGGCAGCACTTCGTCGCTTCGAAATCCGGATCCCAAAAAGTGAGAAAAACCCTTCCTATTTATAGCTGAAAATTCACTAAGTCGTAACTCGGCTATCTCCATAAGTCGTTGCCGACTCATCTCTCATTCCGACCTACGGCTTAAGACCTTCGACTCAACCATTTGCGCGACTTAACTCCTGAAGCTTACACGCGACCTAACACATGTACGCGTTCCCTCCTAAGTCGCCTGGACGACTTAACGACTTAGCACCATCGCGACTTAACTCCCTACGACTTACTAACTTAACTGGGTTATGACTTAGCACAACAGTCCACCCAAGTCTCTACGACTTAAGACTTAACTCCAACGCAGAATATATCCAACTCCTAAGTCGTCTATGACTTATCAACCCTAAGTCGTCTATTTTCTTAAGTCACCAATTCTCCTAAGTCGGTCAGTTCCTTAGGTTGTCTATCCCTTAGGTCGTTAACTCACCCAGTCGACTTAACTTGGCAACGACTTAAACACTTAACTCGGTAACAACTTAACTCACCACTATCCTTAAGTCGCGCCTACCCCTTAAGTCGTTCAAACGACCTATCTCCAAACCCTTAACTCGCCATTTCCTTGGGTAGCTCCTATCCCTAAGTCCTATACGACTTACGACTTACACTAAGTCGTGAACGACTTAGGACTTAGCAAATTTTCTGCCTAAAATCTGAAATGGCTCAACAACACTAAAAACTCCAGATTTTGACAAACTTTTCGATCCGTAAAAATACGGGTCGTTACATTCTCTCCCCCTTAGGAATTTCGCCCCCGAAATTCCAAACAAACAAAGACTATTCTGCATGCCTACCATCCATAGCAATCAACAAACTATGCATCCAATTCTAGCTTAGCATGCAGAATTCTAAAACTAGAACAAGTTACAACGTTGTTAGATGATATGACACCTTAGGGCCATACCTTGAAGAGTTCAGGATGAGCTGCTTTCATCCTCTCTTCCACCTCCCATGTACAGTCGTTATCATCGTCACTCCATTGTATCTTGAGCAACTTAATTATCTTTCTCCTAAGCTGTTTCGTGTCGGTTTCCACAACACGAAGCGGCTTACGAGGTCTTCTATCGACTGGATCAACTTCGAAATCTTCACAGCTATCGGCAGAAACCACCGTATTCGAGTCGTGCACATACTTCCGTAGATACGATACATGAAAAACATTGTGCACACCTGACATCTTCTCCGGTAATTCCAATCTATAAGCGAGCTTTCCTATTTGCTCGATAATTGGGAATGGTCCAACAAATCTTGGAGTCAATTTTCCTTTCTTCCCGAATCGAATAACATTCTTCAGTGGAGAAATCTTCACAAAAACCATATCTCCAATGTCGAATTCCAAATCCTTTCGACGCTTGTCGGCATAACTCTTCTGACGGTCTTGGGCTGCCTTCATTCGTTGCCGAATGATCTCTATACAATCTGAAGTCTGTCGAATCATCTCTGGCCCAAGCATCAGCCTTTCTCCTGTTTCTAACCAACATGTCGGAGAATTACACGGTCTTCCATACAATGCCTCATACGGTGCCATACCAATGCTTGACTGGTAACTGTTGTTGTATGCAAACTCCACCAAATGAAGGTGATCTTCCCACGATCCTCCGAAATCCAAAACACAAGCTCTGAGGAGATCTTCCAAAACTCGGTTGACTCTCTCGGTCTGACCATCTGTTTGAGGATGATAAGCTGTACTCAAACACAACTCGGTTCCCAAAACTTCCTAGAAGCTCTTCCAAAATCCACTAGTGAACAACGGATCTCGATCGCTCACTATACTTTTTGGAATACCATGGAATCGAACTATCCACTTAACATACAATTCTGCCAACTTTGATGCGGTCCTAGTCGATCGAACAGGAATGAACCTCGCACTCTTAGTCAGACGATCTACGATGACCCAAATCCCTTCATTTCCCGTTCTTGTTCTAGGTAGCCCATCAATAAAGTCCATCGATATTTGCTCCCACTTCCATGTAGGAACTTATAATGGCTGAAGTAATCCACTTGGCTTCTTCTGTTCAGCCTTTACCAACTGGCAGTTCATACACTTGGAAATAAAATTTCCAACATCCTTCTTCATACCTTCCCAGTAGTAGGTTCTCTTCATATCCCGATACATCTTATTTCCACCTGGATGAATTGTCAACTTCGAGTGATGACTTTCCTTCAGAACTTCACTCCTCAATTCATCTATATCGGGAACAACTAGTCGTCCTTGCTTTCGAAGCCAACCCTCTCGATCGACCTCGAATCCTTTATCCTTTTCTGGATCCAATCCAGATTCCAATTCACGGATAATCTTGACAAGCTTATCGTCTCGCTTTTGGCTCTCGCCAATCCTTTCCACAAGAGAAGGTCTTATCGATAAGTTTGCCAACATCTCAGGTTCCAATTCGCATCTAGGCCTGAAGTCAAATCCAACTAAATACTCGAGATTCTTCCATTCTGAAAACATGACTCCCAATCCTGCATGTCTTCGACTTAACGCATCTGCCACCGCGTTACCTTTTCCCGGAGTATAAGCTATACCAAAATCATATGATGCCAAAAACTCTAGCCATCGCTGCTGCCGAAGATTCAAATCCTTTTGGGAGAAAAGATACTTCAATGACTTGTGATCCGTAAACAACTCGAATCGAACTCCCAATAGATAATGTCTCCACATCTTCAGAGCAAATACAATCGCCGCTAACTCCAAATCATGAGTTGGGTAATTCCTTTCATGCGGCTTCAGTTGTCGACTTGCATACGCAACAACTTTATCCTTCTGCATTAGCACTGCTCCAAGTCCAGTACCACATGCGTCGGTGTAAACCACCATCTCGTCATTCCCACTTGGAATAGTCAAAACAGGAGCACTAGTCAATCGCTCTTTCAGGATTCTGAAGGCTTGCTCACACTTATCATCCCATCAGAACACTTGGTTCTTCTTCGTCAACCCTGTTAACGGTGCAGCCACCTTGGAGAAGTCTTTGATAAACCGTCGATAATATCCTGCTAATCCAAGAAAACTTCTCACATCAGATGCATTCTTAGGTCTAACCCAATCCTGGATTGCTGCCACCTTAGCGGGATCAACCGCTATTCCACTTCCAGAAATCACATGGCCTAAGAACCTCACTTCACTCTTCCAGAAGTGACACTTCGAAAACTTAGCCTTCAGCTGATGTTTCCGCAAGATTTCTAAAACAATACGCAAGTGCGTCTTGTGCTCTTCTTCCGTTCTGGAATAAATCAGAATATCATCCACGAACACAAGTACGAACTTGTTCAACTGATCTCTGAACACTCTATTCATAAGATCCACAATATATGCTGGCACGTTAGTCAATCCAAACGGCATTACCAGCCACTCAAAGAAACCAGATGGTGTCCGAAAAGCAGTCTTCGGCACACTATCCTTAGCTACTCTCAACTGGTGAAATCCCGTTGCCAAATCCATCTGAGAAAACACCTTAGCTTCGTGAAGCTGATCAAACAAGTCATCTATCCTCGGCAATGGATACTTGTTCTTCTTAGTCACCTTATTCAGCTCACGATAATCCACACACAATCTCAACGATCCATCTGCCTTGGTTGCGAACATAACTGGTGCACCCCACTCGGACACACTACGCCGAATGAATCCTTTCTGTAAAAGGTCATCAACTTGCACCTTCAACTCATGCTGTTCCCTAGGCGCCATCCGCCTAAGAGGCATCACAACAGGTCTGGCTCCTTCAACTAGATCTATACGAAACTCGATCTCTCTATGCGGCGGCAACCCTTTGACTTCGTCAAAGACATCCTCGAATCCATTAGCGATTGGCACCGATGACAGTCCATCCCGTGGAACAACCAGCGAATACATGAAGCTCATGAAGACGCCTTCCTCATGCTTACATCGTATCACAACCTTTCGCCCCTCCACATTCTCGACTGTCACTTCCAACCTCTCGCAATCAACCTTTGCCGCATATTTCCTAAGCCAGTCCATACCCAAAATAATTCCGAACCCCGCAAAGTTCAGAACAAAGCAATCACAAACAAAAGAGCAACCATGACTCGATATAACTAGACCACGGCATAACATACACAAACAAGACGAACCCCCAACTGGATTAGTCACAACCAATGGCCTATCAACAATATCCGGTTCCAAACCTAACCGGCCTACGAGTTCACTACAAACAAACGAATGCGACGCCCCAGTATCAAACAGAACTCTAACTGGAACACCACATAGGAAAAGAGTACCTTGAACCACCACACTCTTTCCCTTCTCTTCATCGGTAGGAGCTTTCGAAGATGATGGAACAGCTCCCAAAGTATAAGCTTGCACAATCTGCTTGTCTCTTCTCGGTTCTGGACAATTCTTCCTGAAATGCCCTGGCTTGTCACAGTTGTGGCACTTTGCCGGCGCCTTCGGATTCTTGTAATCCTTAGAGAAATGGCCCTTCTGCTGACAGTTGTAGCAGGTCACTTCGCCTTTCGGCTTCTTCTGGCCATCCTTACCCTTCTGCTGCTGCTGCTTCCTCTTCTGGTTTCCACCCTGCCGTGGTTTAGACTCTCCCCTGGTAACAACAACAACAGGTCCTTCCTTAGGAAACAGACTCTCATGCCTGAGAGCTTTCTCCACAAGCTTCTCAAATGAATCGTCCAAATGATCCACCAACTGTCTCCCAAGATAACTGTCCAAGCCTGTCACAAACTTCTCATTCTTCTGATATGTAGACTCAATATATGACCGGGCATACTTGGACAACGCTTCAAACTCAGAAACATACTCAAGAACTGGTCTTCCTCCCTGCTTGAGCTCTACAAACTTCTTGAACAGAACAGACTTCTGAGCTGTAGAAATGAACTTAGCTTCAAATCTGACTTGGAATTGCTCCCAAGTAATCTCTTCTTCCGGAGTATTGATGGTAATAGAGTTCCACCAATCAGAAGCTCTCCCTTGAAGCTGCCTTGATGCCAACTTCCTCTTAGTTGCATCCTCAATTCCCAAATCACCAAAAATCCTTCTACAAGCATCTATCCACCTCTGGACCTCAATAGTTGATTCTGTTCCCAAGAAAACCTTTCCTCCAAGAGCAGTATAGTCCTTACACAACTTAGCAAAATCCACCGGCTTTGGAGTTTGGACTTGAACTCCAACATCAACTGCTGTCCCCGGAACTGGTATCCTTCTCATGATCGAAGTCATCATAGCTTCGAACATAGCTGCATAATCAGCAGTTCCCTCAGTAGCACGGCCTTCCCTAGCAGCTGGTCTCCCTCTTCGACTCATTCTCAATATCTAAAAAAAAAGAATGATCAGAACATCTAGAGAAACAACTGCATAAAGGACTATCTTACTTCTAAGCTACTATATTATATATAGTAATCATCCATCAAATTACAATTACGTCTCTCATACGTAGTTACGTCAGCGAGCGTTGGGTAAAATCGATTAACCTCGCTCTGATACCAAATGTGACGACCGCCCATGACCCCTGCACTTAAACCTAGAGATAGTGCGCTGCAAAGTGTGCCAGGCAGCCATGGACGATTGTCAGGGTAAATTAAAAACAGCAGAATCTATCGTATTACTCACAGCGCATAGACAAAATACAATAGAATATATATATATAGAGAAGCTTCACAGAATAGAATGTCATCATATAAAACTTCATAATAGTTGAATACAAGCATCTGAATAGTCAATACAACAAGCCTCACTACATATCACTCAGAGAATACAAAGCAGCGGAACATCCGGTACATATAGTAAGAAATAATATGCAATACACCAGCTCGTCTTCGATATCAGCACCGTGAAAAGCTAGAACAGCACCTGTCACCTACTACCTAGTCTGCCCGTCCCAAAATGGACGAACAGCCCAAGGCAATAAGAATTAAAACATAAAGCCTTGAGTCAGACAACAGTCTTAGTGAGCAGTAAATTAACTAACAACATACCAAAAGAGCATAAAGGAAAAGGAATAGGAATACAACCCTCCCACTCCAACCTCATTCTACAGTGATAGCCCCCATACACACACTAAGCAGAAGCAAACATAGCAGAGCATACAATTTAAAGCAAAGCTATTATCACTCGAGTCAAGGGCGATGTTTTCCAAGCACAAACCCCCAAGGCCTAAACCAAGGTCAGATAAGCACCCAGAAAATACCGCTCTTGAGGCCGAAAGACGATACAACCAAACATCCATGACTCTGGCTATCACTGTTATCTTTGCTTCGATATCACCGTTAATTGAATGACCGTCACATTCTTTCAGCCGTCCGTCAAGGGCTAATGGAAACCCCGGTTCTAGACAGTACTCCACACGTCGTCGCAGCCCGTGCCAAGGATTTTCGCAACTACCCAGGGTACTCGACCATCAATTCATTGTCGTTGGGATTTTCGCAACTGCCCAAACGTACCCTTGCTTTGAGTCTGCTAGAACCTTCAACAACGATGCTATCCAAGCCTCCTGGTCATCCTCCTCGACGACTATTTCCATACTAGCTCAAGCGCCTCTCGAGCATCCATTATCCTCAACTCGAATCATATCACCGAGTTACCAACGTGCTTGGAATGATCCCGTCTGGATTAGACCAAGACTATCTCATATCATACTTCGCTTCATCACATCCTCGCAAAGTCTCATCTCAACATCATCATCATCGAATCTATGCATAAGAGCTTCATCATCCGCTACATATGCCACGAGCAGCTTTCCCAATTCAAGAGCCTTTCCCTTAGCTTTTGAATCGTCTTTGGTCTAAATCAAATCATCAATCATCTAATTCATAGCAATCAACCAAGTCAAACATTAATCCAAACAATCAAGCATTCACATATGATCTAAGTAGACAATTATCACAATAATGGCAATTTCGTAATTAAAGAGTTGAAAGTCTAACATGCATGAAATCATAAGAAATATCTCTACAATCTTGATGAATGAACTTGCATAGGTTAACACTTAGTAAAATGGTTGTCAAATCATCATGAACAATGGATCTACATGGATCTACACTTAGGATGAAGAAAATGCATGAAAATCACTATTTTAACACCAAATCGAGCCAACAATCCGATATACTCCTTTGGATCCGTGTGAGAGATAATCACCACTCACCAAATCACCTAAACAAACCCAAACCAACATGCTTCAGATCTGGACAGCGAAGGATCAAGCTTGATCTATCACGAATCCGCTTCAAACGATGAAATCTCACTTCAATGGATGTAGATCTTCAATCTAAGCTCTTGAATCTTCAATTTGATCTTCAACTTGGATGGATGGAAGTACTAGATTAGAGTGGAGAAAAGAAGTGAAGAAGTTTAGAAGTCGAGCTCTCAAAATGGCAGCACTTCGTCGCTTCGAAATCCGGATCCCAAAAAGTGAGAAAAACCCTTCCTATTTATAGCTGAAAATTCACTAAGTCGTAACTTGGCTATCTCCATAAGTCGTTGCCGACTCATCTCTCATTCCGACCTACGGCTTAAGACCTTCGACTCAACCATTTGCGCGACTTAACTCCTGAAGCTTACACGCGACCTAACACATGTACGCGTTCCCTCCTAAGTCGCCTGGACGACTTAACGACTTAGCACCATCGCGACTTAACTCCCTACGACTTACTAACTTAACTGGGTTACGACTTAGCACAACAGTCCACCCAAGTCTCTACGACTTAAGACTTAACTCCAACGTAGAATATATCCAACTCCTAAGTCGTCTACGACTTATCAACCCTAAGTCGTCTAGTTTCTTAAGTCACCAATTCTCCTAAGTCGGTCAGTTCCTTAGGTTGTCTATCCCTTAGGTCGTTAACTCACCCAGTCGACTTAACTTGGCAACGACTTAAACACTTAACTCGGTAACAACTTAACTCACCACTATCCTTAAGTCGCGCCTACCCCTTAAGTCGTTCAAACGACCTATCTCCAAACCCTTAACTCGCCATTTCCTTGGGTAGCTCCTATCCCTAAGTCCTATACGACTTACGACTTACACTAAGTCGTGAACGACTTAGGACTTAGCAAATTTTCTGCCTAAAATCTGAAATGGCTCAACAACACTAAAAACTCCCGATTTTGACAAACTTTTCGATCCGTAAAAATACGGGTCGTTAGTAGGATAAGGAAGGAAACTATGTAAGTTTCTTACTAGATCTTAGCCACACATCTCCAATCCCTAATCCTATGCTGTAGCCGCCCCTAACCCTAGCGAAACCAACCACATTTTTCTCTAATTATAATGGATTATGAGCCCATTTAACCCAATTTAAATATATACAATTATATTTAACTTATTTTATTATCGATATCTCATATTATGAATATATGCAACAATTTTATTTCTTAAATCATATTCAAATTTCATAATTAGTATTTCATAAATATTAATTAATTTAATTAATTTATAATAATTATAAACTAATTAAATCATTTGATCTAAAGAGAATTCATCATTTCAGTTGTGTGACTCTTGGGTGTAAATTTGGTTAGTGATTAACATCAAACTATTCGAATGTTAACGTTCACACGTCACTTAGCAGGTGGTGTGACATTATGGCCAAATTTATCGCTTACTCAGTTTCGATAAAACTTAATTTTAGTTTAATAAGCGTTACCTGGTTGTGACATTTATTTATACCAATTCTCTTTGTTAAAACTATATCACTTTGGACTTATGGAATTTGGTAATGGTCAAAATTCTAATATTGTTCACAATCAACTCTATAGCCCAAACACAAAGTCTTTAGTTCAATACTAACAATTATTATTAACTGAAATGCTCTGGTCAGAGACTTTGACTTTGAGTCGATTTGAGTTGACCATGATACTAACCCTATATAATTGAGGAGACGAATCCTCCCTTTGAATAGTGCTTCACTTCCAATACTTCCACTCGACCCAACTATAGTCACTCGATGGAACGCCATACCATGATTTGACTATAATCAAAGCGGAGCTTTCATATTGAAGATCTGCAATATTCTCAAGTCGAGAGAACTATGTAAATCAGTCACATTAATATTTTCTATTTGACATTAGTTATATTAACCAACTAAAAACTATCGAGTGAGTCATTCCATAGTTATCTAATACCTATCAGTATGTAACCCCTAAGTGCCTCCAGCAGTCATGAGTAATACACTGCCCAACATTTTGAGAGCAATACGTACTCTAGTCTCAAAGGATACATCGATATCCCGTCTCGATGTCTCTTGACTAGGAACATTTAAAATGGTATATTTGTTTTCATTGTGATAAATTACTCACGGTTACAACACTTTGTAAGTACTATCACAAAATATACCATTTATGGATTTTCTATTAAATATACTTTTAATTAAATTAATTAATTAACATAACACATTATATCAAGTATATAATTGGAAGAAAAAACCTTTTATTTCGAACAAGATTGGTCAACGAGTTAGATATATGTAACAAATTACATAATTGTCCCTAGGGCGTACTTCTAACTCTATCAATCTCCCACTTGCACTTAGGATCAATTATAGAATCTCATTCCAACTTCTCTAATCTTAAAACCAATTGGGTCAGTCCCTTAGTGAATGGGTATACTATTATGTTTTAATCATCTACTCTGTCGATTAACTCTCTCTGACGCTGATAAACTGCCTTTATCATGTGGAATAATTCAGAGTATGTCTGTCACCTTCCAGTGAGCACTTAGTTCTATTATGAACTATAGTGACATTGTCATCATATAATAATGTTGTGGGATTCTCAAAATTTGGAATCACTTTCGGCTCAATTACAAATTTGTGCATATATATACATCGTTTTTATTGTGGCGCTATTCAAGTCAATGAATCAACCACAATCTCTTCTATTCGGAACATTTCCAACTTAAAGATTCTTAACTTGAATTTATTATTTACATACTATACTCAATATCATTTATGAAGTTTGAGTTTGAACACTCCTTCATAAGGAGTTCATTGTTTCTGTAAATGAATCTTCAGTATTTCATAAATACACGAGAATACTTCAAACAACCATTTAGTATATCAATATGGATTTGATATTTTCTTCTTGTATCAAATACATAATAAATTATGATATTGTAGATAACATAACATGTATGATAATTCTTATTGCCAATACATAAGGAATTCTTTTTACATGTTCCTTATTTAACATTTTAATAAGGTGTCCTCGCATATCGTTTAGGACGTTCTCAATATCTTTTATATTTACTATTAAAGACATCATTTAACAAATCCAACGTCAAGTATTAAAACAACTAAAGCTAATTTTAACATAAGTACATCGTTAAACATTAGTAATGTGTTACTTACTTATGATTTAGAAATATCTATGTACCTTTTAACTTTCTTTCTTATGAGCACATGCTTCCTCCGCACTTTGATTGACAATCAAACTATTTGATATTTCTATCAAAACATTTTTTCAATTTTGATGCTTGCGAATGACACTTTTGTATCTATTCTTGGATCATATCCAAACACTCACAAACTTAATATTGCTCCCATTGACTTCGAGACACTTTGGTTATTCTGTATAAACAGATTACTCCAAATCATTATTTGAAATTTTCTGTTTCAACACATATGTACCAATAAATAAAGTCATACTATGTGATAATTTTAAGAGTAAAATCCGAACTTAATTGAGCACATCGAATGGTGAATCTATTATGTTATTTTCAACAATTGAAATTTACGGTATTATTTTTATCAATGTGGCTCACTACATTCCAATTGCATTTGTCATTCTCTTAAAGACACATATGCGACCAAAGGGATCGTATCCTTTCGGATACAAATATCAAAATCATATTTTGATAATGTACTTGGAATCTATTTTGGATTTGCGCATCGTACCATATCGTAGAGTCAATAATCTTAACAGTTTAATTAACTTTCGAGAATTATCTATTCTTGACGTTGATAAGAAACTCATAGTTTCTCTTCAATATACAAGAATACTTATTAGACATTCGAATGTGTTGTGTTCAATTTGGTTTTGTTAATTTCATTTCATCCCTTGTAGTCAGTTTTATCCTTGGATCATATCCAAACCCATTTTACACCAATAATTTCGTAAAAAATTCCTTCGCTACGAAGTTGGTATTTCTTGAAACCATAATGGTTTCTCAATACAATGGAATGAATGATCATAAACATTTTATGAATTGCTTTGTATAAAACTGATTTTGCATTAGTTCACAATATATTTATGTCCACAACATAAATTAATATTTAATGACTACTTTCCTAAAATTCTCTTGGGACGATTCATACAAGATTCCTTACATACAATTATTACGTCCAGTCTAATGATTCACATAACCTGCCAACTCCTTGGCCAATGATATGTAGGGTTTTCTTATAAACTCTTATCTTATATGGTCTGTAAACTATTCTTTGGATGATATTAGTTTTAACCTAGTGTACTACTCTTAAGTACTCACCTTATAGAAAGAATTTATCTCAACTTTACTCATCATTAATCGTGCTTTGTCCAACAAAGCTCGACTACTCTTTATCAATACATCATTATGTGTTATAGGGAGGAGGTACCTTTGAGATTGAATCTTTATTCATTTTTAGGTACGTTCGGAACTCTTTCCAATATACGCACATATTCAATCAAATCGAATCATTTTACTTTATTGCACATTATTTTACTTACTTTTGTTTTATATTCTATGATCTTATCATAGACATAATACATGTTTATCAAATACACATGTCCATGTTGGTGATAAATCATCAATGAATATAACCAAGTACGTGGAACCGATTTGTTATTAATAGACTTACAATTGCATACATCTATATGTATCAATCTGAAGAGTTCATCAACTCTTATGATGCTCCCACTAATTGGGTGCATATCTCCTCAATTGGTGAGATATAATTAACAAGTGTCATATGATTCATAACCATATAATAAGAATTATTTCTGAAAACTACGACTTAGTCTATAATTCCAAAAATAATTGTAAATAATTTTGGATACTTTTGTACTTTCAATGCATCACTTTTATTGTGAAAACAAATACCACATTACAATTTAATTTCAGAATGAATATTCATAATATTCACATTGAAATATAACTATGTCTATTTTCAGCCGGCACCAAAAATAGTCATTATTTCATAAATAATGTTCTGTATGTTTTACGAAAACACTTTTCGTAATTTGATGTAATCAATAAGTGTTATATGGGATGCTCCCACTACTTCCGCCATTCCTATAATAGCTTACTGAATTCGAAGGTCCATTATTCACTTAATATAGATTATTTATTTCATACACTGTAGCTAGTTTATAGTGGAGAGTTTTTTGATCAAATATCTTGAACTCAAAGAAATAAATCTCATAGAAAAAAATTTCTATATGAAAATAAATTTCGAAATAGAAATCATATTCCTTATTCCAACGTTAAGTATCAATCATTATTATCACAATTCTCATTTCTGATGATTCTTTATGAAGTAGAAGTGACTATTCACTCTCTTCATCCCAACTGTACCTTAAATCACATTTACTCTTATACATTCATTTTTATTTCTAAATGGTCAAACCATTCAAAAAGAAAACCCTTACTACAATATCATAACGAACTCTGTATAAAAGCTCATTCGATTATCCTTAACATTTAAGGACATCAAATATGTTGCACCTAGCATAAATTGATTAAACCGACATTTTAGCAATCGAATTCTTAGATCTATCTCGCAGTTTTGGTTTAATGTTACATTTAACAAATTCGATCCATTTTGTAATCAATCAAATTGAATACAGGACCTTATAGTACTGTTTATTGGTTTATTTCGAATGAACTATATTCACTGAAGTATCGTACATTACGAACTGTAACCGTTCAGCATATAACATTTATATGTGATAGTATATGGATCAAATATCCATAGTCTTGTTTTGCTTTTAGAGTTCCAAACTCATAGAATGCAATACACAGTCTCAACCAAAAAACCCGTGAGTGACCATATTACGAACGTATTAAGTAGTTGTAAAATTAGGCACTTGCATGGGTATAGAAAACATTAACAAGCAATAATATTTTATTGGTAAGTATAAGTTATATTTCTACTTCAATTCATTTGTATATCTTAACTGATATACATTTTATCAATCTTATTAAATGCATAAATTTATCAATGTAGATTATTATAACATTATATAGCATATGTTCTTACAATATTAGAAAGGTTAAATGTTATCATTTTTTTTTATAATAAGGCTGCCACTAGGCTTTTATGTTTCTCCAAACCATAAGATGAAACATAGAAGTCTTTTGACTTCACTAGTGGGTGTTAGGACTCATTTGTCTTGGTATTCTGACCTTGAGTTTGCTTAATAAATCATAACCCCATAAACAATGGATAACTCCTTATCGGTTGTATCTCATATAACTCCTAACCCATGTTTCCTTGTCCTAATCTCATTTCGACCTTGAGTTTGCTCAACAAATCGAAAGAGATTATGCACTCGTGCCTATCATATCGCAATGGCCTAAGTATAGTATATGTACCTTGAGTTTGCTCAACAAATACTTATAGTTATCTTACCTCATATATTCAATATATTAATAATACTACACATAACATCCCTAACTTGAGTTTGATTAACAACGAAGGAGCATGTAAGTATTTTATTAATATCTATGTAGTAGAGGACAATATATATATATATATATTAAGTAATATTTACTTATGGAATAATTATTTCTTATGAAATACCCTCGTGATTCAAGTGTCGGACACATCAGAAATCACGGTATACATACAATTACATATGTATTTATTCCTTAAGTTTGCTTGGGTTTCTTTAATGTTCCACCTTTACTTTATACATTCATATCATATAAGTTTTATTATTAGATAACTTTTGTATTTCATATCACTTATATAATAGTCTTATGTATAATATTATATTAATTGAATCTTATTTAACTAATTTAGTTAATTAACTCTTTAATTAATTTTAAATTAGTATTCCAATACAACTTTTATATTAGACATATCTACTATAATCTTTATAGTGTAACACATATATCTTATATACATATATATATGTATGTATTTTTATTTAATTAATAAACCTTTAATTAATTTATCAATTAAACAATTTTAATTAAATTATATTAATTTTGAAAATTTATCTTATATACATACATGTATATTTATGTTATCTTAAACACTTTAAAATAACCTAACATATATCAGCATATATAATATTGGAAATTAGGGTGGCATCCCTATCATACTTTCATATTGTAAAGTGGGTCCCTGTCAAAGTTTCATTGTAAAGAGGGTCCCTGGTTTTTGGAAACGAAGAAAAATTATTGCTGAAATGTCAGCAACTTTTATAAATAAGTGCTGATATTTCAGCAACTATCTGTATCAAAGTTTTATTGTAAAAACAAAGAAAAATTATTGCTGAAATGTTAGCAACTTTTCTAAATAAGTGCTGATATTTCAGCAACTATCCGTGTCAAAGTTTTATTGTAAAAACAAAGAAAAATTATTGCTGAAATGTCAGCAACTTTTATAAATAAGTGCCGATATTTCAGCAACTTTCATAAACTGTGTTCACAGTGTACATAAATGTTGCTGAAATATCAGCAACTTTTATAAATAAGTGTTGATATTTCAGCAACTTTCATACACTATGTTCACAGTGTACAGAAATATTGCGGAAATGTCAGCAACTTTTATGAAATGTTGCATCATGCTCTGCAATAATCGTAAATAAAAAACAGGGACCTAATTTACACTGAAATTTAGTGAAGGACTTTTCGTGAATTTTGAAACTTAATAAGGACCTGTGCCAAAAGTACCCTATATAATACATGCATATAAGTATTAATTAATAACTCAATTAATTAATTAATTTTATTATTCTTATTAATAAATTTTAAAATTTCGAAATTAATATTTAAATAGCTTCAAACATTTTGAAATTTTCTTACCTTTTGAGACATTTTGAAAATTTACGTCATTTTATAACCATTTTTAATAAACATGTTTTTAATTTAAATTTAAAATCTTGTCTTAATTTTCAAAACCATTTTGAAAATTAGGCTAAGGCCCAATTCAAATTGGGCATTTTCTATTAGAGGCAACCTTTGGGATCACTTCATCTTTTAGACCAGGTAGGTAACTAGGTAGGATAGGGTACTTGATTACCAAATTTCAATCCTAGATATTACCTTTCTAGACATCGTACTAGTGTGCAAGCTTAATTAGTTAGCACTAACATGACGAATTAGACCGCATATGCTATTGGGTTCTGATACTATTGTTGGAACCAAGCCAGCCCGCAGTGAAAGAAATGGTTAAATTTTAAAAAAATTACCATTTTGGATCTTTAATGGGCCTATTGTAACAACCCAATTTTCTGTACAGTTTAAGCAGACAGTAAACCACTCATGACCCATTCAAATTGAACGGAAAGGCGAATAGTTAGGGAAAAAGAAGAAGAAAGAAGATAAGAAGAAAACAAAACAACATAGAATCTCACAGCGGAACGAATAATATATAATATACAATAAATCTTTACACAAAAGCAAACTGTAATATATATATATATATATATCTGTGTGTGTGTTTACAAAGACATCAACCAGAGTATACTAACCTATTTCAGTCCGGAAAGTTATAACAACATGTCCTTACAATTGCAGATAAATACAACCAACAAACAACACAATGTAATACGTAGATATGTCTTGGGCCCCTAGCTCGTCTCCCGAGTTCCAATACATCCAAAGCAATCTGTAATATCTCGGTCTGACCTAAGCATTAAAATAAAATAACACTCGAGTCAGTCTGGAAAACCAACGTGATAAAACACACCCAACTGGATTTAATGTTTCAAAATCTTTTCAAAATAAAGGTATTTTGTAAGACCACGTTGCATATAAACAAAGACGGGTTTTTACCTTACGATAACCAAAAAAAATTCTATAGAAAATCCAGTGATATTATAATAATGTCTAGAGGTCAAAGTAAAATATGAATATAGCTGAAATGCTTGCATTTCACGTTTCAGCATAGTTGGGCAAAACTAAGTCCGTACGGCGCTTATTGGAGAATGGATTCCATACAAGGACTGGGCTGTTGAGGTACCACCCTTCATGGTGCATCTCTAGATAAAATAACACTGAGGACCTCGTCAGGATCCCCTGCCAACACAGTACTGACCTACACTTGACTAGTAGCACCAAATATGATCACCCATCCGTTAATGGGCCCCGAAGCATACAAATAAGAGACAATATTGACTCTAGATGGGGATGATAATACCTTAATTGGTAGCGACCCACTTAGCCCTACTTTATCTCACCTGTTTTAGTCATTCCTAATTGATGAGGCTTAAGGCTACGTTTTACCTTTTTATGTAGCACTTCCCACTTGGAATGCTAACACTGCCCTCTAGATAACAATGCAATGCCAGCATTCATCCATACAAGTTCTTTCTAGGACTGAACGAAATGCTTGAGAGCTCCGTCTTCAATTCCATCATCTTCAAGATGTTTCCACTTCGAAACGCTTGAGTTGGGGCGAAGTGTTTTTCGGATAACATATTTGATCCCGTTCTCTTGAAAACAACATTCGATAGTTTTCGGTAAACTCAAACCCGGTTCTTCAGGAAATAAACAGTCAAAGATAAGAGTGGAGATCATCTCCTAACCGTTAGTGGATGGATTTCCTTATCATTTGTCCTAGGAGAACGAAACAAGATTTATAGGCACAGTACAACATCATCGGAGATGACTGTGCCATATAACTCACATGTTTCTCCTAGATATTTCCAAATTTACGTTTTGGGTCCATATTTGATAGTCGGTTATTTAACTACCAACAAACACACATTCAAATCAGGGATTTATTTCAAAAGGGAAAACCAACATTGATTAAGCACATAAGTAACCACTAGCCTCTTTTAATTAATCTTTTCACTAATAAAATATCACTTTGTAATACTTGTATACAAATACCTTTACAAAGATATACCCACAAATCCCTATATTTTCCTTAGAAAAATATCTATATACTTATCTTAACGCCATAAGTATATTCACAAAATTGAAAAGGATTTCCTTGCTGTACAATTCTAAAATCATTTATAAATCCCGTATAAATCTCAAAAACCATTTATAAAACTCTTTATAGAAACCCCTTATACAACCCAACCTCCATTTCCAATTATAAACTCTTTTATAAATTTCAAAAAATTTATAAACTCTTTATAAATCCATAAAACTATTTATAAAACTCTTCTTATAAATTTATAAGCCCACTTCTAAAATTCTTTTATAAATATCTAAAATTATTTATAATACTATTTTTACCTTGTAAATAACCTTCCTTTAAGTCTTCAAAATATCCTATAAAACCCCTCTTCTAAAACCCAAATCTGTTTATAAAACTCTATTTATAAATCTCAAACATTTATAAATAAATTATAATCATTTACTTCAAACACTATTATATATAATAGTTATTAATAATAAACATTATGAATAATAAATAATAATTATTAACCTTAAACATCTTAAAATAATAATTAATAATTTCAAAGACATTATTAATAAAACACTAATAATAAATTTCAACCTTATTATAAATAATAATAAATAATTTCTAAAATAGTATAAATAAATCATTATTATTAATTTCAACCCATATTAATTATTTAAAAAATTAATCTTCAAAATATTAACATATTGATAATAACCTTAAAAACAATATTAATTATAAATAAATAACTTTAAAATAATATTAAATATAAATAAATAACCTTTTAAAACAATATTAAACATAAATAACATTTTAAAACAATATTAAACATATATAAATAACTTAGGAAAAGATAGATAAAAAGGTGGGAATAACATAGAAATTAAATCCTTTAGAACAAAATTATTCCGAAACCCAATTTCGGATTTAAAATCATTTCCTGTCTCAAAAACCAATTCCAATTCAAATGCAATTTATAGTATTTTTAAAATACTAACTTGAGGCCAATAGATACCCAACGTTTAACCAATATCGATATTGATTTTTATTTAATCACTACAGGGTTTTATATTTTAAACATATAACAATGACATAACCAATAGTGCCAAACTATCAGGTTTGATTTTCAATGATTCATATAACAAGAATAATATCTAAAATAATTCAACAATGGTGACGAAGCCCATTGGATCCCTCCAACCTGTCCCCCTACATCACAGCTCATATATATACCATCACACATATATAAATAAAATCAACAGTGGTGAGGAACCCTGTTGGATCCCTCTAACCTGTCTTCCTGCATCACAAACAATATATATCATATAATATGGGTATCCGCTACTAGGCGGGTATATAAAAGGGTCATCCGCTCCAAGGGCGGAAATAAATCCAAATCAATTGATAAAACAGTAATTCATCCAAACATTCAATCAACGATTTTATTAACTATATAATATTACTAGTCGACCAAAAAGGTGAGTTTAACTCACCAAAATTTATGTTGTCGCCGAGGCATTCCGTTTTGGAACTAAAATCGAACGACATCCAATTTTAGCCCAATTTTCAGTAGTCTCCAAATCTGACCAAACCATTTCCATCCCGAATCTTACGTCATCACGAGCGCAATGCAAAAATCTGTGCCTTGATTGGATCTTGTATGAGAGAGTTATTCGAATTTCAAGTTATCGATATTTTAAATTATAATATAATTAACTTATCACATAATTAAATTTTAATTACATTTAAATCCTTCTTCCCTCATTCAAAATTCCCAGGCCACGAGCTATACATTGCGACTTCGCCCATATGCTCACATCACGCTACCGCCTGACACCACCAGAGATCGCCGCTTCACCACCGTGAGTTGTCCACGTCACCACGCTTCCAAAGACATCAACGTGGACCACTGAAGCTCCACCATCACCGAGAATTCGGCCATGAACTACGCGTCGTTCAACTTGAGACTAAGCCACCACCATGCGACGATAGCTCACCAAACTTTGTCAATGCCTAGCCCTTGGCGTCCTCTACAACTTACAACTTTCCTTTACGTGCCATCGACTATCGATGAATGACAACGACGAATTTGGCCACCATAGATCTGACGGTCGTGATTAAAATTTGATCTCCTCATCACGATCTGACACGATCCAACCGTCGAACTTCCTCGTCTCGATGCCGCGAACATATATGTAGTTGGAAGCCTCGCCTAAAAACGCCATGATTGGCTCTGATGATTGTGGGACGTTGGATTAGGAGAAGTTTTGAATTGAAATTTTTTCCAACCAATTCTCTATTTTTGAACACGAATTTATATTTGAGGGGGTATGGGTTTAGATGTGCTTAGGTAAGGCTGTGAAGTTGATGGGGTATGGGTTGAGTATGGTAAGCGCGCGTGCGCGTGCACACACACACAAATATATATATATATATATATATATATATATATATATATATTATATTTTTAATTAGAAATTATCTAGCTTTAAACGTCCGAAAATCTCGAACTCCAAATGCCGCGTGCCACCTGGCGTTCTATATGTAATACCTATATTCCAAACATAATGGAACTAGTCTCGAAACCTAATTCGATCATATACAAAAGATAACTTTTAAAACCAATTATATTATATAAATTTCTATAATTAGTTCCTACACATTTCGAGCTCTCACTACTAAACGATATGTCTGATTGCCATGAAATTAGACGACATCTAATAATTTACTATTACAGATCCAATGAAACTGGTTTCATCGAAATCAGAGACAGTTCCCTGGTAGGCTATTTTCACATGTTAATTAAAACGATTATTATTAAAACCAAATTGATCGTTTTTAAGTTCAGATTCAGCAGTTTACTATCTTCATTCTTATTTAAATAGAATTTAAATCAACTTTCAAAATCATTTTTATTCACATTAAATTAAGGATTTAATTATTTAAACAATTCCAAATATTAAATTCAACAATTTAATTATCAAATAAATCGCTATTTGAAATTCAAGTTATTTAACATATGAAATTACTTTTCAATATTTTAAAATCAATTAAATATTCGAAATTCAAATGACTGAAATTCTGGATCGTTACACCTATGAAGTCTAAAATCATTTAGAACTTTTCTAAATTTAGTTTAAATAAAATCATGTACTTTATTTAAATTTACAAATTGTAGTTAGAGATTTATTTAATTTTGGTTATACTTATACAAATATACATACATACATACATATATATACGCACATATATATCATATACATATATACACATATATGTGTGTGCATGTGTAACATAACAATCCGTGTAAGGTATAACATGCCCGTATATAGATGTCGGGATTTACATCGCAACGGACACATTAGCTCATTTTGTATGTATTGTACGTTGTCAAATATGTGCATGAACATATAGTTATAAATTTCAAATGATTATCTGTGTGTATACATACATACATATATATATATATATATATATGTGTGTGTGTGCGCGTATTTGTATGTATAAATATGTTTTATCATTAAAATATAACAGAAAGTATTTATTTATTTATATAACTATATATTGTATCATAAATAACAATAAAGATACATGTATATAGATATATATAATAAAATAATTAATTTTTTTATAACTTACTAGTTAGAAACATATAAGATCCGAAGTTACAATGATTTTAATATTAAATAAATAAATATTAATGAATTAAACACTTTCAACCATAATAAATTAATCAAAATAATTATATGATAAAAAATCAAGTTTTATATTTTTAGAAAATCTAGAAGCATGTTTTAGGGCTTAGGATTTTTTTTGGAATTTTCTCAATTAAAATAATACTTTTAATTAAATAATTGATAACATGTCGAAATTAAATTAATTTTAAAAATATATAAAATTAAGTTAAAAAAATCTGGACGATTTTCAAAGGCACCTGACATGATGAATTAATTTTAAATATATAAAATTGAATTTTTAGAAACATGGATTATTTTATATGAATTTATTGAATCGGATAATCAATAATATATATATATATATAAATGATAAAAAATTAATTTCAGCAGTTATAATTCATAATAAACATAAACAAGTGTTTGAAAAATTTCAGATCAATATTATACATTAAATATGAAAACATATGTTTTAATTTAAATTATATGTGAATATTAAATCATAAATTAATATATATATATATATATAAACATATATTTTTTTAAATTAAAATTTATTTTAATATTTAATACTGGATTACAAACATTAATCATGAACTAGATCTTCAAATTTTATACACATATCCAATCTCCATTGTGACACAACAATACATACAAAAATCTCATCTAACTAATGAAATAACAATAATCTGATTATATGCATACATGATTAACAAATCTAAAAACATAATAATATGATCAACATATAAATAAATATTATTCGGAATAGTTTTCCTAAATTCCATGTTGAAATAATGAATTCTCTTTCTCTAAAAATCCTTGATCCGTCAGATTGCTAGTCTAGAATCAACGGCCTTTCACTATCAAATAGCTTCTTTTTTTATAACTTTAATTCGATTTGAGATTTTGGGATTAATTTAGAGAAAGGTTGCAGTCATGAAAGAAGAAGGGGATGGTGGCTCAAAAGAATGAATTAGCATATGATTAGGGTTTTGAGATTAATATTTATAATGGTAGGATAAGAGAGGAAACTATGTAAGTTTCTCACTAGATCTTAGCTACACATTTCCAATCCGTAATCCCATGTTGTAGCCGCCTCTAACATTAGCCAAACCAGCCGCATTTTTCTTTAATTATCATGGGTTGCGAGCCTTAAATAATAGGGAGGTTGGTTAGATAACGGTTTTGTATCACAAAACAGAGCATTCTAGCAACAAAATCGCCAATAAAGCAAATGAAGGATTTAACATTTAGAAATCAACCGTTGCTCGCAGTCTGGCGATAACGAGAAGGATCGATGACCTACTTACAGTCTAACTAGATCATTTGGTTCCAACTTGTAGGAATATGCCATTACCCGAAGTTCGGTGATGCTAAAAAGAAACCCCTAAAATGAAACTATCGATACATCGGCTTTCGGAAACAGAAGCAAGAGTTTGATTGATTCTTCAGTCCTACTTTCTGGCATCTCATGCTATCTTAAGATTCACAACATCAAGGAAAAATCGACAGAGTTGAGTCATCCATGCATGGTTTTTTGGAGATAGAAACTGATACATGATTAGGGTCTCAACACTAGACTTGGAAGAATTCACTCTAGCAAAAGATGATGGTGACGCGTCTTTCCAGCACATGTACCCAGAATGACATTGGATGGAAATGTCAACTTGGAGGAATTTAATTACAGTCAAGAAACATACATCATTGGAAAAACCAGAGCTTGGAATCAAGCAACAAAGTCCCTAATTCCTGGAGATAGGAGCTATCGTGTCAATCAAACCGGGGTAATCGAACATATTGCCCAGGAGACCTAGTCTCCCGAAAACATATTGACTTAGTATTTAGAGAAATCAACCCTATGGACTAGGGAAGATACACCAACACTTTGTTGAAATGAACTCAATTAAGCATAAGTAGGGATTAGCTACAGAATTGGCTATACTAAGCTACCTCATAGTTCCGAACAAAGCTATGAAATAGAATATGCCGAAATGATCACAGAAGTATTACTTACATGTATAGAATTATAATAAATGAGTATGCTGCATATGAACACAAGAGGTGCAACAACAAGAAAAAGTAGTACTCAGAATTGAGCAATTAAACCAATAGTCCCCGGAGACAGAGGCTGGTGTGCCAGTTGAATTCCGAAAAATGCAAAGGAAGGATAATCACAATTGAACAAGTCATGCGCTAGTTTACGAAGAATGAAACTGTGCTTGATTGAACTTCAACTACAACTCTACAAGAGTAGCCATGCCTTGTAATTTAGATGTAACCAATCATCCTAATATGACAGGAATAATAAGCGAAGCCTAAGTTGCAAAGGACCCAGCTTCTGGAGGAGTGGAAGTCCCTCCACCAGACTAAAGATTGGATGGACGAAAAGTCATTTTCAATGATAAAAATTGGCATTCAACCCTGTCGGGTATGTTTTAATTTAAATAATATCCTCGTATAACCAACGCCTGAAATCCAAGGGAAGTCAACGTATGTTGATAATGGATTCTGAGCGTTGACCAGGGCAGATGCAGTGTGTTATCTACATGAGAAGAGTCAAGTATCCTGAATACCGCAAACGAACAATCTAGTGTAGATAGCTTGCTTACATTTGAAAAAAAATCCATATCGTCCTTTTAAATAATCTTTTCCACACTTACCCGTTATCGATCAACGATCAATAATGGAGCCGCTGTCCAAAGCGACGCGAGAAGCTTTTCTTTTCAGGATCACTGAAGTACAAAAATGGGAGGAGCGATACGATGGGATCATCCACTATATCCGATTTTGGAATAAATCGTCGCATTAGAATTCAAAAAGGCGACATGAACTTAACCAAGTTCTCGAAAAGAAACAATTAAAGACAAAGAGCAAGACTTTGCTCCAGAATGGTGTACAATCATTCCAGACAAAACTTAGCTTCATCGCTGGTCGAGTTAAAACTATATAGGTTGACTCCATACCTACGTTGTGCACCCACTTACCGACCTAAACCCTTGTGTAAACTACGGAGCAAAGATTGCATCATCGATACCAGGAATTGAAATTCAGACCGAAATAGAAAAATGAATGGCTATCAGAAGTTAGTCAATTGAAAACAAATCTTGAGATGGACTCCGACGATCCACTGAATTCACATAATAGTAATCCGAAACTTGTCTTGTTCCAGAGCACACTTTGTTTCCAATGAAAGCATTCTCTGGGGGGGCAAATGTTGGCTGGGTTTTTACCCAGCAAAATTTAACATGACTTAGAACATCCATACTAAGCCAGAATGACTTAAAAATTGAACAAGGCATCTAAAAGAACAAGCCAATGGAACTTAAGAGAAACAATCCAAAAATCCACTAAATTGATGGATCGCTAGCGATCCATCATCTATGGATCGCTAGCACTCCAAAAGGAAGCATCATGAGTTGTCAAAGCCTCTTGCATCATGATCTACTACCTCTTCTAAGAATACTTACCAAGTTTCATAGCATTCCAAGCAGCGTAGTTCAAGAAGTAAAGACTCATCTGATTCAAGTTGTTTTGACCAAAGAGCTAGCTTAAAATGGACCTAGAGAACTCATACGAAATCAGATTGACTTGAAATTTGGAGGGAATACTTAAAAGACATAAAAGAAGGCTCATAGAATAAATGAGCATGACTGGAGAAGATTTGATAGACCATTGGTGATCTATCTTAAGGGTTCACTTGCAACCCATGTAGGGTGGGCCCCACCACCTGAAATTTATACGATAGGTCCCACACACCCTCTAGAGTGTACTACAAACTTTCGTCTGATTTTGTTAAGTTTTGAGCAAGTTATAGATAATTCTTCTGGACCAGATGACCCATGAAGAAGGATGATCAAACTAACTCCAAACGGCTTGATACTTGGACAACACACTTAAAAGAACAATTGAATGGACCTTAGGAAAATTGAGCCAAAAATATGCTAAATGGATGGATAGCTAGCAATCCATTCCCTACGGATAGCTAGCGGTCCATCATGATAGGTCTGATCGCCCTCAAACTTTCCAAGCTCCCTCGTAGCACTAAGTAAAGGCTTCTGGTAGAAAAATACGCTAAATTGATGGATAACTAGCGATCCATCCCCTATGGATTGCTAGCGATCCGTTAAAATGACTCAGATTAATTTGAGATTTTCGGTGATGACTTGTCATAACAACTGGACTCTTTTGCACTTGGACTTCTGGCCCAATACTCACCAAATTCCCCTATAAATACTCACCTATCTGCAACATAAAGAGGATCTTCTGGACTGGCTGGTGGAACTCTATATTGATTATTCTTCACTCTTCTTCTCTCATACAATAGCCATCTAAGGGCTCACTCTGATTCTCCAGTGAACTCTTGTACTTGTGACTTGATCTAACTTAGAATATTCAATCATATTGTAACCCAATTCAACTTGTAATAGCAGTCGATTAATAGAAAGTTATAAAGTAGACGTAGGCTTCATTAATAGCCAAAGCACTATAAAAATCTTCTTGTCTTTTTACTATTTCTGCTTTGTTACATTAGTTTTTATATTATTGCTCTGTAAAAAGAGGGTTGGTGCTTTCACACTCAATTCAGGGCGTTGATCCATTTTTTTAGGTTAACGATATTTAATTTTATAGGAAATGCAGATTACGGATCTTAAGGCTGGTTTAACACTAAGGGGGTGAATAGTGTTTAACGGATTTTATGGAATTTTTGAAATCTTTTGAAATTAAGCATAGACAAATGCAATTCACAAACACAAGGACAATCACAAAATCAGACAAAATGCAAATAGTAAATAAATACAGTAAAGGAAAGAACACATCGGAATTTTATACTAGTTCGGAGTTACCCTACATCCAGTCCCACACAATTTCTTGTGAAGATTTCTTTTCAAATATAATGACGATATTACAACCTTGATTTCAAGGCCATGAGATACACCCTCCTATCTTCGAGTCCAGGGCAAACTCTCTTGATTTAACCAGGCTACAAGATCATCTAATTGATTTACGGGCTACAATCACACCCAATTGATTTACATGCCACAATCACACCGTTTCCAATCACAATTTGATAGAGAGAGACTCAATACACTTTGATCTTTCGAACTTTGATTACAAATGATCCTATAACTCTGAATAACACTGAGATCTTTGAGAGAGAGTGATAGAGAATCAAACTAGAGATGATCAAGTTTGATTCACTTAGGATTTTGATAAAGTTTTGTTAAAATATAAGAGAATATTTGAGTGGAGAAGAAGGAGTGAAGAAATGAAAAAAAACTGACTTAAAATTCATGTAAAACAACTGGTATTTATAGAAGAACAATAGTCATATCCATTCGTGAAAGGTTATGATGAATAGACACTGTTAGCACCAAAATTGGTCACTAACCTCGTTCAGAAAGATTGTGTAGAGATATAAGTGATGAAAGTAAATTAAACAGAGAAGACAGTCCTAATTCAAATGCAGAAAGTAAGAACACCAAATTTATAGTGGTTCGGCGTAATTGCCTACGTCCACTTTGCTCAACTTTATTGATTTCCTTTATGGTTGATTACAAATACAATTCGTGAATCAAATGCTTGAATGAAGTTGTTTAAGTAGAGAAGATGAGTCTTGAAAATGGCAGAGTCTCCCCGTATTTTCTCTCCAAAAAAGGATCCCTTTCACTGTGACCCTGCCCTTCTATTTATAGGCAAAGATGGGCTGGACTTCCCAAGTGGGCTGATTGCCGAACGCTCCAGCCCGAGTACAGTGGTCGCCGTATGCCGAGCAAGGTTCGCCGAACGATCTGCGCCGAACCATTCCTTCTATGCCGAACGGTATGCTGGTTAGTTGTGTTGAATGTCTCCTGGATGTCGAGTATTACGCCGAACACCATGGGATGCCGAGTACTCTTGTATGCCGAGCAGCCTTGATGCCGAGCGACCTTGTATGCCGAGCAGTCTTGATGCCGAGTACTCTGGTATGCCGAGCGACCTTGTATGCCGAGCAGTCTTGATGCCGAACAGCCTTGATGCCGAGTACTCTGGTATGCCGAGCGGTCTTGATGCCGAGCAGCCTTGATGCCGAGCACTCTGGTATGCCGAGCAGTCTTGATGCCGAGTACTTATGGGATGCTGAACACTAGTTGACGCTGAGCATAGGTTGTTGCCGAGTGCCAGTTGATGCCGAACACTACTTGACGCCGAGTAGTCTCGATGCCGAGTGCTTTTGATGTCGAGTGCTCTCGTATGCCGAACACTGCTGAGTACTACGCCGAACACTCCTGGACGCTGGACACTAGGGATGCCGAGTACTACGCCGAGTACTCATGGATGACAGTTGCTTCGCCGAACACTCCTGGATGCCGGACACTCTCTGATGCCGAGCACTTATTGCCGTGTACTAGTTGCCAGGTCAAATCCCCAGGAAACACTTGCCCCCCAAAGTGTATCTCGTGGCCAAACGTGGTGCGCTTTGAATCTGGTACAATCTACCTCGGAGGTACCCTCTCGAGAATGCTAGCGAAGGGAGGTGCAAGACGAACAAGCTTGGGATGCCGAACGACACGTTCTGAGCCGAACGTTCCTAGCGTGCCGAACGTCATTCCACCTTGATGCCGAGCGCTCCGGCATTGACCGGTTCTACCGGGTATAGCCCCTTCGACTTCCACCATTCCCCTCTATAAAACCAGGTCCTTCTCTTCTTCTCTCCTTTTACTTGTCTCATTTTACTTCTTATTTCCACCATTCTCGCAATTCTGTTCAATCGTCCGAATTTGAGACTTAACTACACCATCTCAATCTCTGATCTGCAAACTTAGGTATTTTTCCTCGTATATTCAAACGAGATGTTCGAACGATGTCGTGTAGAGGGTTTTTGTATAGCTTGTCTGCATTGCCGAACGACATAGCGTGGAGGAGTTAGGAGTATGTCCGCTTATCGTCTTAGTTTCCTCGTGTTGAATCGAGGTCAAAGGGAAGAAAAAAAAAGAAGGTGTTGGAGGGGGTACTGGCGCCGTTCGCTGCTCCGGCGCATGTGGTCATGTGCCGGACGGTGTAATGGTTAGTTGCCGAACGGTACCTTGGCCGGACAATGCCAGGCCGAACGCTCACTAACATGTCAAACTATAATTGAGCCGAACGAACTAAAGCCGAACAATGCCCAAATGCCGAACGACTGACACGCCGGACATTGACTTCAGACCGAACGTTGAATCCAGCCGAACAATCCTTAGGTCGAACCGTGACTTTAGCCGGACAAAACAATCACCGAACATTCCCTAGGTCGAACAATGTCTTCTAGCCGAACAAATACAATTGCTGAACACTTGACATGCCGAACAATACAATTGCCGAACACTTTACATGCCGAACAATACAATTGCCGAACACTTGACATGCCGAACAATATAATTGCCGAACAACTGACATGCCGAACAATACAATTGTCGGACACTTTACATGCCGAACAATACAATTGCCGAACACTTTTTAAGCCGAGCCTAACACAGCCGAACACTATACTTAGGACGATGAACATTACTTAAATGCCGATCGGTATAAATGTTAAACTACACTTAGGCCGGTTACTTTAGAAATCATATGTCTTTTGAACCTGGAACTGTAATCACCTCAAGGCGGGCTTTTGAGACGGTCAGCGATGACGGTCTTCGAAGGCGATGATTCGAAGCTAATTATTATATCTTTAAAACCTTTAGATTCTTATTGTCTGTACACAATTGCTTGCACTAGTTCACACACCACGTGGGGGGAAAACTCGTGTTGCTAATTCTAACGCTCAACGTTTTTCAAGTATAGCTTTCTCAAGCATTTAGCTAGGTTCATTATTTATTCGGGATGTCAGGAAAATCTAGTTCTGCCACCATATCTGACAGGCCTGGGCCGTCAGCAAAGCAAGGAGCCGCAGATGCTTCCAACCCGTCAATCTCTCCCGCTCATAATCTGGCGCCCGATGCTCTGGAGTCAACCATCTTACTGGACAATCCGGTCGATTCTCAAGCCTCGAGGATCAATGAGGCCGCTCTGCGACGGATATGTTCCATTCACGGAATTCCCTTTACTGACGTGTTAGTTCCTTCGAGACACGACCGTCCTCATTTGCCCCCAGTCGGGTACACGGCCTGCAACAAGTTCATGTGCTGGATGGGCAACGTGCCTCCGTTTAACCTATTTCTCCGGGATGTGCTGCAGTATATAGACATCGCTCCGTCGCAGCTGCACCTGAATGGTCATGCGTTCCTATATGGGACTTATTTACTCTTCATGGCTGTCTTCTCCAGACCTCCAAGCCCCGGTGATATTCGATACATTTATATGTTCAAGAGACGGAAAGATAGCCCTTCCTTCATTTTCCTCGAGCCGTATCACAAGTGCCAGATCTTGACAAGGGCCTGCAGCAAGTTCGCCCTGTACAAACAGGAATGGTTCTATGTGCGATGCCCGTCTGGTTTTGCTAGGAGATGGGTTGAAGGCAGTAAGTCTCTCTGCTGAACCGTTATTCGTACCTAATGGGAGTCATGTTTTTCCTAATTCTTCATTTCATCTTTTCAGGTATTAACCCGCGTCCGGAAGGCCGAGGATATTCTGACGCTGTCGACGCGATTAGAGCTCTTCCGGCCGAGGATCGAGATATTCGAGCTATCATTTCAAATGAATCGCTGTCGGGGTTCGGCTTGCTAGCTCCTGACCGTCGGGTCAGCCTTCCAGAAGGTGTTACAATTCCCAAACCTCCATCTGGTAAAGGGAAAAAACTTGCCGGCCCGTCGTCGCGTCGCGCTCCCGACGCGCACGAAGAAGGCGAGCGTAGAGAGGATGATGCACCCGACACTCAGGGCGAGAACGTGGGTCCTGCTTGGAATCCGGCAATCGAAGTTCAGGATATTGAGACGTCGTCCTCCCCTTCGAAGGGAAAGAAAAAGCTGAAATATACGGTTCAGAAAGAGAAAGTTGGCGACACCTCAAAATCTACGCCTATCCCTCCCGAGAAAGAGGCTTCTTTGCAGCATCTGGAGAGTTCTCTGAGGGGTCTCTCGAACCTCTCTATTCCCGAGGACATACTTAATTACGGGTTCGATGATCCTGAAGCTCTCAAATTCTCCTCGCCCGCTAGAGGCAATGTAGGAGTTCAACTCCCGGCTCACAGAGACAATACTCCGATTAGCAAAGATAAACGAACGGGTCTGTCGGGGGGAACACTTAGGACACACACGCACATGCGCATTCCATAACATACTTCAAGTCTTTTTAATTCGTGAATTCTCCTTAATTCGTTGTTATCTTCCTTCTTTGCAGGTGATATGGGCCGCTCCCACGGACTTGATCGCCTTCAGGGGTCTTCAATATTTCATCACTCCGGACGGGATTCCGGTTCAGGCAGACGCCGGGACCGAGGTGATTATGAAGATAGGGACAATCGTCCGCGCGAGTCGTCTCATCGCAAGAAAGCGCACTATCAATCTTCTCAGTCCCGTGATCTTCCTCCTACTGCTGAGCCGGATAAAGAGAAGTCTTTGCAGAAGGGTTATCAGTCTGATGCTGCTCGAGAACAACATTCCAGTTCATCGAGTACGAGGCAAGTTCGAGAGCCGCGTAAAAGAACGGAATTCTCTAAGCCTCCTCCTCCTGCTCCTGCCGTGGACCCGACTGTTGCAGAAAAGATGGTCGACCTTAAGGCCAAGTTTCCGAAAATTTGTTTTGACGGTTTGAAATTCCTCCCGGCCATCCATCACATTCCTCGGCACGTGAAGCAAAGTGCCATTGCATGCAACAATGACGTCTATGTTCAACATGACGCATTCGTGCACTTGGTGGAGAAGATATCAGAAGTATCTGTTGAGCGTCAACACGAGATTGACCGTCTGACTCTGGAGGCTGACAGCGATAAGAAAATCATCAAACTCCAAGACGAAGAACTCGCCTCTTATAAGTTAAAGCTAGAAGCCGCTGAACAAGGTGCAAAAGATACTGCCGAGGCAGTTACTCGCTTAGAGGTGGCTCACAAAAAGGAGCTTGACGAACCAGTTCAGCGCAGCGGCGCCCTTGCCCTAGAAAAAGACTCTGTCCAAAAAGAAAGGGACGCGCTCGCTACTCAAGTCAAAGAGCTGAAAGAACAACTCTCCAAGGAGAAAGAAGACAAAATAGCCGCTCAGGAAGAATCACAGCGGTATTGTGATGAGATTGTGGCTACCCGGCTCCTGAAGGCAAAGCTCGACGGTGAACTTGCCGGGGTCGAGAAAATGAAGGATGAGGCCCGTGAGGAGGGCAAAAGAATGGCTGAGGAGGAGCTTGATTCTCGCCTGGAGGCGGCCGCAGAGACCGGCAGGGAAGAAGTCAAAAGTATGTTTGACCCGTTGATCGCCGAGTACGGAGCCCGCGTCCTTATGCACCGCGACCTAACATTCTTGGGCGACGGCTACCATGAATCTCTGGCCGAGGCATGGGAAACTCTGATAAAGATCAAGAAGGTCGAATCAGGCTCCGAAGAAATCGACGAGGATGCACTGGTGAAGGAGTTCCTGAGGGGGAATGAGCCATCGGATTTATCCGTAGCATTGGCTCTCTATGGCAAAGGCTCTTCCCCTTCGAAAGAGAAGAATAACGAGGCTGGCCCGTCAGAGGCCGACACTACTACTCCTCACATCGCCGCTCCTTATGCAGCTCAATCGGCTGGTCGGTCGACGCTTGATCCATTCGAGCAGCATGCCAGCTACGACCCCGAAGATCCCGGGCTCGGCGTTCATGTGCTGTCACCTATCTTGGAGGGTGAAACCCCGCGCGCCACCGACAGCCAACCTGATCCTGGTAGGAGATTCTTCTTTCTCTAGAAGTCGAAGTGATCCATCATTTTTTAGCAGTGGTTATTCGTTCTAATGCCCACTTCTTATATTTCTCACAGGTTGTTCTGACACTGAGCTAACTCCGAGGAGCGATGACGCCAAGGAGGAAGCGGGGAAAACAAGCGACGTTGCTCACGCAGGGGTAACTCCCGGCCCAGACGCTCAAGTGATCGGGGCGCTTGACGATGACAAACTTGATACCTCGTCTCCTGCCGAAGGAAGCGACGAAGTTAAAATCACTGGCGCCTCTGAACATACTTCAGAGATGAGCATGAAGGATCGTCTTGCCGACGAGGAGAAGAGAAAGGTCAAAGTCAAAGTTGAATCTGAAGTCCTGGAACTTACTGACCCGCGGAATAGACCTTTGAAAATCATTCTCCCGGGCAGGTCCAAACCATTAGATGTTCCGTCTCCTACTCCTGACTCCGTCTCTCTAGCAAGCAAAAAGTCCAAGAAGAAACGTGAGGGAGAGGAGTCGTCGGAAACACCGAAGGCAGACAAGAAGAAGAAGTCGAAGAAATGATCGATGCACTTGTTCAACAAGTTTTTGCTTAAGTTTGTAACAGTTTCTATCTTTCATAACTTGTAGTTTGTATAGGCCCGAATTTTGTAGGAGTGATCTTGTATCCCTATTTTGGACTTATCGAATAAAATTTCAGTTTCTTCTTGTTTGAATGATTCTCTTGTCTTTATTTGGTTTGCTGACACTGTGCTCCGGGGACTTGGAGACTTGAGACTGTTCATACTCTAGTCCGCGCTCTGGGGACTTAGAGTACTCCGCTCCGCACTCTGGGGACTCGGAGATTGGAAATCGTTTATACTCTAGTTCGCGCTCTGGGGACTTAGAGTACTACGCTCCGCACTCTGGGGATTCGGAGACTGGAAATCGTTTATACTCTAGTCCGCGCTCTGGGGACTTAGAGTACTCCGCTCCGCACTCTGGGGACTCGGAGATTGGAAGTCGTTTATACTCTAATCCGCGCTCTGGGGACTTAGAGTACTCCGCTCCGCACTCCGGGGATTCGGAGATTGGAAATCGTTTATACTCTAGTCCGCGCTCTGGGGACTTAGAGTACTCCGCTCTGCACTCTAGGGATTCGGAGACTGGAAATAGTTTATACTCTAGTCCACGCTCTGGGGACTTAGAGTACTCCGCTCCGCACTCTGGGGACTCGGAGATTGGAAGTCGTTTATACTCTAATCCGCGCTCTGGGGACTTAGAGTACTCCGCTCCGCACTCTGGGGATTCGGAGATTGGAAATCGTTTATACTCTAGTCCGCGCTCTAGGGACTTAGAGTATTCCGCTCCGCACTCTGGAGACTCAGAGATTGGAAGTCGTTTATACTCTAGTCCGCGCTCTGGGGACTTAGAGTACTCCGCTCCGCACTCTGGGGATTCGGAGATTGGAAATCGTTTATACTCTAGTCCACGCTCTGGGGACTTAGAGTACTCCGCTCCGCACTCTGGGGATTCGGAGATTGGAAATCGTTTATACTCTAGTACGCGCTCTGGGGACTTAGAGTACTCCGCTCCGCACTCTGGGGACTCGGAGATTGGAAATCGTTTATACTCTAGTCCGCGCTCTGGGGACTTAGAGTACTCCGCTCCGCGCTCTGGGGACTCGGAGATTGGAAGTCGTTTATACTCTAGTCCGCGCTCTGGGGACTTAGAGTACTCCGCTCCGCACTCTGGGGATTCGGAGATTGGAAATCGTTTATACTCTAGTCCACGCTCTGGGGACTTAGAGTACTCCGCTCCGCACTCTGGGGATTCGGAGATTGGAAATCATTTATACTCTAGTCCGCGCTCTGGGGACTTAGAGTACTCCGCTCCGCACTCTGGGGACTCGGAGATTGGAAATCGTTTATACTCTAGTCCGCGCTCTGGGGACTTAGAGTACTCCGCTCCGCACTCTGGGGACTCGGAGATTGGAAGTCGTTTATACTCTAGTCCGCGCTCTGGGGACTTAGAGTACTCCGCTCCGCACTTTGGGGATTCAGAGATTGGAAATCGTTTATACTCTAGTCCGCGCTCTGGGGACTTAGAGTACTCCGCTCCGCACTCTGGGGATTCGGAGATTGGAAATCGTTTATACTAGTCTGTACGCCGCACAGAATAATGTAATTTATCATCCAATTAAGAGATACAGAAACTTCATAGAAAATGTGGCTTCAAGCCTTTATTAATGAAAATCAACTAAATTGCTCGATTACAACTTCAAAAGGAAACTAAGTCATTATTGAATGGAAACATGCAGAAAACAATAGTGCCTATAACAAGAAAGGGAAACATGCTAAATGTAATAGTGCCGCAAATGTTCACTGTTCCATGCTCGGGGGAGTGTCGCGCCATCAACGGTCGCTAGCTTGAATGTTCCTTCTCCAAGCTTCCGTTCAATGGCGTATGGACCTTCCCAGCTGGGATTCATACGTGATGGCACTGGGAAGACTCGTTTCAGAACGAGATCACCCACATCGAAGATTCTTGGGCGGACTCTGCCATCATAGTAGCGCTTGACTCGATGTTTGTGCGCCGCCGCCCTTAACTCAGCTTCTTCACGCTTTTCGTCGATGCAGTCCAGTGATTCCAGCAAGAGGTTTTGGTTCGTCTTGGGGTCATAGTATGTCACTCGGTGCGATGGAACTTCAAGTTCCACGGGTATTACGGCTTCAGAGCCGTATGCCAAGGCGAACGGAGTGTGGCCGGTCGCGGACTTGTGGGTAGTTCTATATGCCCATAATGCTGTCGGGAGTTCATCTACCCACTTGCCTCCAACCTTCTCCAGACGCTTCTTTAGTATGGACTTGATTATTTTGTTAACGGCCTCGACTTGTCCGTTAGCTTTTGGGTGTGCAACGGCAGCGAACTTTTTCTCGATGCCGTACTTTAAACAGAACTCTTTGAACTCTCTACTTTCGAATTGCGTTCCGTTGTCTGTAATGATGGTGCGTGGGAGGCCAAAGCGGCATATAATGTTTCGCACGACGAAGTTAATGACTTTCTTAGAGGTGATAGTGGCCAAAGGCTCTGCCTCAGCCCATTTCGTGAAATAGTCGTCTGCAACTATCGCGTATTTCGCACCACCTTTGGATAGAGGCAAAGAGCCGATTATGTCGATTCCCCAGATCGCGAATGGCCAAGGGCTGATCATTTGTGTGAGTTCCGTTGATGGAGCCCTCGGGATTTTTGCATATCTTTGACACTTGTCGCATTTTCTTGCGTAGTCCGCGGCATCCCGGTTTACGGTAGGCCAGTAATACCCATAGCGGAGGATCTTCTTTGCTAGCGTTTGGCCCCCAGTATGGTCGCCGCATTCCCCTTCGTGGACTTCCCTCAAGACTCGCTTTGTTTCATCATGAGCGATGCACCGTAACAATGGGACTGAGAATCCTTTCCGGTACATGGATCCATCCTGCATTACGTACCGCGCAACCTTTCGAAGGACCTGTCGTCTTTCGCTTCTCCTTTCTGGTAAAGCCCCGGTTGTCAGGTACAGTTTGAATGGGGTTATCCACGAGTCCTTCTCGATCTCTGTTTCCAACACAAGATCGATTTTCATCTCGTCCGCACTCGGGGCATGCAAGACTTCCACGGGATACAATCCCATTTGTTGAACATCGTTGGTACTTGCGAACTTAGCCAACAAGTCGGCTTCTTTGTTTTGTTCTCGCGGGATGTGTGAAATGTCATAACGCTCAAGATTTGATAGTAGTTCCTGGACCTGAACGAGGTACGGAGCAAGCTTTCGTCCTTTTGCTTGGTAGTCTCCTCGTACTTGGTAAACCACTAACTGCGAGTCACAAAAGATTTCGATTGATTTGATTCCGAGTTCTTTGATAAGCTTCAAGCCAGCGATCAATGCTTCATATTCAGCTTCGTTGTTCGTAGCCGGAAAATCGAGCTTCAGGGCATAACAGATTGATCGGTTTTCCGTAGTTATAAGAACTACGCCCGCGCCGGAGCAACGGTCGTTTGATGCACCGTCAGTGTATAATTTCCATCGAATGGGGGGAATGATGTCGTGATCGTCCGGTTTGATGGGTATGGTAAATTCAGCGATGAAGTCTGCTAATGCTTGCCCTCGAATAGCTCTCCGTGGTAGGTACGCGATATCGAATTGGCTCAGCTCGATGTTCCATTTCAGCAATCTTCCAGAAGTTTCCGGTCCTTGAAGTACCTGCCTCAGGGGTTGATCGGTATAAACGCCGATTGAATGCGCTTGAAAGTACGGGCGCAGCTTGCGTGATGCAATCACCAAGCAATAAGCCAATTTCTCAATTTTAGGGTAATTCTTCTCTGCCCCCGTTAAACGCTTGCTAACATAATATACCGGCTTCTGGACTCGATCCTCCTCACGGACCAAAGCTGCGCTTATCGCATGAGGGGATATAGCCAAGTAAACGTACAGCATCTCATGGTCAACTGGTTTAGATAGCATTGGTGGGCTCTCCAGATGCCTTACCAAGTTTTGGAAAGCTTCCTCGCAGCTAGACGTCCATTCAAAATTCCTCTTTCCTTTCTTCATTATGTCAAAGAATGGGATGCACTTGTCAGTTGCCTTGGATATAAATCGACTTAGCGCAGCCACTTTTCCGTTCAAGCTCTGTACCTGCTTTATAGTCCTGGGCGCTTGTACATCTCGAATGGCTTGGATCTTTTCTGGGTTGGCTTCGATTCCCCTAGCGTTGACGATGAATCCTAAAAACTTCCCTGATGCAACGCCGAAAGAACACTTCAGCGGGTTGATCTTCATTCCATAGGACCTGAGTATGTTAAACATTTCAGCTAAGTCTTGAATGTGGTCGTTTGACTGCCGTGACTTCACGAGCATGTCATCCACATAGACTTCCATGGTTTTGCCCAGCTGGTCCTTGAACATTCGATTCACCAGACGTTGGTAAGTTGCTCCAGCATTCTTTAATCCAAAGGGCATCACTACATAGCAATACAGCCCGACATTTGTAACGAAGCTGGTGTGTTCTTGGTCCGGAATATGCATTGGGATTTGGTTGTATCCCGAGTACGCATCCATGAATGACAATAATTCGTGTCCTGCTGTGGAATCGACCAACTGATCGATCCTAGGCAACGGGAAACTGTCCTTAGGGCATGCTTTGTTCAAGTCGGAATAATCTATGCAAGTCCTCCATTTCCCATTTGCCTTCTTTACTAGCACGGGGTTGGAGACCCACTCCGGGTAGAGGGCGTCGCGGACGAACCCATTTGCTTTGAGTTTGTCCACCTCCTCTCCAAGAGCGGCGGATCTCTCTGGATCCATTCCTCTCCTCTTTTGCTTGACTGGGACGTATTTCGGGTCTACGTTCAACATATGACTTGTGATGGCGGGAGAAATCCCACACATATCAGAATGTGTCCAGGCAAAAACATCAAGGTTTGCCCGGAGGAAGTTGCTAAGGTCTCCTGTCATTGCGGGGCCTAACTGTGATCCGATCTTCAGTATTCGCGAAGGGTCGTCACGGCTAACTGAAATGTCAATTGTTAATTCAGCCGGTGCCGCCTTCTCTTCCCTGGGTTTCTCATCGTCGTCTCTCGGATCTATATCTCCGTAGATCCGAGAACTATGCCCGAGCCAGGGCTCGGGCACTACTTGTCAATTATTCGTATTGGGGATGCGGACGGGATTGTCCGCAACCTTTCCTTTCTCCCTCCGGTGGGCTTCTCGGAGCTCGGCCACATAACAAGAACGACCAGCTGCTTGGTCACCGTGAACAATGCCTACTCCTTTGTCAGTCGGAAACTTCAAAGTCAAGCACCACGGGGCTAGTGCCGCCCTAAATTCAGCCAGGGCCGGCCGGCCCAAGAAAACATTATACGGAGAGTCCACATCCAAAACTACAAAGGGTAGAATTCGTACCCTCCGACGTTCGCCTTGTCCCAGTTCAACTGGTAACTCGACATATCCTACTGCATCAGTCGCAGCGCCGTTAAAGCCGTGGATACGAGCTTTGGATGGTTTCAAGTCTTTTGTCTCTAGCTTCATCTGATCATAGGCCTTCTTGAAGATGATGTTGACTGAACTTCCACAATCAATCAAAATTCTTTTTACATATGCTGGTCCGATTGTTGCAGATATGACCATGGGATCGATGGTCGGAGCCTCCACCTGATCAGCGTCTCTGTTTCTGAACACAATATCGTCTGTCATCACGCGCTGCTGCTTAGCAGGGGCCCCGTCCTCTACGTTCGAACAGCACTCAAAATCTGCATGCTTCAAGGAGCTCGCATATCGTTCCATCTCTTGCCAGTTCTTATCTGCGGGATGAGGTCCGCCGATAATCGTATTTATAACCAGTCTTCCAACAGTCCGGGCAGGTTCCTCTGGATGACGTGGAACCGGTGCACGACCTGGGTTGGACGTTCCCTGTCCTCCTTCCTGTGGGTCCTTTACAAATTCTTGCAACTTCTTTTGTCTAATCAATTTCTCGATAGCGTCATGCAGGTGTCTGCATTCTTCCGTGTTGTGTCCATAGGTTTCATGGAAGCGGCAATATTTCCCAGTCCGCTTCTGTTCTTCAGTTGATTCCTTCGGACGTGGTTTTCTGTATTGAAAAGTATTGCATGTGGATAGGTAAATGTTCTCAAGTGGGGCGTTTAGCGGAGTGTACTCGCTGTAGCTTGGAATTCTCGACTTCCACTTTCCCGCTTCTTTCCTCTTTCCTTGACTTCTTCCTCCGGACTCTTTGGGCTGCACGGGCTTACTCTGGACGTTGACTTGAACCTTTCCTGAATTGTCTCCAGATTGCTTCACAGCAATGTTGCTCTTGATTGACTCTTGGGCAGGTCCCGGTGCCTTGTCTCGTCGTACCCACCTAGCTTCCTCTCTTCTTATGAACTGGTGTGCCTTGGAGTAAAAACGCTCTAGCGTAGTTGGAGGTTTTCCTGCCAGCCAATCTCCGAATTCAGAATCCGGATCTACACCTCTCATTACAGCCATTAGAATTGCATGGTCGTTGGGATTACTGACTTCAGTTGCCGCAACGTGAAATCTTTGTAAGTACTCCTTCAGCGACTCTCCGGGATTTTGGATTACACTTGACAGAGACATCACGTCCTTCGGGCGTGTAGTGTGTATCCTGAATTGCTCAATAAACTTCTTTGCCAACTCCTCGAAATTTGATACGGATCGCGGAGGAAGTCGGGTGAACCACATAGTAGCGATCCCAGATAGAGTAATCGGAAAGCACCTACACTTGGTGGCATCATTTGCTCTGGCTGAATCCATCATCCATTCATACCTCATTACATGTTGTCTGGGGTCAGTCTTTCCTTCATATGCAGGTATGGTTGGAATGCTAAACTTCTTGGGGTAGGCCGCTTGCAGCACAACATCCGTGAACGGAGTATGACTTCTCGAGACTCCCCAATCGTCATTTGATAAGCCCTGATTTTCTTTCATCAGTTGCCTGATCATGGCTGTCAGATCGGGTGTCTGTATGGAAGCTGGGAGGTTGGAGTCAGTTCTACGCGCCTGTCCATGCTGATGCCTCCTTTCCTGGCGATCTGCCAATCGTGCGTCATGAGGTTCAACATTGTTAACATCTTGATGATCTGGAGCTCCCTCCTCCATCTGTACTCCGGTTCGGAAGTTTCCAGTTCTGGCTTGGTCGCGGTTTCCTGCTGTTCGAGCAGCAGCATCTACCCTTGCAGCTTCGGTCTTACGGCGTCTGCGCCTGGGTGGCTCATCAGAAGAAGTTGAGCTGTCAGAAGAGGAATAAGCAGCTGGATTGCCCCCAGCATTCTGTTGCTGCTGTTGAGTGAGTTGTGCCATCAGGTTGGCATTAGTTTGCATTTGTTCTCCCAGTTGTCTCCTGCTTTCCCTAAGTTCTCTCATCAAGTCGTTGAACTCCATTCTGGTGACAACTGGAGTCTGTTCTTGAGCGGCAATCCCTGCACTCGGGATCGCTGGTTGATTGCTAGGTCCTGCTTGTTGCACGCTAGCAGTCTCTCGGGCATCCGCATTAAGAGAAGCTGACCTGGTACGTGGCCTTGCCATTGTAGAGTTATTGGTATGAACTCTGAGTAGGATCAGCGGATGTTCTATCAGTAAGTCGGATCTTCTTTGGGGGATTTGCTCAATCCAGTAGCTTCAAAGCAGATCTTTGAGGTCTGAGAATTCAATTCTCAGTGAAAGCACCAAAGTGTTAGCACCAAAATTGGTCACTAACCTCGTTCAGAAAGATTGTGTAGAGATATAAGTGATGAAAGTAAATTAAACAGAGAAGACAGTCCTAATTCAAATGCAGAAAGTAAGAACACCAAATTTATAGTGGTTCGGCGTAATTGCCTACGTCCACTTTGCTCAACTTTATTGATTTCCTTTATGGTTGATTACAAATACAATTCGTGAATCAAATGCTTGAATGAAGTTGTTTAAGTAGAGAAGATGAGTCTTGAAAATGGCAGAGTCTCCCCGTATTTTCTCTCCAAAAAAGGATCCCTTTCACTGTGACCCTACCCCTCTATTTATAGGCAAAGATGGGCTGGACTTCCCAAGTGGGCTGATTGCCGAACGCTCCAGCCCGAGTACAGTGGTCGCCGTATGCCGAGCAAGGTTCGCCGAACGATCTGCGCCGAACCATTCCTTCTATGCCGAACGGTATGCTGGTTAGTTGTGTTGAATGTCTCCTGGATGTCGAGTATTACGCCGAACACCATGGGATGCCGAGTACTCTTGTATGCCGAGCAGCCTTGATGCCGAGCGACCTTGTATGCCGAGCAGTCTTGATGCCGAGTACTCTGGTATGCCGAGCGACCTTGTATGCCGAGCAGTCTTGATGCCGAACAGCCTTGATGCCGAGTACTCTGGTATGCCGAGCGGTCTTGATGCCGAGCAGCCTTGATGCCGAGCACTCTGGTATGCCGAGCAGTCTTGATGCCGAGTACTTATGGGATGCCGAACACTAGTTGACGCTGAGCATAGGTTGTTGCCGAGTGCCAGTTGATGCCGAACACTACTTGACGCCGAGTACCCTTGTTGCCGAGTACTACGCCGAGTAGTCTCGATGCCGAGTGCTTTTGATGTCGAGTGCTCTCGTATGCCGAACACTGCTGAGTACTACGCCGAACACTCCTGGACGCTGGACACTAGGGATGCCGAGTACTACGCCGAGTACTCATGGATGACAGTTGCTTCGCCGAACACTCCTGGATGCCGGACACTCTCTGATGCCGAGCACTTATTGCCGTGTACTAGTTGCCTGGTCAAATCCCCAGGAAGCAGACACTTCATTTGAAAATTTGAAATTTGAATTTCTACGGCTACCATGTTGACATGAGGGGATGGGGTATGTCAACATGCCCTAGTTAATTTTGAAAATTGAATTTTGTTTTTAAAAGAGATTTTCTTTCTAAAACTTGTCAAAACAATTTCTGAAGTTTATAAACCATTTTGAATATAGTTTAAACTTATAAAAAGTAATCTAAAAAATATATAATCTATAATATAGAAGTAATATTAAAAACTAAGTATAGAATATATTTTTGAGATTTAAAGCTTATAATATTAAAACCAGGATATCGTTTAAAAACAAGAGATGATTCTGAAATCAAAATATAAAAGATAATAAAAATAGTTTAAGGCAAAAATTTAAAACTAAGAGAGATGACTTTTAAAAGGTTCTAGGAAAAATATTTAAAATAAATCATTTTAAAATTTTCGTGGATTCCATTCCACTAGAGAAGGTCGTGGGTTCCATCCCACTAAAGAGGTCTTGGGTTCCATCCCACTATTAAAGCGAGAAGGTGGATTCCATTCCACAATTAAAATCCGAATAAAGATTTTAGTGCTATTATGAAGTTTTAACATAAATCTAGACACTATGACTTATCTTGATATCTTGAACTCTTGAAATCTTGAACTCTTGAACTCTTGAAATCTTGAACTCTTCATACTCATGAGTCTTCAGTCTTGGTTTCTTCAATCTTGAATTCGTCAGTCTTGAATCTCTATACTCAGTCTTGAATCTTTATACTGTACAGTCTTCATTCTTCAGTACCTGCATATATATATCCTACATATACATATATATCTAGAAAAGAATATTAGTATTTAATTTTTATAACAAGTCCTAAGGTTGTTGTCATCAAAACCATCATCTCAGGAACTAACAATCTCCCACTTTTTGATGATGACAACCTTTGTTTATAAAATCTACTCCACTAAACTCTGATTCTACTCTAACTCCCCCTTACTCCAGTAACTCCCCCTTAATCTAAGCTTATCTAGCCTATTTTATAATTCTCCCCCTTTGTCATCAACAAAAACAAATCCTAAATGACATAAGTTTCCCTTAAACTATAGCATTATATAGGATAATAATACAGTATAGTAGAATATAAATGAGACAGATAATAATATAGTAAGGTAAATGTGAGAGATACAAAAATTTCAAACATAATCAATCGGTATATTTATCAAACCACACAATTTCAATCATATATTACATACCATGTTCAAATCAATTCGAACAATTCAAATCAAGTCAAATCAAACCAAACAATTCAAATAAAAGTAAATCAAACCATACAAGTCAATTCAAACATTTCTTGGAACTTCAACCCATCCCTCTTCACCGAAGACAGGATCTGACTTTATAGCATTCCATTCTTCATTATCCTTGTTCAGAGTTCCTTTTGGATTCGCTTCGAGTTCTTCTTTGTTGAGGGCTGAAATCATCCATCGAATGACATCGAAGTGCCTTTATTGTTCATTTATCATCTGCATTTAGCTTAATTCTAAGTGTCGTTGATTGCGAAGGATAAAAGTAAGTATGTTCTTGAAAGATTTGAGAGTTTCTTAAAGATTCTCACTTAGATTATGAATAGGAGAGGCCATTATTTGATAAAATATGAAGAAATTCAATAGAAAATAAGGAGAGTTTGAAAGTATGCATTTTTATAGAAGAAACAAGTATTTATAGGGTTAGAAAGTCGTTTGAAATGAATAGACACAAGGTAGTTATGTCAATTTCAATTTCAAAACAAAAACCACTTTCTGGCCGTTACATGTCGACATGGGGGGTAGGGGGATGTTGACATGCCCTATTGATTTTGGCAATTTGCTTTGTTTCTTTATATTATGTACTAGTCTATATATATAAACTTATATAATATAAAAGCAAGCATTCTAGAGATATTTTAGAGCTAATGAACATAAATAAACGATTTTCATTGATAAATTTTTGTTAACATTACATAAACAAAACATAACATTAACTAATCGAAAGATACAAACTAATACAACATGAAATGAAAACTAGAATTCGATAGAGGATGATGATAACCCAAGTTTGCGACTCACTTTCCCAAAGAACTTGTTCATTTTGATGGAAATTTTGTCCAACATTTTACTAACGGATCTTTTTAGAATCCGTTGGTTTTCCACGATAATCTTCTGATTCTTGAGAAGTGTTTTGTTGGATGGATTGTTAGGTGTGATAGGGTATTCAATGCCTTCCAAAGAAGTCTCTTCCTCCTCCTCTCCTTCTTCTTCAATCTCCATCTCCTTCCCTTCATCCTCCTCGTCTTCTTCTTCTTCCAATTCTTCATGAGCCAACCTTTCATCTTTTTCGGTAAGTGTTTCGTATGGTTGAAACACAAGTGGGATTTTCATAAGAGAGATATTTGCATGGTTAAACACTTTTCGAGAAACAAACCCCTCTCTCTTGTAATCAACTCCAAAATAGTTAAAAATCCGAGTAATATAAATCCCATGATACAAAATGTTTTCTCCTAAAGTAAATTTTTTGGGACGAAGTTCATCCAAAATTACTTGCGCCCAATTAATGTCATAGTGGACATAAATAGCAAAAAAGGGCCTTACAAACTTTTAAGTTGGGGTGATTGAAATTTTCCAATCTTGGAGTTATGGTATTTTGCAAAAGAAGGTTACAATTATTGCTTTAGGACGGAAATTTCGATTTATAAATTCAAAGTTATCATCTCCTTCAAAAATGCAATGAATTGTCTCACGATCATGTTCATCAATTTGAAAATCCGAATGATTCATTCCTGTATACTTACAACCCAAAAATTTCCCAAAATCTCACTATTTAAAACAATTTGTGTTCTTTTAACACTACTCCAAACTTCCCCTTCATTACCATCATAAAAATCATGATTCAAATTAGCATAAAACATTTTAACAATATTTGCATAACAAACAAAATCATTTTGAGAATCATCAATTAAACTGAGAATTTGATTCTCTTTGAAAAGAACATTGAGTTCATAAGAAAGAAAATCATTAAAGATTGCAAATTTTCCCATATGGACTTTTCCAAAGTTTACATAGCTTATGTAAGCTTTGATAGCTTTCGGGTCATTGTAGAGGAATTCTTTGATGGCTTTGGACAGCCTAATGGTAGATGGGGTGCTTGAGGAAGCCATTTTTGAAGAGAGTAGAGAGCTTGAGAGTTTGAAAGAGAGTTTGAATTTTGAAATGAAAGTGAAAAGATAGGATAAAGTTAAGGAGATAAATAGATATTCAATAGTCATGTTCTCTGGTCAAGGGACACATTTTCAGAGCCTTGGAGTTGGTGAAAAGGTGGAGGAAAATTCAAAGTTTTGAATTCAAATTTGAATTTCAAAATTCTGGTAGGGATGTCGACATGGGGGTAGGGCCATGTCGACATAGGTCCTATAATACATGTGACTAATTTTTTTTATTTTGTTTAATATCTATATTTATATATCCTATAGTCTAATTTATATTTTATCTGAAATAATATAAATATAGTAACAGTTTAATATTACTATTTTAATATTAAAAATATTATTAAAATAATATTATTCTAAAAATCAAAATTTTAAATTTAAACAACAAGCAAGTTCAAAACATGCAAACAATCAAACATTCATACATTCAAACATTCAAGCAAACAATTTCAACCAATATAATTTAAATGCATACCTATTTTTAGATCCATATTCTCGAGATCATCAGATTCGTGAATAGCTGTAAAGCATATATTTGAATTTTCCGTCTTCTAATCTTCATCACTGGAGGATGAGTCTGAATCGTCTAGTGTAGCAGTATACGCTCTCTTCCTTTTCTTTGACGAATCATTACTTTGAGGAAACTTTTGCTTATCCGGACGGGGACAATCTCTTTTTAAGTGGCCCGGCTCATCACAATTGTAGCATCTGACGTTGTTGAGGGTCTCATTATTATTTCTAGAATTCTTGTGATTATTTCTCTTATAGTTGTTCATCTTTCTGTATTTCAGAAACTTTCTAATTTTTTTTGTCATCAAAGCTATTTCTTCATCGTCGTCACTGTTTGAGTTTGAACCATCTGTTATTGCATTGAACGCTATTGACTTCTTTTCTGAGGCCTTGCTTTCTCTTCTCCCTTGCATTTGTACTTCAAACGACATCAAATTCCCAATTAATTCTTTAATTTTTAGCATACTGATATCATTAGCCTCTTCAATTGCTAGTGTCTTCTGATCCCATTACGGAGTGAGTGAATTCAGAATTTTTCTAACTTGATCTTCTTCAGAAAAGTTCTTTCCTAATGCAATTAATGAGTGCACAATGTCTTGAAACCTACTGTACATGTCTGAAATGGACTCATTTGGATTCATCTTAAATAATTGAAACCGATTAGTCAAGATAGATATTTTGGTCTGTTTAACTTTGCTTGTTCCTTCATTAGTAACTTGCAAAGTTTTCCAGATTTCATATGCTGACTTACAGACATACACTTTATTAAACTCGTTCCTTTCAAGTGAACAGAATAGAATATTCATGGCTTTGGAATTGTTTTGTGCAACAGCCTTTTGCTCAGCGGTCCACTGCACAAAATTTGTTGTGGGTTCAATGTACTCAGTTTATGTGATATTCCATATGTCTAATCCTATTGATTGGAAATAGATTTTCATCCTACATGTCCAATATGCATAGTTACTGCCATTATAAAGTGATGGTCTGGCAGTAGACTCACCTTCTATAAATGAACTAGTGATAGTGTTGACATTACCAGTATTGGCAGCCATTTGAAATTTTTTCAAAAATCAGAGTATGAAAACTTGGAAAACCTGGCTCTGATACCAAATGTAGGAAATGGGGATTACGGATCTTAAGGCTGGTTTAACACTAGTGGAGGGGAGGTGAATAGTGTTTAATGGATTTTATGTAATTTTTGAAATCTTTTGAAATTAAGCACAAACAGATGCAATTCACAAACACAGAGACAAACACAAAATTAGACACAGATGCAAATAGTAAATAAAAAGCAGTAAAGGAAAGAACACAACGGAATTTTATATTGGTTCGGAGTTACCCTACATCCAGTCCCACACAATTTCTTATGCAGATTTCTTTTCAAATATAATGTCGATATTACAACCTCGATTTCAAGGCCACGAGAAACACCCTCCTATCTTCGAGTCCAGGGAAAACTCTCTTGATTTAACCAGGCTACAAGATCACCTAATTGATTTACGGGCTACAATCACACCCAATTGATTTACAGGCTACAACCACACCGTTTCCAATCACACTTTGATAGAGAGAGACTGATACACTTTGATCTTTGATTACAAATGATCCTATAACTCTGAATAGCACCGAGATCTTTGAGAGAGAGTGATAGAAAATCAAACTAGAGATGGTCAAGTTTGATTCACTTAGGATTTCTGTAACGACCCGTAGATTTTAAAGGTTTTCTTAACGTAATTTAACTGGAATTTTTGTGAAATTTTAAATAATTGAATTTGGAAATAAAAATTTAATATTTAGAATACGTCTATTTAAACATAGAAAATAATAAATTTTCATCTAAAAATATGGAAGTTTATTTTTGTGTAACTTTATTTCAATTTAAATCAGTTACTATTTGATGATAATAAAATGTAATCCAAACCTGAATATTTTAATACTATAAATTTGTAAATCATCTTCTGAGTGAGACATCATATTTCATTTCTTCAAATTTGGACTGCTATTGCTCCATTTATCTAACTTTCGGCATTTTAGTAGCATTTTCGGTACCGATTATCGACTTTTGGTAGGATGATCGTACCACTGATATCTACATACCATTTTGATCGTCTCGTCATGCTGATCTCTGCGGTATATTCAATTCTGTGTTTTGATATCCGGTGCACGGCGGAATCTGTGAAACAGGTAACCGTATCGGAACCTGGTTGTGCCATTCGTTTCCTGTGTCAATTCAAATTGGCCAACGGTTGAAATTCAAACTGTTATCTACCTTTAAATACTTCCGAAATTAGTGTGCTTGACTATTTCTTTGAATTCAATGATTGACTTTACTTATTCCCATTTTTCTTGAATTCAAACTGGTGCGTCCTTTCAATTTCATTTTTTTTCCTTTCATATTCATTTGCCTTGCTATTTACTAGAAAAGGAAATAATAAATGAAAAACAAAGATAAATGTATATTTGTTTTTTTCAAATTCTCGGCTTTCTAGATTTATAGCCTACTGTTCTAAACAATGAAGTATATATATTATAATATATAGTTTTACATTCTTTTCCTGTAGTTGTCTCTTCCCTTTCCCCTTCAATGTTCTCATCAGCCTTTCACCGTTCTCCAAACCCGAGGTCTCCTCCCCTCGTATCTGTTCATTGGAAAAAATAATTTTGAAAAAAAAAGAAACATCGTTTAAAGCTGTATGCGATCGCCTCCCATTGCAGTGCCACCACCGAACACCAAGCTTCGACCTCACCCCACTGCTCCACCTTTCTAGCCTCTTCGCTCCTCCTTTTCTTTCCTCAGATACGCACGCCAGCTTCCCATGCTATCACCACCAAACACCGCTTCATCTCCCCTCCATCTTCCATGGCTTCAGCCACCCAGCAGCCGCATGGCCTTCCTCCTCATCTCCTTCTAATATAGTATGTAAGTAATATATAAAAAGGTTAGCTATTATATATATTTTGTTTGTGTATGTTATCTGAAAAGTTAGTTTAATATATGTTAGTTAATATTACCCTTTTTTTGCTGGATAAGTTTATGTATATACAGAGCTCATTTTATAATATATTGTTTAAAAGTATTGCATGTGTTAAGAGGAGATATGCATATATAGTATAGCGGTAGTTTCACATGAATAATTGGAAGCAGCGTACCAGCCTATTCTAAAGCTTATATGTATTTGTTTATATAATAAATCAGTGGTGTGCGTGTATATTTTTAAGTGGAAATTAGGGAGAGATCCCTATTATATTTTTATATTGTAAAGCAGGTCCCTGTCAAAGTTTCATTGTAAAGCGGGTCCCTGTTTTCTGAAAACGAAGAAAAATTATTGCTGAAATGTCAGCAACTTTTATAAATAAGTGCTGATATTTCAGCAACTATCTGTGTCAAAGTTTTATTGTAAAAACAAAGAAAAATTATTGCTGAAATGTCAGCAACTTTTATAAATAAGTGCTGATATTTCAGCAACTTTCATAAACTATGTTCACAGTGTACATAAATGTTGCTGAAATATCAGCAACTTTTATAAATAAGTGTTGATATTTCAGCAACTTTCGTACACTATGTTCACAGTGTATAGAAATGTTGCGGAAATGTCAGCAACTTTTATGAAATGTTGCATCATGCTCTGCAATAATCGTGAATAAAAAATAGGGACCTAATTTACATTGAAATTTAGTGAATGACTTTTCGTGAATTTTGAAACTTAATAAGGACTTGTGCCAAAAGTACCCTATTTTTAAAGTTGTACGTTAATTTATATATTTATTTGAAGTATGCTGTTTAATAGATTTCAAATACGCCAGTTTATATATTTTGTTATGTAAGTATATATATAGATGTATTAACATAGTTGCATCTGCTTTGTCTATATATAGATGCAGAGTAAAGATTTTCCATAGTAGGTATCTTGGTTTTCTGATTTCATATGTTATTTATAGGTATTGTTTTGCTAGTATATATATATTTCATATAAAACCACAGTATATATATATATATGGTTATGTTCGTATTATCTTGTATATAAATGATAGTTTATATGGATTGAGATAATGTAAGCAGTATATAGTTATAGATTTGCTGTTTGACATTTTATAAGTTTGATTTTATGTGTTTAATAATATGGGTTGGAAGATGTATAACATGAATATATTATTTAATGTGTGTATTTTTTGGCTAGTATATATTTGTATAAAGTTACTGTATATAAGTTGTATAAATATATATGTTAAACTGTTAAGTTTTAAATGTATTGATTCAAAATTTATTATTATATATATAAGTTTAACTTTAATATTTGAGTTTTAGTTTAAAACAATGGATTTTGAAATGCATATATATGTTTAATTTAATATATGTTTGAATTTAGAATTTGATTATATATATATAAAGTTATATATAGTTATATATATAAGTTCATTTATACCAGTTTTCTTCATCGATCCAGTTCTGATTTGATTTCGTCAAAATCCTATTTTTTAGCTTGTCCGTCAAATTCGTGCCAATCTAGCTTTGCTTTGGGAGTCGTGTTTGCATTTCGTAGCTCATTTCTTTGTCAAATCTATCTAGCCTCGAAAGGTGAGCAATCACTCACGATTAACGTTCTTATATTTATTAAGTTTGATTTCACTTGAAACGACAATTGGAATATGCTACTAATTTGAACTGTTAATTATTTAAATTGTTATATATGATATGCTATTATATGTAATTGTTCACCTGTGGGATATGACACCATATCCTGTTGTTTATATTATATTTTATTGTTATTGACGTTATATGCCTATTGTTGACATATTAAATTATTATCATATCTGTTCTCACTCTGCAAGTTCCCAGTTAGTTTAGTATTCCCTACGGGTTGAAATGATATATACCCGAACGATCTTGTAGAATAAGAGAAAAATCGTTATGGGTTGAAATGATAAACCCAAGCGATTTTCATTTAATTGAATTTGGGATTGCGGGTTGAAATGATATATACCCGTAAATATCTAAATTGTGGATTGAAATGATAAATATCTGTATCACTTGACCATAGGATAGAAAATTATATACGGACACCGTTGGTCTATATTTTGAAAATGATTTCCAAAGTTTTGAAAAGGGGATATATGGTTTTAAATAAATATTAATTTTTAAAATATAATATATATAAATGTTATTTTTATATATGTTAAAATTGTAGATTTTAAAAATTATATGTTTTGGAATTTTAAATTTATAAGTTAGTTTTGAAATTATAAATTTTAAGATTTTTCTTATAATTTTATTTTCTTAAAAATATATATAATAAGATTTAATTTAATAAAATTTAATTTAATTATTATATAATATGTTTTAAAATATTTATTTAAAATTTATAATAATATTTTAAAATAGATTTATAACTTTAAGAATAAAGGTTGGAAAGATAAATTAATGTTGACTTGGAATTTAAATTGGTTAATAATTGAACTTAAGAAAGAATTGGTTTAAACTTATTGGTTTTGAGATTTTGAAAAAGATATGATTATAACTTGGTTTATAACTTGATTTGATAAAAAGTGATTAAATGAATATTCTCAATTTTTAATAAAATTGAGATTTAATGTTTAATATTGATTTAGGTATATGAATTGGGATTTAAATAAATTGTTATAAAAATTGTTAAGGGGATAATTTCCAATTTGAATAAATTTAAAATTAATGTTGAAAATTAAATGAAGTTTATATTGTAAATGTTTGAATATTTAAACTTGAATCTTTGAACTTTAAATTGAAATGGTTAAACTGGAATTGATTTCAATTGAATTTTGGAATTTAAGATGATTTAAATCGATTTGCAAAATTTGAGGAAACTAATTTCATCGAATAAAATAATTTATTATATATATAAACTATTTTCATTTATAAATTATTTTATTATATAAAATATTTTAATTTATAACTATTTATTTTATATACTATTTTCAATATCTAAACTGTGATTTCAAAAGTGTTATGATTTCAAAGTGTTATGATATCGAAAGTGCTTTGAAATTTTAAAATTTTACGATTATGGAAGTGAATATTATTTTAAGTAAACAATGATATCGAATTTGATATGGTTTTGAAATGAATATGATATTTAGATATGAATTATGAACTGTTTGAAATGAAATGACCACGGTGTTATAATAACGTTTGGTTGTTAAAGAGACCGAGATCGGATATTGTCATACTCTCTGCCAATACCGAAAACCACTTTAACAACTGTGTACGTGGTGGAGATTCCAGAAATGAAGTAGGATGGTTTGGCGATGATTCTATATGGTATGACATGACCCTGACTCCCGTGAGTCAGCTTAGATGTGACTAAAACATGAGCTATACCGGGCCAAGTGAGGTCATTCCTCCGATCGGGCACATTTCTTCGATACCATTCTGTTGCATTTGTGATTTGATTGGGTGCGCCCTTTGATTTGGGAGTGTGTCATAAGGTGGGTGGTAGTAGCTGCTATGCGTTACCACCAGTCCAGGAGTGCAATTGGTACATCTACCCTGGCATTGCCTCGAGTGCCGTGTTCACATGCCCTAGCGTGCCTTCTACGAGTTTGTTCTGTACCGTACCTATGTGGTGTCCTCTGTGTAAACCTCCAGTTTACGGAGGAGCATACGACATTGTATAGACTACGGGAATATATAAAATGTGTTAAGGGGGATATGGGTAACGCCTTAACGCTATTTTAATACTTTTACTTTACTATAGTGTTATCCCACCCTTTGGTCAAGGCTGGAATATCAACAAATTGGCAAGAAAGAATGGATATCAGGATTGAAAATCGATTGGAAACAAGGCTACGATCGATGTCGTTAAAATTTCGCCGAGCTCCAATCAAGGCAGGATCGATAGGAATGATGATCAAGGCTAGGAGAGGCTACGTTTCAAATTCCAGGTCAAAAGGAGTTCATTTGCTCAAGATAATTGATCGATTCGAACAAGGCGTTCGTATCGATCAACATGGATACGAATAGCGCCTTTGTATTGATCAGTAGGAAGGCCAGATGGGTTCCGACTCGATAGCAGTGAACACGGGTTGAGTAAAGGGGTGCAAGATGGTTTGTTCGACTCGAAGGTTTCACCTCGATATATTTCGTATCGATACAGTTCGTATCGATGAAGATGGATTCAGTCGCTTATTTTGGGTCGACACGTTCGCATCGATCAGATGGATTCAGGCTACGGTTTTCGTATCGATGCTGTTCGCATCGATGAGATGATGAGCCATGACGGTGCATTTCGTATCGATTGGGGCTGGAATCAATATAATGGATGGAGCATTGGTCGCGGAGATTTGGACAAGCATTTCGTATCGATCGATACGAAGGACACACTCGCGCATCGGTTCGAAGAAGACCAAGGGCATTAGCAGATTAATGGACACGAATATGACTAACTTGAACGAAGAATGTGCATGATTCGAAGGAAGAAATGTTCAACACGGCATGGAAAGTGGATCGAGCCTTGGAAGTAGCGCCACGTCACCAGCGCGCACGTGAAGGGCATCGATTCGAACACGATCGAGTCGAATAGATCGATTCGAACCAGACGAACTGCCGAAAGTCCCCATTTCGTATCGATCATAACTCGAGATTTACAAGTCCAAATGCCATGAAATTTTCACAGAAGCCTACGCACAAGATAAGGAATGTTCACACCAAGTTTCGACTCCATTGAACAAAATCTTGATCGATACGAATTACGTTCGTATCGATCACGGATCAGGCCGAAACTTCGTGGGCTCGGTCGCGTGGGCCCGCTCACGTGCCAGAAGAAGTCTTCCGAGATCTGAGTGAAATATCAGCCTCCTACACCTATAAATAGACCCCCAGGGCCTACAGAAAAAGGATCTTTGGCTTCTCAACCTCCAGACTCTGCCCGATTCAACTTTGTACTCCATAGCTGCTGTTACATTCGAATTTTATCATTATAATTTGCTGTAATCCGCTGCAATCAACGAGGAACATCAATAAAAGATTAACTTTTGGAGTGGACGTAGGCCGGAGATAGCCGAACCACTATAAATCTTGTGTCTCTGTCTATCTCTTTCTGTTTTAAGTTTATTATTCTTCACTTTTTATCCTCTACAATACTTAGATCTGTGATCTGTGATCATATATTGCTGATTTGTGTTAATACACTGGTGCTGTCATGACATTTGGGGTTTGTGACCAATTTTGGCGCAAACACTTTGGTGCTTTCACTGAGATGGACTAGCACCCGCTATACCAGATTTGGAATTCGGATTTGAAGGCTTAAGGGGTTCAGATCTAAAGAGCTATGACAAGGCAATCAAGTAGAAGACAAAAAGCAGAGAGATGTCAGCATGAAGGGAGCCAGGAGGCATCATCAGGGGCTAATCAAACTTCAGCTTTCATCACCAGAGACGAGATGGAGACGATGATGGGAGCTATGCATGAAGAGTTCCTAAAAAGGCAGGAGGAGATGATGTAGAACCTCCTCAGACAGTTTGGACAAGGAGGAACAGCAGGAGCTTCAGGAGTTCAGGTCCACGGAACTGGAGTAGAAGGACTAAACATGCAATCTAACGGAGCAGCTCAGCAAGGCACAACCCTTGATCAGCACACAACTGCTAACCTCGATGGATCCAGGCTCTGGGGCACATGGCTCCGCAACGATGGACCAGTTCATGGGGGAATTCCAGTTGACACTACACAACAAGAAGCTGGCAGGAATGTAGGAGCGCGGGATGAGGAGTACGTACCAGAGTTCCCTTGGGGACTCGGGGGGCAACCATTGGTAGACAACGCTGGATTGGCTGAGATTATCAGGCGAACTATGCGCGGAGGTTTGACGAACAGAGATCTGGAAGGAGTAAACAGAAGTCCGTTTACTCGTGACATCAGAATGGCTCGGAATCCACCAGAATTCAAGCTACCTACGCTAGAAGTATACAATGGAAAAGCTGATCGGACTGATCACTTGATGAGATATACAAGACATATGGAAGTGCTGAGGGCATCGGAGGAAGTGATGGCCTGATGTTTCCCTCTGTTCCTAACAGATATAGCTACTATGTGGTTCAGACAGCTGGAAGAGGGTTCTATTAGGACATGGACAGAATTGGTGGACAGGTTTCTGAAGTAGTTTCGGGTTCATATTAAAAGACCGAAGAACGTGATGACGCTAACGTCAGCAAGGCAAAGGACAGATGAATCGCTAAGAGCTTTCTTAACTTGGTTCAATGCAGCGGTTGCTTCGGTGGATCGGCCAGATCCATCGATGGTTTTAATGGCAGCAGTATCAGGAGTCAGAGAGGATTCAGATTTCAAAGTATCTCTAATACGGGACCCACCAATGGATCTCGGGGAATTCTTTTACGAAGCTGAGAGATTCCTTCGGCAGGAAGATGCATGTTCGGATATGAAGTTAAAGGAGGTGAACGCAGGTGAGGATGGCAAACCATCTAGCAGAGACTCGGATAAAGATAAAGCGAAAAGGAAGCTGGATGACGAATCAGAAAAAGCGAGGAAGTGGAGGAGGGAACCAAAGTTTTCCACTTACACAGGGTTAAACGAGACGTTAGAACAGATATTCATGGAGACTCAGAATTGCCTTCCCTACCGAAGGCCAGCTAGGAGAGAACCCTCGGAACGTGAAAGGGCATCAGGGAGGCACTGTCTTTTTCAAGATTTAGACGGACACGATACCAACAACTGCCGACATCTAAAGGATATAATTAAGGAGCATGTAAGGAATGGACAGTTGCGACAATATGTCGGGGCTCGGAATGCGGCGGTGGAGCAGGAGTGGCCACCGTCCACCTCAAACAACGATAGCGCGAGGCCCAGGGATGATATGAAATAAGTAGTGAACTACTGGCAAACGGCCAAGTCATTTACTCATGTACGGGGACGGAGATGGCCCCTAGGCATGCTCTGAAGGATGATAAACCGCGACGCTGTGGTTTGCGAAATCTGCCTTTTCTTTTGGTTTGGATGTTTGTTTTTTCTGGCTTGGTTTTGGAGTTTGGTTTGATCTCCTAATGGTGTTTGTTTTTCGATTTTGGGCTTTTATTTGATGATTGCTTTTGGTTTGGATTTCTGATATGGATTTTTGTTTTTCTGATTTGATTTGGATTTTGGATTGGATTTTTATTTGGTTTTTGATAAATGGTCGTCGAGTATGGACTATGCTCGGCAATTTTCTGGAGCGACTAGGATTCGGCCTAGGACTTAGGCCCTATATTATCAGTTGCTATTTCAGGTCGTCGAGTATGGACTATACTCGGCAAGGGTCCGGAGAGACCAGGATTCGGCCTAGGACTTAGGCCCCATAATATCTATCGGTTACAATTTCAGGTCATCGAGCATGGATTATGCTCGACAAGGGTCCGGAGCGACCAGGATTCAGCTTAGGACTTAAGCCATTACAATTATTTAACGCCCAGGGACACTGGGCCATGGTCGTCAAGTGTGGATCGCGCTTGGCAAGAACCCGTAGAGGTTACGGATATGGATATCGACCCGGAGAGGTCCTGGATTCAGTTATTGGTTATTGGACAAGGATGGATTAGGACTCGGATATCGAGTACGGATGGATATGGAATTGGCCAAGGCTTTGGTTACTGGATTTGGAATCAGACATCGACTCGGAGCAGTCAAGAACGATGCACTTGGATGATATGGCTATGGACTTTGGATATCGGATTCTGAACTATTCAAAACACACCTTCTTTTCACAAGGCATTTTTTGGGGGGAAAATGTTATCCCACCCTTTGGTCAAGGTTGGAATATCAACAAATTGGCAAGAAAGAATGGATATTAGGATTGAAAATCGATTGGAAACAAGGCTACGATCGATGTCGTTAAAATTTCGCCGAGATCCAATCAAGGCAAGATCGATAGGAAATGATGATCAAGGCTATGAGAGGCTACGTTTCAAATTCTAGGTCAAAAGGAGTTCATTTGATCAACATAATTGATCGATTCGAACAAGGCGTTCATATCGATCAACATGGATACGAACAACGCCATTGTATCGATCAGTAGGAAGGCCAGATGGGTTCCGACTCGATAGCAGTGAACCCGGGTTGAGTAAAGGGGCGCAAGATGGTTTGTTCGACTCAAAGGTTTCACCTCGATATATTTCGTATCGATACAGTTCGTATTGATGAAGATGGATTCAGTCGCTTATTTTGGGTCGACACGTTCGCATCGATCGGATGGATTCAGGCTACGGTTTTCGTGTCGATGCTGTTTGCATCGATGAGATGATGAGCCATGACGATGCATTTCATATCGATCGGGGCTGGAATCAATATAGAGGATGGAGCATTGGTCGCGGAGATTTGGATAAGCATTTCGTATCGATCGATACAAAGGACACACTCATGCATCGGTTCGTAGAAGACCAAGGGCATTAGCAGATTGATGGACACGAATATGACTAACGTGAACGAAGAATGTGCACGATTCGAAGGAAGAAACATTCAACAGGGCATGGAAAGTGGATCAAGCCTTGGAAGTAGCGCCACGTCACCAGCGCGCACGTGAAGGGCATCGATTCGAACACAATCGAGTCGAATAGATTGATTCGAACCAGATGAACTGCCGAAAGTCCCCATTTCGTATAGATCATAACTCGAGATTTACAAGTCCAAATGCCATGAAATTTTCACAGAAGCCTACGCACAAGCTAAGGAATGTTCACACCAAGTTTCGACTCCATTGAACAAAATCTTGATCGATACGAATTACGTTCGTATCGATCACGGATCAGGCCGAAACTTCGTGGGCTCGGTCGCGTGGACCCACTCACATGCCAGAAGAAGTCTCCCGAGATCTGAGCGAAATATCAGCCTCCTACACCTATAAATAGACCCCCAGGGCCTATAGAAAAAGGATCTTTGGCTTCTCAACGTCTAGACTCTGCCCGATTCAACTTTGTACTCCATAGCTGCTGTTACACTCGAATTTTATCATTATAATTTGCTGTAATCCGCTGCAATCAACGAGGAACATCAATAAAAGATTAACTTTTGGAGTGGACGTAGGCCGGAGATAGCCGAACCACTATAAATCTTGTGTCTCTGTCTATCTCTTTCCATTTTAAGTTTATTATTCTTCACTTTTTATCCTCTACAATACTTACATCTGAGATCTGTGATCATATATTGCTGATTTGTGTTAATACACTGGTGCTCTCACGACATTTGGGGTTTGTGACCAATTTTGGCGCAAACATATAGACATATTATAATAGCGTATATTACTACATAGTAGATAGTTCCATGGATCCTTAGAGGATGGAAATCCCAAACATCCTTTAAGTTACTTGTATTTCAGTTAACATTTCACTTGAGTTAAATTTATTAATATAAGAATGTTAATCCTGAATCGAGTGTTTTGTGTTTTGCTTTACGCTCGGGTCAGACTGAGTGTTACAGCATTTGAGACTCACCTTTGGAGTTGGAGCTTCACTCGGAGATCCATCTATGTCTATTCAGCTTTCAGCTATCCAATGGTTTTGTTTAGACTTGTCATCTGTTTGTATCCGAGACTACTCTGTATTTGAGATTTCTATTGTATTTTTATTTCGAACTCTGTTGTTTATATAGTAGCTTCATGAACTACTATTTATCTATTCCGCTGCTTATTGTTATATTACTCTATGTTTGTGATTCTGTGATTGATTTATTTACTGTATGTGCTGAGTTTTGCCAAATACAAAATTTACAATATGATATTTTTAACAATTCAAGTCCGACATGTGCGGATGCGAATGGTTGGAAATACCGGGTCATTACAATTTCGGCAGAGTTTTGTTAAAATATAAGAGAATACTTGAGTGGAGAAGAAGGAGTGAAGAAATGAAGAAAAAATAACTTAAAATTCATTGAAAACAACTGGTATTTATAGAAGAACAACAGTTATGTCTATTCGTGAAAGGTTATGATGAATAGACACATCATTTGAAAATTTGAAATTTGAATTTCTATGGTTACCTTGTCGACATGGGGGGATGGGGTATGTCGACATGCCCTAGTTAATTTTGAAAATTGATTTTTGTTCTTAAAAGAGATTTTCTTTCTAAAATTTGTCAAAACAATTTTTGAAGTTTATAAACCATTTTGAATATAGTTTAAACTTATAAAAAGTAATCTAAAAAATATATAATCTATAATATAAAAGTAATATTAAAAACTAAGTATAGAATATATTTTTGAGATTTAAAGCTTATAATATTAAAACCAGGAGATAGTTTAAAAACAAGAGATGATTCTGAAATCAAAATATGAAAGATAATAAAAATAGTTTAAGGCTAAAATTTTAAACTAAGAGAGATGACTTTTAAAAGGTTTTTGGAAAAATATTTAAAATAAATCATTTTAAAAATTTCGTGGATTCCATTCCACTAGAGAAGGTCGTGGGTTCCATCCCACTAAAGAGGTCGTGGGTTCCATCCCACTATTAAAGCGAAGGTGGATTCCATTCAACAATTAAAATCCGAATAAAGATTTTAGTGCTATTATGAAGTTTTAACATAAATCTAGACATTATTACTTATCTTGATATCTTGAACTCTTGAAATATTGAACTCTTGAACTCTTGAAATCTTGAACTCTTGATACTCATGAGTCTTCAGTCTTGGTTTCTTCAATCTTGAATTCGTCAGTCTTGAATCTCTATACTCAGTCTTGAATCTTTATACTGTACAGTCTTCATTCTTCAGTACCTGCACATATATCCTGCATATACATACATACATACATACATACATATATATATATATATCTAGACAAGAATATTAGTATTTATAATTTATAACAAGTCCTAAGGTTGTTGTCATCAAACCATCATCTCAGGAACTAACAAAATTATTGTGGAAGATATTATTGTAATTGTGTGTACTATTGAAATTATATTGAAAAAAGTTTCATTTGTTTACTTTTATTTGTAATTTTACAATAGCACTATATCAAACCCATTTGATATATATATATATATATATATATCTGTGTATGTGTGTGTATGTTTATTTTCATTAAACAAAAATCATACACTACTATATTCTACAATTTTAAAAAAGATTTGAATAATTATTATTTAAAAAGTATAATTTTGTAAAAGAATTCTATAAAGAATATATGTTGATATGATTGTTCCCTCCTCCACTTTGTGATGTTTATGCTATGCATAACTATATTGCCTCAAATATGCTACTTGTTTTGACGTTGATGTTAGATTTATAATGAATGCCTCTTATATGCCACATTCTATTTATTGACATTGTTCTTTTATAGACGTGTTATACTTCATATGACAATTTAATAAATGCAAGTTAATTATCACATGTTGTTTATATATGATTTGCTATGAAGTTTGCACATGAATATGTGATATGAAAGCCCTAAATGACATCGACATAAATAACGACATTCTAAGGATAAGTGCCCTAATGTGGCTATATGTTAATAAATAATTTAGGGATGACAATTGAACGGTAAAAGGTGAGTTATTAGATAAGCCAATATCCATCCTAGTTGGACCGATTCGAGGTTTCTCCCAAAGTCGTAGTGACCTAATCCATCACCACTCATAGTCCAAACTATTTATTGCCCGCACGCTCCATGATTGCAAACACATGCGATATAATGATGACGATATGATGGAAATAAGGTGATTTAAGGAAGTTTACGAGGAGCGCCAACAACAACGATATGATACGAGATAGCTGGTGTAACCAATAGACCGTGTGGGGGCAACCACAACTACTAGTCGAGGGGTATACGAATGAAACAAGCCATGATATCTTGGTTTTGTCATAGCGTCTACTAAGGTGAATGCGGTTAGGATTCACCAGAGATATACATACCTCGTCCATTATAACTTAAATAGTTTAATTAATAATAATAAAGATTGCAACTCATAAATGTGAATAGGGCGATTCCTAAGTTGATTAGAGTTGCAGTTCTGAGTCATATTAAATAGAGTTGTGACATAGGTATTTACACTGTATGTATGCCACCCCTAATTTTGATTAGAATAAATAATTCATCAAAAAGGAATTTTGTTAATTTTACATAAAGAAGAAAAACTAAGTTTTTTTAAATGAAGGAGTTCAGGAAATCCGACTTTTCCGTTGCCTCAAGTACATTTTCTAGCCTAAATTCATATATAAAACGTTAGGAATGGACATCGGGTGAGAGAGATGAGGTTTATTTATTGTTATAATTCCCCACCTATGTACCCGTACTACCTAAGAGAATTACTAGGTAATTATGCATAGTAATAAGAAGAATGAGGCTTGTTAGGAGCTACTGCATGTGAATATTCCCTTGCTTTAACATCGATACGTATCTCGCCTCAAAATATATCAACCATATCCTTATCCGGTATTGGCACATATCAATAAACACATGGGCTTACTAGGATAGAACAATATATAATATAGACAAATGAACAAAGAGTCAAAGATCGCAGTAGAAAAATATAATACATAACAAACTGATACCAATCCATAACGGTGTTTATCTCACTACGATAGTATATACGAGTCAAGTTCAAAATACACAACTCATAACCATCTCATCAAAAAAATACAAGGAGACATCCAAAGGAAAATATACATAGTTATCTACTCAAAACACATGATATAATATATATACTATCTCCTCTAAAGCCCAATCATCCAAAATGGATAAAGTCCCTATACCTAAAAACTCTCGGACTGACCTAAGTATTATATACATAATAAACTGGTCAAATTGTATCTAAATACCAATGTAAGTACATAACGGTAAGCCTGGTAAGTGAAATGCATAACACGAACATGACAGAATATAATATAAAACATAACATCATAATAATATGCCATGTTACTTGTCTCGATAATCACCCATGAAATACATATAAGCCAGTAAGAACCACAAAAATTTATAAATTAGATGATAACAATCAAACTCATCGAATTCAGAAAATATGAAGGTCAAGCACACAGCGTGTCCACAAAAGCCACAAATAAAGGAATGACTCACAAATCATAGCAATACAGAAGTCCACACCAAAATATCAATCTTACCTTCATTCCTAATGGAAGTGGAGACTTCCGACCGTCAAACCTCAAAAGGTAAACCAAGAGAGGCAAAAATCCTAAATAGGTAATCAAAGCATCAAATCTTGACTTAAAGCCCTAACGAAGTAATAGCTTTTGACTATGGAGCCATAAAAGATAAACCAAGAATCCAAAACCAAAATAGAATATAATCCATACAAAAAACAAAAATCAATATCTAGGAATACTGTCTCGACTTTCAGTCCCTATGAAGTAGAGACTTCTGACTGTCAGTCCTTGGACATAGCCAGAAATACGAATCCAAATAATACATAATCCTTGCAACATATCAAAACAGTATCCAAATAATTATCTCAACCTACATTCCTAATATAAGAGATAACTTCCGACTATTAGGCCCTCAGAGTTATCAAGAAATATAAACTTAAGTCAATATAAAAGCCAATCAAAAACTCAATGTACAAAATCATATATCTCGACCCACAGTCCTTAGAGAGGCGAAACTCTTGACTGAATGGTCCTACGAGATAAAAACAACAAATCATACAAAAAGGAGATCTCTCATCCATAAGCTCTTTTAAGATAATGACAGACAAGCTCACTGCAAGTCTCTAATGTTATAAGTAGACAATACACAATTGTCATATAATAATCGTCTCTAATGAGGTGATAATATCAAATATAATGTATTTACCTAAGTCATCTAGATAGGAGACTGATGTACCGTAGCACTGCTCTAGGAAACACTAACGACCATAACCCAATTCCTATAGTCCCTTAGTAACTCCTAGAATCGTGACACACATATCCATCGCATTTCATTAACACGCTACAATACTATGTTGTGCATTGGCTATGATTCCTAATTGACCTTGGTAACAAACTGTTGGTCCTTAAGTGACGTCTGGGCAATGGCTTTAATGAGAGAAATAACTCTCAGTCTACAAACTCAACAAGGTGGCAACACGAGCCTGGGGCATGACCCCACAATCAAGACCACTAGGATGGATAACTAGCCTATCTGGGGGTCTAATTCACACGCTATCCATAATGATGTGAACCCTATGATGTAGATTCCCAACAAATACTCTCGACTATATAAGTCCTAATGAATGTAATAACCAGTACTCTCGACTCTAGGAGTCCTGATGAGAGTGACAATAACTGCTCTTGACTCGATAAGTCCTATTGAGAGTGATAAATGATACCGTCGACTCGATGAGCCCTAATGAGAGTGATAATTGATACTCTCAACTTGATGAGTGCTAGTGAGGGCCACGTCAAATACTCTCGACTCTAGGAATCTTGACGGGAGTGATCACTTTCGATTATATGGGTCTTGATGAGAGCATCTCATATAACAAATCCTCGACTTCTAGAACTAAGAGTAGATAACAATATTCGACTGGTTAGTCCTTAGAGGATGCAACAAAATATACTCTCAACGAGATGAGTCCTAATGAAAGTAATAATAAGTACTCTCGACTCCATACGTCCAAATGAGAGCATCACGACACAATAATTCCTCTACTACTAGCCCTAAGAGAAAATAATATTATCACTCGACAAGTTAGTCTCAAGAGGATAAATCTATAAATTCTAGTATATCTCTAGCTTATAGCCCTTGGAGAGTAATATAACGCTAGACTACCTAGCTCTAAGGAGTCACCTCTAGACGATATCGTAAATTCCTAACCTATCTCCAGAATATAAGTGACATCTACTCACTAATAGTAATCGAACAAGTATAACTTAAGTGACCCATACCAATCAGTATTACTTGAATGTTTACTAAAAGATAGTAAACTTCACTCGCTAAATCAACAATTATTCTATAATATGAGTCAATAGAATAATCGAAAAAATATTACTGAGTGTCCCATACCACCTGTAGGATCTAGATTAACCCTAGAGGGGGGGTGAGTAGGGTTATAGCAAATTTTCTCGACTTTAAACAAACTGCAGAGAAGTAAATATGCTGAAAAGTAAATCACACACAAAATTTACCCAGCTTCGGCAACCCCTGCCTACTGCTGCATTCCTAGATTTCTATTAGAATTAAACAGTCTCCCGCTTACAAACACTCTAACAGACTCGCAAACCCTGCTACCGCCTATAGAGTTTTGCAAACTCGCAAATCCTGCTTACTGAACTAATCCTAACTAGACAATCTGACACAACCTAAATCCTAGGTGGTGATTTACCTAGATTTTATTCGAAAAGTACAGAAAATAAAAACAAGAACAACTAAAAACCCTAATTTAAAATATACCAAAGCCTTATATAATTAATTAAACAAACAAATAAACCAGGCCGGCCCAAAGTAAAATAAGAGTAAATTCCCCTTTATTCTCTTTTATTTCTTCGGCCGACTCCTCTTTGAAAATGGTTGCTTCGTTCTTGTTCATTTCCTCTTTGAACAAAATTAGGGTTTGTGAAATTGGGGCTGTCGACTTCGATTTCTCGATTGGATGATGGTTTAGTGTCCCTTGCTTCGTCAATCGACGATCTCTGCTTAGCTCACGGCTGCCCCAATTGTTGATCGAGTTCGACTCCTGACTTCGGTATGTAATTATGCCTTTTGTTCTCTGGATTGAATACTTGAACTCGATAATTTTATTGCCGATGATGATTGGAATTTTTAGGGTTCGATCCCCTGAGTTTTCGTTCGTATATAATTGTTTGAATTTGTCAATTATTCATCTTGGCCGGTTGATTTTGTTTTGATGCTCGAGATGGTTTCTGACTTCTTCAATTTTGTATATACACGTATATTTCTTTCTTGCTCTTCACGGTGTTGAATTTGAATAGTTCACCACGTCTCTGACCTGTTCATATGCGTATATTTTTAATTACTTGGTTTCCACGGCATTGATTTCAAATTTTTAATTTCTTGATGACCATGATTTCGAATTCTCTGGTATTTAAATTTATGTTGACTTCGGCTTTGACTTTGTGTAGCGATTTCATGACTTCGGCCATCACCATTGCTTTGATCTTTGTTGTAACTGGACTTGAACTTGTAATCTTCATTTTGTACTTGAGTCTACATTTGCATTTGGTACATCTCGCAGTTTCAATCACTTGAGTACGTTGTAGTCTTCATTGCACTTGATTGTGATGTTGTGATTGACTTCGGCCATTTGTTATGTAGATAACTCTGTTGAGCCTTGTTGCAGTTTTCTGTATACATTGTTTAGACTCCATGTTAACTGTTAGCTCGATTCTTGTTTGCTTTTTAACTCGATACATTTTTGTCTTGAGCATTTCACTGTGGCTTTAGTTCTTCTTTGGTCATGGCTGGTTTGAAATTGCAGTTTGAATTATGATGAGTTACTAGCTTGCATTGTGAATTGTTGAGTTACTTGCGGTTGTTTGGGCACTGCCTCCATGTGTTTCATCATGTAGTCTGGTTTATATTGTATTATTTGTTGCCAGTTGCCTCTGGTTTCATTTGTTTCAGACCTTCATGTAGAGGCTGCTCTTGTTCATTCCACTGGTATCACTGGTGCATCACTTGACTTGTGCATATGCATCTATGTTGAGTTGAGTTTTGTAATTGTAGTCTTTGTACCATGCTTGTTGTGAGTTTGAAGTTGAAGTAGTCATGTGTACTTCTGGTCTTTGTTTGTTCATCTTGTAATCTGGATTCAGGTATTTGTGCTTGTCCATATGCATATTGCATGATTGCTTTTGTTGACTGTGCAACCGAGTTGGCGAGGCAGTGCACACGTGTATAAATGTACACGTGTGTATTGCAGCCACTCATGATTACCTGTCCCTGATAAGAATACTGATATGCACAGATATTATACAATCAAAAATGATGACAATAACCCATATATCTGAGGCACCAATAAAAACAAATTTATATTTTCGTAAATTCATATTTGTTTATTTTCAGATTACTGCTGTAGTTGCTAATTATACTGGTACACAGGAGACATGACAAGAACTGGAGCTTGACAATGCAGATAGATGCAGATGTGCAGACAGAGTGAAAAACTAAGTGTTGTAGTGAGAAAAAATGTGAATGTGAAATGTATGAAACCGGTGTATGTATATAGAGAGAGCTGAAAACTTTGTACTGTAAAAGTGTTGAAATAAAATATTATGTTGAATAAAAAATACTGATTGAATTATATAAATTCTGTGCAGTAGTATTATTATTCAATATGAATATTTATTCCTATATGTGTATAGTAAAATCTGCAAACACATATATAAATTGATATATGTTTGTTATCATCAAACAAAAAATCACATCAAACAATCTCCCCCTTTTGATGATGACAAACATATATATTAAAGATTTTGAAATTCTAATAAATGTGTTCGAGCATGAAATATTTAGCTCCCCCTATATGAATGCTCCCCCTACAACTGAGACTACTCCCTATTTAGAAGATTTAGAAAATTACAGAAGAATAAAAGAACTAAAGAAAATTAACTAACAACATTTAACAAATTTGTTGAAGTATTCCAAAAATATTTACTTTCTTATCAAAATCTTGTTCTTCTCCCCCTTTTTTTATCATCAAAAGACTGACAACACTAATGGAACAGTAGTGGAAAAAGAAAAAAAAATTTGTTTTTTTTTTGTTTTTTTAAGTAAAAACAAATGCAAAACAAAGAAAAATCATAATATATCATAACGAGTTAACAAGTTCCACATTGTAGAGAATGGATTGATGATTCGGTTTTTATATAATGAGAAGAGAGAAATTTTAAAAATAATTTGACATTTAAGCACAAAAATAAGCACTTACTAACCACGTATAACCATAAGGACTTTTAAATGGGATTAGCAGTTACTTATTAGTCTAAGCAACCGGACTTTTAAGTGAGACCAGAAAAATACTTAGCTACCATACTCCATCCATGCATAACCATAAGGACTTTTAAATGAGAATGGAATGATGGTAAAATAATTCACTCACATGCTCCATCCATGCATAACCATAAGGACTTTTAAATGAGAATGGATGCATGATATTTTTTTTTAATTTTAAAAGAAATCACTCTTCTCATTTTACAAAACCATTATGAATGATAGAAAGATGGTAGAAATAGAATGATCGTGGAATAAGTTACCAAGTTAATTATATTATGAAATATATATATATATGTATATATTTAATTTTGAAAAGAAATAAAACAAAACATATTTCCACTACTGAATACCATATTCGAATCAATCTTTGAATAATATCCAAAACTGGTTTGAATCCTAGAAATTGAAGTTGAAAATAAATATCCAAGAATATTTCAACCAAAAAATGGAAAATGATTAGTCAATTTCTGTAATCCCCAAATCCAAACGTAATCTGGAAAATCTGTCTATGGGGAGGGGTTTTGTGAAAATATCAGAAAGTTGAATCTCAGTTGAAATATGTTCAATGCAAATGTCTTCCTTAGCAATGTGATCTCTAAGAAAGTGGTGTCTCACATCAATCTGTTTTGTGCGTGAATGATGAACAAGATTATTTGACAAGTCTATTGCACTTTTACTATCACATTTTAATGGAACTTGTTTATAAACTAAGCCAAAATCAGAAAGAGTTTGCATCATCCATAAAATTTGAGCACAACAACTTCCTAAAGCAATATATTCTGCTTCAGTGGTGGATAATGCAACACAATTTTGTTTTCGACTTGACCATGAAACTAATGAATGTCCTAGAATGAAACATGTCCCACTAGTGCTTTTCCTGTCTACCAATGAACCAGCATAATCAGCATCAGAATAACCAACTAAATAAAAATTTTCACAAGAAGGGTACCATAGTCCAAATTTGTGTGTGTGTGAAAGATATCTCAAAATTCGTTTAGTGGCTTTCAAATGAGATTCTTTAGGATTAGATTGAAAACGTGCACACAAACACACAGAAAACATAATATCAGGTCTAGAAGCAGTAAGATAGAGAAGTGAACCAATTATCCCTCGATATTTCTTCTGATCAACTGCAACTCCTTTCTTGTCTTTGTCCAACTTTGTTGATGGGCTCATAAGAGTTCTCAATGGTTTGGAGTTCTCAACTCCAAATTTCTTCAACAGTTCCAACACATACTTGAATTCTGAAATGAAAATACCATCACTGCTTTGCTTGATTTGAAATCCAAGAAAATATCAATTCTCCAACCAAGCTCATCTCGAATTTAGCCTGCATGACTTGTTCAAATTTCTCACACAAGAGTTCATTAGTAGCACCATAAATGATATCATTCACATAAATCTGAACAATCAAAAAATCACTTCCTTTATGTAATAGAAACAGTGTCGTGTCAGCACTCCCCTTTTTAAAGCCATTTTCCAAAAGATATGTACAAAGGCAGTCATACCAAGCTCTAGGAGCTTGCTTAAGACCATATAATGCTTTTTCTAGTTTATACACATGATTTGGAAAATCATGATTTTCAAAACCGGGTGGTTGTTCAACAAAAGCTTCTTCTTTCAAATCACCATTTAGAAAGGCACTTTTTACATCCATTTGTTTAAGTTTGAAACCCTTATAACATGCAAAACTTAGCAAAATCCTAATGGCTTCTAACCTAGCAACTGGAGCAAATGTTTCATCAAAATCTATGCCTTCTATTTGGTTATATCCTTTTGCGACCAACCTAGCTTTGTTTCTAATTACATTTCCTGATTCATCAAGTTTATTTTTGAACACCCATTTAGTTCCAACAATTGGATAGTCATTAGGCCTAGGAAAAAATTTCCAAACTTTATTTCTCTCAAATTGATTAAGTTCATCTTGCATTACTAAAACCCAACTTTCATCATTAAGAGCCATTTCAACAGAATCAGGTTCAATCTCAGAAATAAAACCACTGTGACAACAAAACGCACACAAATTTTTATCAAATGAAGAGCGAGTGCGTATACCTTCCGTAGGATCACCTATAACCAATTCAGGAGGATGATTGGATTTGAACTTTAATCTATCAGCATCAACAGTCCTACTTTCAGCTTTCTCACTAGATGTCCCTTCTTTAATGCCTTCATGATCTACCCCATCGTCAACCGCCTTTTCAGTCGTCCTTTCCAGGTCAGATTCATCGAATTTCACATTGATTGATTCAACAATTGTTTTTGTTCGTTTGTTGTATATCCTGTAAGCCTTGCTCCTTGTTGAATAGCCCATGAAAATTCCCTCATCAGCCTTTGATTCGAATTTTCCAAGTTGATCACCTGTGTTAAGAATGAAACAAGGACATCCAAATACACGAAAATAAGAAATGTTAGGTTTCCTTTCATGCCACAATTCATAAGACGTTTTGCCAAGTATTGGTCTAATCATTACTCTATTCATTACATAGCACGAAGTATTCACTGCCTCTGCCCAAAAGGTTAGAGGTAGTTTATACTCACTCAACATGGATCTAGCCAATTCTTGCAATGTACGATTTTTCCTTTCAACCACCCCATTTTGTTGAGGTGTTCGTGGAGCAGAAAATTCATGTTTTAAGCCATTTTCTTCACAAAAGCTTTCAAATTCCAAATTTTCAAATTCGCCTCCATGATCACTTCTCAAAGTTTTAATTGAAACTCCTTTTTCATTTTGAACAAGTTTTGCAAATTTTGAAAAATAATCAAAAGATTCAGACTTTTTGGCTAAGAAATAAACCCATGTAAATCTAGAATAATCATCAACCAATACATAACAATAACGTTTTCCATTCAAGCTTGCAATTTCATTTGGTCCAAATAAGTCCATGTGAATTAATTCAAGGACCCTTGATGTGCTAACAATGTTTTTAGGGCGAAATGATGATCGACTAAGCTTGCCCAAGGAACATGCTTTACACACTTTATTATTTTTAAATTTCTGATGTGGTAACCCTCTGACTAATTCTTTTGTTTCAAGTTTTTCCAAGAGGCCCATGCTAGCATGTCCAAGTCTCCTATGCCATAAGGATGCCTCTTCGTCAGTGGATACCAAACATCTAGAATGATTTAGATTATCAAAAGAAAGCGTGTAAACATTTCCTTTTCTTTTGCCCATAAAAACAATGTTATTAGAAGATTTATCAATGATTTTGCAAGTATCACTATCAAAAATCACATTCATACCTTTGTCACATAGTTGGCTAATAGAAATGAGATTGTGATGCAAATTATCGACGTATAAAACATTAGTCAAGGAAAAAGTACCGTTACCTACTTCACCTTTACCAATAATCTTACACTTGCTATTGTCTCCCATGATCACATTTCCACCTTTAAAATTCTCTAGGCTAAGGAACTTCGATCTGTCACCTGTCATATGTCTAGAACAACCTGAATCTAGAAACCATTCTTGTTGCTCCTTAGCCCGCCAACAAACCTACATAGAGAGAGAGGAAGATGACCTAGAGAAACTCTTAGGTCCAATGATATTAGTGACTGAAGCATTGTGAATAAACAATCCCTTTGGAACCCAAACTTGTTTTGTCCTTTCATTCTTGTTCCAATAGACATGAAATTTGTTTGTAGAATTCTTAGGAACCCAAACTTGTATAAATTTTGTGTTCTTGTTCCTATGACTATAATTTTCAGCACGATTTCCAATTATTCCACATCTAGCAAAGACACTCTTACCTTTTGCATTATCATCAACTTGTGTTTTCCCAAAGCCTAGTCCTTTTCTGTTGTTAGCAAAAAGTTGATTTCCCAATAACATGTTGAATGATTTTTCTCCTCTTGAAAAGTTATTCAGAGTTTTCTCAAGATTTTGGACTTTGGTTTTTAGTGTTGTGTTTTCAGTCACAAGTGAGGTGCATCTATTTATAAAATCCTTTTTCCTAGTGTCAATAGTTTCCTTAAGACTCAAGTTTTCTTTTTCAAGATTCTCAAAGTTATTCTTAAGTTTTGATAATTCTGAATCTAAAATTTTACATTTTTTACAGTCTAGGTTTTGAATATTTTCAAGTTCAGTTTCTAACCTAGAATTTTCATGGACAAGTTCTCTCCTATCAGATTTCAGTTTTTCAATTTTAGATTCAAGAGTATCAATTGTTTTAGTAAGATCACAACACATCAAAACAAGTTCTTTATAAGAATATACACTTACCTCACTAGATTCCTCTGAGCTTGCTTCTGAATCTGATTTTGCCATAAGACACAAATTAGCCTCTTCTGAGCTATTATTCGAAACTTCCTCTCCTTCTTCATCATCCCAAGTCGCTGCAAAGGCCTTCTTCTTCTTTTTCTTTCCTTTGTTGTTTTTGAGAAGTGGGCATTTTTGTTTGAAGTGGCCAGGCTTCTTGCAGTTATAACAAGTCAATTCATTATCGGAATTGTCAGAATCTTTTGACCTATTACCACTTGTTTTCTTCTTGCGTGGCCTGAATCTTGACCATTTTCTAATATTATTGACAGCCATTGCAAGCTCTTCAATTGGATCTTCTTCTTCTTCTTCATCGCTCTCTTCTTTTCTCTTTAAGGCAATCGCCTTCTTCTTTGATTCAGAGTTGTTGCGTTCCTCCTTTGTTTTTAGCTCAAGCTCATATGTCATCAAGTTGCCGATCAACTCCTCCATGCTTAGTTTACTCAGATCTTTCGATTCTTGTATTGCCATGACTTTTGCCTCAAAGCTCATCGGTAAGACTCGTAGTACCTTCCTTACAAGCTCTACCTCAGTGAATACCTTCCCAAGCGCTCTAGCATTATACACCAAAGTTGAAAAGCGTCCAAACATGTCCTTTATGCTCTCGCCTTTGTCCATCACAAAGTTCTCGTATTCATTGTTGAATAGGGCTAGACGAGACTCCTTGACTTGAGAAGTTCCATCATGTGTCACCTCCAAGGTATGCCAAATTTCCTGCGCAGTTTTACAATGAGAAATTCTATTAAATTCATTCTTATCAAGAGCACAGATCAAAGCATTCATGGCTTTAGCATTTGTAGTTTTTAATTTCTTATCGTTAGCGTCCCACCTATCCTTAGGTTTAGGAATCTCAGTATAACCAACAGTTATAGTGGGAGATTTATAGCCAGTTTCAATAATGTCCCAAACATCATAATCAACAGAACTAAGATAAATACCCATCCTAACTTTCCAATAAGCATAATCATTCCCATTAAACATGGGTGGCCTAGCAATAGATTGCCCCTCAGGAAAAGCATTATTTGGTGGATTCATGACTCTAGAGTTAAAGAAAAATACAGGGCTCTGATACCACTTGTAGGATCTAGATTAACCCTAGAGGGGGGGGGGTGAATAGGGTTATAGCAAAATTTCTCGACTTTAAACAAACTGCAGAGAAGTAAATATGCTGAAAAGTAAATCACACACAAAATTTACCCAGCTTCGGCAACCCCTGCCTACTGCTGCATTCCCAGATTTCTATTAGAATTAAACAGTCTCCCGCTTACAAACACTCTAACAGACTCGCAAACCCTGCTACCGCCTATAGAGTTTTGCAAACTCGCAAACCCTGCTTACTGAACTAATCCTAACTAGACAATCTGACACAACCTAAATCCTAGGTGGTGATTTACCCAGATTTGATTCGAAAAGTACAGAAAATAAAAACAAGAACAACTCAAAACCCTAATTTAAAATATACCAAAGCCATATAATTAATTAAACAAACAAATAAACCAAACCGGCCCAAAGTAAAATAAGAGTAAATTCCCCTTTATTCTCTTTTATTTCTTCGGCCGACTCCTCTTTAAAAATGGTTGCTTCGTTCTCATTCGTTTCCTCTTTGAACAAAATTAGGGTTTGTGAAATTGGGGCTGTCGACTTCGATTTCTCGATTGGATGATGGTTTAGTGTCCCTTGCTTCATCAATCGACGATCTCTGCTTAGCTCACGGCTGCCCCAATTGTTGATCGAGTTCGACTCCTGACTTTGGTATGTAATTTATGCCTTTTGTTCTCTGGATTGAATACTTGAACTCGATAATTTTATTGCCGATGATGATTGGAATTTATAGGGTTCGATCCCCTGAGTTTTCGTTCGTATATAATTGTTTGAATTTGTCAATTATTCATCTTGGCCGGTGGATTTTGTTTTGATGCTCGAGATGGTTTCTGACATCTTCAATTTTGTATATACACGTATATTTCTTTCTTGCTCTTTACGGTGTTGAATTTGAATAGTTCACCACGTCTCTGACCTGTTCATATGCGTATATTTTTGATTACTTGGTTTCCACGACATTGATTTTGAATTTTTAATTTCTCGATGACCACGATTTTGAATTCTCTGGTATTTAAATTTATGTTGACTTCGGCTTTGACTTTGTGTAGCGATTTCATGACTTCGGCCATCACCATTGCTTTAATCTTTGTTGTAACTGGACTTGAACTTGTAATCTTCATTTTGTACTTGAGTCTGCATTTGCATTAGGTACATCTCGCAGTTTCAATCACTTGAGTACGTTGTAGTCTTCATTGCACTTGATTGTGATGTTGTGATTGACTTTGGCCATTTGTTATGTAGATAAGTCTGTTGAGCCTTGTTGCAGTTTTCTGTATACATTGTTTAGACTCCATGTTAACTGTTAGCTCGATTCTTGTTTGCTTTTTAACTCGATACATTTTTGTCTTGAGCATTTCACTGTGGCTTTAGTTCTTCTTTGGTCATGGCTGGTTTGAAATTGCAGTTTGAATTATGATGAGTTACTAGCTTGCATTGTGAATTGTTGAGTTACTTGCGGCTGTTTGGGCACTGCCTCCATGTGTTTCATATAGTCTAGTTTATATTGTATTATTTGTTGCCAGTTGCCTCTGGTTTCATTTGTTTCAGACCTTCATGTAGAGGCTGCTCTTATTCATTCCACTGGTATCACTGGTGCATCACTTGACTTGTGCATATGCATCTATGTTGAGTTGAGTTTTGTAATTGTAGTCTTTGTACCATGCTTGTTGTGAGTTTGAAGTTGAAGTAGTCATGTGTACTTCTGGTCTTTGTTTGTTCATCTTGTAATCTGGATTCAGGTATTTGTGCTTGTCCATATGCATATTGCATGATTGCTTTTATTGACTATGCAACCGAGTTGGCGAGGCAGTGCACACGTGTATAAATGTACACGTGTGTATTGCAGCCACTCATGATTACCTGTCCCTGATAAGAATACTGATATGAACAGATATTATACAATCAAAAATGATGACAACAACCCATATATCTGAGGCACCAATAAAAACATATTTATATTTTCGTAAATTCAAATTTGTTTATTTTCAGATTACTCCTGTAGTTGCTAATTATACAGGTACACAGGAGACAGGATGAGAACTGGAGCTGGATAATGCAGATAGATGCAGATGTGCAGACAGAGTGAAAAACTAAGTGTTGAGTGTTGTAGTGAGAAAAAATGTGAATGTGAAATGTATGAAACTGGTGTATGTATATAGAGAGAGCTGAAAACTTTGTACTGTAAAAGTGTTGAAATAAAATATTATGTTGAATAAAAAATACTGATTGAATTATATAAATTCTGTGCAGTAGTATTATTATTCAATATGAATATTTATTCCTATATGTGTATAGTACAATCTGCAAACACATATACAAATTGATATATGTTTGTTATCATCAAACAAAAAATCACATCAAACACCACCCGATTCTACTAATCCGTTTATTCAACATCCTCATTATGTAGAATTAAATCACAGCATGAATCAAATATTCTTATTATATAGATTTCTCATAAGATCCAATAAGTTAATTTTGAACCACTGATATATACACGAAAAAGGATTTATCAATTTATCTTAAATAGATTAAGTACTTTTAAAAAAACCCTTTCGAAAATATTTTCTAAATCCATTTTATTAAATATACACTTTACAAAAGAATTTCCCTTTCAGAAATATTGTTAGAAACCCTTCGTTTATACTTCTAAAATTCCGTATATTTCAATACTATTGAAAATTCCCCACTTTCATTTTCAAAACAACTTTTATCTCCAAATAAATTTCCAATAAATCATTTTATTTTTCCAACCACTTTTATTTATTTATAAATATACTTCAATTAAATTTTAAAGTCCTATGCATAATTTACCGAAGCTTTCAAAAATCTTTTAAAACCAGAAAATCACTCGAACATCAAAAATTTAATTCATGGAGCAAAATTATCTAAAATCATCAATATTAATTTTATCGTATGACCCGAGTTGAATTACATCGAACTACGGTCATCCATACAATGCACACACAACATATAAATAAACTACACACATCAAAATGCAATCCGACAACATCTCCTTTGCATTTTGACGATCTGATATATGCAAATCTCATAATGTAGTCTAAAAACATACCCAATATCACAACATTCAATCCATTATCCCAACCAAAGATTTCAACCTAGCAATTTAACCAATAAATATGATAAATATAATAAGCAATGAGAACATCTTCAATTTGCGCTTCAGCCAACAACAAATACCCAAACAATTCATGCCCAAACCTTTGCACCATGTTCGCTTTATCGCTAACATCAGCTAGCAACCGCAATACCACCTCCATCAGCCACATGCCCAAGCTCACCTTTCAACCCAGATCATCACCGCGTCAGCGACACCCTGCCTACAATAACATCCACAACTGTCACCTGCTGCCTCCAACAAACCGCCAGCCTTATTGAACGCATGCCATTACCAATGACATCAACATTTAGACCCCAGCACCAAAGGCTGCCTCATGATTACAGCTCCTCCCTATCGCAATATTCGCCTATACCAGGCTCGGCTCATCTCGGCCATCAAAGATGCCTCTCCATGCTACTTGTGTGCTTGCGAATGAAAATTGCTTCGTTGGTATTTTTTCTCTCATGTGAATCTTAATTTGGGTGATTAGGGAAAAACTGAAATGGGGGTATGGATTACGGGCTTGAATTTGTGAAGTGCGAGGAGTTTTCTAGAAAAGGAGAGAAGAGATTGAGTTTAAAAAAGCATGGGCCTTGTATTTTTGGCTCTAGTTTTAACAATTCATTTCTCTTTGCTTGTCTTTCTTTTATCTTCTTTTAATAATTCATTTAATTTATTTATAAATAAATTTCAATCTAATGTAAACTGCTTTACATTCCATTATACAAAATATATTATGATAATTGGACAATTTGATTTAATTCAATGCCTGCTTATTTTTATTTAATCATTCATTGTTTCAATGGAAAGTAAATCTATTTTTCAACTTTTTCAATCACATCAAAATCATTTACACTTCAAAATATTTTATATTGATTAAAACATTTTATTCAGTTTCAATATATCATCCGAGAGGAATGTATTGATTTAATTCAATTTATTAAAACAAAAATATCTTATTAATAAAATTTAATTAACTAAAATTTTATTTCCAAATAACAATTATTAAAAATCAAATTCGAATATTTTCATTTTGATTAAAGCATGGTTGTTACAAAGGTAATGACCATTACGGAGTGAAATGGGTCTGCACCCAAGTGGGACTAATGGGGTTTTGAATTTTGTGCCTATATAAGAGATGTTTCTAACCCTAATTCACGTCATCCTTCTCTTCTTTTCAACTTGTAGTTTCCGCTTCGTCTAAACTCCATTTTTCTTCTTCTTTCTTGAATCTTAAAACATATCTCTTCCAACAAAAGTTAAACCAAAATCCTCTAAACAAATAAGAAAATCAATTAGAAATGAACAAAGAATCAAATCCATACACTACTAAGCTAAATAGAAAAGGAGAGGTGCTAAATCCAATTGAATCAGAGAAGCAGATTAGGGGGTTTCTTCAAAGGCAGTGAATAGAGGTGATTGTGTTTCTCTGCAAGATGTATATGATGTATATAAGCATTTAAATTTTATTTATACATCTAATTAGAATTAAACATGACTTCTTAACTGAATCGATTATTTTTAATTGAAGAATTTTATGAATTGGATAATTCAGAAAACCCTAGAATACTTTTTTGATGAAAAAAGTTCTTATTAATTGGGGGACAATAGAATGAATGAAATTCCACTCTTCGGACCATGCAGATCTAATGTTGTTTAAAAGATTTGAACAGATTTAGGTGAATTTATGTATATATCCTTTAAGAATCATCTACATCGGATACTATCAACTTTGAATAAAATTGAATATATGTTGATGGATCATTAAGTAGTTGCATAATCAATTGGATAAATTACACAAAAGTTTGACATGATAAAAGCTAAAATTGTATACAGATACTTGTTTAAAAGTTGGACTATACAAATTCAAAAGTTAAATTTAAGTCTTGGAAGTAGGCCTAATGATAAACAATCAAAACCAGATCAAAATAATAATTTAAACATGTTGGAAAACCCAAATTTTGGAAAACCAGTCGTCTAGAATTATAGACTAGTCGACCGAATCACTTCGAGTAAAGCACTAAACAAACGCGATTCAAACCCATAAGAAAACAGTTCACTTTTAGAGTCGAACTGTGACGACCCGGCTTTTCGACCCTCGAAAATCGATACTGATACATTCTCGGTATTCACTTGCCATAGATTCAAGTGCTGAAAAACCCGATCGTTAAGGGTAGAAAGAAAATAAAGACGTAACAGAATCTTACACGAAGGAATAACATATATTATTTCAACATATAATCTTTTCAGCGAATTTTTTAAAAATAGATTTGTCAGTGTTTAACTTAAGATTAACTTGGACAGTTTATCCTTACAAATGCAGAATACAATAGTACATGAGTGTGGTGGAAATGGATAACCGTCTTCAGAAGAACCTTCTAACTCCATGCTCCGAGCTCTTCCAAAATGCTCTAAACAAAACCCGACTACTAGGCTACCTGGAAAAATAGGGCACCCAGAGTTTAAGGGAAAGAAAATAAACTCCAGGTCGGTCATGAGACTGGTGTGAGAAACACAAAATACGAGTATTTGGAAAACAAAGGGTATCTCATAGACCAAGCCGCACATAAACACGGAACATGTTTTTACCTTATGATAACCAAATTATTTCTGTGGGAAATCCAAAGATATTATTGTTAATTCAATTCTTTTGGAAACCTTTCAAATAAACATATTCAAATAGCCGAAATTGTTACATTATTAAATTCCAGCATAATAGGTATACTACTTAATCCAAATGCACTTATTGGAGAATTAGATTTCCAATGAATAGCGAGGTAAGGGACTACCTCCTATACAATGCATCTCTAGAGGGATTGACGCAGCAGATTAATCAAAACGATCTTCATTCGATGAAAGTAGCAATAGATGGATTGATGGATACTGAAATGCTCGAATTCGTTGATCCAAAGATACCGAACTCTAGCTATCCCGAACTCGTTGATCGCGCACGATACCGGGTTCAAAGATCTTCAATTCTTCAAGCGTTGATCAAGCGCACTTGATTCCGTGAATCGGCTTTTACAATCGTTGAATCGAGCGCACTCGATTATCCGAAAGAGGAGATAGGAGATTACACTCAACTACCAATTTGAATGAAAGCACAAAGCAATCAAAAGAGAATTTTATTCAATATTCAACAACCTTTACAAATGACTCAACCCTGCTATTTATAGCTTTACAACTCAACACACAAAAACTTCAAAAAAAATACAAGTACTTAAGTCGGTTCCGAGCTAACAGCTTCCGACCTACGACTTACCAAAACAAGACGTACGACTTAACAAAGACTCCGACTCAACAGTTACAACTTTACAACCTTCAGCGACTTAACAACAACAAAAATACAACAGATGACATACGACCTATAAAAGTTGCGACCTACGACTTAATATAGGTCGGTAACGACTTATCATCAGCTCCAGCTTTCATCAGTGGCAGAGATTAACTCGGCAATAGAAATCAACGGCAACAAGTCTTCAGCGCCTTAAAAGCATGCGCATCTTAGATCAGCGATTTAAAGAAAATCAATGGCATCCAAAGCTTTGCGACCTAAGAATGAACGGCATCCCTTCGTTTGCGACCTAACAGAAGTGGCTTCAGAAATTCTTCGCGACCTAAGGCCTCGCGACCTAAGTCTCCACGACCTAAGACTTTGCGACGTAAGACTTCGCGACCTAACTTAGCTCGTTCCGTTTTCTTGCGACCTAACATAGGTCGTAACTCGTTAGGTCGAATCACCTTTCCCTTCAGACTGTTAGGTCGTAGCTCATTTCCCCCTAGCCTGTTAGGTCGTAGCATGTGATCTTTGAAACCGGTAGGTCGTTGGAGCGACCTAAAAGCCTCGTTAGGTCGTATGCGACCTAATACTTCACCAATTTGGACACTGCCACTTTTTCCAGCATTACTTGCTCCCTCCTCTATCTCGCTAGGTCGTGAGCGACCTACGAACTCCTTAGGTCGTGAGCGACCTAGGCCTTTAACTTTCTGCGCTGCATCATCCTCCCCAGGTTGAGAAAAATTCGACCTTGAATTTGCACCTTCTTCTTCCACAACAGACTCACCCCTATGATATGGTATAAGATGTTTAACATTGAACACGTCAGACGTATACACATCATCCGGCAGCTTCAACTTATAAGCATTCTCATTAATTCGTTTTACAACTTCCACCGGACCAATTTTCCTGGCTTTCAACTTGTTATAAGCGCCTACTGGAAAACGATCTTTTGTTAACACTGCATAAACCATATCTCCTTCATTAAACTCAACATTTCGTCGTTTCGAATCTGCAGATTGTTTATACTTCTCATTTGCTTTCTCTAATCGTTCTTGAACGATTTTATGACATTCCGTCAGCCCTTCAACAAAATCAGCAGCTTTCTTAATTGTTCCCTTTGAGTGTGGTATCACCGTTAAATCCAGCAGTCCTTTCGGTAAGCTTGAATAGACAATCTGGAATGGACTGAACCCAGTACTTCGATTCACAGCATGATTATGGGCAAACTCTGCCTGGCATAACTTCACATCCCAACTCTTCAGATTATATTGAACGAGACACCTTAACAAGTTTCCCAATGATCTGTTCACAACCTCGGTCTGTCCATCCGTCTGCAGATGATAAGCACTGCTAAATTTCAGCGTCGTTCCCACCATTTTCCACAAACTCAACCAAAAGTGACTCAGAAACCGAGTATCTCTATCCGACACAATAGATTCTGGCAATCCATGAAGTCGATAGATCTCCTTGAAAAATAACTGAGCAACATGAACAGCATCTGCCGTCTTCTTGCAAGCAATAAAATGTGCCATCTTCGAAAATCTGTCCACCACCACATAAATGGAATCGTTTCCCCTTTGAGTTCGAGGTAAACCCAAAACAAAATCCATACTCACATCAACCCACGGTTTAGTTGGTACCGGTAACGGCATATACAACCCAGCATTAGTCGCAGTTCCTTTCGAAACCTGACAGATATGACAACGCTCCACAAATCTCTCCACCTCTTTCCTCATTGATGGCCAAAAGTAGGACTGTGAAATCAACTGTAAGGTACGGTCTCTCCTAACATGTCCTTCGTCATGTAGCTCCTTCACAATTTTCATTCTCAAACTGCAATCAGGTATGCACAATCGATTTCCCTTGAACAGAAAACCATCTACCATCACGAACTCATCCGTCTTTCCCTCCTTAACTTTATCAACAAACTTTGCAAAGTAAGGATCATCGGTAAATAATTCTGGAAATATTTCAAACCCCGTCACTTCAATCTTCAATGTAGATAACAAGTGATTTCTTCTACTCAACGCATCTGCAACACGATTCGTCACTCCTGACTTGTGTTTCACAACAAATGTAAATTGTTGCAGATATGCAATCCACGATGCATGTCTCGTTGAAATCTTGTCTTGCCCTTGCAAATGTTTCAATGCCTCATGATCAGTATACAGAACAAACTCCTTCTGAAATAGATAGTGTCTCCAGTGTTTAATAGATTGTACAACAGCATAGAATTCCACATCATACGTACTGTACCTCATCTTCGCTCCTGACAACTTCTCACTGAAATATGCAATTGGACGCCCTTTCTGACTCAACACCCCTCCAATTCCAACCTTGGATGCATCAGTATGTAGTTCAAACACTAACTGAAAATCAGGTAGCACTAGAATTGGTGCAGAGGTCAAAAGATCTTTGATTCGTTCAAAAGCAACCCCGGCTTCCTCCGTCCATGCAAATTGTTTACCCTTCATGCAATCAGTAATAGATGCCATCACACTACTAAAGTGTGGTATAAACCTTCGATAGAATGAAGCCAACCCGTGAAAACTACGAACTTCCGTTATCGTCTTGGGCTGCGGCCAATCTCTGATCGCCTCCACTTTACTCTGGTCCACCTGTATACCTTCCTTCGACACAACATATCCCAAAAATAAAACACTATGCGTTATGAACACGCATTTCTTCGTTGCAGCATAAAACTGTTCTTGTCGTAATACCATCAGCACTTCTCTAAGATGATTCAAATGTTCCTCTGGACTCCCACTGTAAATCAGAATATCATCAAAATACACCACCACAAATTTCCCAATGAACGGTCTAAAAATCTGATTCATCACCCTCATGAAAGTACTTGGTGCATTTGATAAGCCAAACGACATGACCAACCACTCGTATAGACCCTCCCTGGTTTTAAAAGCTGTCTTCCACTCATCACCTGGTCTGATACGAATTTGATGATATCCGCTCTTCAAATCAATCTTCGAAAAGATAGTAGCTCCGCTTATTTGATCTAACAAGTCATCCAACCTCGGCATTGGAAATCTATATCTCACGATAATCTTATTCAATGCTCGACTGTCAGTGCACATCCTCCACGTTCCATCCTTCTTGGGTACCAATAAAGCTGGTACAGCACAAGGACTTAAACTCTCCTGCACACGCCCCTGTTCAAGCAATTCCTCTACTTGCCTCCGCTACTCTTCATGTTCCTTTGGACTCATTCGATAATGTGGTCTGTGTGGCAACACAGCACCTGGAACAAGATCTATCTGATGTTGTATATCCCTCAACGGTGGCAACTCCGTTGGTAACTCCTCTGGAAATACATCGTCAAATTCTTTCAAAACTGGTTTAACTTCTTCTGGAATTTCAACCGCTTCCTGACTCTCTCGCCCAATTAACAAAAACACTTCAGGTTCCTCCTCTACTTCCTTCACAAACTCCTTCAACGATAACAAAGTTTTGAGCTCTTCAATCTCCTCCAACTTGTTTTCCTCCTGTTGTCGTTTCTTTGGAACTAGAGTAATCTTTGTGCCTTCGAACATGAAACTATAACTGTTGGTTCGTCCGTCATGCTGCACAGCTCGATCATATTGACACGGTCTCCCTAGCAACAAATGACAAACGTCCATATCTACGACATCACACCAGATTTCATCTTTGGGTTTCTTCCCAATTGAAAACTTCACACAAGCTCTACGTCCAACTTTCACTTCACCACCCTTCCTCAACCAAGCTAACTTGTACGGTTTAGGATGTTTCTCGGTTTTCAACTCCAACTTCTTTACTGCTTCTGTAGCGATAATATTATCACAACTCCCAGCATCAATAACAAATTTACAAACTCTTCCCAGAATGGTGCATGTAGATTGAAAGATATTGTTCCTCAACCAACTACTTTCCTCCTCTTGCTTCGGTGTTAAACAACTTCTCCTCATCATCAATGCGTACCCGTCATCTCCTGACAGCAAGTCTTCCTCCTCAACTGGTAAAGAATTAGAGTATTCAGCTTCTTCATCCTCATCCTCAACCTCAGCTATCATAGCTCTCTTCTTCGGCTTTGGACATTCATGACTTTTGTAACCCAATTCCTGACAATTGTAACATTTGAAACCGTTGTTAACCTTTGTCTTCTCAGCCTCCTTCACTACTGGTCTATTGATAGGTTTAGAAACATTAGAACTTCCACCAACACCCTTCACTTGATTGTTAGAATTAGTAAACACACCACTTCCCCGTCGTCCCTGTTTCTCCCAAGCCAACGCTTTCTGATGTGCTTCAGCTACAGATCTTGGATCAAACATATTAACCATATCCTGGATCTGCATTCGTAGTCCCCCAACAAATCTAGCTGTCAGTTGTTCTTCCTTCTCCATAATATCATTTCGAGCAATAAGTTGATAGAATTCATCAGCATAGTCATTCACAGATTTCGTCCCTTGTCTCAAGTTTTGCAAACGTTGATACATCAAAGATTGATAATTGTAAGGTAAGAACGTTGCTTTCATCAACTTCTTCATCTTCTCCCAAGATTCAACTTTTGACTTTCCCATCCGTTCACGTGTAAGTTTGGTCTGCTGCCACCATGCCAAAGCTCTACCCCTCAACCTTGTAGCAACCAACTTCACTCTACGATGTTCTGGAACTTCTTTGAAGTCAAAAATTTCTTCAACATTAGCTACCCAATCTAGAAACTCCTCCGCTTGCATACCACCTTTGAATTCAGGAATTTCAGTCTTCATCCCCGTCTCCCACTTGTGATCATACTCAGAGTAATTTCTTCCTTGTCCTCGTCCTTGTCCTCGAACACTACCACCATCATACTCCTCTTCAAAATCAGATGTATATCGTTGTCTATCTCGTCCACCCACATCTCTACTACCATTACGCCTTCCACCTTCATCCCTTCTATCGACATTCCTTCGTTCACGATCATTCACGTTCCTCCCATGCCCTTGATCATTTTCAACACTTCTGTCTCGATTGGAATGTGGCGAGACTCTACTACCCCCATGGTTAGATTCAGGTGAAACCCTTCTCCGATTTTGATTCATCTCTGTCATAAGCTTCTCTAACCGGCCAATTCCTTCGTTAAGCTTCTCACTAAAGTTTTCATTGATTCTTTGCTCCATCTCATCAGCCTCTTCTCTTCGATACAAAGCTTCTACGTTTTGGTGGCGATTAGCTCTTCTTGGCGGCATACTTGAAAATTTCACAACTCTTCAACACTTCAAAATTCAAACACAATTCGGACCTTGATCCAAAATGAAACGGATCGAAAACTTCCACTTTGTAGCAAATCGCGATGAACACGATGGACAAAGTTTCGGCCTCCAATTCAAATCCGATCAAACACTTCAATCAATGATGAACACTCCTTCTAGCCCTCGGCCGTGATACACAAAGCTTCAAATCTTCACAATGATTAGGCTCCAAGTCTCGATCTAGCTATGATTGGCTAGAACAAGCTCCGATACCAAACTGACGCAGCGGATTAATCAAAACGATCTTCAATCGATGAAAGTAGCAATAGATGGATTGATGGATACTGAAATGCTCGAATTCGTTGATCCCAAGATACCGAACTCTAGCTATCCCGAACTCGTTGATCGCGCACGATACCGGGTTCAAAGATCTTCAATTCTTCAAGCGTTGATCAAGCGCACTTGATTCCGCGAATCGGCTTCTACAATCGTTGAATCGAGCGCACTCGATTATCCGAAAGAGGAGATAGGAGATTACACTCAACTACCAATTTGAATGAAAGCACAAAGCAATCAAAAGAGAATTTTATTCAATATTCAACAACCTTTACAAATGACTCAACCCTGCTATTTATAGCTTTACAACTCAACACACAAAAACTTCAAAAAAAATACAAGTACTTAAGTCGGTTCCGAGCTAACAGCTTCCGACCTACGACTTACCAAAACAAGACGTACGACTTAACAAAGACTCCGACTCAACAGTTACAACTTTACAACCTTCAGCGACTTAACAACAACAAAAATACAACAGACGACATACGACCTATAAAAGTTGCGACCTACGACTTAATATAGGTCGGTAACGACTTATCATCAGCTCCAGCTTTCATCAGTGGCAGAGATTAACTCGGCAATAGAAATCAACGGCAACAAGTCTTCAGTGCCTTAAAAGCATGCGCATCTTAGATCAGCGATTTAAAGAAAATCAATGGCATCCAGAGCTTTGCGACCTAAGAATGAACGACATCCCTTCGTTTGCGACCTAACAGAAGTGGCTTCAGAAATTCTTCGCGACCTAAGTCTCCACGACCTAAGACTTTGCGACGTAAGACTTCGCGACCTAACTTAGCTCGTTCCGTTTTCTTGCGACCTAACATAGGTCGTAACTCGTTAGGTCGAATCACCTTTCCCTTCAGACTGTTAGGTCGTAGCTCATTTCCCCCTAGCCTGTTAGGTCGTAGCATGTGATCTTTGAAACCGGTAGGTCGTTAGAGCGACCTAAAAGCCTCGTTAGGTCGTATGCGACCTAATACTTCACCAATTTGGACACTGCCACTTTTTCCAGCATTACTTGCTCCCTCCTCTATCTCGCTAGGTCGTGAGCGACCTACGAACTCCTTAGGTCGTGAGCGACCTAGGCCTTTAACTTTCTGCGCTGCATCAGGGATGCACCAAGGATCGACAACTTCGAAATCTCTGCGAATTAAGACCGGCCTACCCACAGACCCTTCTGGTGGCGGGTAGAACCGAATATGATATCACCCTAGCCGTTCCTGACCTATCCGAGGGCTCTCATACCATACACCACATACTGTTTTACCCGACGTCAAAGTGGGCACAAAATAAATCTAGAAATGTGATATCATACCCCAATGGTAGCGAACCACGCAGCCTTAAAGCAACCCCTATTTCAAAATTCCCTAGGTGTGAGGCTTGAGGTAACGTTTCCCTTTCTTAGAACATTTTCACTTAAAATGCCACATTGCCATTTCCAACAATACACTATTGATTTCCACAAAAGTACAACCTATGATCTTGTACATCTCAAAGAAGGATGTTAAGTATAAGAGAAGTTACCTCCTACACTACCAAACAGATGTACGTTTGTATAGATCAATGCACTATGATCTTAGAAATGCAATATCAGACATTTATCCATACAAGTTGTCTAGGAATAGGACAAACCGAAGGCACTCTCCTACAACATCCCTTGGGATTAGTAGCGAGTAGTCCTTGCATATGAAGATCCCATAATGAAGGGACCGCTATTATTTGTTTACCTTGGGAGCTACTCCAAAATTATTAACAAACGGTCCTTCCGTTATGAAGATCCCCGCCTTCATCTTCATTACGTTTAACATATCTTCACTTTCGAACTCGTAAATTGGTTCAAAGTGGTTTTCAAATAAATCTGACCCCGGTTCAATCAAATCAATCATTGATAAAAATATGTTTAAGTAAATAGGTGCTTATCATTTGATTGATTACTTTTCTCTTTATCAAAAATATCTTTTACAGATATATATCTTTAAAACATTTCTTTTCGGTATATACGGAATCATTAAACCTCAGTTATTAAATCTTTCTTTAATTAAAACCTTTTTTTAATCTTGGAGTAATTCTAAACCATTTCATTATTTACTTAGGAAAATATTTCCAAATCATTTATTTAAATCTTAACAAAGATTTTCAAATCATAACTTCTAAAAACGAGTCAAAAATAATGTTATTTAAGACATCGTTCACTGTAAACCCAAAACAATTAATTTTAAATATAGGAATTAAATTAATTCCAAATCATTTATTTAAATCTTGACAAAAGATTTCTTATTTCCAATGCATATCTTTTTAATAGGTTGACACCATATTATCTAAGTTGATAGATCCAAATTAGTTAGTATTCGAGTAAAACAGATCCTTAGAAATGATACTAATTTTACTCGACATCAATTTCCGTATTCAACCTTTACTATCCATCTAATAGCGGTGAAATCACCTTTTAAATTCACACAGATATTATGGGTTCCCTCCTCGAAATTTAATACCAAGTATAAGAAGATTATCTCTATACAATCCAGGTTGTATTAAATTTAAAAAACATTAAATCTTTTATACTTGCCTCGTTTCCGACATTTCGACCTTATCTATTCCTCGTCCAGGAAAATAGCCAAGTTAGCTAGGGAACTGGTTGCTCCTGAACATCTCCTTAGTTTATGCACCTCACATCCGGATCTCAGGAATAGAAATATCCAGTCTACTCATCGGCTTTTAGAGCCGTGATTAAATCACTTGATTATAACAACATTTCTTTAAACTTTTTAAAATAAATTATAATACCTTCAAATCAATTTTAAAATCCTAAATTCTTTATTTGAAAACATTTATAAAAGGTTTGGGAAAGAATACTTAAGTTTAAAATCATATTTCAAAAGTTATTAAAAGTGTTGCAAATAGTGTTGCGAATAGTGCTGTGAATAATGCTTTTAAGCTTATTTGATCATTACAACATTTCTATCATTTAGAAATTCATATTTATAACTCGAAACTCTTTTAAAACATTTTATAAGATTTAAAGAATTTATTTCATATTTTTAAAGAATTAAAAATATCATTTTTAAAGTTTTTATCACTTCGGTTTCCGAACTGCCAAAGCGCGCCTATTTTGAAAACTTGATTTGCTCATATTACAAAATATACTAAAAAAAATCTCGATCCTTTTCTTTTCTTTGAAAACTATGATTATAAGAGTTTGGAAAATTCTTATTACAAAGAATGCCGACTTCGAATCCATCGTATAAATGGATTTAACTTTCTACGGTATAAACATAAAGTTGTAAAAATTAATCAAATTGGATTTTAATGTTTATAGAACATTTATAAACCATTTTAAAGGTGTTTAATGAATCCATAACACTTTTATAACTTGATTCGGAAAGTGGTTTCCTTGTGTAATATCGACGTGTATTTAACGTGACTTGTTTATACAATTGAACAACTATATTAAAACAACCAATACTTGATGATCAAAGCATAGTAAACATCCATAGCAATCGTATCACATCATCATAATATACATACATACATACATATAAACATAGAGTTTCTCACCTTTATTGGATATCAAACTTAGGAAAATGGACTATAGCTTCGCTACAATCGAATCAAAGCTTACAGAATCAAGCCTTAGACCTTTGGATAGCCACAGCCTAGTTTGGAAGAGGTGGTGCTCTCGGCCAGTGGTGATGGAGGTGGTGGCCGTGAGTTTGGAAGGTGGAGAGGAGGTGATTGCACATGGTTTTGAAGTGGATTGACAAGTATGTACATGTGTATATATTTTACTTTATTTTGGAATATTTTTCCATAAATTTGTTACATTTTTTTTCTATAAACTAGAATCCATTAAAATAGCTTGATAAGAAGAAGAAGAAGTAGAAGAATGTGTGTATAAATGAGAGGGTGGATATGTGTATTTATAAGCTAAAAGTGGAGTGAAAATATCATGATATTTACACACAAATACATCACCATTTCATCACCACCACTTCCCCCTCTCATGTCATTATCCACGGCCAAGCATGCCCTTTCCATGTATGTGTCCATGTGCTTATACTTAGGGTGTAAGAAGTTGACTTTGGTTTTACTTAAGGGTTAAGTTTTTGGGAAATATCTTAGATATTTTCTTATATATATATATATAATTGTACAGGTATATTTGTATGTATATATATGTTCATGTATATGTTAGGGTGTGTATGTGTATGTTATATATGTGCACATGACATATAAACAAGGTTGCAACAACTTTGAACAACTTCCGTTCATTAAACCATTGAAAATCGAGAAGCCGATTCTCGATTACATTTTCACTTATAAATCAATTTACATATAAATGTAAAAAAAATTTGAAAACTAATTTCTTATCATTTTTAACTAATTAAAATGATCACATTTGATTTATAAAACCATATAAATTAATATTAAATAATTGTTTACAAAAAGTGATGTTATATTGATAAAGCGATACGAATTTTCTTATATTTTCAAATCAAGTATATCTCTTTATAAAACTAATACAAATGATTTATTATCACTATATAACTAATTAAAATGAATTATTATCATTTAAAACAATTATTTGAATATTTATAATAATTATTAAATCATTAAATCTCAATTTAAATTCATAAATCAATTATTAAATATGATGCCATTATTGATGATGTCATAAATACATTTTATTTCCCAATTTTTTTATTATTTCATATTCTTGTTTAAACGGATAAATAGTTGTTGTATCCAGCTCCGTGCATGACTTCAGATAATTATAGAGCTATTTATTGATAAAACGGTTTTTAGTCATTTTATCGATATTTTTCCAAAGTATATATTTTTGTAAATACTTATTCAAAATAAGATTACCATTATTATATATTTTTCAAGGCAACATAATCTATGTTAAAAACCTTATATTTAAATATTTTAAAAATAAATAAAATTTATCAAATTGATAAATTTGCGGGTCGTTACTCGAACAGTCGATTGAATGAATTTACCAATCAACTAAATTCCCTTGTAGTTTACTAGTAGTGTTGTCCAATCGAATGATTGTACGATGTAAATAATATAAATGTGATATGGGGAACTAGTCGACTGGCATGTTATTCAGTTGACCGATAGCCTGTAGATTGCCCATGTTGAACCTAAACATGGTGCAGGCTAAGTAGAATAGCATTAAGGATTTGATTCCCACTTTATTAACTTTCTAAGAGTACATGTAACTACATGAAGCTATGTAATGTAGGGACTTTGTTTCTCACTTAGTTGACTTTTTGGAATATATGCATAATGATGCTATATAATGTTATACTCAATGCGGTGTGTGATTGTATCATAATTAAATGCTCTTATCATTATTGTTAATGCCTTCGTTGCATGTCTCCAACTTGCGGAGTATGGGGTGGAAGAAATGGAGATGTCTGCACTAGTAGGGTTTATGAATTTTATAACTACAGAGGAGTTGGATTGTTCATCGTCCCTTTTAGCTTCAGGTTGGATTATATACAACATGGAACATATTTACCTTGAGATTTTTTACTTGATCCATTGTTAGGAAGTTTACCACTGGGATTGTGTACTCGATGTGTGCCTAGGCATTATGACGTATCATGTGTGCATGACTTAAAGCAGTTTACTATTAAGAATGTTCACTCAATGTATAGTAAAACGATTAAATATTAGGACTGTATACCCGATGTATTTTTAGGTTTTCCTAATTTATGGATGTCTAACCAGTGGGTGGAAATCATTATGAGCTATTATCCGATATTAGGCATATAATAGGTTGTTAACCCATATTGTACCAATTGGATAATTTGTTGGATATAGTATACACATGCTAATGAACATCCTTAGATAGTGTAGATTAGAAATGATAGTTTAACTTCCTATTAACACCATACCACTAGTGATATTACACTCTCACCAGGCCTTGTCTGATCCGCTCAGTTTTCCCTCTTTATACCTATTATAGGATGATAAGGTAGTACGTGGTATGGTGTGGATATGATGCATGGAGGAGATGACCATGCACCCTGGAGATATATTAATATATTGTCATCCCGTATGTATCTTATTGTACTTATCAGTTAGACATATGTTTCTATTTTCAGACTTTATTTGGACATTTCTTGTATGGACCACTATTATTTTAAGCCAGTAATGATTTGGTTATTTCAGTATTTATATTTTATTCCTTTCGTTGTGAGATTTAAACATGTAGAAATGTTTAAAGTTATATTTATTTCTATACCTTATAAATCATCGAAAACCCGATGATTTGTATTTCTTGACACGACATGAGTTCAAACACCGCTTTTGGTCTTCGAATCTGTATGTCCGGAGGTGTGAGTTGTTACATTCGGTAATCAGAGCCTAAATTCAAGATTCCTTAGGGATTAGGCATGTATTGAGGGAGCGTACTTGTATATTCTAAAAATTATTTATATAACATGAATACACCTATCAGATTCCGGTAATGCTTACTATTATCTAAGGAAGTTGCTAGTAATTCATGTTTATAGATAATTGAAAAATGAGCAATCAAACTAGAAATAATTTTGGTGGGGAAACTGAGATTTTGGGCATGAACGTTCCAGTAGGGTTCTGTCAATATCTTTAGGCAAGAGGCTAGACTGAAGTTAACTCTAATGGAGGACCTACATCACAAGTACATGGTGCAGTCCCAGCACCTAAGCTTAGTTTGGAGTTTCCTAAATTATGTCGGGATTTCTAGAGTATAGATGGAAAGAATAACTTGAGGATTGAATGATTTGTTGAGACTCGAGCATAGGATAGGAATTGTGATCAGTTTTTTGCTCTGATAGGTGTGGAAGATGCGGTAAAGAGGCAATTAGCTTCATGGCACTTTCAAGGAGAAGCCTTGAACTGGTGGGATGTTGTCATTGCTAAGATAGAAGACACCTAGGTTACTTGGACTAACGTTAAGAGGCTCTTTGAAGTTAAGTCTATAGATGAGGCCAAATGGGTAGGAGAGTTAGAGAAGTTCACTTACTTGGATCATGGAGACCATACTGTCAAGGAGTATGTTAATGAGTTCAACTAACTAGAGAAATATGTCTTAGAACTTGTTAATACACAAGTGAGAATGGAAACAATTTTTTTTAATTGGTTGAATCCATCTTTGAGTGATATTGTTTTGAGCCATGTGCCTATTGGAGCTACATTCGAGAGCTTGGTTGAGACAGAGCTACTGAATTCAATTGCTAAGGAAGAACCTAAGATGGTAGAAGAGAAGCTAGTTCAGCAGAATAAATGCAAAGGTGAAGTAGGAGCTCAAGGAAAAATAAAGAAACCAAGATTCAAGTGTAAAAAGTTCCATGTTAAGGGCCATTTAGCAAAGGATTGCAAATTGAATATTACGAAGATCAAATACTATAACTGCAACCAGTTTGGACATATAAGGTGGAAGTGTTCGAATTTATCTAAGACTTCTACTCACGCGGTTCCAGCTTATTCACTTAATGTTGTTCCTAACTCAACTGCGGTTCTATTCCTGGATAAAAGGAAGAAAATCATAATGGAAAGTGTGTTAACTCTTTCTAATTTATCTATTCACACTGTATTTAACACCAGAGCATCTCACTCATTAATTTCGAGTAAGCGAGTGGATGAATTTACTTAGAGAGTAGTATAGTTATAAAAATATTATAGTATGGATTATGGAATACTGTTGGGGGAACGATCCATCTACCCATGATTTTTAAGGGTATATTTTAGAAGTAAAAAATTTGATTGTGATGCTTATGTATTAGGATTATCTTGGTTTGGCTTAATTCTGGGGATGTACTTAATGGGTTTATATAGGGTGGTGCTAGATTATGATAGGAAGGTGGTTTGTTTGGCTTCTTTTTATGGGCGCAACCTTGAGGTTTATTAACCTAAAAGTTCTATCATTTTGAGTTACTTGTATTGAGTTATTTTTATTCCCTAGACTTGTCATATAATGAGTTGGCTTTCATACATGTAGCTTGTAACTTTCGAGATGTCTTTACCAAAGTTTCTGGTCTTCCTCCTCCTAAGGGGAGAACCAATTTTGAATTTATATAGAAAAGGGTGCCTGACCTATTGCATTACAACTTAGGCATGAGGCTTCTAGAGAAAGATGCGAGCTTTGTAAAGAAGTGGATGCATTTTTAGAGAAGATTTTTACTTAGATTGGTATTTCATAATGAGGGCACTTGTTATCTTTGCTACTAAAGCAGATGGGTCTTTAAGGCTTTGTGTGAATTATCGTGAATTGAACAAGCTAACGAAGAAGAACCATTATCCACTACCATGTATTGATGATTTGTTTGGTCAGTTAGTTAGAGCAAAGATATTCAATCAGCTTGACTTGGCTACTGATTCCATCAGTTGCATGTGGCCGAGGACAGTATTCAGAAAATTACTTTTTATACACCTAATGGAATTTATGAGTGATTTGTCTTGCAGTTTGAACTGACCAATGCATCAACATATTTTGTCGACTTCATGGGTGGATTCTGCAGTGCGTTCTTGAATAGGTTCTTGGTGGTATTTGTTGATGTTATACTTATATATTTGAAAAGCCGGGAAGAGCACAAGTTGCATTTGGGATTAGTTCTTAATACCGTGTGTAGGCATAAGCTAAAAGAAATATTTTCCAAATGTCACTTTTGTCGAAAGGAGGTTCAGTTTCTAGATCAAGTTTTTTCCCAGCAGGGATTTTAAATTGACCCAAGTAACGTAATTACAGTCCAAGATTGGCATGTAACAAAGAATGCCATGGAGATAAGAAGTTTCTTTGGTTTGGCTTGTACCAACGAATGCCATGGAGGTAAGAAGTATCTATAGTTTCGCCTAATACTATAGGAAGTTCATTAAAGACTTCGTAAAGATTTCTACGTTGTTGACACTCCTTGTTAAGAATAATTTAATTTTCTTATGGAACTCAAAGCACGAACATGGTTTTATTAAGCTAAAGGAGTTATCGACTAGTGCACTTGTATTAGTACTCCATGTTGGCTCGAAACCGATTACTGTATATACCGATGATTGCATTATTGGACAGGGCATTGTTTTGACATAGGAAGGTAGAGATGCTTGCTACGCTAATCGGTGGTTGAAAGTAGACGAGAAAAATTATCCAACTCATAACCTTTAGTTAGCAGCTATTGTTTTTACCCTTAAATCTTTGAGGCATTACCTTTTAGTGGAACAATTTGAGTTATTTACAGATCCCGAGTCCCTAAATTATTTGTTCTTCTAAAAATATTTGAACTTGAGGCAATTGAGATGGATGGATTTCCTAGCATCATACGACTTAATTATCTCATATATGACGGGTAAAGGAAGTATTGTAGTTGATGCCTTAAGTAGGAGACATGCGATGATAAGCTCTATGCTTTTAGAGAGGAAGCATTTAGAGTTTATCTCTACAATTAATTTCTGACCTTCATCAAACCTTGCACCAGGATTGTTAGTAGCTTTATATATCCAGCCATCACTTGTGAACTGTATTGGTTTGATTCATAAAAAAGAAACAAAGTTGTTGGTTATTTTTGAGAAGCTGAATTGAAGTTAGAAATCGAGTCATTTGAATTGTTATACATTGATTATAAAGGATGGCTACATAGGAATGGTAGATTGTGCTCCTCTTATTGAGGGGACGGTTGAATTGGTATAAAGGAATCCCATCGTTCTAGGATGACCATTCATCTTGGTGGCGACAAAATATATCGAGACATAAAGAGGGTATTTTAATGGCAAGTATGAAGACACATGTGGTGGAGTTTGTTTCAAAGTGTGTGACATGTCAGAGAAAAAAGGAAGAGCAGAAAAAGCCTAGTGGATTATTACAGCCTTTGGACATTCCACTGTGGAAACGGGATAACATTTATATAGACTTTGTTAATGGCTGCCTAGGGGTAGAAGGGGAAGTGATAGTGTTTGGGTCATTGTCGATGAACTGCCCAAATGAGCTCACTTTATTCTGATTAGGAGTAAGAGGATAGCCGCATTTTTGGCAGCCTTATATGCGAAGGAGGAAGTTCGACTACAAGGAGTTCCTTCCAGTACTGTCGATAACTGAGATCCACATTTTACTAGTGAATTTTGGAGGAGTCTTCTTGAGGCCTTGGGCACTGAACTAAACTTGAGTACGGCCTATTAACCATAGATGAATGGACCAAAGAGTAGGTGAATTAGGTGATGGATTTGCTGTGGATTTCTATTTTGGATTTGGAGGTTCTTAGGAAGATCACTTGCTCTTAGTACAGTTCACATATAATAACAGCTATTAAGCAAGTATTGGAATGACACCATTTAAGGCATTGCATGGGAGGCCATATAGATCTCCATCTTGTTGGATGGAAACTATAGATTGGATTATTTTTGGGCCAGACAAAATAAGAGAGACTTCAAAGAAAGTAGATTTGATCCATAGGAGGTTGATGACTGTACAAGAAAGTCAGAAAACATATGCTGAGTGGAGATGCATGAAGTTTGAGTTTGTTATAGGCGACATGGTTTTTGTGAAGGTTTCATGCTTAGACATGTTATGAGGTTCGGTAGTTTGGGAATGTTGCGAATTTTGTAGGGCCCTTTTTGATTTTGGAAAGATTAAGTAAGTTAGTTTATAGGGTGGAGTTTCCTGAAAAGTTAGTATGAGTTCATAATGTTTTCCAAATGTCGAACTAGAGAAAGTGTTTACATGATTCAACTACCGTGCTCGAGGCGAGTCAGTTGGAAGAAGTTGAAGTAGAGAGAGTAAGTTGTTTGTCGTGCACCTATCCCTATTATTGAGCATGGTAATAAGGTAATTAAACTGATTAAAGTCGAGTGGGGAAACGATACGACTAAAAGGACATGGGAGCAAGAGGAGAAAATTGGAGCTTCCCCTTCATCGCTAATTTTCGGTATGTTCTCTATTTTATTTGCTTTATTAAATCTAGAAATTGGATGGTGTGGTATTCTTTGTTGTGTGAGTTATGGCTGCTATATGACTTAACTTATTGTATATCAGGTTGCATCATATAAAATTATTAGTATATTTTTGGATGTTTTGCATCCATGCCTAAATGTCATTATCTTGTATTCATATAGGAATTGCATTAGTATTTATGCATTTATCACCTGCAATATTAATGACATATGTTGGTTGATGGACACACATTGTTTATTTGCACTTATCTGCCATTCTTATTGCTACTACTATAATTTTCATCGAAGAAGTTAGAAGTGCAACTTGACCATGGCAATAAGTAGTCCCAAAAACAATAGTGTTGATGCCAATAATGTGCTATCGCCATAATTGACCTCGGAGACGAACAACGTAAGGAGCCAAGAATGTCGCAAATCATCCATACCACCTGTGGTCGACATCAACTTTCACTAATATAGCTGTTGACTACAACCCTCACTATTCAATGGTTCACTTCTTCAAAGGAATGATGGTGTTGAACCCCATCAAAGTCGCGGTCCTCCTATGAAGTTGAAGTTGAAGTTCTACGAGGTCGTCAATCAAGCATTACTGCATATCAACAAAGCTAAGGTAGATGGAATGCTTAATCAACGGCGCCTCTTATCAACTCCACTGATAGCTGACGCCGCTTGTAATCATTGCTGATAAGTAATGGTGCTACATCCCTATAGATAATGTTTCCATCATAGCATCACCGCCCTTAAAAACGTCATCCAAATAGGATCGCCTATTATTGACGTCGCAAATGATCACACCGCACTTCATCTTTTATGTTAGTTTGCGGAAGATGCATCTCAAGGCTAATTTAACACTGGAGGAGAGGAGATTAGTGTTTACTAATTTTTGTGAATCTTTTTAAATTCTTTTAAGATTATAATTAAACAATGCAAAATCAACAAGCACAGATACAAACATAGGCAGATACAGTAAAAAAAAAGGTAAAGAATGGAGGATCACACCAGAAATTTTTATACTAGTTTGGAGTTACCCTACATCCCGTCCCGTACAATTTCTTGTACATATTTCTTTTCAAATATCAAAGTTAATAAAATCTCGATTTCAAGGCTACGAGACACACCCTCCAGATTTTTCGAGCTCTGGGTACACTCACTGGATTCGGACGAGACACCAACACACCCACTTGGATTCAAATGGGACACCAAGCACACCCACTTGATTTAGACGAGACACAAGCACACTCACTTGGACTTCAGGGACATCAAGCACACCTAAGAGTATAAGGTTTTGATTTGGTAGAATTTACAGACTTAGTTTGTTGATCTTGAATACAAATGATCCTAAAACCTCTTGAATAGCACTTTGATCTTGTTTTGAGTGATAGAGATGAGAGTGATCATAGAGTAATTGATAGAGAACCAAATCAATAGAGTTTGAGTTTGATTTTGATTAAATTTGAGAATATTTTGAGTAAATTATCTTTAAAAGAGAGTAAAAGAGGAGAGAAAGAATGAGAAATTAGTTTAAAAAATTCGTTGGAAAATCCTCCTATTTATAGAGAAACAACGATCATGTCCATTCGCGAAAAGATATGACGAAAAGACACTTCCATTCAAATTTGAATTTTGAAAAATTTCGGCCTATATGTCGACATACACTATAGGGATATGTCGACATACCTTTTGTATTTTTGAAAAACACTTTATAATTATTATTTTGTAAATATGAAGCTTCGTAAAATATTTTGAAACTTTGTACAGTCATCTAAACATAGTTTATACATATTTTAATCATATCAAAACTAAAGAAAACTTTATAAAAATATTTTGAAATATTTTTTATTATGTAAAGGTTTTAAACATGAGTTTCTTTTGAAAAAAATATATATAAAGTACAAGTGAATATATATTTAAAATCAAAGTAATAATAAATGTTATAATGTACTTATAAACATTTAGAAAGCATAAAACTAAAACTATAACAAAGTATAATAGATTTAAAAGTATATTTAAAATATAAAATACTTAAAAACATAGTTACCCAAAATATATTAATCTTGTAATTAAAACTAAAAGTTAGAAATCATTTGTAGGTCGTTTTAAAGGATCATTTTGAAAAGAGGGATTCTTTAAAATTATTTTTGAAATTTAGAATGTTTGAAAACCATTTAAAATCAGAGAATAGATTTTAAAACCTTTTTGGAAAATGAAGAGAGAGATCAAAGAAGTGCTATCAGGGTTTTAACAATAATCTATGACTCTATAACTTATCTGGATATCTTGAATCTTCAATACTCATTAGTATTCAATCTCTAACTCTTGAATTTCTATATCAACCTCTTGAATCTGCTCTTGATACTATACAGTCTTCTAAATCAGCACTTGTCTATTATCCTGCACTACATACTATATATAACTCGATAAAAACATTAGTATCTATATTTATCTGATGTCATATGGTTGTTGTCATTAAAACTAAGGCCTAAGGTGCTAACATTTTATACAGCGCATCTCATCAACATTTGGAAGACGTCACGTATCTATATAAGCAGTGTTGATAGTGAACGCTATCAATGTCCATGGAGCTATCAATGCTATCTTCTTGCTTCATACATGCATTGATTCAAGCTGGTGTCATCACCCATTCATGAGGGATGTTGACCATCATGACAAAAGCCATCAATGCCATAGTTCCTTAATTTCGAATGTCTCCACCAAAGAAGTAAAGTCGAAGCCCGACGCTATACAACATCAAAGTCGCCAAAGCCGTTGCCAACATTATCGCCAGAGCTATTGCTGAAGCATGTCGATGCCTAAAGCAATGCTACTTGTCCTCTATAAATATGGACATAGGGGTGACATTTTGGGAGATTTGGATTTTCTTCCCACTTCTTACATTTTCAACTTTGTAAAGGATGGATTGATTTGGGGATTTTTGCCACTTGTAATACTTAAACTTTGTACACATAGGATTTGGATATTGAACCATTTCAGAGCCTATTGACTCGATTTGAACGTGAGACTTGCATATTCATTTGATTTTGAATTAAGACTTGAACATCGACGTGTATATTGACTTGAATATCAACTCGCACCTTAACTTGCCTATTGACTGGTACCATCTATGATGTTTAACATGATTTTGGTAACACAACTAAGAATAGAGGTGAATGCATACTTCACCTTAATGACTTCGACTAGCTTCAACTAAGCCTCTCCTTGAATTGACATTACTTTCTAACACTTTTTGGGGTTAACGAATTTATTCGTTAACATTTTTGACGCTATAAGGAGGGCTCGAACTTCTGACTTTGTTAAAACCCTAAGTAGAACTACCATAGCCTGCATATTTAGGGCTTAAAGGACTTGCCCATCCAAGCATATCCCTTTATTCCCGATCAACCTACTTTTGATTGCATCAACTAAGTCATGCCAATTAACCATGTTAAGATGTCTGAACAAGTATCCTCAAAGCCTCGAACAACTAAGCCCAGTTACCTAGTCACTAATGATTCCCGACTTCATGAAGAACATGTATCAAGAGTCCAAGCACTGCAAGTCATGGAAAATAAAAGAAGACAAGTAGCATCTTATAACCCAGACAAATGAAGCGTGAATCCGCTCTATCTAGGGCCGTCACCGATCTTTGCCCTAGGAAGACAGTGCAAGAAGGATGACATCTTCTTGAAAATAAGAAAAGAGAACCAAATCAAAGTCAAGGGGGCCATTTTTGAAAGAGAAATAACAAAGGATTTTGATCGACTCACTAGGAGGTGAGAGAATATTCTTAACAACTCTCAAGGATTAGATCAAACTCGGGACTCTTTAAAAAGAAAGCCTATAATGGAAGCTGAGGAGTGTATCATGCATAAGAGAGATAAAAGGAATTCTGAAGCATCAACTTCTAAAAGATCATGACTTTCAAAGAACTACACTCTTACCACTTCCTATGATAACATTTATCTCTTGACTAAAGTTGAACTCAACTATTGGCCTTCACAAAAGAGGAGACCCAAGTTTGAACATAATCATGGAGGATTATATATTCACTATCATCTTGCAAATGGCCATGACACTAACTAATGTAGGAGCTTGGAAGGGATGATCATTAATTTTCAAGGGCAAGTAAACTTGATGAATTTATAAAGAGATGCTAAACAAGTTATACAATAATAGAAGGTTCTTCAAATAAGTGAATATACATGGTTGAGGAGAAATATTCTCTTAATATAATAAAAATGCCTAAACCACTACCTAAGATGGTTGTAAGGGGCAAAAGCCTATGATCCTGCTAAGATGGCCTGGCCAAAGCACCTCCTAGAGAGAGGATGGCGTAAGCCCTTGGTCCTATCTGAAAGGGCCTAACCACAACACCGACTAAGCCTTCGGCCCCGCTTACATGGTCTAGTCGGAGCATAGGCCCTTAACCCTGTCTCCATGGCCTGGTTAAGGCACCTCCCAAAAGGAGGCCGGAGTAATCCTTTGGTCTCGCTTGGAAATAGGTCTGTCCATGGTATCTACAAGCATTCAACCCTTGTCTACGTGGCTTGGTTAGAGCGCCTCCTAGAGGGAGGACCGATACGCCTTTGGCTTGACCAAAGTGCAATACCAAACTTCATTGCCATCATCAAAGGCCTCACTAAAGTGCCTCCTAGAGGGAGGTCGATAAGACTTTGTTCCTGCTTAAAGATAGCTAACCAAATGCATCGGACAGCAGACCTAAATCGCCACTTAAGACGGTGATAAACTATAACGACCCGCAAATTTACCACTTTGATAAACTATATTTATTTTTAAATATTCAAATATAAGGCTTTATAACATAAGATATGAGGATCTAAACCCTAATAAATAATGATAATACTTGTTTAAAAGGAGTAGAAACAAAAGAAGGATATTTAGATTTTTCGTCAAAAACGACGAGAAATCAGTTTTCAGTAAATTTGAGATTATCTCAATAATCGCGCATGACTTTGGATAGGTACACTTATTTATCTAAATAAGTGAGAATATGAAATAAAATAATTTATTTTATTTTGGAAATAAAAAGTAATTAGGATATTACCATAATAATTAGTAATTAATTTATTGGATTAAATCAAGATTTAATAATTTAATAATTCATTTTATATATTATAAAGTGATAGGAAATAGATTATAATGATTCATAAAATGTTATGATCATGCTTAGAAAAGATAACACTAGTTGTAACGTTATTGAGATTTGACAGCGTAAATCCGCAGCACTTTTTGTATATTCAATATCAAGTATTTTATAATTAATCCAGGTAGTTTAACTGATATAAGATTTTTGAAATATGATTTGTAAACTTTGTTTACACTTGTATAAAGGTGAGTATATGATAAAATATGTGACAGATAAAGAGAATAAAAATACGTTGTAAAACGTTGCGTAAAACGTCGCGTAGAAGTCGCCAAACGTCACCAGAATGTCGTATAACCTTTATATGAGTTAACGAAACCTCAAATGGTTCCCACCCACATAAAGTAACGTGTATAAGAGTGTGTGGAAGGGTGTGGGCCATGTGTAGGCATGTGGGGGGTATGGTGTAGCTTGATTTGACATAAAGCAAGAGGTATGGTGCATTAATGCAAGCATGGAAGTAGTTACATCTCATTGAATCAAGCAAAGGGGTACACACGCATTTAATGGGTACAAAGGAGTGTGTGTAACATGTAATGGAGGGTAGGTGTCATGTGGGTAAGGTAGGGTGTGATGCGATGGAGGGTACGATGCATTAATGGAGGGTATGAAGCATTTAATGGAGGGTATAGTGGTGTAAGTTATGTAGAAGCTTCCTGATGGGACATCCATGATTCGAATGTATGTTGGGGGTGTAGGAGAGGACGACATGGTGTGGGTGATGTGACATAAAGCATCGATGTGACAAAAAGTGGCGATGTGACATAAAGCTAAGATATTTCCTAAGGTTTGCCTATAAATACTCCCTCCTCTCTCTCATTTTCACTTTGTTTCTTCTTCATTTTCTCTCTTATCCCTCTCAAGCTCTCAAGCATCATTAATGGCTTCCATGCCATGAATCAAAGAGAAAACAGTTGAAAAACTAGTTAAAACTTAGATCCAGCCATGGATCTAAGCTTCTTGAAGCGTTCCGGAGCCAACTAGCTTGGTTTCGTCGTCGTCGGAGTTAACCAACTCCATATACATGCCATGTCCGAAAGTTTCAAAGTCAAGATAGAGTTTGGGAAGCTCCGGTGAAGGAAAAAAGCAAGGGTAGGTTAAGTCGGAGTAAAGGCGTGAAGCACCGGAGGAGTGTGGAAGCAAATAGAAGAGCAAAGTTTGAAGTTTTGTCTTGGTTTATGTCAAGGCCGAACCACATAGTGTTGGGGAGGAGATTGGAAGCTTGACAAGGAGTGAAAGCGATGGCGAATTCATTTGGAGAAAGCTTGGGATGGACGGAGCTTGATTGTAAGAACACTTCGCCGCTTAAAGTTTAGCCTTATGATTATAAAGTGATATTAATGCTTAATTAATATGGGTGCAAGTTAGTAAGACACACTTCACCTCTTTAGCTTAGATTTATGATTAATAAGTCATAATGAGTATAACTTGTAAATATGAACATGTTTGGAAAGTTAATTAACAAGTTATAAAAAGTTTGTAAGCAAACTTGAAAAGTTAGTAAGCAACTAGTAAAGAAAAGTTAGTAAACTTGGTTGTGTTGATTTTCTAATCTTTGGATGATAACATTGGATGTTATATGGATGATTAACTGATTTGGTTGTGTTAATGGTGTGATATTATATGGTAAGTATAAATAATACACCTATGTTAGTTTGACATGTTTATATGTTAATATCATGACTTTTAAAAGGAATTCCAAGTCACGTTTCACATATATTAATATGTGTACAAACGGAAAGGGTTAAGCCTCTTTAAAATAAAAGAGAAAAAAGATTTGAAATGGGTTTTAAATCATAGAAAAGTATGAATATAATATTATAATAATATAATATTATAAAAGATAAAATATTGGAAAATAATATTTTACAAGTTGAAAAAGTAGAAATAAATGGTTATAATAATTATAATCATTTATAAGTGTTTTGGAAGTACCCCGGGAAGGTTCCAGAACAATTCACCAAACGGTCAAAAATGGGCACTTTCAGGAGTGACAATTCGCGGTTATGCGACCTGTAATTTCGAACGAAAGTGTAAAATGCGTTTCAAGTCGGAATAACTTGAAATGGGAAACGTTTTGTCCGTAAAGTTACTAGCTTTCAAATGGATTCGAAAAGTTAATTTTACGATTTGAAAATCTCAAGTTATGAGTAAAACAGTTTTCAAAAAGGTCGTTGTAAGAGCGGTTAAATCCAGATTTTTACAAGTAGAGTTTTATAATTCTGAAAATTATGAAATAAATTTCTTAATTAATTATTAATATAATAATGAGGTTTTGGAAGATAAAAATGAGTTTATACTTAATCAAAAGTATAATTATGGAAAATGACCTAGTTAATCACTATTCACTAGCGATTAAGGAATTATATTTTGAAATTATGGAACCGGAAGGAGTTTTTGACCCAAATCTTTTATGAATAACTTCATAATAATTAATTATGATTTTTAAGATTTATTTGGGAATTTTCTAAAGACTTAGAAAAATGGTCAAATTCTATAGTCAAATGAATTGTTTAAAAAATAAACAATATTTGGAAATAAGCTCGGAAGTGGCATTAGACTTCGAGGTATGGAAGCGACTGTTATTTAAAGGATATAGAATGTGATCGAACCAAGGTCTGAGAGGAAATAGTTCCCCAACTTGGAAGGCCTCATCGTTTGTTGATTAATAACTGAGTTTGAAATCGAAGACTTAAGTTATGAATGAGGTATTATCTTTGAATGAGAATTAAAGTAAATAACAGAAAGGGGTATGCGGTAATACCTAAGAGTAAATCTTGTCCCTCCAGTGAGATCTGAGAAAGTAAACAAGGTAGTTAACAGGATGGGAAATCCATCCGACCTTGTTTATTTCATAGACGAGGGGTGGAGCGGATCAAAAGGTATATCCAGTACTTGTCAAAGATCATGTAAAAGTTTTGACAAGATAAAGAAAAAGGAACTGGATAAGCAAAAAGGAATTGGAACTTGATTGTTGTGATGTTAAGTTAGGTAGTTTTCTGGGTGTCGATCTGATGTTGGTTTAGTCCTTCGGGGTTTGCACTTGGGAAATTATTCTCTTAATGTTTTACAATCAGGAACTAATTCTAATTGGGAAAAAGGGGTTAAGCAATTAAATTTAATGAGGCTTAATGATTATGTATACACATATACACATTTTATTTCGATAATTGATGTCGAAGGAACCAGGGTCAGATTTAGGGTAATGTCCCGATCTGAAGACCACTTCGAATCAATGAACGGCGTTCTAGAAATGGACAAATAATTGACGAAACCGAGAAGGAAAATCTCTATGAGGTTGAAGTCCGGAGATCTTCTACGGCAAGCGGGTTGCTTGTTGATAACCTCGGAGCTGCTCCCAAGGTAAATGAATATCAGTGATTCCTTGTTGTGGGATCTGCGATGATGCAAGGGCTGCGGCTACTGCGATTAGGGATGTAGTAGGTTAGTGTCTTCGGTTCATCCTTTACCTGGATGACTTGCATGGGAGAATGTCTGACAAAGCATTTCCAATGATTATGAACGTTGAATTTTACAAACGTACATCTGTTTGGTGGCGGAGAAGGCAACTTCTCTTAGCTTAACACCCTTCTCTGAAACGTACGAGCACGGAGGTTGTATTTTTGTGGGAGTCAATTAGTAATTAGCGGATCTGGCAATGTGGTATTCAGAGTGAATGCGCTGGAATGAAAAGGTAATGCGTTACCTCGAGCCTCATCAAATGGGGAGTGATTGAAATAGGGCGTGCGACAAGATGAGTCATGGTTTAGCACCCATGAGAATGCCCGCATTTTCCTTTTTAGACAGAAAACTAATTTCCCTCTATATGTCGGGATTTAAAGTATGTGGTATGAGCGCACTCGGAAGGTCGGAAACGACCGGGGAAAATGGCATATTCGGTCTATCGGATGGATAGGCAGTCTTGTTTAGGCATTGGGTGGGGAACCCACAGCCAGTTGCATCCCTCTAGAGGTGTAATGTACGGAAGGTAGTCCCTTAGCTTGGTTGCTAGTATGGAATCCAATAATCCATTAAGAGCCTTGTACGATTTTGATTGTAGACCAAATGCTGGAACTTAATGAATGTAACAATTTCAGCTAAGATTCATAGGTTTACTTGAAAAGCACTTTCAATATAATGTCATTAAAAAAATATCTCCTATTTTTGGCGTAATCATTTTATGGTTATCATAAGCGAAAAACGCGTTCAGTGTTTTTATCCTGCGTGGTCTTATGAGATACCTTTTGTTTGCAAAATACGGATTTCTAGTTTGGCGTCCAATTATGACACTGTCACATTTGGGATTATGTTCTTACGCTGGTTTTTCTAAGCCTGATCCAGGTGTTTTCAACACTCGGGTCAGTATCGAGTGATTTCAGGATTAGCTATGCAAGCCGAGAAGCGGGAAGGCTAAACTTGGGGAGATTCTTGGATAGGGATCATATGGGATCGCGTTTGCTTTGGCGTAGTGCAACATGATAGGAGGTTCGAGCTTTCCAGAGGAGTGCTGGATATCTGCATCTACGTATGGGCGTAGTCTTATTACTTATGCATGCCATGTTTGTTGTTGTTTATCTATTTCAGCAATTGCAAGGACATAGTTTACAACTATCCAGGCTGATCATAGGTTAGACTCTGGTTGATATGTTTTTAAATGTTTTCCGCTGTAAAGATATTGTTCAATATTATATTTTCTCCATGCGTTGTGAGATTCTGTTCTATTCCACCGTGTTATTTTGTTCTATTCTTGTTTCTTTTATTTCATCCTTAATGAGTCAGTTTTTCATGTCTTGGGAATTCATGACAGAGGAGTATCAGTGCAGATTTTCGGGATGCGAAAAATCGGGTCGTTACAACTAGTATCAGAGCATTGGTTAAGCGACAACCGAGGCTTGATTGGGTGAATGTCTCATCAGATATAGGATTAGTAATATCCTAGGACGAGTTACTCGTTAGAGATAGGGATAATAATACCCTAGAACGAGTCTGGGTGTGTGTGTGTCTATATATATATGAGCGTGTATTTTTTATTTTGATATATAAAATGATTTTTCATGGTAAATGAAATAATTTTACCTTAGAATTATATTATATCTTTTAAAAGGAATGATAGCAATATCATTTATTGATTGATGTGATTAGCGTTGGTTTAAATTTAAAAGAGCGGATTGAAGTTAGACATTTAATCTAAGTCTGGACAGATTGTGATTAGAACTTCACAGTTCGACTATAAGTTTTCGGTAAATGACACTAAGTTAGTTAGGATCACACATTAAACCGAGATTAGGTTGATAATCGTGGATAGAATAAGATACTGTATCTCTGACCGGGGTTACAGGTAATCAATTTATTTTGATACGCTTAGCTTTGTATTATTAAGGATTGATTGATGTATGATGGTTGCTTATTAAATATAAAATTGGAACCTGGACATCTTGTGACTAGAATCTCACAATTTGACTATAAGATGTTCAGAGATAAGTTAAGACACTTGGACCAAAATAGAAGCAGTAGACTTGGTCAACGACGAAAACTATGATATACACTTTGCCGACATGCTTTGTTCTGAGGAAGGGAGTGATATGGGATCACCGATCCAGCTAGTTCCGATGCAAAGGACTATTCAGGATTTCGCTTAGAGGATTGGTCGGGATTTCCATCCAAGCCAATGGTAGGTTATGAGTGGGTTGAGCCATGGGTAGACGACTCCGAGACACCAGTTGCCGATATAGACTCCGACACAGTGAAGGACCGGGATACATGAAGGAACCTTATGAGGAGGCATGGTTAAGCGGTGGTGAGGCGATCATTTTTCTAGAGGATGCATTTGCCCAGTGGCAGCAGCTGTACATGGATGCACATTCCCAGACCAGGGAAAACGATTCAGAGTACATGCAAGAGGAAGAAGACGTCGGCAATCTTGCTGACATCGAAGATCTGGAAGAAGGATCTGATACCGAATCAGAGTCCGTGTCAGAATCAGAGGCAGAGGAGGAGTTCGAGGTTGATGAGTTTGGAAATGAAGTTTGAGTAGGATAGATTAGCAGACTCATGTATCATTATAACCGATAGGCTATGGTAGCATTATGTAGTAAAAACCTTTGTGTTGAATGTTCTTTTTATTAAGGCTATGAAGTAGAAGAAAAATGTAACAAGTTGCGAAAGTAAAACAGTTCTCTTTATATCTATATGCACTTGTCTAGAAGGATAAATAGTTTTCTCGTAAAAACGTAAGGAACTACGGATAAGAGTTTTTCAAAGATTAAGAAATCTAAAATTGGTAAAAGATAACAACACCTTTAGTTAATAAAATGACTAGCCCTTATTTGTACAAAGAACAAAAGTTTGAATAACGATCACCTTGTGAATTCAATTTCACGATTTGACTAAAAGGTGTTTTATAACAGTTGTGATATGAAAGATCAATAAAAATTATTAAGATAATAAATTGATAAAGACATTTTGAAAAGTCATACTCTATAGAGAATAAGTTGTAAATATAGAATTTATAAAAATTTTGAGAAAATGAAATCATAACGATATTATTTTCAAAGTTTTGAAAAATATGGAAAGGTCGGTAAGCAAGTCTCAATTTGTTTGTTGATGATTGAAATAATCTTCTGAGTATTGGTATGATGTTTGTTTCGGCAATCGAGATCGTATACATAGTGGATTATCCTCTTTGTCAGTGGGCAATTGAAAACAGGTTCAGTATGGAAAAATCCTAAAGATAATAAATAACTTATTAGGGTTATAAAAAGGTATAGTAATTTCAAAGTAGAAATTAGAAAAAGAAGAAAAAGTTTAATGATGATTAGTTCGAGTGTCTCGAAAGTAGCAAAAAATGGGTAGGAGATTGTGTTCAGATGGTAAGCACTTCTCTTGAGTATATCCCTCATTGTTAAGGGAATGTAAAGATACTATTGATAATACCCAGATTCTAGTTTTTTTGGAAATCCTTGATCTATACCATTTTGGGATAATTTATACGTATTTTAAAAGATAACCAAGTATGTATAATGTGCAGGAATCACTTCATCGCATTTTGGTCGGTTGAAAATTCGAGTACAGAGCTTGAGGTGTTTACACCAGTATGAAAGAGTATGGATAACTTAATTCTTGATGGAAAATGTTGATAAGAATATTTGAGTAGGATGCTTGAGTTTTCTATCATAGTTGAGCGCTATGTAAGGAAAGCAAAGGACACGAAAATAAGAAGTCTGATCAGTGTTCCTCACTAAAGGATCAAGGGATCGGTAATAGTTCGGAAAGGATAGTTGTGAATTTGGATAGTATATCAAATCATACAGGTTGCGTATGGATGGTTTATATACATTATACGAGAAGAAAGTTAGCTCTCGTCATATTTTCCAATCTTGGTAATTTCGAGGATGAAATTCTTTTAAGGAAGGGAGAATGTAACTACCCGCAAATTTATCACTTTGATAAACTATATTTATTTTTAAATATTCAAATATAAGGCTTTATAACATAAGTTATGAGGATCTAAATCCTAATAAATAATGATAGCACTTGTTTAAAAGGTTTAGAAACAAAAAAAGGATACTCAGATTTTACGTCAAAAACGACGAGAAATCATGTTTCAGTAAATTTGAGATTTTCTCAACAATCGCGCACGAGTTTGGATAGGTACACTTATTTATCTAAATAAGTGAGAATATGAAATAAAATAATTTATTTTATATTTGAAAATAAAAAGTAATTCGGACATCATCATAATAATTAGTAATTAATTTATTGGATTAAATCAAGATTTAATAATTTTATAATTCATTTTATATATTATAAAGTGATAGGAAATAGAATATAATGATTCATAAGAAGTTATGATCATGCTTAGAAAAGATAACACTAGTTGTAACGTTATTGAAATTTGACAGCGTAAATCCGCAGTACTTTTTGTATATTCAATATAAAGGATTTTATAATTAATCCAGGGAGTTTAAGTGATATAAGATTATTGAAATATGTTTTGTAAAATTTGTTTACACTTGTATAAAGATGAGTATATGATAAAATATGTGACGGATAAAGAGAATAAAAATACGTTGTAAAACGTTTCATAAAACGTCGCGTAGAAGTCGCCAAACGTCACCAGAATGTCGTATAACCTGCATATGAGTTAACGAAACCTCAAATGGTTCCCACCCACATAAAGTAACGTGTAGAAGAGTGTGTGGAAGGGTGTGGGCCGTGTGTAGGAGTGTGGGGGTATGGTGTAGCTTGATTTGACATAAAGCAAGAGGTATGGTGCATTAATGCAAGCATGGAAGTAGTCACATCTCCTTGAATCAAGCAAGGGGGTACACACGCATTTAATGGGTACAGAGGAGTGTGCGTAACATGTAATGGAGGGTAGGTGCCATGTGGGTAAGGTAGGGTGTGATGAGATGGAGGATACGATGCATTAATGGAGGGTATGAAGCATTTAATGGAGGGTATAGTGGTGTAAGTTATGTAGAAACTTCTTGATTGGACATCCATGATTCGAGGGTATGGTGGGGGTGTAGGAGAGGACGACATGGTGTGGTGATGTGACATAAAGCATCAATGTGACATAAAGTGGCGATGTGACATAAAACTAAGATATTTCCTAAGGTTTGCCTATAAATACTCCCCCCTCTCTCTCATTTCACTTTGTTTCTTCTTCATTTTCTCTCTTATCTCTCTCAAGCTCTCAAGCATCATTAATGGCTTCCATGCCGTGAATCAAAGAGAAAACCGTTCAAAAACTAGTTAAAACTTAGATCCGACCATGGATCTAAGCTTCTAGAAGCGTTTCGGAGCCAACTAGCTTGGTTTCATCGTCGTTGGAGTTCACCAACTCCACATACATGCCATGGCCGAAAGTTTCAAAGTCAATATGGAGTTTGGGAAGCTCTAGTGAAGGAAAAAAGTACGGTTAGGTTATGCCGGAGTAAAGGTGTGAAGCACCGGAGGAGTGTGGAAACAAATAGAAGAGCAAAGGTTGAAGTTTTGCCTTGGTTCATGTCAAGGCCGAACCACATAGTGTTGGGGAGGAGATTGGAAGCTTGATAAGGAGCTAAAGCGATGGCGAATTCATCCGGAGAAAGCTTGGGAAGGAGGGAGCTTAATTGTAAGAACACTTCGCCGCTTAAAGTTTAGCCTTATGATTATAAAGTGATATTAATGTTTAATTAATATGGATGCAAGTTAGTAAGACACACTTTACCTTTTTAGCATAGATTTATGATTAATAAGTCATAATGAGTATAACTTGTAAATATGAACATGTTTGGAAAGTTAATTAACAAGTTATAAATAGTTAGTAAGCAAACTAGAAAAGTTAGCAAGCAACTAGTAAAGAAAAGTTAGCAAACTTGGTTGCGTTGATTTACTAATCTTTGGATGATAACATTGGATATTATATGGATGATTAAATAATTTGGTTGTGTTGATGGTGTGATATTATATGGTAAGTATAAACAATACACCTATGTTAGTTTGACATGTTTATATGTTAGTATCATGACTTTTAAAAGGAATTCCAAGTCATGTTACACATACATTAATATGTGTACAAACAGAAAGGGTTAAGCCTCTTTAAAATAAAAGAGAAAAAGGATTTAAAATGGGTTTTTAATCATAGAAAAGTTTGAATATAATATTATAATAATATAATATTATAAAAGATAAAATACTGGAAAATAATATTTTATAAGTTGAAAAAGTAGAAATAAATGGTTATAATAATTTATAAGTGTTTTGGAAGTGTCCCGGGCAAGTTCCGGAACAATTCACCAAACGGTCAAAATTGGGCACTTTTCGGAGTGACAGTTTGCGGTCAGCGGCCTGTAATTTCGAACGGAAGTGTAAAATGCGTTTCAAGTCGGAATGACTTGAAACGAGAAAAGTTTTGTCCGTAAAGTTAATAGCTATCAAATGGATCTGAAAAGTTAAGTTTTCGATTTGAAAATCTCAACTTATGAGTAAAACAGTTTTCAAAAATGTCGCTATAAGAGCGGTTAAATCCATATTTTTATAAGTAGTGTTTTATAATTCTTAAAATTATGAAATAAATTTCTAAATTCATTATTAATAAAATAATGTGGTTTTGGAAGATAAAAATGAGTTTATACTTAATCAAAAGTATAATTATGGAAAATGACCTAGTTAATCACTATTCACTAGCGATTAAGGAATTGGATTTTGAAATTTTGGAGCTGGAAGGAGTTTTTGACCCAAATCTTTTATGAATAACTTCATAATATTTAATTATGATTTTTAAGATTTATTTGGGAGTTTTCTAAAGACTTAAAAAACACTACGCCATAGATTGCATACTGCAACACCCAAGAAGTGATGTAGGAAGTGCCAAAAAATGTTGCTGTAGGCTAAAAAAGGGCAAAGGCAACACTTTCTCGGTGATGCATTTTGCCGCGTTGCCGCAGACCTCAAAGGCAACATTTTGACTATCTAAGGCAACATAAGAAATATTCTTGCAATAGAACCCTATTTGGGTCTATAGCAACATCCATAGGTGTCTGTAGCAACATTCCAAAATGTTGCTATAGATATTAACTTTCTGAATTTGTGGGACCCACAATGTAGAGCATATTTGATTTTTTAATAGAAATAAATATTTATTTAATAAAATGCTATTGCACAGAATTTGATATTCAAACAGTAATTTATTTAAATGAATATTTTATTTCAACATTTGAAATAGTACCCGTGACCACTTTCTACCATATTCGCCAAACAAACCACAAAACCCAAACCGCTTCACTGCACCACCATCACCCGAGAATCAATCACTCCTTCACTCACTAAACAACATTTCCACACTTCCTTATACAACCTACACACAACTTCACCTCATCACTAGATCACAAACATGCATCATCACTTACGGGAACCAAAATGAAATTCACCAATTAATCAATCCACCAAGGTCAAAAACCCACAACCAACAACCTTGCTTCTCGAACCACAACAAACTGCAATTCTCAAACCACCTTACTTCTCGATAGGGCTGTTATGGTAATGGTTACCGTTACCATTTCACAAATACCGTTACCGTACCATTTTTACTGGTAAGCGAAAATTGCTTACCGTTACCGTTACCGATAGGCTGGTATACCGAAGACTGGTATACCGATAATCTGGTAACCGTTACACTGGTAATGGTAAATTACCATTTTTATAATAAAGGTGAGTAACATAACACGTATTCAGACCATAACGGTGCTTCATTATACAATTTATAGTGTTACTTAATAAAAAAACATAAATGAGAAAGAAGTGAAGTGTATTGAACATTATTTCACCTGGTTAATAAACTAAATTTAATCATTTTCTTGGTTCTGAAAGTCTATAATAAAGCATGTTACATGAATATACATGTATTATAAATTGACTGGTAAATTTACCGTTACCGCTGGTATTGAAGAAATGTTACCGATGATTTACCGTAGAAAATGGTAAATTTACCGTTACCATACCGATTAAACTGGTATACTGATTTCACTCGAAAATGGTAACCGATTGGCTGGTAATGGTATGGTAATGGTAAATTTACCGTTACCATAACAGCCCTGCTTCTCGAACCACTTCAATACAACCCGCAATTGGTTCCGTTGCCTTCATCAACTCGAACAAATCACCTCCTTCCTTCGAACCCAAATCAAGAAACTCCATAGAACCGAACCCAAATCCACCGTCTCCATCTCCTTCCTCTGTCTAATCTGCAACCTTGAACTACGTAAATCACCTCGAACAAACACTTGAACTACTCCACCTACTTCTCCCTACATTCAAAAACGAAACGCCCATCTCGATCGTCTTCGCGAACTGGAGGCGACAATCCTCGTCTTCAACCTCTTTGAGTCGAGGTCTCTTTCTGGACCGCGAGCTTCCATACGGATCTAACTAATGGAATTTTCAGAGCTTTCAATTTTTTTTAGATAGGAATGAATTCGATTTCATTTTTGCGTTTCTGATTTGCGTTTTGAATCTGCATTTTTAATTAATGGAATTGAGGAATCAATCTAATTATTGGGTTTCTGATTTTGCCTTTTGAATCTGCATTTTTAATTTGATTTTGCATTTCATCGGAGAGAAAAAGTGGAGAAGTCGATAATTTACACAGAAAACTGAAAGGGGGATCGGCGGGAAAACGAAAATTTGGGACAAATTGCAGTGGAGATCCGTTTTAACAATCGGATTAAATGTGGATCGTTGGATCGTATTCACGCGGATTGCTAATTTTATTAATTTTTTAATTTGAATACATCTATAGCTACTGCAACATCTTGTTGATACCTATGCTAACACCTTCAAGCGAGTGTTGCAATAGACAAAAATCAGCATACCTATCGTTACATTATAGCTAGCAACACCTTGTAATTTCGTTGCAGTAGGCCATCTGTGGCGTAGTGAAATGGTCAAATTCTATAGTCAAATGAATTGTTTAAATAATGAACAATATTTGGAAATAAGCTCGGAAGTGGCATTAGACTTCGAGGTATGGAAGCGACTGTTATTTAAAGGATAAAGAATGTGATCGAACCAAGGTCTAAGAGGAAATAGTTCCCTAACTTGAAAGGCATCATTGTTTGGTGATAAATAACTAAGTTTGAAATCGAAGACTTAAGTTATGAATGAGGTATTATCTCTTCATGAGAATTAAAGTAAATAACAGAAAGGGGTATGTGGTAATACCTAAGAGTACATCTTGTCCCGCCTTTGAGATCCGAGAAAGCAAACAAGGTATTTAACAGGATGGGAAATCCGTCTGACCTTGTTTATTTCTTAGACGAGGGGTGGAACGGATCGAAAGGTATTTCCGGGTACTTGTCAAAGATCATGTAAAAGTTTTGACAAGATAAAGAAAAGGGAACTGGATAAGCGCAAAGGAATTGGAACTCGATTGTTGTGATGTTAAGTTGGGTAGTTTTCTGGATGTCGATTTGATGTTGGTTTAGGCCTTTGGGGTTTGCACTTGGGAAATTATTCTCTTAATGTTTTAAAATCAAGAACTAATTCTAAATTGGAAAAAGGGGTTAAGCAATTAAATTAAATGAGGTTTAACGATTCTGTATACACATATACACATTTTATTTTGATAATTGATATCGAAGGAACCGGGGTCGGATTTAGGGTAAAGTCCTATCCGATGACCACTTCGAATCAATGAACGGTTACAGAATGGACAAATAATTGAAGAAACCAAGATGGAAAACCTCTACGACGTTGAAGATCAGAGATCTTCTACGGCAAGCGGGTTGGTTGTTGATAACCCTGGAGTTGCTCCCGAGGTAAATGAATAACAGTGATTCCTTGTTGTGGGATCTACGATGATGCAAGGGCAGCGACTACTGCGATTAGGGATGAAATAGGGTGGTGCCTTCAGTTCATCCTTTACCTGGATGAATTGCATAGGAGAATGTCTAACAAAGCATTTCCAATGATTACGAACATTGACTTTTACAAACGTATATCTGTTTGGTAGCGGATAAGGCAACATCTCTTAGCTTAACACCCATCTCTGAGACATACGATTTCAGAGGTTGTATTTTTGTGGGAGTCAATTAGTAATTGGCGGATCTGGCAACGTGGCATTCAGAGTGAATGAGCTAGAATGAAAAGGTAATGCGTTACCTCGAACCTCATCAAATGAGAGTGATTGAAACAGGGCGTGCGGCAAGATGAGTCATGGTTTAGCACCCATAAGAATGCCTGCATTTTCCCTTCTGGACAGAAAACTAATTTCCCTCTATATGTCAGGATTTGAAGTATGTGGTATGAGCGCGCTCGAAAGCTCGGAAATGACCGGGGAAAATGGCATACTCGGTCTATCGGTTGGATAGGCAGTCTTGTTTAGGCATTTGGTGGGGAACCCACACCCACGTGCATCTTTCTAGAGGTGTACTGTACGAAAGGTAGTCCCTTAGCTTGGTTGCTAGTATGGAATCCAATAATCCATTAAGAGCCTTGTACGATTTTGATTGTAGACCAAATGCTGGACCTGCGTGGGCTTATGAGATACCCTTTGTTTGCAAAATACGGATTTCTGGTTTGGCGTCCAATTGTGAAACTGTCACATTTGGGATTGTGTTCTTACGCTGGTTTTTCCAAGCCTGATCCTGGTGTTTTCAACACTCGGGTCAACACCGAGTGATTTCAGGATTAGCTATGCAAGCCGAGAAGCGAGAAGGCTACACTTGGGGAATATCTTGGATAGAGATCATATGGGATCGCGTTTGCTTTGGCATAGTGCAACATGATAGGAGGTTCGAGCTTTCCAGAGGAGTCTTGGAGATCTGCATCTACGTATGGGCGTAGTCTTATTACTTATGCATGCTATGTTTGTTGTTGTTTATCTATTTCAGCAATTGTAAGGATATAATTTATATTCGTCCACGCCGATCATAGGTTAGACTCTGATTGATATGTTTTTAAATGTTTTCCGCTGTAAAGATATTGTTCAATATTATATTTTCTCCATGCGTTGTGAGATTATGTTCTATTCTGTTATGTTATTCTGTTCTGTTCTTGTTTCTTTTATTTCATCCTTAATGAGTCGGTTTTTCATGTCTTGGAAATTCGTGACTGAGGAGTATCAGTGCGAGTTTTTGAGTTGCGGAAAATCAGATCGTTACATAAAGGGTCGGAGCCAAGAAGTGCTCCAAATCAATCAATCTTCTAGAGGAAGATCTATCATAATCCAAGCCAACTAGTGCTCCAAATCAATCAATCTTCTAAAGGAGGACCTATCAAAATCCGAGCCATGTAGTGCTCTAAATCAATCAACTTTCTAGAGGAAGATCTATCAAAATCAAAGCCAAATAGCGCTTCAAATCAATCAACTCTTCTATAGGAAGTGTTGAAACCTCAGTTCCTGATATTTTGGTAATAACAATTATATGAGTTTATCTAACCAAGTTTTGTAGGAAAATATTGATGATCAGACTCCGGATTGATGAGCGTAACCTTTTATATTGTTAGAGTATGTATATAGTAATATATGTTAAAATCTCTCCTAATTGGTATACGTGCACAAGCTATTGAATACACACACTTGTTTTCAAAGAAAAGCTTTTATATGTCTGAAATAAAGAATTCAGATGTCTGAAATCATTAATTAAGATGTCTGAATACTGAAGCGCAACATAAATTTTAAGGCGCATTCAGACGTCTGAATTCAACCTATTTTGCACTGTTTCAGCGCTGGTTCATTATTTTTACATTCAGAAGGCTGAATTTTATTCAGACTTCTGAGTTAAAAATAACGGCTTGTTTTTCCAAAGGTTGCTTCTCTTCTCTGAACAGAAACAACGCTCAATTCAACAGTTGCTTCTTTCTGATTCATGGCTACTCTTCACGAAGCATTGCAACCTTTTAACAACTATAAATAGCAAGCAATTTCAACGCTATTATCAACGAATTCTTATTTTTGATTTCTAAATTCTATACACTTGCTATTTACTTTAAAGATTCTCAAATCAAACTATTTGATCACTAACACTCAAGCATATTCTTGTATGATCAATTATTCTTCCTTTCTTCACAAATTTCACTATATACCATAAAGGAGAAGATTATAGGAAGGGTGTACTCATATTGACTCATCAGTGCTATTATATAGCATATATAGTTAGAAACATTTCCACTTGTATTTGAAGTCCTGCTGTAGTATCCTCAGGCAGTAGAAGTCCTATTCGGTTGTCTAGGCGGGAAAATCTTGTTCGGTTGTTCAGGCGGTGTAATACATGTTCCTCCGGGTGAAGCGAGGGTATCGATTGAACTCTAGAAGGAGTCTGGGACTGGACGTAGAACGGGAAGTTCGAACTAGTATAAAAACCTTTGGTGTCTTTTATTATTGCTTATATTTTTATATTCATATTCCACTCAAGCAAGTAATTTAGTTAACTTTCATATTACACGATCACATAGTTACTTTCAGGAAGGTCCATCAAGTGTGAGTTATTTACGCTCCCCAACAAATGCAATTTTCTACTACCAGATAAGGATTTCTGGTCTTCCATTATTATTGCCAAATAAGGATTTCTGGTCTTCTATTGTTATTGCTAGATATGGATTTCTGGTCTTCTATTATTATCGCCGGATAAGGATTTCCAGTCTTACATTATTATCATATATGAGTTTTTGGTCTTCTTCTATTATTGCCAGATATATATTTCCGGTCTTCTATTATTATTGCCGGATAAGATTTTTTGGTCTTCTATTATTATCAAATATGAATTTCTAGTCTTCTTCTATTATTGATAGATATGGATTTTCGATCTTCTATTATTATTGCCAGATAAGGATTTCTGGTCTTCTATTATTATTCTCGATGTGGATTTCTGATCTTCTTCTATTGTCAGATAAGGAATTTCTGATCTTCTTTTATTGTTAGCAGATAAGGTTTTCTGGCGTCTGAATTCAACCTATTTTGCACTGGTTCGTTATTTTTACATTTAGAAGGCTGAATTTTATTCAGACTTCTGAGTTAAAAATAACGACTAATTTTTCAAAAGGTTGCTTCTCTTCCCTGAAAAGAAACAACGCTCAATTCAACAGTTGCTTCTTTCTGATTCATGGCTACTCTTCACGAAGCATTGCAACCTTTTAACAACTATAAATAGCAAGCAATTTCAACACTATTATCAACGAATTCTTATTTTTGATTTCTAAATTCTATACACTTGCTATTTACTTTAAAGATTCTCAAATCAAACTATTTGATCACTAACACTCAAGCATATTCTTGTGTGATCAATTATTCTTCCTTTCTTCACAAATTTCACTATATATCATAAAGGAGAAGATTATAGGAAGGGTGTATTCATATTGACACATCTGTGCTATTACAGAGCATATTTAGTCAGAAACACTTCCACTTGTATTTGAAGTCCTGCTGTAGTATCCTCAGGCAGTAGAAGTCCTATTCGGTTGTTAGGCGGAAAAGTCCTGTTCGGTTGTTCAGGCGGTGTAATACATGTTCCTCCGGGTGAAGCGAGGGTATCGATTGAATTCCAGAAGGAGTCTGGGACTGGACGTAGAACGGGAAGTTCGAACCAGTATAAAAATCTCTGGTGTCTTTTATTATTGCTTATATTTTTATATTCATGACTACTCGATTTTTCCTTAATCTGTGCAAAAATTAGACTAAACAAAAGAAAAACAAGGGGAGAGAAGTTTATGAGCTACTTGAATTACACATAATAATTATACAATTATTCAGGTTCATACAAGATTGATTTTATATACATTTCAAAAAAAATCTCTTACTATTATACTTAATTTTTTCGGGAGGAAGAGAGAGAGAAGAATGAAGAATAGGAGTGACTCTGGGAAGATTCTAGTATACCCCAAGATGAGGATCAAACCCATGCTTATCCAAGTATCTATAATGGAAACGTCTTAGCAAGCCTCCATAGTTAAGAGAAGTTAATAAATTTACCCCTGGAGTAAGCCTTGTAGATAAACTCTTCCAATATACTCCTATCGTCAATTAACATCAAGAAAAAGTCATTAATTTAGCGTTCTCCACCAAGAGCTTTTCCCCGAAGGCGGCGTGCTCTCTTCTTCTGAGAAGCAACTTCTCTTTCTTTGAATTATCTTAATCTCGATGCACTCTTGGCAAGCTTCTTGTAATTTTTAGACAATTCCTTATACTCTTTCAATTGCCTATCCAATTCACCTTTTAATCGATCTATATCCATCTGTTTCTTTTCGAGTATAACATCGTAATGGTATTTCAATTTTCACCTGGACTAAAACAATCAATGTATTAACTAAAAGTTACTTGATAGCTTAAGGCATTAGGATAAAGAGATCCATATCTGAAAGAGCGGAACTGAAGATGATGAGATTTTTCGTTTCTCTTTGTATTTTTGCCTTGTGAAGCACTGTCCTTCTTTAGAGAGTCTTTCTTTGAAGGATCACACATATCAGCAGTTTCCACATCTTGGAAAGTTGAATCCAGGTTGGCATGACCAAAACCATCCTTATCATCTGGCTGCCCAGAAAGCCCCTTTCTATCGCCTCCACCATTATCATCATCATCATCATCATTAAGACCATCATCATCGTGGTCATCACCACTCTGGCTACCGTCACCTTTATTTCCATCATTGTCTACCTCTTCCTCATCCGATTCCATCTCCTCGTCACCCGGGGGATCATCAAATCTTAACAGCTTCTTAGCGTCAATCTCTTCCTTTTTTCGGAGGAACCTCCTTTAGGTGCTTGAGATTTATTCGACATCGCTTCAAATTTATCTATAAACTTTTTATTCCACGCTGAAGGGAGGGAAGGGAAGCCAAAATCTGAGCATTTATGGGCGTTACCAACATATGCGATAAAAAGCGCCTTCTCTTGAGAACTCTCGATAATAGTATCGAGGGGCTTGCCGAGGAAATGAGACACCTTCTATTCTGCATCTCTAATTATGCCGGATGACTTATCTAAAGGAACTCTTTTCTTCTTTAGCTTTTTCTTGAGAGATGCATTCTCCGCTACAAACTTGTCCTCCTCCATTCCGGCTTCCTTAATTACTAATTCAAAAGACTTTACCCCGTCGTTTGAAATTTGTTTATCACTTCTCTCTTTAGGGAGTAACACTTCTGTTCCTTTAAGATAGGTGGTTAGATTTTCCTTTTCTTGCATGGCTTCGTCTCTTGTGTGGTGATATCGATTATATGATGGCTAAGCGAGGAGTTTTGCTCCTTAAGCTTAGATATCTCGCTAGATGATCCCAGAGCTTCTTCTCGAAGTGAAAATAAATGTTTGGCAACCTAAAACGAGTAACAAAACCTGAGCCAAAATGTTATATGTGAAATATTAAAAGTTTAGAGAAGTTAAACAAGAAGGGTATATACCAAAAAGTGTTGCTTAAGAAGGGTAAATTAATGATGTTGAGTGTAGAAGGAAGATTGTAGTGGCTTGAGAGTAGCAAAAGAAGGGGATTAGATAACCAGTTGGAGAAGATCATCAAACTTACTGATAGGAGTTGACGATTGGGACTTAGAAGGAAGGGGATCCTATGGTGTAAAAGAAAATCCAAGATCCTCACAAATATGCTTCAGAGCTTCAGAAGAGCCCGGGAAAGTAATAGGGAGTTGTGGGATATGAGAATGCTTTGCTTGAGCCACTTATTGGGCCTCATCTCCAGCAGCGTTAGCTTCATCTACAACAGCGTTAAGGCTGAGGTCTCGAGATTTGAATCAGTACCGACCAACTCTTCCTCTTCAGTAACAACATGGGAATGCACATCCCCAGTCTTAGGATTCTTGCTAAAAGTTGGTGCAGTAGCTGAACTATCACTCAATTTCCTTTTTGCAAGTGTGAATGAGCTAGAGATAGCATCCCTAAGAGATTGAGGTTCAGGAGTCTGAACTAGGATGAAAGAGTTATCTTTATCCGAATTATCCATGAGAGCGTCTTTTATGGCCTCATTTTCTATAGGAGAAACTATTAAAGTAGATGAACCTGAATCAAAGGAATAAGCTTATGAGATGGTATTTTAATAGATTTCGAATAAATGCAAGGGTATCTTACCAGGTATCCCAGGCTGAATGTGGGAGTTAGATGTAAAGGATTCAGGCTTGCCCATTACCAATGAGCTTTTTCCTCTAGCATTGTACTTTACCATCGGAGACTCTCCCAGGACTTTATAACAGTCCAAAATGATAGAACATTAAAGAAGATTAGCCGAGGTTAATAGTCTGAGCATGTTCCCTATTTTCCTTGCTGCCTGATTTAGCGATAGCACGAGTTTATTATCCTCAGGGTTTAACTTCTTAGGGGAAGGATCTGAAAGAGAGACACCCATTAGTAAAGAATCATAAACCAACAAGGGTAAGCAGGAAAAAGAAACTTACCACCAGCAAAAGATATACCTTTGATATTACAGAAACATTTAAAAAAGAAGAATTGAGTTTCCCATCCTCTCGTCATGTTAACACTCTCAGAGATCAAGCTTTTTTGGTGGAGATGGATTCGATACAATTGATGGCCTGGTTGTTCACCAACCTTAGCAGGACCAGCTATATAATGGAGAATTTTAGCATTAAGAGATAGGAGTCCTGCCTATCGAGCTAAGACATCCAAGTAGGTTAAATATGTATAAGAATTTGGTAAGAAATGAATCGATGCAATATTCAGATGCTTCAAATATCTTAGGAGAAACCCAAGGAAAGGAAGGTAGCCTGTGTGCTAGATATGTATGCCAGAGAAAGCAAAGTATCCCTTCGATGGGCTATAAATGTTATTTAATGGGCCAGCGGGAATGACTTCAACTCCAGTGATTCCAAACTGTTCAAGAATAGAGTCCACCTTGACCTGGGTGGTGATGTGACGGGTTCAGAATGATATCTCCTTTCTTGCTAGATGAAGGTGAAGGTTTAGGCCCTTTACTAGCTATCTTGGTAGACTTCTTGCTGGATTATTGGCCTTCCACTATCCTGCTAGAATGATATTATTCCTGTTGGGTAAATTCTTACCACCGGTCCAAGGCTAGACAAACCCAATCACCTCTGCCGAATCAACTCATCTCCTACCTTTGCCGAACCAACCAGCTTCTCAAGCTCCTACCGAACCACCTAGAACAACCTGCCGAACCATCCCCTATCACCGAACCACCGGACCAACCTACTCACCTCCTTCCACCAAACCACCGGACCAACCTACTCAACATACTTCCCACCGAACCAAGCACACCGGTCCACCATGCTTCTACCACCGAACCAAAGTAAGCCAGACCCGCTCCACCAGACCAGATTACATCAGCCCAGGCCCGCCAGCTGCTGTATACCTCCAAGACCCCTACCCCTAGCCTCACTCTATAAATAGAGGGGTAGGGGTACAACAATGGGGGACAAGTTTGAGAGCTCAAGCACGGAGAGAACTTTCAAACAACTTTCTTTTACTTGTATCAAAGCTTTGTACTTGTAATCAAAACAAGAGAAGAGAAATAACATATAAAGTGGACGTAGGCACATTCTGGCTGAACCACTATAAATCTGCGTGTCTTTTTACAGTTTAGCCCCTGCTTTTCATATATTTGCATAAATCACCCAAATCACTAAGAACAACATAAGATCTACTAAATCATACAACTTTGAGGTGTTTGTCCATTTTTTGTGCAAACATTTTTGGTGCTTTCACCGAGAACTAGAAGCTCGAAGCTTCAGCTTCATCCACTTAACGAGTTTTCCAAACAGCATCGTCCGCCACTTGGAAAACATGCCTCCCAAACAGAGAAAAGATGTTAACAAAGGAAAAAACATCGCATCCAGCAGTCTTCCAGATCCAGCCGTCACGAATCAAGTAAATCGTCCTCCTCCAACAACAGTAACAAATGAAGGACAGGCTAACCCAACCACTCCTGCCACAGAACAGCCTACAACAATTACTAGGGCAGATTTGGACAGAGTTGTGGTTGAAGTAACTAACCGCTTCACATCCCAGCAGGAAGCCTTGGTGGACCATCTCATGTCACGCTTAAGGGACGCTGAAGAATCCAACCGCAACACTGAAACATGGGGCGAGTCCCAGTCTGGAGGATCTCAGAGACAACAAAGATCTTCCTTCTTCGAAGGAGCTAACAGCAGAAGTAGCCATGGTAGGAACCGAGACTGAGCACAGCCCGAAGTTAGGCCCGAGGAAACATTTGGTACCGAACCCAACGGGGGAGGTACCGGACGAAGGTCAACTGTAGCTGAGCCTGTCATACTGCCTAACCACGAAAACACCGGTGAACGGGGCCGAGCTAGAGTCCAGCCCGAAGTTGGACCCGAGGAAGTGCTTAGATCAGAACCCAGCAGGGGAAGATCAAGGCAAGGGCCAACTGTAGCTGACCCTAGCATGCTCCCAGAAGATCAAAGGCAACCGCTGGAAAACGTGAGGAATGATAGATGATACCATCCCTACAGGTCATCTGGACGGAATCAATCCCACAGAACAGAACCGAACTCGTTTCTATCTGCTCCAAATTCTGATGAAAGGATGGCATGCTTGTTCAGAGAGTGCGTCCAACGGGATCAAAGAGATCGATGGATAGGCGCTAGGGTAACCAGCCCTTTCGCCCGCAATATCGAAATTGCCATCACCCCCCGAGAATGGAAGATGCCAACAATGGAACCTTACAAAGGAACCTCCGACCCCATCGTACACTTACAAAGATACACACAGCATATGCTCATGAGTGGAGCAACAGAGGGAGTACTGTGCAAATGCTTTCCACTATTCTTAGCAGATCTCGCTACCTCCTGGTTCTGTCATTTACCCCAGGGATCCATCAGCTCGTGGGAAATGTTGAAAGAAAAGTTTATCAGTCAGTTCCGCATTCATGTGGAACAGCCTAAGGACGCTTATTCCTTATCCAGCATCAAATAGAAACTCGGAGAAAAACTGCAACAATACCTAACCCGATTCAATGCCGCAGCGGCCGCAGTCCAAGATGCCGACGAGAAGCTTATCCTAATGGCCCTCTGTAGTGGTGTGCATCCAGACACTAAATTCGCTAGACGGTTGACAAAAGAAAAACCATCTAATTTACCCGATTTCTTCCATGAAGCCGGGAAATATATGAGGCTCGAGGATGTTGCCGTCGAGGGGCAGTCAGGACAGCAAAATAAGGCAACTCACAGCAACGCCCCTGCTGTGGCAAGGGACGTTCGAAGAAATGATTCCCAAGACAATGCTGGGGGCAAGAAGGGAGAAAAGCGCCTATATCGGCCAGGACCGAGATTCGACACTTACACTCCTTTGAACGAGACCGTCGAAAATATCTTCCTTGCCACCCAAGACGAAGTTGAATACAAACGCCCCCCGCACAAGAAGGAATCAGATAACGCAATTAAGTCTGGAAAACTCTGCCGTTTCCACGAATCCCATGGGCATGATACCAATGAATGCCATCATCTTCGGGACTTGATTGAAGAACACATCAGAAGAAGGAGACTGGAACGCTATGTAAATGGTGCATTGAACTAAGTCGATATGATATTACCTACCATCCTCGCACCGCCATCAAGGGGCAGGCCATGGCCGATTTCATCGCCGAATTCACTACCAACAACTGAGATTACTCAAATGACCAGCCCGTGGCTCTTTGCTGTATGGGGAATTGACTTAATCGGCGAACTACCAATGGGCCGAGGCAGGGCCAAATATGCTATAGTGGCAGTCGACTATTTCACCAAATGGGTGGAAGCAGAACCCCTGAATAAAGTATCTTCAGTAAAAATTATTAATTTCTTAATCAAAAATGTTCTATGCAGGTACGGAGTCCCATTCAAAATCATATCAGACAATGGACTCCAGTTTGACAGCGAGGAATTCGCCAACTGGTGCCGAGAGCACGGAATTCACAAAAGCTTCTCATCCGTAGCGTATCCCCAGGCAAACGGACAAGTCGAAGCCGTCAACAAAATTCTGAAAACTCTAATAAAAAAGAAGCTCGAAAAGTCAAAGGGCGCTTGGGTGGATGAACTCCCTACGGCACTGTGGGCCTATCGCACATCTTTCGGAACATCAACAGGGCATACTCCTTTCTCTTTGGCATACAGACCGGAGGCTATGCTCCCAGTTGAAACCATCGTGCCTTCCCACCGTAGGATCCACTATAACCCAGAAGAGAACGAAGAACTCCTTCACATGTCTTTGGATCTAATTGAGGAGAGAAGTAATGATGCAGTCCTCAAAGCAGCAGCCCACAAGCAAAAAGTGGCTGCACAATACAACTCCAAAGTCAAGCATCGTACCTTACAAGAAGAGGATCTTGTCCTCAAGTGAATCTTCCCTCACCCCGGAGCACTAGATCCAATCTGGGATGGTGTAATTCATAAAGATCTCCACAATGGAGCTTATATTTTGTCAATAGTGGACGAGGAGGTGTTCCAGAGGGCATGGAACATCCAACACCTTCGTCGATACTTTTCTTAACTTGTACTGCCCATATGAAGTGAATTAACAAAGAGAATCAGTGGACGTAGGCATTTTCGTGCCGAACCACTTTAAAAAAAACTTGTCTCTTTTTAACTTGTTCCTTCATATCTTGGCTGCTTGTTAACTTTATCCTTTTCTGTTGAATAAAATCCTGTGCAAATAGCATTTTCATTCAAGGCGCTCCACAGTGCGACTTCTCCTGGACAAGACCTAACAGGTAGTATACGAATCTATGCCCTCGCCAATGAGACACTTTCGCTCCGGCATCCCTTTGCTGCGGATTAACTCATTGCTCGCGACGACCCTCAAAGCCAACTGTAATGAGCCGATTATAAGCCACCGAGAAGGCCGACTATAGCCGAGGCAGCTCATTACGGCGTTAGGCTCGCCGGCAACTTTTAACCGACTATAAGCCCCAACATAAGGTGTGGCCAGCCAGGGGCAGTTCATGGTTGACGATCGACACCCACGCTAGCCGGCCATAGTAAATCGAATACTACCCACGATTACGGGCCATAATGGCCCGGGTAGTTACTGTGCGCGATCTCGGCTCCGATGTGTCTTAAGTGCGGCTGTGGTAAAAAAGAATTAACTCCCCGCGGAGCGTAAGATGGGTGACAAATGTCTCCAAGACCCACAGCTTGGGAAAGTGACTACAAAGCCCGTTTGCCACGAACTTAAGCACATCGAAGGCCTTCCGTGATTGGAAGTTTTACTTTTTCACATATTTCAATTTTACTTAAGCAACTTTTCCCCTATCCTCTGTAACAATCCCTGAAGTACAGGACACAGGACAGGAAACATTTACTAATGGAAGCAGATGCTCATGACAAGATACCAAACCACATCCTTTACTCAGTCACGCAGGATATTCAAAGCTGCCATCTACAAGCAAAATAAAAAGGGCAGTATTTCCTCCTTTCATATGTAAATACATGACTATAATTCATTCACGCCTCACGTTAACATTGAAAATCATAAAATTATGTTTTAAACAAGAACCTGACATCAAACGCAATTTGATTACAAGAATATACATAGCTATATCTCTCATACAGACATGTCAAAATAACAACAAACATTCAGAAGATGACAAAATCAGCTTAAGTTAAAGAATTACACGTCAAGAATAGAGCTATTTATTACAAGTAGCAAAATATTACAACCTAAGAGTTGCTTTACTATTTTAAGACTAACATATACAACCCTGTCAAAGTCCATAAAAAGAGTTTTTCCAGGTCTAATCAAGGGACCGGCTGCATTGGAGATTTATCCTTGTCCTGTTGCCCACCTGTCCAGTCAGAGAAAGGATTCATTAATAATAAGCAACCAAGTTAATGGAGAGATTAAAAGAAAGACTTACCAGCACCTGCTTCTTGACCGTCCTGGTCGTCATCCTCTACTTGCACACCTGCCTCCTCAGCAGCAAGCAACCGCATGCCCTCCTTCACCGCCACCTTCTCCTCCTTGGTAAACTGGGCAGTGACCACATCCATGCTGAAGGCCACGCCACCCTCTTTATCCACATCAGCCTTAGTCTCCTCCAGAGCCCGAAGATAAATCTTAGCCATGACCCTAGGATAATCATCCATCCAAGATAGGTTGCCCTGCTTCCAAGTTCGGAAGTACATGTCCTGAAGCATTTCGTCCATCATTCCCTCATTCTCCTCAAACTCCCTCATCCAGGCCTCGGAAGCCGACAACCTTCCAAGGGCAGTTTCTTTCTCCAGTCGGTATCTCGATCAGTCAACCTGAAGGGATTTCCACGTCGCCTCCATCTCCTCCTTCAGCTTAGCTTGGGCGAGCTCTGCGGTCTCAAGCCTCCCCGACAGCTCCTCTACCTGCTCCAAATCCGCTTTCCGGACTTCATCCACTGTGGCAATAGCCATGTCAATCTGCTCCTTGGAGGCAGCCTCCATCTTCCGCAATTCTGCCTTACTAGCCTCTTCCATAGTCTTCCTCAACCGCCCGGAGGCAGCCTCATGTTGAGAAATCTGAATGGCCTGATCAGCAAGCTGTTTGGCCTGATCCGAAACCACCAATCGTAATCGGATGTTGGCACTCCCAATCTCCTCTCCAGCCTTAACCAGCCGGGCATGATGCCCCATCAGCTTCCTAGTCTCCTCCGCCACCCGATCAATATTAGCCTTGGCCTCGTCTCCCATAGTAACTATCCGAGTAGTAAGTAAATCGAGATCTAAGGACTAAGCCTCATCAAGCACCCGTACCATGGGATTGCGGGGAAGAAGGTGCTCACCGGTAACCTCGTCAAAGGTGACATCATGGGAACTTGGATCCAGGTCAGGATGACCCACAAATGGATTCCGAGCCAAGTCAGGACGATCAATCTGAGTGACGGTAGGATTTTCAAACGGGTGCTGAGAGAGCACGAATTCAGTATCCTCCTCCGTGATATCATGAGGAGGCTGAACCAGGGGCTGAGGACCAAGTGAAGATTCGGATAAGGAAACACATCTGTTATACAAACCCTGGGGATAGCTTCTATCTCAATCGCCGTCTGAACCAGGCGATCAGTCTCCACAACTGCAAAGCCACCTGTCGCTAAGAAAAATGAAAATGTATGAGAAGAAGCATCGCAACCAGAATGGAAATTATAAATAAAGCATCGACTTACATCCAGAAGTAAAACGCCGAATAGAAACAGAGTCGTCCCTGACGAAGAACCACTCCTTCTTGAACATGCTGAATTTGGAATACAGATCCAAGACCGGCTTGAAGGTCACAGCTGACTCCAAGCTGATGTATGGGGACCCCTTCTTATAGCCCCTCAGATTATACAAGTACCGGATCTCCCGGTTGGAAGGAGCACGACCATACTTCCTCTGGAAGATGACGAAGAGGCTCACCAGTATAGCATAGGAGTTGGGTTGAAGCTGGAATGGGGCCACCTTTAGATATGTGAGGAAGCTGGCTACCCAAGCATTAAGAGGCGGAATGGCACCACACATGCAGTGGTATCTGCTATAGGCAAAGTACCCTTCGGGAGGATCATATGGCATAACTTCTCTCCCTGGCAACAGCATGTGCGCTCTATCGATTCCAAAAGAACGGGAGATGACATTAAGCTGCTCCTCCTTGAGGGAGCTGGGAAAGCAATCAGGCGGGGAGTTCAGAAGCTCCTGAGGGCCGTACCCATCCACTAGTGATCTCGGGGTAGATCCGTGACGTTCCGGTCCTGGCTGAGCAGGGGGCACTGCGGAAGATTCTCCTTCGCCCTGAGACCTCTTTTTATCTGACCGAGTTTCTGCTTTTCGAGACATTTATCTGCAAACACAAAGAAGAACGTCGTTAGAATAGAGGAAGTAAAGGAGCAAGTGTGTGCAGTCTGAAATTTCGCTCGCGAAATAAAAAGTGAAAAAATCAAGTGTATCAAGTCCATTCGGCATTCTCATTCACAAAGGCCCATTCGGCATTCTCACTCTCAAAGGTCCATTCGGCATTCTCACCCTCAAAGGTCCATTCGGATATCTCACTCTCAAAGGTCCATTCGGTATTCTCATTCACAAATGGCTCATTTAGCATTCTCACTCTCAAAGGTCCATTCGGTATTCTCATTCACAAATGGCTCATTCGGCATTCTCACTCTCAAAGGTCCATTCGGTATTCTCATTCACAAATGGCTCATTCAACATTCATAGCTAAAGTTCATTCGGTGCAACATACGAGTTTCATTCGGTGAAGGAAAGTCAAGTACCTGATTCGGTGTTTCTGAAGCAATTCGGCAGAGAGCTTGATTCGGCAGGGATGTTTGGTTCGGCTATCTTGGATTGGAAAGGAATAACGAAAGTATACAGGCCCTACTTATAGGAAAATATAGGATACCGGACCAGTTGGATCGGCACTCAGCGATCGAATGAAAGGAAACAAAGTAGGCCATACGCCAGCATATACCCCACTTTGGGGGGCAAATGTTGGGTAAATTCTTACCACCGGTCCAAGGCTAGACAAACCCAATCACCTCTGCCGAATCAACTCATCTCCTACCTTTGCCGAACCAACCAGCTTCTCAAGCTCCTACCGAACCACCTAGAACAACCTGCCGAACCATCCCCTATCACCGAACCACCGGACCAACCTACTCACCTCCTTCCACCAAACCACCAGACCAACCTACTCAACATACTTCCCACCGAACCAAGCACACCGGTCCACCATGCTTCTACCACCGAACCAAAGTAAGCCAGACCCGCTCCACCAGACCAGATTACATCAGCCCAGGCCCGCCAGCTGCTGTATACCTCCAAGACCCCTACCCCTAGCCTCACTCTATAAATAGAGGGGTAGGGGTACAACAATGGGGGACAAGTTTGAGAGCTCAAGCACGGAGAGAACTTTCAAACAACTTTCTTTTACTTGTATCAAAGATTTGTACTTGTAATCAAAACAAGAGAAGAGAAATAACATATAAAGTGGACGTAGGCACATTCTGGCTGAACCACTATAAATCTGCGTGTCTTTTTACAGTTTAGCCCCTGCTTTTCATATATTTGCATAAATCACCCAAATCAGTAAGAACAACATAAGATCTACTAAATCATACAACTTTGAGGTGTTTGTCCATTTTTTGTGCAAACAATTCCAAACATAGAAATAATCATGTTCATGTTACATAGAAGATCAAGTACATGCTAATTTAAAAAAATTAAGTAATTTATTTATTATCGAAGTGGTAAAATATATAATGATAATGAAATATCAACTGTTAAATGACGAACGTCAAGTTTAATGGAAGACCTAAATTTTAATAAGAAGATCCCATAAGGAAGCTATATAAAGATATCGACATTGATGAGTGGTGGCGGCATGAATTGGAAGCATATTGACTGGTTAAACCATTTATACGTGTCAGAAGCAATGCTGTCGAGAGTAGCGATTTCATATAGAACACCGTTTGTGGTGTTATGAATGATTATGGAAAAATGAGAAAAATAGTGATCATTGCTATCGAACCATGCTTGTAGATAAACGTCAAAGATGAGCGGCTTCGTCCATAACTAACGCCGAGTTTATTAACATTGCATCTCATCAGAACACATATTGTCGATGACCTCTATATTCTCAACCTAAGGGTTGTCGCGCTTCAACTCAATAAATAAGATGTGAAATAACTTCGACGCTATTGATGTTAGTTAAAAAATAACGATCCTAACTAATGTCGACTGTCACGACAGTAAGAGATTGCCACATCAGATCAAAATTAAAGTTTGATGTTGTTGAGGAAGTAAGAATTTTATTAGCGCCGAACTTATTAGTGTCACATTCAATTCACTCTTATTATTTACAATATGAAACTTCTGGCTAATAAAATAACAAGATCATATGAGGTCTTATTAACTTCAAGAATCATAACATCGATGGTGATCAATGTCGATATGATGAAAGACGAAGTCGAGGTCATCCTTATCGTTAATGAACTAGAACATATCGGTTTTCACATCAACATCGATTAATATCAAGGTCTATTTATGCGACATGAAGTGCATTAAGCCAATGGATTAACAGCTACTAGGTTAATCAACCCACAACGAGCTTATTAATAGTGTCATAAATGACGACACAAACACAAGTCTAAATAATAATGGTTCTGAGTTTGATATGCTACCCGTTTCATCATAGAACTGGAAATGCCCAAATTCCTAAATTAGTACCACTAAGCAACAAATCAATCTGAAATTAGTAAAATGATTCCATATGTCCAACACTAATGGAATTAATAATCATAAGTTGATAACAAAATTTGAGTATTGGAGCCAAATGATTAAATTCGTTCGTCGATTTCTGAAATAATAAAATCTGTGCTAAAACCTAGTCGTGATTTCAATATGAAAATCATGTAAACTAATTTATAATTTGATTAAACGAAAGTCATAACTTAGTTTAGAGAATCGCTATCAAAGAACTCAGATTTGGAGCTAATTCTGAAAATTTGATTTCTTGTTCGAGTTTCTAAGTTGCAGGTAAAAGAGTAAGTGAAGAGAAGCCTATGTATTTATAGGAAGAAGTAAGCATGCATGAACCATTAGATTGATTTTAAATAAATGGTTAGATCAGCAAGAGAAGACCAAAAGGTGGGAAAAGAACGATGCCGAGACTATTGACTTGAAAAGTCAATGGCTCCTTTACACTAGGTGTGGGGCAAATGTTACTATTCTAATTGTTGCAGAGGAGTTTGAAGTGCAACTTGACCACGACAATAAGCCATGCCAAAAACTATAGTGATGATGCCAATAAAAGTTTTACCGCCATCATTGACCTCGAAGACGAGTAGCGTAAGGAGCCAAGAATGTCGCACATCATCTACACCGTCAGTGGTCGACATAGACCTTTACTAATATAGCTGTTGAATATAACCCTCACCAGTCAATAACACACTTCTTCAAAGGAATGATAGTGTCGAACCCCATCAAAGTTGCAACCCTCTTATGTAGTTGAAGTTGAAGTTCTACGATGTCGTCAACCAAGCATTACCGCATATCAACAAAGCTAAAATAGATGGCGCGCTTAATCGAAACCACCTCTTATCAACTCCACTGATCACTTACGCCGCTTATAATCGTTGCTAATAAGTAATGATGTTACATCTCTATTGACAATGCTTCCATCCTGGCATTGCCGCTCTTAAAGATGTCATCCAAAAAGGATTGCTCATTATTGACTTCGCCAATGATAACAATGCACTTCATCTTTTATACAGCGCATCTCATTAATATTTAGAGAACGCCGCGTATCTATATAAGCGGTGTTGGTAGTGAACACTGTCAATGTCCATGAAGCTATCAATGTTACCTTCTTGCTTCATACATGCATTGATTCAAGCTGGTGTCATCATCCATTCATGATGGACATCGACCATCATGACAAAAGCCATCAATGCCATAGTTCCTTATTGTTGAATATCTTCACAAAAGAAGTAAAGATGAAGCCAGAAGCTATTCAACATTGAAGTCGCCAAAGCCGTTGCTAGCATTATCGTTGACGCTTAGCTATTGTTGAAGCTTGTGGAAGCCAAAACAATGCCGCTTTTTCCCTATGAATATGGACCTAGGGGTTCCATTTTGGAGGATTTGGATTCTTTCTCACTTCTTACATTTTCAACTTTGTAAACCCTAGATTGATTTGGGGATTTTTGCCTATTGTAATACTTGATTTTTGTACACATAATGATTTGGATACTGAAGAATTGCATAGCCTATTGACTTGATTTAGACGGGAGACTTGCATATTCATTTGATTTTGAATTAAGACTTGAACATCAATGTGAATATTGACTTGAATATCAACTTGCATATTGAATCTCACCTTAACTTGCCTATTGACTGATACTGTCTGTGATGTTTTACATGACTTTGGTAACACAAATAAGAATAGAGATGAATGCACACTTTATCTTGCTATTGATATATTTTATATGGGTGATGTCCTCTTTTGATATCAGTTCTAATTGATTTATATGGATTTGAGGTATTTGTATTTAAATAGTAGAATATATCATATACTATATTGTATGTTGTCACTACGATGGACTCTACGTTCTCAGTTATTTATTACATATTTTGTATTGTTCTATCCTGGAGGCACATGTGTTTTCTATTTTGTACAAATGTTGTGTACATTTAGATCAATTACTTATTTAAGGTTTAAATACTTGCTAGTGTCAGTCCAAGGAAATATACACATGTGTACCCCATACAGCCTCATTCCCCGTATTATCTGACAGTCTTACTCAGTAACACTCTTGGATAATATGGGTATAGAGATGGGATGTTACAATAAACTAGTACAAGCAGGCTAATGAAAGATAGAGAGAGATGGAGTAAGATGAGTGCAAACGTGAATAGGAGAGAATGGAAATATATAGTACTATTCACAATAAAATATTTTGCAATAAGGTCCACCATAATTTGGACAATTGCATGAGAATGGGAAAATAGATGCAGGCATTCCAAAATAAAAGTGGAAAGGGGAGTTGGGCCTTGGGCCATGTGTTTAAATTTGGATGGTGGGGTGAGAATTTTATTAATTTAACTGTTTCGATTTTTAGTTAATAAGTGTTTAAACTTTAAAAAGGTTTAACTTCCCCATACAAAGTCCGTTTAACCCGCGACCTTCGATGTTTGATTTGCACAGACGAGTAGAACACATTAGTAAAATTATTTGGCAAATTTGGCGAAGTATAAAATAAATATCAGGGATCGAATTTATTCATGATAAACGTAACTAAATAATTATATCTCATTAGTGACATTTAATTAGCAGAACAAATCCCCATTCTGCTACTGTAAATTTAATAGATTATTTTAGAAATCAATTTAGCAGAATAAATCCTCGTTCTGCTATTATATATATTTAGACAATATACAAGTTAATTGTGATTTATATGTTATTATTCAATTTATTGAATTGTTGATAATAGTGTGTTGTTATTATTGTTTGTTTGACTGTTTGAATTGTGCTCTGCCAGTTTATGAGCAATTAAAATCTGTATGCATGGGTTTGGTTGAGACGAACACCTTGTTATTAGAATTTCACAGTTTGACTAGAAGGTGTTCGATGAAAATATATGAAGTAATTGTTATAATACAAGATATTGTTATCCGGGTTTTTAACCCAACAGGACCAACTAGAAAACAGAACAATTCCATGACACAGAATGGCTTAGAACTTAACCAAAAAAGGCTAAAACGAGGAGTTAACGAGAGCCAAGCCATATTACGGAAGCGACAAATCAATTTGACTGAACCTAGAAACCAACATCTATCCAGTCCAATCAACGGCTAAGCATAACCCGCTAGAAGATAGTCATCAGAACGGAATAGCATGCAATGAGACTATACGAACAACGATGATACAGGGCCAAGAAAGCACGCTGCATGTCAAACTCCAAAAACCAACCAAGTGCTTGGATTGCTAGAGATCAATACGCTATGGATCGCCAGCGATCCATGCATCAAGATAATTCATCTGAGATAAACAAGGGGTGAAAGACCTAGAAGACAAAGCACAAAAATACAAAGTGTATAGATCGCTAGCGATCCATAAAGGGCAATGTTATTGGCAACCTATTGTGATGAAGTGATGGAGTGTGAGCAGCTAAGTATTTAGCTCGCGAACGATCCAAATCAATGGATCGCTAGCGATCCATAGGCCATGGATCGCTAGCGATCCATGGTTTTGGCTCGGATCGCAAGCTAAGCTCCTCTAGGTCGTTATGCATCCATCTGCCAGTAGTCAATGAGTAGGCCTATCCCAGAAGCTCTCTGATCTCTATAAATACCGACCTGCCTGCAACATAAACCGGATCTTCTCCGGACTGGTTGCTAAAGCTCTGCTGGAAATATTCTTCACTCTCTACCTCCCTCACAACAATCTCCAGAGGAATTCACTGTGATTCTCCAGTGGATTCCAACTCTGGGGATTCAATCTACCTAAGGATATCAAAACCTTGTAATCAAACAATACTTATAACATCAATCGGTCTATAATAAAACTATAAAGTGGACGTAGGTTTCGTTAACAGCCGAACCAATATAAAAATTCCCTGTCTTCTTTCTTTTACTATTCTTTTTCTATATCTGTGTTCTGTGATATTGCTCTGTCAGAACAGGGTTAGTGCTTTCAAACTCAAACCAGGGTGTTGATCCATTTTTTGGGTTAACATTTTTGCGCTTTTTCTTAGAACCTCAACTCAAGATCCAGATCTAGCTATCTACTTTGGATCCCATAGTTCCAAAAGTTAGATCCACAACCTTTTCTTGAAAAATTCGCTATTTGGAATCAATGGCCCCTGGAAGAAGAAGAACTGCCTCTAGAAGATCCATTGGGGTTGTAGCAGCAGGAGACAATGTTAATTCCCAACAAACTGAAGTAAATGTTGCTAACTTAGGAAATCAAGCGCCAGCATCCTCCAGTCAGCACGAAGTTATCACCAGGGATGATTTAAATAAAATGGTTGATGAGATCAACCAAAAAATGGAAAGTAGCCAAAAGACTCTAATGGATAAGCTTAACGCTCTCCTAACCCTACAATCAAATCTTACTCCAAGGACTATGCATAAACCCGCGACTGCTATAGAACAAGAGAATTCCTCCATTTCTGGTCTACATAAAAGAAACGGGAAACAACCACAAAAAGGGTGACAACATGACTTAACATGGACGGAAATGCAAGTACTTCGTTCGCCACAAGGCAACCTATTTTGATCTTGAATCAAGGGGCAAAGACCTCGTTGGAAGACATATCTATGCATCTCTCCGATTCAGAAGATGGAGAGCAAGAAAACCAAATGAAAGAAAATTCCAACTCGTTCGATGATGCTAGAAACGTCTAAACTGCACCCAATCAGGCTAACTGCGAGCCAACGGGGTCTCGCGGGAGTGGCACTCCCGAAGATAGGAGATCCTAGGCTTCAACCCACATGCTAAGACCATTTGTAGAGCCAAACACATGGCGTAGTGACTGATTGCCGCCCCCAGGACTACCGGACAACAAACGCATACATAACAGACATGGTCAAACGATTGATGGATGAGAGTAAAAACCGAAGAGATGATGAATGGGGATCCGCTCTAAGTCGGACTCCTTTAATTGATGAAATCTTGACTGAAAGGTATCCAGACAAATTCACTATGACAACTATCCCCTCCTACGACGCGATGAAGGACCAAAAACCCCATCTATACAAGTATAGCTGGTATATGGACGGAGTCAATGCTCCAAAGGTTGTTCGCTGCAGATGTTTCCCTATCTTTCTAGAAGGAGTTGCGTCTATGTGGTTCACCAGACTTCCCCCGAGATCTATTTCTACCTTTGACCCACTTGCAACAAAATTCCTTAACCAGTTCAGGCTCCACACCGCACAACCAAAAGATGTCATGTCCTTATCTGAATTGTTCTAGGGACGCAATGTGTCGCTAAAATATTTCATGAACCGGTTTAATACTACGGTGACGGAAGTAAGCAACCCCAATGAGGACATGGTTTTTATGGTATTAGTCCGTGCAATTCACCCGGAAACTGAATTCGGAAAGTGGATTTAGATGAAGTAGCCTACCACAAGAAAAGATTTCAATCGAAAAGCAAGTCAGTACCTAAGGTTGGAGGAAGCGTAGGAGATGGAAAGAAAGTCTGCTGGTGTGCAACAAATGCACGTCGGACAGAGCGATGTGGCGACGAATCAAAATACGCGCGATTCTAGAACTGTTCAAGGAGCTGCGTGAAAAAGTGGGAATCAGAAGAGAAGAAATCAGAACTCCGGTAAAAGAAATCACAGTGGTAGCAACAAAAGGTTTAAAGAGTTTAGACAGGAAGATTACACCTCTCTAAATGACACTCCGGAGAATAATTATCTCGCAACACAAGAAATGGAGGAATACAAGAAACCTCCTAAAAAAGAGGCAATGGAGAAGCAGAAGCGCTCAAGGAAATTCTGCCGCTCCCACGAGACGCATGGCCATAATACAAATGAATGTCGCCACCTAAAGGACCTCATTGAAGGGTTGATCCGAGACAATAAGCTTCAGCAGTACGTAGAAAAGCCACAAAAGCCCAATCAACCTGCAACCACTCAGCCTCCTAGAGAACAAAGAAATCAAGCTGGAACTAGCAACGAAGGGTCGAAATGAACTAACCAGAGGCTTATTATTGGAACGATATCCGGGGGACCACATCCCATGCAAAGAAGTTGGGGAGAGATGGAGCGATATGCAAGTTCATTGAAGCATGCTCTAAAGAATCGTGTTTAGTAGTAGATGATGAAACTCTGGTCAAACTACATAAGGTTCTGAGTGACGATATAGTGTTCCGCTATCGAGACAACGAAGGAGTCGAAGCTCCAACTCTCGATCCGATGGTGGTGACAGTAGTAATCAGATCCACCGTAGTCCGACGATTGTTGGTCGATAGTGGTAGTTCTGTTAACATACTTTTCAAGCGTACTTTTGACAAGATGAAAATAGGCATGAAAAGCGTGTCCGCATGCCAAAAAAAGTTCCAAGGTCACTGTCGAGCCCAAGCAGCCAATGGGAACAATTGACCTACCAGTGGAGCTCGGAGAGGGCGATCGAAGAGTCACCCTCATTTAAACTTTTGTAATTGTGGATGAAATGTCAGCATATAACGCCTTCTTGGGGCGGCCCGCTCTAGCAGATTTCAAAATAGCTTTTGGCCCTGTGGTGTCTGACCATGAAATTCCCTACTGCAAATGGAATCGGAGTGGTGAAAGGAGACCAGTGAGCTGCCAGAGCATGTTACATTGCAGAGTTACGCGAATCCAGAGGAAAGGAAAAAAGGAAAGGCCCTAGGGAGAACTCTCTAAATCCGAGAGTCCTCCGAATAGCAAATACAGAGCCGCCCTATCTTGGGGACCATAGCTGATTCGATAAGGCTTTGGACCCTAGGAAGAAGAGCTCAAGGGAGGAATGGGCGGCGGCAGCAGAATTGTCGCTGTCCGTCCCATTCGACATGGACGACCAAACTAAAGTTTTGAAAATTGGGACGCATCTTGGAAACAAGATGCGTATGGAGCTCACCAAATTTCTCTGCGACAATTTGGATGTGTTCGCTTGTGCACATTCCGACATATGTGGGGTATCCTCAGAAATCGCGTGTCACGTGCTCAACAAGACCCCAAGTTCACACCAGTAAAGCAAAAAAGGCGCATCCTAGGTCCCGAACGATCCAATGCGCTAAGAGAAGAAGTGGACAAGTTAATGGCCAACGGTTTCATCCGAGATGCTACTTAGCCAGTGTGGGTATCTAATCCAGTCTTGGTCAAAAAGTCTAACGGGAAGTGGCAAACCTGTATCGACTACTCAGATTTAAACAAGGCTTGCCCAAAAGACAGTTTCCCTCTCCCTAGAATAGACCAACTTGTGGACGGAATGGAAGGGCACGAGCTGCTATCATTCATGGATGCATACTCCAGGTACAACCAAATCCTGATGCACGAACCCGATAAAGAAAATACCAGCTTCATCACCGACCTGGGCCTATACTTCTACAGAGTAATGCCATTTAGTTTGAAGAACGTAGTGGCAACTTATAAAAGGTTGGTAAATACCATGTTCAAGCGGCAGATCAAGAAAACGATGGAGGTTTATGTTGATGACATGTTAGTCAAATCGTGGGCAGCTATTAACCACCTAGACAACCTCCCTGAAATGTTCGAAATACTCCAAAAGTATGGGATGAAACTCAATCCACTCAAGTGCCACTTTGGAGTGGCCTCTGGGAAATTCCTAGGGTTCATCGTAAGTGTCAGGGGCATCGAAGTAAATCTTGAACAAATCACGGCACTACGAGAAGTCTAAGCTCCAAAGAATAAGAAGGAACTGCAAAGTTTAAATGGAAAAGTTGCAGCGCTAAGTCGGTTTATCTCAAAAGCTACCGACAAGTGTATACCATTCTCTGATGCACTGAAGAAAGGAAAGAAGAACTTCAAATGGAGTTAAGCTTGTCAAACAACATTCGAAGAATTGCTCGACACATGGAGGCTCCGCTAATCCTACCAAAACCCGTGGATGGAGAAGACTTGTTCATTTACTTAGTAGTCTCACCCCATGCATTGAGCGCCGCTCTGGTGCATGAAGAAGCAAAAATCCAATGACCCGTGTATTACATTAGCAAGCAGTTTACCGAAGCAGAGAAAAACTATCCGAAATTGGAAAAGCTAGCGTATTGCCTCTTGATTGCATCTAGGAAGTTACAGCCATACTTTCAGGCCTATCCAATTAAAGTGTTGACTGACCAGCCCCTGAAGCAGGTGCTATACTGACCAGAAACTTCCGGACGACTACTCAAGTGGAATATAGAGTTGAGTCAATATGATATCACATACCACCCAAGGAAAGCCATCAATGGGAACGCGTTAACAGACTTCATCGTCGAGTTTACCATACAGGACGACGAGGAAGAAACACCGCCAGAGGAAAAGAATCGATGGAAGCTCTTTGTCGATGGCACATCTAATAACCTCTGTTCGGGGGCAGGAGTAGTGCTCGAAACACCCGAAGGGCGAACCATTAGCTATGCTTTGCGCCTGGAATTCCCTACCACAAACAACGACGCAGAATATGAAGCACTGATCCCAGGACTGAAAGTTGTAAGAGAACTCAAGATAAAATCTATTCACATATACAGCGACTCCCAGCTGGTCGTCTGTCAAGTAAAGGGGGAATACCAAGCTCGGGGGGAGAATCTAGCCCCATAACTGTCCAAAGTACAAGAATTGCTCGGCGACATCGAACACTACACTATAACTCACATTCCATGGGAGAAAACACCAAGGTAGATTATTTGTCTAAACTGGCAAGTTCCAGAGAAGCTCAGTCATTGGGACTAGTCCCAGTTGAAACTCTAACCAACTCAAGCATAGACGAAATGGATGTTGATTGTATTCTTGAAATCATCGTCGAACCTGAAACGTGGATGACACCAATAAAAGATTATTTACGTACAAGGACTCTTCCAACTGACCGGAAACAATGAAAGAAGCTTCTCCGAAAAGCACCTCGGTTCATGATACGAGATGGAATACTCTACCGAAAGGGGTTCTCGACCACCCTCCTTAGGTGCATGTCCGATGATGAAGCCAGGCGAATCCTAAAGAAAGTCCATGAAGGTGAATGCGAAAACCATACTAAGGGGTAAACCCTTATAAAGAAAGTCCTCCGGTATGGATACTTCTGGCCAACAATAAACCGCGACGCTGCAAATTACACTTGGTGATGTGATCTCTGTTAAAGATTCAACAAAGTTAAAAGAACTCCGTCAATAGAGTTAACGCAAATGGTCAGCCCGTGGCCGTTCGCAATATGGGGGATGGACTTGATTGGCGTCCCACCCATAGCAAAAGGAGGAGCCAAATATGCCATTGTTGCTGTAGATTAATTCACAAAATGGGCCAAAGCGGAACCGCTAGCCACAATAACCACAAAGAAAGTCATTAATTTTGTTACTAAAAACATTATTTGCAGGTTTGATGTGCCATAAAAAATCATCACTCACAACGGAACCCAATTTGAAAGCGCCGAGTTCAAGAACTATTGTAAACGCTTCCGGATTGAAAAGAGCTTCTCAGAAGTAGCTCATCCGTAGGCAAACGGGCAAGCGGAAGCAAGAAAAAAGATCATCAAATCAACCATCAAGAAGCGACTAACTAAAGCCAAAGGAAACTGGGTCGATGAACTTCCACTCGCACTATGGGCTTACTGAACCACCCACAAAGCTGCAATCAGTCACACTCCATTCGCTGTGGCATATGGTTCAGAAGCAATGATACTTGTTGAGTTGGAAGTCCCACGCACCGAAGGCAAAATTTCAACCAAAACCAAAACGAGCATGTTAACCCAAAAAATGGATCAACATCCTGGTTTGAGTTTGAAAGCACCATCCCTGTTCTGACAGAGCAATATCACAGATCACAGATATAGAAATAGAACGGTAAAAGAAAGAAGACAGAGAATTTTTATAGTGGTTCGGCTATTAATGAAGCCTACGTCCACTTTATATTTTATTATAGACTAATTGATGTTACAGGAAGTGTTTGGTTACTAGGCTTTGATTATCCTTAGGTAGATTGAATCCCTAGAGTTGGAATCCACTGGAGAAACATAGTGAATCCCTTTGGAGATTGTTGTGAGGGAGGTAGAGAGCGAAGAATATTTCCAGCAAAGCTTTAGCAACCAGTCCGGAGAAGATCCCGCTCGTGTTGCAGGTAGGATGGTATTTATAGGGATCAGAGAGCTTCTGAGCCAGACCACTTCATCAACTGCTCGCAGGTAGGTAGAGAACGACCTAAGGGGGGTTTAGCTTGTGATCCGAGCCAAAACCATGGGTCGCCAGTGAACCATGGTCTATGGGTCGCAAGAGACCCATGTTCTATGGGTCGCAAGCGACCTATGATCTATGGATAGCGACCCATAGACTTGGCTCGTACGCGAGCTAGTGACTTGGCTCCTTTTTCCATTGCCCCCTTAGTTAGCTCATTGAATATTCAGAGAGAAGTATAGGTCGCTAGCGATCCATAGAGCATGGGTCACTGGAGATCCAAGCACTTAGAATTTTTTATGGAGTTTGGAGTTTGGGATGTTTCCATGGTCTTGTGTCATCATCATTTGCGTAGTCTCGTTGCCCGTTGTTCCGTTTTGATGACAATTTATTAGCTGTTTGCGCTCAGCTGCTGATTGGGCTGAAAGAATGCTGGTATTTTCGTTTAGTCAATCTTAGTCGTTGCCCTAGTAATATAGCTTGGCTCTCGTTAACTCCTTGTCTTAGCCTTCCTGGTTAAGTTCTAAACCATTTTGATAATACGAGACTGTTCTATTTTCCGTTGGATCCTGCTGGGTTAAAAAGTCAGATAACATTTGCCCCCTAGAGTACATCTTCCTTGTAAACAAGGCGTGCTTTGGAAGTTATCGCTCTCTATATCTGTCCGTCGAATTCCAAGTGATCGCATTAGAATTTTGCGGATACATGACAGATCATGCTGTCGGTCATCTAGCTTTGGTTTTGAATGCTATTGCTTGCCGTAACGGATCAAATTTCTTCTCTTAGTTTCCCGGCATGCTTTGACGATAGATAAATACCAGAGGACGAGTTTGAGAAAAATATGCCCCAACCTTATGGGTCGCTAGCGATCCATGTGTTATGGGTCGCCAGCGACCTGACTATTGAGACAAATTTCACTTCGAAAAGATATGTCCCAACCTTATGGACCTTCTCTTCTATTCCGCACATGACCCAAACCGACCTCCTCGCGATCTGATACCCTAGGTGATTTGATCCATCTTGCTTCATTCAATCCATTGTTTTCTCATATCTGCCTTGTCCAAACTCTCAGTCTTGATTTCCAATCTACTGTGCTTCATTAGTTCTCTTGAAACCCTAGCTCGCCTTTGAATCGTTCCGACCTACCATCAGCTCGCCGCCGACCCATCTTAGCTCGCCACCGACCCGAGTACTTATCACTGGCTTGCCTTTGGGACTGTTGATCCAAGTCTTCGACCATTTTCACATTTAAAGATTAATCCTAGGTGGGTCTACTAATTAGTTTGCTAATTACAGCGTTCGTTTAATGATTTGATGACGAGTTTGCATTTGCAATGGCGTTCACGAGAAGTTTGAGTCTATTGCAATTTTTGGAAGGAAGATAGTAAACCGAGTCGCGAGTTCTTTACATAATGGCATTTGGATTTTTTCTCGATGGTCGATACGATTTGCTGTCTTTGTCCTAAGAATCAAAATCGACTTGCGCAAAGTTACATAGTTGAGGCAGCATGACATATCATAGTTGCGGAGTTACAATGTCTTCGTTTGCATGCTTGGTGCCCCTGTAATGAAAAGGGTCCTTCGCGTCGCTTCGGACAATGGATTCGTTATCGACCGTTGGTCGATAACGGGTAAGTGTAGGAGAGTAAAAACAAAAAATAAAGTGATGTGGGAAGTCCTTTTCTAGTTTCGCTGCGATCAAACTATCTACATAGGATAGAGCATTTGTAGTGTTTCGGGCACCGAGTTTATCCCATATAGACAGCACACTGCACTTGCCCCAGTTCACATTTGAAATCCGATGTGCCAGTCATGAATTTATGTCTCTTCGGAATTCAAGTGTGGTAGGGGAAACTTTAAGTTTAGGATGGATTTACCTGACCGTTTCGAGCGCGAGTTCTGTTATTTAGAATGCAGCAGCCATCCGTGCATTGTAAGTCAAGCAGGGGAAGCCTGGCACACTCAAAAGCTGAGTCATCATCCATCGCTCATCCTTCTACCACTTCGCAAGCTCAGTATGGCTAGTTGGTCCTAATTGGGCCAATCGTGGATCGAACGCCTTCCAAATTTAGAGTTCTACTTAATCCACCTGAGAGAGCTTCTTCGATGGTTTCTACTAAGGTTCTTTATAACATCTGTGCGCAACACGGAATTCCAGAAGAGGATGTGCATCTGCCAGAGAAGGACGAGTTCGCACATATTCCTCCCCTGAGGTACACCGCTTGCCACCGGTATATGTGTTTGAATGGAGCCATGCATCCTTATAATGACATTCTACACGAGACTCTTTCGAACTTGGGTATTGCCCCTTTTCAACTTCATCCCAACGGTTACGCCATCTTGACTTGTCGACATGTTCTTTTCATGCAGACGTTCAACCGCGCTTAAAGCTTTGATGAGTTGTGGTACTTTCTATCGTTCAAGAGGAGAGATGACTGCCCCTCCTTGATCATAATCGAAGCCCAAAGAAACCGGAAAATCGTCCTACGCTTGCAGAGCAACTTGTCGCAATTCAAGACGCAATATTTCTTTATTAGATGCCCTGAGGGATTCGATCGTCGATGGATGACAGGGGGTAAGTTTCTCTTTTTCGTTTATCGAGCTCCAATGCATTGCAGTGGAGTTTATAACCAGCCGCATGCCTCTTGCAGTGATTCCAAGGCCAAATAGAGATGTGGCTCTCGATGAAGTTTGTCAGACTCTAAAGGCTATTGATGCCGAGGAGAGATACGTTAAAGTGTTACCAACCGATGAGAACTTACGTCGATATGGATTACTGCCTTCGAGTAGATCTGCTGTTCAAGTTGAAATTTGTAACAACCCTGGTTTGGAGATTACCTATCAATATTGAATAATAATGATAATTATAATTTAATATTGTGATTTAAATTAAAATTGGAGAAATTAAATTGTTTATTTGGAATAAACAACGAATTTTGGAATTTAAAATGAGAAAATGAAATTCCAAGGTTTATTTTATTTTGTTGGATTGATAATAAATGGAAAATGACCTTATTTTAGAGAAAATGCAATAATTATATTAATTATTGCCCATTTACTTCTTTTAAAAATTATTAAAAGAAGTAAATGGGAAATAATTAATATAATTATTGGATTTTCTCTAAAATAAGGTCATTTTCCATTTATTATCAATCCAACAAAATAAAATAAACTTTGGAATTTCATTTTCTCATTTTAAATTCCAAAATTCATTGTTTATTCCAAATAAATAATTTAATTTCTCCAATTTTAATTTAAATCACAATATTAAATTATAATTATCATTATAATTCAATATTGACAGGTAATCTCCAAACCAGGGTTATTACAGATTAACGTGCGTCCCATACCACACGTTCGCACTAAATGGTTTACTAACCGCCAGTAACTTTCACACTCAAAGCAGTAAAAAGTTTACCTCATCTCATCGGTAAACTCGATCCGAAGGTCAAAACGATCAAACAGACAAGTCAGGATTAACCGATAAGATAAACGCACGTATCCCATACCACGTGTTTTACCAAACCGTTTAATTCTCCTTCTCATTCGCTCGAATAGTGCAAAACGTGTATTTTATATATAAAATAATTTATTTGAGAAAACAAGCTTTTAAAACCATTTTTCGAAATCAATTCTGAAGACGATATTTGAACATTCCCTTATTATAGAGAATAAATAGATTTTATAGCTTAAAATAATTTAAAAATATTACATAATAATTATTTTAAATGCCGATTTATTTTAAAAATTATTTCAAGATTGTTTGGAAAAATCTGTGCTCGAAATCAAAGAAATCACTCAAAACTTTCATTCAAATTCAATTCAAATTCAATTCAAGTTTGAATTTCAAATTCATCAAAACTTGGCTAGCCTATTGATAGGCATCATAGCCCTTAAAACATTTCAGAAATATCACAAAAAACATGAAGTAAAAGTCAAAAGTCGGACGGAAAAAGAACATAAAAACGCTTAGGAAAAATAATACCCAGGTCTGAAATCTTCTCTGGGTTCAACTTTCGGACATAAAACAGGTGAACAAACTACATTGCACAATGTAGAAAACTTCATCTTTCAAACAAAAGAAGAATCAATGAATTCCGACTAAAAATGAAAACGTTACGCTGTCTCAAACATGGACTCAGACCATGTTTGTAACAGTTCAACAAGAATGTGCCCAGGCCTGAAAATCAATTCTGGGTTCAACTTTCATGCATAAAACAGAGGACCAAACGACATCGGATTGAGCTTAAAATTGGTATGCGTATAGTAGAAAACTTTATCTTTCAAACAAAAAAAAGAAACATGCAATTTGGATAAAGTATGAGAAAGTTATGATATCTCAAAGTTGAACACAGACAATGTTTTCACTGTTAAACTCTGGGCAAAAACATGCTCCGGATCAAAGTTCGGCTGCATATTTCTATAAGCACATCTCAAAGTCGGACTCGGCGATTCTTTTTGCAGTTTAAAGTACAAATGTTGAACTGTCTATAAAATTTCAGGTCATTTCGACCATGTTAACTTGTATATATCTGCCGTTGAACTTGCACTCGCAGCTTATTTTTATCGGAATTTTATAAGTTTAAACTTCCGATATTTTTCTGTATTTCTTGATGGTTCTTTCTGGATTTCATACACGGATTTTATAAATGAGTTTTGAAATGTTTTTCAAGTAAATTGGTTTTTGGAATAATTAATATATATTATTTTCAAGTATAAAATTTTAGTATCTCTATAATAAGAGAGATTGCAAAAGCGGTTTATAAAGTGATTTTAAATTGTTTTAAAAGCTTGTTTTCTCCAACTTTTAATTTCTATACAAAATACACATTTTTGAACTGTCGAGCGAATGAGAAGGAGAGTTAAACGATTGGGTAAAACGCATAGTATGGGATACGTGCATTTATCCTTTCGGTTAATTCCTAACTTATCCGTTTGATCATTTTGGCCTATGGGTGTAGTTTACCGATGATATGAGCCGAACCTTTTACTGCTTTGAGTGTGAAATTTACTAGCGGTTAGTAAACCATTTAGTGCGAACTGGTGGTATGGGACACACGTTAACACTTTTCGGGTTCCTATTCGAGAGTTTGTGACACATTTGCCATTGCGGCGTGCCAGTACTGGACCTTCGGGTAATTGCCATTGCGTCGTATTTGTCTTCGAGACGTTTGTCATTGCGGCGTATTTGCCATTGCGGTGTATTTATCATTGTGACGTTTTTCCTTCGGGCGAGGTACTTATTTGAGATAATAGTACTTGGCAAGGTTTCGGCCACATGCACGTGCAAACACTTTTGAGATGGTTTCTTTGACTATTTTCCCTAGTGTATCGCCCCTTTCTGGAATTGGTCCTTTGAACCATTCGATATATCTTTGTGGCGATTACCTTTTGGGAATTTGAACTCTTGGAAGTTCTATTTTTGAGATTTGAATTGCCTATACTGGCGTTATATGAGATTTTCCTTTTGGCCTTTACTTGAGATTTTATTCTCCTATTTGGAGATATATTTGCCTTATGGCATGTTTGAGATGGGATCTCTTTATGCATGTTTTGGGTTTGCCAAGATGGCGGGTTTAGGTTTTCCCCTAAACCATATTTGATGTTTTATGAATGCCGATGATATGAGGCTCGCTACTTTTAGCGTTTTATGGGTTATTTTATCTCATTTGAGATTATATGTTTCTGTAGTGATACCATATTATCACTTGATGTAATCATACACTTTAGTTGTACCTTCTCACTCGAGAATATTATCACATTATCCTTATGCTCATATTATCGCTTATCTTTGTTAACTGATTTGTTTAGCTAGACTGACCCGTGTATTTTATACTCGAGTCGGACCGAGGTGTTTCAGGTTAGGTACATTTGGACTTAGCCTATTTTGCTTCCGCATGGACTCTATTCTGCTAGCTCTTTTTGTTATAGCTTTTTGTGTAGTCCTTTTTGGTTTGCTACTCTGATATGTATATTATTTTGACTCGTGTTTGTATTGTGGTCATCATACCACATATGTGATGTATCATTTTGTATACTCTGTGATGTATCTGTATATGTGTGTATATATGGGATTATCTGCTGTTCTGTGATGTGTTTTGCATTTGAGTTGTTGTATTTTGTTCTGATAGATCCTATAGCCACCTATGGCTTTGTATTAAGTATTTATTGGATATGTTAATCCACTTGAGATAGAAAACAATATATATGGCATTTGTCGACGTATTCAATAGATATTTAAGACAAGGCTATAGATGGTCGCTCCTATCCAGCCCTATTCTCTACATTAGCAGACAGTATTACCTAGTAATCTCTTTGTTAATGTGGGTCACGGGGTGGGGCATTACAACTTGCTATAAATGGGCAATAATTAATATGATTATTGCATTTTCTCTAAAATAAGGTCATTTTCCATTTATTATCAATCCAACAAAATAAAATAAACCTTGGAATTTCATTTTCTCATTTTAAATTCCAAAATTCGTTGTTTATTCCAAATAAATAATTTAATTTCTCCAATTTTAATTTAAATCACAATATTAAATTATAATTATCATTATAATTCAATATTGACAAGTAATCTCCAAACTAGGGTTATTACAAAATTCATTCTCCTGCCCGATCTAAAGTTCGAACAAGATCTACTTCTTCCTCCCACGGTTCTGATGAAGGCGCTTCTCAGGAGAGAGAGGGCCTGTACGGAGGATCAATCGACGAGGCCCACGAGAGGGGAGATGCTACTGCGACTGGATTAAGCTGCCTGGTTAGAATGCCTCTAATTCCGGAGGAAGGAGAAGAAGAGTTCAAGCAAAGAGAAGGCAAGGCCGCATTGGACTCAGAAAAGGAAGAAGGGGAGTTTGAGAGTAGTAGTGATGAGTCTACTTCCAGTGACTACTTCTTTTCAGAATCCGATGGTGGGGACTTGGAGTCTTGCGATGAGACTCCGGGGATGAGTCCCGTTCTTTCGAATTCACCTCTTCCTGATACAAGTGACAAAGACAAAGTCCTTGAGATCGAAGGGCATCAAGATTTTCCAAGTAAAGACATCGAAGCAAAGTACGGTGATTTTAGCAACGTTTATGCCAACTTTGACGCGCTCATGAAAGAAGATTTTAAATTTGATACGGCGCCTCCCCGCTCGGGGGATATCGCGCCAGAAGTTAGCTCGGTTCCGCCTACGATGGCCGATGTTAATCCAATTCCACCCACGACGGCCGTTCTTTCCACTTTGTGATGACGTTTTGGACTTACCTTAGAAACACACCACACATCTCACTAGGATTACACTTACCTCCATTCATTCCTTCATTTTTGTTGTGTTTATTTTCATGCTTCTGAAACCTTTTATATATGCTTCATGCTAGGTATGACAAGGGGACGCGGCTTCTACGACGACTTTGAAGAGTTCACGGAGGTGGAATACAGGAGGAGGAAAGAGCTCGAAGCCGAAGCCCGCCGCCAGAAAGAAAGAGACCGAGTTCGATCGTATAAAGGCGGATACGAGAAGAGGAGATCTCTTGAGGAAAGGGATGAACCATCGAAAAAGTCAAAGTTTGAACATCGTCCTCATTCTTCAGAGCTTGCTCCAAAACATTCTTCTCTGGGCCAATTAATTCCCATTACTTCTGCCCCAATTCCGCCTTCAACTTATATTTCATCATCTTCCGTTGTTGCTGCTACCCCCGATGCTTCTTGCCTCCACCGAAGACCTGCCTATATCCTTCCTTCGGCCCCCCTAAACTTGAGGCAGTGCTTCCTGGTTGGTCCTTGAAGGGGGTTAAAGTTCGACCACGATCTGCACCCCATTCGTAAAGGTTCGCACATGCCGCACCTCCAAGCTATTCATAGCGACCTAGAACAAACCGAAGGATGGGAGAAACTCTGTAAATAGTTGGCGGATATGAATAGAAATAATTATCAGGAGATCCTCTCTTTCGAATCAGAGGACGAATTTGAGAGGGCGTTGGCCGATCACGACATTAAGATTAAGCGGTTGGAGAAGGAGAAGGAAGTGGCCCAGCACGAAAGTAGGAAAAATGCCAGTCTGATGAAGGAGACGAAGGATGCGCATGCGAGAGTTGAGATCGTCTATAGAGACGAGATTAAGAAAACTCCTATGGAGGAGGCTAAGTTGAAAGAGGAAGTGGCTGCTTGTAATGCCACCATCGAGGCCCAGAGGAAAACTATCACTGACCATGATCTGATTGTTGAGGGGCACAACAAGTCTATCTCTGGCCAGGCTGAGACAACTTCCAGGTTACAAGCCTAGGTCTCGCAGCTAAGCGCTGATAAGTCTGTTGTTGAAGTCGAGAGGGCTGCCGTGGGAGCGGATTTCCTAGAGCTTAAGAATGCCTTTGAAAGAAAGATGGAGAAGCTAAATGCGACCATTCTTAATTTTTACGTTAACTCTCTATCGCATCAAGGAAGTCTCAGCTATCTTGGTCCGAATTTCCCGCCCACTCTCGCTTTTGTTTGGGAGGAAATCTTGTCTCGTTTCGCCGACAGTGGCAATGTCTATTCCGAGCGAGAGTTGCAAGATGCCTATCTCAACGACGAATCAAAGAAGGCGTTGCTTGAGGGATGGGAAATTCTTTGAGTTGAAAGAGAGCAGGAGGCCACCAATTCTGCCTTGATGACTACCGTCGAAGCGCTCACCAAGCTTTCTATTTCCGGTGTGGGCGAATTATCGGAACAGCCCCACGACCTGCCAGCAAGTTCAGGACTTGAAACTCTTCCTCCAGTGGTGGAGCCATCGAAAGAAGGCGAAGGTGGTGAGTTTGAGGTCGCTATTCTCGATCGTTCCTCCGGTGCAGGTAATGCCCTTGCTTCGTCCGAATTCGATAGCTTCCAACTTACGCCGCAAGAGTAATAAGAATTTAACGCTTTTATTTTTGATCTTATAGGCCCATCTACCTTTTCCTGTTGACGTGCCAGCTTCTTCGGCGCCCTGACCCATTGCTATCTATATAGCCTCCATAGTCGTCTCTGTTCATGTTCCTATTCCTACATCCGTGTTTGGCTCGCTGCCAGGACCGGAGTCCAAACAGATAGCTGCGCTTCATGGCATGAATGATCTTTCTGTGGCTCTAGAAGGTGACATGACAGCGGCAGAAACTAAGAACCAGGTAGCTCAAATGGAGCAGCCTCAGAATACTCAACACGATCTGGTCACTGTCAAGAAGGAAAAGGTTGAAGCGATCAAGGCCTCAAAGAGCTCCCGCAAATCACGGAAACACAAAGAAAGGGGAGGCTCTTCTAAGAAGGTTGTAGAGGAAGAAGTAGATATTTCCACTGAAGTGTTCGTTGATATCACCGGTAGTGATAGCACTCCTAAGGCGAGGCAGAAGCTGCCAACAAAGGGCGGAAAGGGGAGCAGTGGAAAGAAGCTTTGATAGGCTTCTGTGGAAACTGATTTGATTTTTGGTTCCTTTTGAGTCATTTTGTTCAAGTGCAGAGTCTGCACTTAGTGTTTCCATTATGGAGTCTGTGTTTTCTTTTTGTTCGTCGGTGTTGTGTGGGTACGGCCCCCACGTTTTGACCTTGTGTAAAGAAAATTATAAGCAATATATTGATACTTTGACTGTAATCTTATCTGTCTGTTCATATATGTTCTGCGCACTCGTGCTTGTTTTATTTTATACTTATCTTGTCCTATGATTACTGCCAAAATCCTTCATTTGAAGTAACAGAACTTAAAAATTAACAGAACTATTTAAGAATTCTTTGTTTAAAAATTCCTTGTTTTGAGTGACAAAACTTGTGAACCTTTTGTTTTCACGTGTTTTTGTTCAAGTACCATTTTCACGTGATATTGTTCAAGTACCGGTGTATGCCCCTCAGTTCACAGGGCTGTTTATTTCAAACAATTTTCAAATGACCGGTAACATAGGGTTTAGATAATTTTCATATTAAACTTGAAATTTGGCTAAGTCACAACTCGATTTTCCTTTCTTCGGAAGTTTTGCAAGTTTAGCATGTTATCCAAGTTTCTTGTAATATTCCAGCAAGTGTGCAATATGCGTGTTCGAGAGATGCACATTGCATGGGTTAACTGAGGGCAGTTTTGATCGTTAAGTGTCCTTAGTCGAAACTTTTTTGTTGGTTTGTAGCATTCCGATTTTGTTGGAGTTGGCGCTGGTTACGGGATGCGCGGTTTTCGGTGCTCCTCGGTGTTGCCTATCTTCGAACAATGCGAGGAGCGTATGTTTTAATGCTCTCCGATGCTGCCTATCTTCTGGCAGGGTGAGGAGTTTCTATTTTAGTGCGTGGCTTTTGAGGTGCGTGACTTTTGGTTTTCCTCAGTGTTGCCTATCTTCGGGCAATGTGAGGAGTTATTATTTTGGTACGCAACTTATGAGGTGCGCGGTTTTTGTTTTTCCTCGGTGTTTCCTATCTTCGGGCAACATGAGGAGTTATTATTTTGGTGCGCGACTTATGAGATGCGCGACTTTTGTTTTTCCTCGGTGTTGCCTATCTTCGGGCAACGTGAGGAGTTATTATTTTGGTGTGCGGCTTATGAGGTGTGCGGCTTTTTTTCTTCCTCGGTGTTGCCTATCTTCGGGCAACATGTTTGACGGCTAAATCTCTATCGGATTAGAAATTAGCCGCTCAAATTTAAATTGAAATTTATCGCAAGCGCACGGCGTACAGTTTTAGTACGTGGCGAGCACGGGTTGATCCGCAAGGAATTGTTTAGATTTTAAAATTTCTATTCAATCAAATTAAACTAATATTTGAAATGTTTTTGAGCTAAAAAAAATGTAAATAAACTAGCAAATGAAAATGGATAAAAATATGAGAGTTTGAAGGCAATTTAGAGGCAATGTCCTTCTCAAGATCACATAAATTAACATATATGAAATTATGATATCTCTTTTGGTCACTAGTGAATTTAGTTAATGCGTTTATCATAAGTATGGCCTATTTGTGCTATTAATTAGCTCAACATTAGCCATCAAACTATAACACACCCACTAAATCACTTTTTAACTCCCATGAAAATGCAATGAAATTGAAAATAAAATCTATTCTAAGCATGGTCTATTAACTATTGATTAGAAATATAGACCATCCAATTTTGATTTTAATATTCACTTCATTACAATAATCATATGTAAATGAAGAGGTAATTTGTGTTTGTTGTTTGTTTAAGCATAGCCTATTTGGTGTCAACAACATAGGCTGTCAAATTCAAAGCTAAAATAACAAGTTAAACCACATCAAATATTTCAATTAAGCACAAAAAGAGATCAAAAATTATCAAAATGTTGAATCTACATGATTAAGAGAGCTTCACTACCCCTAAATTGAAGGGGTTTCGCCTCTTGTATTTGTTATCATTTCAACAAATGTAGCATTCAACATGACATAAAAACAAAAAGAAAATGCGCTAAGTAAAAAGAGAGCTAATTGAAATGAAATAAAAGCTATTCAACTTGCATAAATAAAAAGATCTACACTACTAACATGAAAGGAAAAAGCATGTAAATAAAGAAAGAGCAAGAATTGAAATTGCATTAAGAAGAAAATTACATAAGAAGAAGAAAATGGCTAAGTAGCCATGAAATAGAAAGAGAGCATATATTTTATTTTTGAGCCTCAAACTAAACTAACTATAAGAGGCGGCGCAATGGAGGCTAAGAGCTTAATTACATGAACATATGGGGTATATATACAAGCCTAAAACCCTAATGTATATTTTTGGGAACTACCCAAACTACCCCTTAGGAACTGTGGTCACCAAGTTATCATTAACAAGTGATAATCCTCCATTTAAATGTGGATGTAGCTTTAATCTTCATTAGCATGTGCATTAGCTCCTAATAGGTGATCATGGTAAGTGGGTAGGTGGGGTCCTCCATGTTGTCATGAAATGATTTATTTCCTTCTTCATTTGCTTGTATTCTCTTGTGCATGCATATTTTCCATGAAGCCAGTTGTAATTTGAATTAAAGTTCCTACAAAATAACATAAAAATCTCCAAGTTAATTTTCTCAAATTAATATATGCACAAAAATAACCTTTTTGCCCCTATATGAAGGTGAATATATAATGATTTGAAAATAATTATAATTTTGGTTTAAACATGTTAAAACACCCTATATGCTCATTTATTTAATTAAATTCGATAAAATATGGAAGTAAAAACATGCACATTTACGTGAACATCACAACACGAAGAGTTATTATTTTGGTACGTGGCTTATAAGGTGCACGGCTTTTGTTTTTCCTCGGTGTTGCCTATCTTTGGGAAACGTGAGGAGTTATTATTTTTAGCCTTCTCGATGTTGCCGGAGCAACACCGGTTTTCAGAAGGCAAAGATCGGGTTCCGTCGATCTAACGGTTTGAGTCGATTTGCTTCCGTCGACCCGACGGGTAATTATTATGAACACGGTTTTGTTGGTTCAAGAAGTAAACTTTATTAAGGAAAGCAGGGCAGTTTTTTGCCTATGTACAATACTCCCGGCATCCCGGGATGTCTTATTTGTGGGAAAATAAAAAGAATACATAAGGTAGCTTTCGGACAAAGTAACGGCGAAGCGATTAGCTATTCCTTGCCCTGGGAACTTGAGTTCCATCGACGGTTGTTAACTTGAAAGTCCCGTCTCTTAGCTTTTGATTAATGACATATGGTCCCTCCCAGTTTGGCCCGAAGGTCCCCGGAACGGGGTAAACTCGCTTGAGCATAAGATCACCCACTTCGAAGGTTTGATTGTGAACTTTGGGGTTGAAGTACCGTATGACCCTTTTTTGGTGGCGGCAGTTCTCAGCTCTGCTTCTTCTGTTTTTTCATCAACCATATCTAGCGATTCGAGTAGGAGCCGCTCGTTTTGTTTTTGATTGAAATTCTGCCTTTGGTGCGAGGGGAATTCTAATTCAACAGGAATCATTGCTTCTGAACCATATGCTAAGGCGAACGGAGTGTGGCTAGTTGCTGCTTTGTGGGTAGTTCTTTAAGCCCATAGTGCGAGTGGAAGTTCATCAATCCAGTTTCCTTTAGCTTTAGCTAGCTGCGTTTTGATAGTGGACTTGAAGATCTTGTTTATTGCTTCCACCTTCCCGTTTGCTTGCGAGTGACCCACTGCGGAAAAGCTCTTTTCAATTCGGAAGCGCTTCCAGAAGTCTTTGAACTCAGCACTCTCGAATTGGGTTCCATTGTCAGTGATGATTTTTTGCGGCACACCGAACCTGCAAATGATGTTTTTAGTAACAAACTTAATAACTTTCTTTATGGTTATAGTGGCCAGCGGTTCCGCTTTAGCCCATTTTGTGAAATAATCTACGACAACTATAGCATATTTGACTCCTCCTTTTGCTACTGGAGAACGCCAATCAAGTCGATCCCCCATATTGCAAACGGCTATGGGCTGACCATCTGTGTTAGCTCTATTGAAGGAGTTCTTTAATTTGGTTGAATCTTTGGCAGCGCTCGCATCTTCTGGCATGCTCAGCGGTGTCACGATTTATTGTTGGCCAGAAATACCCGTATTGAAGGACTTTCTTTGCAAGGGTCTACCCCCAGTGTGGTCTTCGCATTCTCCTTCATGTACCTCCTTTAGGATTCGTTGCTCTTCGTCATCGGTCACACACTTAAGGAGGGGGGTTGAGAATCCCCTTCGATAGAGTATTCCATCCTGTATCATGAACCGTGGCACCTTTCGGAGAAACTTCTTCCATTGATTCTGGTCAGTTGGAAGGGTTCCTATGAGTAGATAGTTCTTTATTTGTGTCATCCACTTATCTGGTTCGACGGTGGTTTTGAGAATCCAGTCTACATCCGTTTCGTCTATGCTTGGGTTGGCCAGAGTTTCGACTGGGACTAGTCCAAATGACTGATCTTCTCCGGAACTTGCAAGCTTTGCCAAATAATATGCCTTAGTGTTTTTCTCCCATGGGATGTGAGTTATGGTGTAGTGCTCGACGTCGCTTAGCAGTTCCTGTACTTAGGACAAGTACGGGGCGAGAATCTCACCACGTGCCTGATACCCCCTTTTACTTGATAGACGACCAGTTATGAGTCGCTGTATATGTGAATAGCTTCTATTTTGAGCTCCTTCACAACTTTCAGTCTAGCTATCAGTGCTTCATATTCTGCTTCATTGTTTGTGAAGGGAAATTCCAAGCGCAAAGCGTAGCTAATGGCATGCCCTCAGTGGTTTCAAGCACTACTCCTGCTCTCGAACAGAAGTTGTTGGATGCACCGTCGACGAAGAGCTTCCATTACATGTCTGTTTCTGACTGAATTTCCTACTCGCCATCCCATATAGTAAATTCGACGATGAAGTCGGCCAACGCTTGCACATTGATAGTTTTCCTAGGGTGGTATGTAATATTATATTGACTCAACTCTATATTCCACTTGAGTAGTCGTCCGGGAGTTTCTGGTCGGTATAACACTTGCTCATGGGGCTGGTTAGTCAACACTTTAATTGGATGAGCCTGAAAGTATGGTCGTAACTTCCGGGACGCGATCAAGAGGCAATACGCTAGATTTTCCAGTTTTGGCTAATTCTTCTCAGCTCCAGTGAATCGTTTGCTAATGTAATACATGGGTCGCTAGATTCTCGCTTCTTCCCGTACGAGAGCGATGCTCAATGCATGCAGTGAGACTGCTAAGTAAATGAGTAGATCTTCTCCATCCACTGGCTTTGATATGATTGGGGGAGCTTCCATGTGTCGTAGCAATTCTTCAAAAGCTGTTTGACAAGCTTCACTCCATTCGAAGTTTTTCTTTCCCTTCTACAGTGCATCGAAGAATGGTAGGCACTTGTCTGTAGCTTTTGAGAAAAATCAGCTCAGTGCTACAACTTTTCCATTCAAGCTTTGAAGTTCCTTCTTATTTCTCGGGGCATGGACTTCTCGTAGCGCCGTCATTTGTTCTGGATTTTGTAACAACCCTGTATTTTGTGATTATTTTAATTATATATATATTAATTTCTTTAATTTAATTTCCTGATTTAAAAACTTTATTTTATTTATTAAAATGAATAAATTTTGTTATTTTAAATATAAATTTTGATTTTGATGTGAATTAGAATTCCAAACATGACTAAAAAGAATATTTTCCAGAAAAGTGAATTTTGGTCAATATAGTCAAACTTTGACTTTTAATTTAGAAATTTGAAAGTTTGAAAATTTGAATTTTATCTTTTATTATGAAAGTAAATAAAATTTTAAGAATAATGCTTTTCGTTTCGTTGAAATCTGATTTATAATGTGAATGTTATGCCTTTTTCAATATTGTGTGTAATTTGCTGTATTTAACAAATTGTTTATTTTAAATTGTATAAATAATATTTTATTTGGTCATGTAATGTTCTAATTTATATTTATATGGGTAAAATAACATGTTATGCATATATTTTGGTTTTAAAACATTTTTAAAAGTATAATTGACATTTTCCAGTGTTAGTTGTATTTTGCTTACAATTTCTAATTTCCAGTTTCAATTAATTAAAGTAATTCTTTATTTTTTTTTCTATTTTTTTTTCTTAAAATCTTATTTTATTCTCATTCCCACTTTATTTTGTTCCTCATTTATTTTATTTATTTGACCTTTTATTTGTTTTAAAGTGAAATAGAAATTTTCTAAAACTAGTGATATTCTATTTGTAAATTTTAAGTCCTGTTTTGAATTTTTAAACAATTTCTTTAGTTCTTTTTCTAATTTCTCTAAATTTAATTAATTATTTCATTTTTAAAATATAAATGAATTATTTTACTTCACATTTTTTTTAAAATATTTTTAAAATGAAGTTTTTAATTTTCCAAAGTCAATAGTGATTTATTTGTAATTTCTAGACCCTGTTTTCAATTTTTAAGCAATTTCTTATATTCTTTTTCCATTTTCTTTAAAATTAATTAATTATTTTTATTTTATATTACTTTTTTTCGGTTTTAAAGTCAATTTACTGATTTTATTTTTGTTTTATTTGAATTTAAAGAAAAAGAAATATGAAGAGTTTTAAAAGCTTATTTACCTTAAGTCCTTTCATCTCCTTTGTCCTTTCATTTGCCATAACTCCTCAGTTACTATCTTCGCTATGCATTTTTGGTTTGTAGCCGTGATTTTTCAGCCTCCATTCACCCAAAAACATTTTACCTTCTCATTCATTCATGGCTTCAAGAAAAATCTATGGGTAATGGCTACTTTTTTTACACTTTTCTTCTCATTTTTCATGTATTTTGCCTTGTTTTCTTTGCTTCTTTGAATGGCCTCCACTCCATATCCACGGCCACCACCCCCTACATCTCTTCCCTGCCATCACCACCAGCTACTCCTCTAGTCTTGACCAAGGCCGAGCCACCATGATGCCAAAACTCCACAAAAATTGCAGCACAAGCCATAAAAACATGTTGTTTGACCACTATTTGTTCACCACTTCATTTTCCACCACCACCACCACCTTAGGCCGCCTCCACCACCTCTGGCCAGACCACCACACACCTTTCCTTCCACTGACCTGATCCATACCTCTCTGACCTGACCACACAAGCCCATGGCCGAGCCATTTTTTGTGAACAAAACCCACCAATTTTGCCTTAAACTCTTCATATTCCTTTGTATAAACTTTCTCCTCATATTCTACTACCTAGGCCATGCATACACATGACCAAACCTGAGCCAAACTTGTTCAAACCAGAGCCAAAAACATCCCTAGGCCATGACAAAATAATAGAGAAAGCAAGGCAAAAGATTTGGCATTCGTATCTCTTTTTATTTAAAAGTTATGTCATTTCTAGTGTATTGAAATTTATGGTTTGCTTTGATTTTTGTTTGGGCTGTAACACAAGATCTATATCATTGGATTTGCTCTCCACACTCAAATTGTATTAGAGTTGTCGTGCCTTCATAATCTTTGTGTTGTGAGCTTTGTTGGCAAATCTCCAGCTTAACAGGTGAGTTATTCTCACCAGACAATATGTACATATATAACTAGTGAATTGACCCCTTTTGAATCTGTAAAATGCATTATCATGTTACACTTGCTATGTTATGATTTTATGATGTTCACCCATGCTTAAACACCTATTATATTATATGTTACTGTTATATTATGTTGTTCTATTATTTTTATCAGTTTATCACACTGCAAGTTCCCTTTAGATTAGAATCACTATGGGTTGAAATGATACATACCCGAACGGACTTTAAAATAGGAGAAAATCATTATGGGCTGAAATGATAGGCCTGAATGATTTTCAATTATTTTTCATTTCCTTGGGATTGCGGGTTTGAAATGATCAAACCCGGGTTTTCTTTGTAAATTACGGGTTGAAATGATATATTACCCGTATCACTTTACCTAGACTAGAAATGAAATACAGACCCGTTGTTAAAATATGTTTTTATAAAAATCTTAAAAATATTTTTGAAATGTAAATATTATAATATTTGATTTAAACTAAATAAAAAAATGATTTATGTAAGCATTATTGATTTTTTGAAAATTTATAAGTGAAATAAATTATTGGTAAAACTAGAAAATTTGAAATGTAAGTTATTTTGGGAAATTTTAATTGGGTGATAATTGGAATTTAAATTAAATATGAAATGTGATAACTTCATGATAATTTGGATTAAAGTGAATTTAAATGATTTTTATATTATATTAATGATTTTGAATAAAGTTAAAATGTGAAATGAATGAATATTTAAGTTGAAATTTTGAAATATAACTAAAATTGGAAATTTGTGAATTTGGCTTAAGAGTGAATTTTAAGTTAAGTAAATAAAAATGGAATTAAGTTATATTTGAAAATTTAAAATTAAGTGTTAAGTTAATTTAATTTAATGAATTTATAATTTAAAATTGGAATTTAATAAGTGAATTATTATTAAATTTTGATTTTTGAATGGAGATTTAACTTTATAAAATCATGAATATAAGGGTATTTGAATGATTATATATGATTTTATAAGTTAAAAATGATTTATATAAAAATATAATTGTTTGTGAAATTATACTGAATATTTGAGGTTAATTAACTGCATCTCTGAAATGCTATTAATTCTAATGTAAATGATAATACAACATTTGTAAATGCTGTAGTTGATAATAATGAACCAAATGGCTAAATTTAATTAAAGGCTATTATAGCATTTTTGTAATGTTATAATGGTTGAATTTAACTAAGTTTATTTGAAACTAATGTAACCCTATTACAGCATTTTAAATGCTGTCTTTTGTTAAATTGAACTGTTTTAAATGTGACTTTCCGTAGCATTTTCTAAATGCTGCAAAAGTTGAATTTTCATTGTTTTAATTAATTTAAGTGAACGAATGAAAGATTAAAATTTTGGAAATTTAATAATTTAATTATTAATAATAACTTTATTTTTATGATTTAAAATAAAGTAATTTGTTTCGAAATATAAACTATTTTGAAATATGATATTTTGATATTTTGAAATGGATTTTTGAAGGATATTGAATTTTGAAATGATATTTGATTTCGAAGTATAAAATACCATTTTGAAATTTTAACCACAGGGTGTATTTAATTTATAGTTTAACTGATCCTTGAAGGATGGGCGATCCCAAGCATCCTTTGAGTTATTGTGCATTTCTACTACAGTTCACTTGAGTTGGTTTACATTATATAGGTATATATTGTCCTGACTCGAGTGTTTTGTGTTTTACTTTACGCTCGGGTCAGCCTGAGTATTTACAGCTTAGCTTTGGATCTCATTCTGGAGCTAGGAATCGCTGGAGATTCTGCTTGTCTAGTTATCTGTTCCTTTCAGTTCAGTTGTTCTATTCTAGTTTTGGTATTTATAAACTTCTATGTATTTGGGATTTCTATTGTATATGTTTTCAGAATGATATTATGTATTATGTTTTGAGAGTTTTTATATAGTAGCTTCATGAACTACTATGGTATTTTATTTCCGCTGTGAGTTATTCTGATATGTTCTGTGTCTGTGATTCTGTGTATTTGATTTCATTTGCTCCAAATTTATTTACAATCTGTTATTTTGAATTATTCAAGTCAGACATGTATGGATTATTGTCGATTTGAATGGTCCAAAATAGTGGGTCGTTACAGTTGGTATCAGAGCTTTGGTTTAAGGCAAACCTTAGCCTACGGAGCAAAAACTCATTAGAGATAGGGTAGAAATACCCTAGTATAAGTGAAATCAATCTCAGAATCATTTCTTTGTGAGAGAACGTATTTTCGAAGTATCAAATGATTTTCAAATGATTTTTAAAGAATTTTCAAAGATTATTTTGATATAAATTTCCTTGCTTTGAAAGTAAAATATTTCTTAAACTTCATTCCTTTCGTATCCACCTTGTTAGTAATTTCTTTGATTAGGATCATCTAAAATTTTGAACTTCTCTCTTGATTGATCTAGATCCATTGTTGATAGGAATCTATTTTGAGTATGGTAAAATCAGTAGTTTGTTAAGTTGTTTTGAGTAAACTCTGTTGTATCTTTTGCTTAGCTAAAGTTGTCCAACTAAAGATATTTATGCTTCTGTTTTCGTATGTTATGAATTCGAGTCTTTCCAAATTTTTATGGGAATTTTTCTGTATCGATATAGGTTATATATCTCTAATCTTCGTTTGGATTCTTATCGAATAAGATTCCTTTGAATTTTGGAACGCTCCCACTTGTTCTGAAATCCATTCCTGTCTCCCCTAATTGTATTCTTTTGATTTTGGAGCATTGCATCACTCCACTTTGTATGACCTTTATAGGGTGGCGATTCCGCCAATCTTTGAATGATTATAATTGGCATTGATTCATCGGAGATTTCTGTATCCTCGGTTTACGATGTTTTCTATCTTCTGCTATATTTAGATTCTATCTCTGGCAATCGATGGTCGATTTGCCTTAGATTTTCGCATCGATTATATTCCTAAAGTCACGGTTGACCAGTTAAGGTCGCCCGCGATTCATATAGGCTTATCCATCTTCTATTTGGTAATTTAATTATCTTATCTTCGTTTGAGCCTATCTTTGAATTAGAATTCTATTTGATTAGAGTCCTTCTAAATTTGAATCTCTGTTTTGCTTTGAAATCCATCCTTGAATCGTCCCTTGGAAAGTTTGTGGTTGATTGTCTTTTGAAAATTGTGTATTCATCGTAGTTTTTATTTTGATAAGGATGGCCATATTTTTATATAAAGATGAAATGTTTTTGATAAGGATTATGTACCTTTTAAAAAAATGAGAATTTGAAGTTTTGAAAGGATTTGAAATTTTGAAAATTTTATAAGAAATGTTTTCATATAAAATGATTTATAACTGAAGGTTTTGAATCTGAATTTAAGTGATTGAACTCTGGCATTTTGGAACTGGTTTTAAGATTTTGAAATAATAAATAAGATGATTTGAAATTATTTTTCCGAATAAGTAATGTTTCAATGATTTTAATGGGTTTTAATGATTTTGAAGGAATTTCAAAGAAGTTTTCAAAGTAAATGGAAGTCCAGAACCACTTGTGTCGCTGGAAAATAATTTCGGTGATGAGTGCACGCATCATCGACATTGATTTTCGAGTTTCTGAGTGAGGGAGAGGCCACTTCGGTAACTCTGCTATGCGATTGATTTGTGAAACCAATTCTGATTTCAAATTCTGAAGCGTGATGTGATATTCGAAAGATATATGTATATATATTGAACAATTTGAAATGAGCCGGTGTTCAGTCCTTGAGTTTTGGATTTGATTTGATATAACCCTATTTTGGAATTGATTTACTGATTTAATTATGATTTCCAACTCTTGGATTGAAATATGATTTCTTCGACTATTTTGAAGGTTCGAGCACTTCCAAATCAAGGTTAACTTTTCAAAGCTAAAATTTTTGAAAAGTATGAATTATTTGATAAAGTATATAAATTTGTTTTGAATGTTTAAGTATGAAGTAATATGATTTAAATAAGTTGAAACTATTTTGTTAAGTAAATGAATAAGGCAATTTTAAAATTTTCTAATATGAAATTTAGATTCGAAATGCTTTGAAAAGAATTTGGTCTTCAAAATATTTTGAATAAAATTTAGTTTAAATGTTTTAACTTAGTAACATCTTTATGAAACTGTATATTTAACAAGTTGGAATAAATATATAAGTTGTACGTATGGTGTTTTATTCGCATAATTAATTTGATCCAAGTTTGAGTACACAAGTTCGAGGTGGATTACACCATTTCGTGTTAGGATTTTCATTCGATTCTTGATGGCGAATATTTGATATGGATTTTGGGCTTGATTCTAGAATTCTCTATCGTAGTATATGGCTATGCAAGGAGACTGATGGCTTCTAGTCGAGAAACCATATCGAAATCCGCATTAGGGAAGTCGAATGGACAATACTAGTTCGAAAGCGAACTTGTGTGATCAAGCGAGCGATCAAATGTAGTTTTGCGAAATGATGACGTATGTACATCTTATATCCTAATATCATTTATATATTTTGATGCTGAAATTGAAAGCTGTCGAGTTAGAATATCTTTGCTTACTAAAAGAAAATTCCAATTTAAATTACAAAGATATATAACCCATAAAAGTAAAGATATTCAAATCCCATATGGCTCTTCATATAGCGAAATTTATTTTGAAAAATTTGATCCTTATATAAGATGGACCTTACATAAGTATAAGATGATTTTGAAAACATTTGATTTTGGAAATGAATTGGTTGACTTAAATTATTGATTTGGAAATTTGGATTTATTTTCTAAATCTATTATTCTGGAAAAGTTGAAACTAAAGATAATTAATTTGAGAAGAAATAATTCGGTGAAATTGTATATGATTTTGAAATTGAACTGATATTGAAACAAATTGAAATTTGAGAACCTTATGTTACTAAACACTTGATTTGGAAGTTGTCGAACTTATATAAAATTGATTTGTATGAGTATGAAATTGATTCGAAAACTATAGATTTGAAAAGGTACTCAATTTGACAGTGAAATCTTATATATAATGGATATTATATAAGTACGATATTTGAAAGTGATTTGAAAAGGTACTATATGATACATATTTTCGAAATAAAGATATGGAAAGTGCCTTCTGCTTGATATCCGATTTGTGGCCACATCTTGGATTCATTCAATCGATATTATTCTCTCTGATTTTTGGTTTTCCGGATATGATACTCGAGTGTCCTTCGAATTCCATGGCGTTACCCATGGTCTTACGAACTCGACTGCATAGCGTAATTCGTAAGGCAGTGATTGCTTAAAAGGTACGGATGTTTCCTGGGGGATCCAGGCGTAACCATTGTGTATCTGCGATCTATGGTCGTGTTAGTGGCGTAATCCGCAAGGCAGAGATTGCTTAAGGGGTATGGATGTTTCCTGGGGGATCCAGGCGTAACCATTTTTATGTATCCTGCGGTCCACCGGTTTGTTGCATGGCGAAATTCGCAAGGCAGTGAATGCTTAAAAGGTACGGATGTTTCCTGGGGGATCCAGGCGTAACCATTGTGTATCTGCGATCCATGATTTGATTCGTTTTTTGCTTGGATTGTACTTTCCATATCTGTTTTTAAAGGTTTTCCCAGTATTTTCACTAGGTGTTGAAACAGGTCTACTAAGTACCTGGAGAATTCCAGTTTTGCGCCTGATCAACGTACTACCAGAGTCTACAGGAACAAGGATAAACTTGTTGAAACATCGAGTTATAAAAGTATTTTGATAAAATATTATATAAAGGATATTTTGATCAGTTATTTTCCTTCCTAAAGGATTTTAAAGTGTTTTAAATATTTTACCTCTTTAACCAACAATTTTAATTAATGGCTCATCCTTGTCTTTCAACCCATTTTCCCTCCTAGATATCCCTATTCCCCTACCTTCTTTTCGGAGATGTCTTCCAACCTATTGTTCTGCCTAGTTGTTTCTTTGAAATTTTTTCCTTTTCGAGGACGAAAAGATTTGAGTGGGGGAGAGTGTAACAACCCTGTATTTTGTGATTATTTTAATTATATATATATTAATTTCTTTAATTTAATTTCCTGATTTAAAAACTTTATTTTATTTATTAAAATGAATAAATTTTGTTATTTTAAATATAAATTTTGATTTTGATGTGAATTAGAATTCCAAACATGACTAAAAAGAATATTTTCCAGAAAAGTGAATTTTGGTCAATATAGTCAAACTTTGACTTTTAATTTAGAAATTTGAAAGTTTGAAAATTTGAATTTTATCTTTTATTATGAAAGTAAATAAAATTTTAAGAATAATGCTTTTCGTTTCGTTGAAATCTGATTTATAATGTGAATGTTATGCCTTTTTCAATATTGTGTGTAATTTGCTGTATTTAACAAATTGTTTATTTTAAATTGTATAAATAATATTTTATTTGGTCATGTAATGTTCTAATTTATATTTATATGGGTAAAATAACATGTTATGCATATATTTTGGTTTTAAAACATTTTTAAAAGTATAATTGACATTTTCCAGTGTTAGTTGTATTTTGCTTACAATTTCTAATTTCCAGTTTCAATTAATTAAAGTAATTCTTTATTTATTTTTCTATTTTTTTTCTTAAAATCTTATTTTATTCTCATTCCCACTTTATTTTGTTCCTCATTTATTTTATTTATTTGACCTTTTATTTGTTTTAAAGTGAAATAGAAATTTTCTAAAACTAGTGATATTCTATTTGTAAATTTTAAGTCCTGTTTTGAATTTTTAAACAATTTCTTTAGTTCTTTTTCTAATTTCTCTAAATTTAATTAATTATTTCATTTTTAATATATAAATGAATTATTTTACTTCACATTTTTTTTTAAAATATTTTTAAAATGAAGTTTTTAATTTTCCAAAGTCAATAGTGATTTATTTGTAATTTCTAGACCCTGTTTTCAATTTTTAAGCAATTTCTTATATTCTTTTTCCATTTTCTTTAAAATTAATTAATTATTTTTATTTTATATTACTTTGTTTCGGTTTTAAAGTCAATTTACTGATTTTATTTTTGTTTTATTTGAATTTAAAGAAAAAGAAATATGAAGAGTTTTAAAAGCTTATTTACATTAAGTCCTTTCATCTCCTTTGTCCTTTCATTTGCCATAACTCCTCAATTACTATCTTGGCTATGCATTTTTGGTTTGTAGCCGTGATTTTTCAGCCTCCATTCACCCAAAAACATTTTACCTTCTCATTCATTCATGGCTTCAAGAAAAATCTATGGGTAATGACTACTTTTTTTACACTTTTCTTCTCATTTTTCATGTATTTTGCCTTGTTTTCTTTGCTTCTTTGAATGGCCTCCACTCCATATCCACGGCCACCACCCCCTACATCTCTTCCCTGCCATCACCACCAGCTACTCCTCTAGTCTTGACCAAGGCCGAGCCACCATGATGCCAAAACTCCACAAAAATTGCAACACAAGCCATAAAAACATGTTGTTTGACCACTATTTGTTCACCACTTCATTTTCCACCACCACCACCACCTTAGGCCGCCTCCACCACCTCTGGCCAGACCACCACACACCTTTCCTTCCACTGACCTGATCCATACCTCTCTGACCTGACCACACAAGCCCATGGCCGAGCCATTTTTTGTGAACAAAACCCACCAATTTTGCCTTAAACTCTTCATATTCCTTTGTATAAACTTTCTCCTCATATTCTACTACCTAGGCCATGCATACACATGACCAAACCTGAGCCAAACTTGTTCAAACCAGAGCCAAAAACATCCCTAGGCCATGACAAAAGAATAGAGAAAGCAAGGCAAAAGATTTGGCATTCGTATCTCTTTTTATTTAAAAGTTATGTCATTTCTAGTGTATTGAAATTTATGGTTTGCTTTGATTTTTGTTTGGGTTGTAACACAAGATCTATATCATTGGATTTGCTCTCCACACTCAAATTGTATTAGAGTTGTCGTGCCTTCATAATCTTTGTGTTGTGAGCTTTGTTGGCAAATCTCCAGCTTAACAGGTGAGTTATTCTCACCAGACAATATGTACATATATAACTAGTGAATTGACCCATTTTGAATCTGTAAAATGCATTATCATGTTACACTTGCTATGTTATGATTTTATGATGTTCACCCATGCTTAAACACCTATTATATTATATGTTACTGTTATATTATGTTTTTCTATTATTTTTATCAGTTTATCACACTGCAAGTTCCCTTTAGATTAGAATCACTATGGGTTGAAATGATACATACCCGAACGGACTTTAGAATAGGAGAAAATCATTATGGGCTGAAATGATAGGCCTGAATGATTTTCAATTATTTTTCATTTCCTTGGGATTGCGGGTTTGAAATGATCAAACCCGGGTTTTCTTTGTAAATTACGGGTTGAAATGATATATTACCCGTATCACTTTACCTAGACTAGAAATGAAATACAGACCCGTTGTTAAAATATGTTTTTATAAAAATCTTAAAAATATTTTTGAAATGTAAATATTATAATATTTGATTTAAACTAAATAAAAAAATTATTTATGTAAGCATTATTGATTTTTTGAAAATTTATAAGTGAAATAAATTATTGGTAAAACTAGAAAATTTGAAATGTAAGTTATTTTGGGAAATTTTAATTGGGTGATAATTGGAATTTAAATTAAATATGAAATGTGATAACTTCATGATAATTTGGATTAAAGTGAATTTAAATGATTTTTATATTATATTAATGATTTTGAATAAAGTTAAAATGTGAAATGAATGAATATTTAAGTTGAAATTTTGAAATATAACTAAAATTGGAAATTTGTGAATTTGGCTTAAGAGTGAATTTTAAGTTAAGTAAATAAAAATGGAATTAAGTTATATTTGAAAATTTAAAATTAAGTGTTAAGTTAATTTAATTTAATGAATTTATAATTTAAAATTAGAATTTAATAAGTGAATTATTATTAAATTTTGATTTTTGAATGGAGGTTTAACTTTATAAAATCATGAATATAAGGGTATTTGAATGATTATATATGATTTTATAAGTTAAAAATGATTTATATAAAAATATAATTGTTTGTGAAATTATACTGAATATTTGAAGTTAATTAACTGCATCTCTGAAATGCTATTAATTCTAATGTAAATGATAATACAACATTTGTAAATGCTGTAGTTGATAATAATGAACCAAATGGCTAAATTTAATTAAAGGCTATTATAGCATTTTTCTAATGTTATAATGGTTGAATTTAACTAAGTTTATTTGAAACTAATGTAACCCTATTACAGCATTTTAAATGCTGTCTTTTGTTAAATTGAACTGTTTTAAATGTGACTTTCCGTAGCATTTTCTAAATGCTGCAAAAGTTGAATTTTCATTGTTTTAATTAATTTAAGTGAACGAATGAAAGATTAAAATTTTGGAAATTTAATAATTTAATTATTAATAATAACTTTATTTTTATGATTTAAAATAAAGTAATTTGTTTCGAAATATAAACTATTTTGAAATATGATATTTTGATATTTTGAAATGGATTTTTGAAGGATATTGAATTTTGAAATGATATTTGATTTCGAAGTATAAAATACCATTTTGAAATTTTAACCACGGGGTGTATTTAATTTATAGTTTAACTGATCCTTGAAGGATGGGCGATCCCAAGCATCCTTTGAGTTACGGTGCATTTCTACTACAGTTCACTTGAGTTGGTTTACATTATATAAGTATATATTGTCCTGACTCGAGTGTTTTGTGTTTTACTTTATGCTCGGGTCAGCCTGAGTATTTGCAGCTTAGCTTTGGATCTCATTCTGGAGCTAGGAATCGCTGGAGATTCTGCTTGTCTAGTTATATGTTCCTTTCAGTTCAGTTGTTCTATTCTAGTTCTGATATTTATAAACTTCTATGTATTTGGGATTTCTATTGTATATGTTTTCAGAATGATATTATGTATTATGTTTTGAGAGTTTTTATATAGTAGCTTCATGAACTACTATGGTATTTTATTTCCGCTGTGAGTTATTCTGATATGTTCTGTGTCTGTGATTCTGTGTATTTGATTTCATTTGCTCCAAATTTATTTACAATCTGTTATTTTGAATTATTCAAGTCAGACATGTATGGATTATTGTCGATTTGAATGGTCCAAAATAGTGGGTCGTTACAGATTTGTTTCGATGCCTCGGGCACTGACTATGAACCCTAAGAATTTCCTAAAGGCTACTCCGAAGTGACATTTGAGCGGGTTGAGCTTCATTCCTTACTTCCGGAGTATTTCGAACATTTCAGTGAGATTTTCTAGATTGTTAGCAGCTATTCGAGATTTGACCAACATGTCATCCACATAAACTTCCATAGTCTTTTCGATTTGACATTTGAACATGGTATTTACTAGCCTGTGGTATGTTGCCCCAGTGTTTTTTAAACCGAATGGCATTACTCTGTAGCAGTACAGTCCCAAATCGATGATGAAGCTAGTGGTTTCTTAATCTGGCTCATGCATCAGGATCTAGTTGTAGCCCGAGTATGCATCCGTAAATGGTAGCAATTCATGCCCCGTCGTTCCATCCACAAGCTGGTCGATTCAGGGGAGCGGAAAGCTATCTTTCGGGCAAGCTTTATTTAGTTCTGAGAAGTCAATGCAAGTTCGCCATTTTCCATTAGACTTCTTGACTAAGACTGGGTTTGATACCCATTCAGGGTAAGTTGCATCTCGAATGAAGCCATTAGTCATCAATTTATCTACCGCTTCCCTCAGTGCCTTGGACCGCTCAAGTCCCAAGCTTCGCCTTTTTTGCTTCACTGGTGTGAATTTGGGGTCAATATTGAGTGTGTGGCAGGCAATTTCAGGTGATACCCCACACATATCGAAGTGCATCCAAGCAAATACATCTAAGATGGTACGGAGGAATTTAGTTAGTTCTGATCGCATCCTGTTTCCCAGGTGCAATCCAATTTTCAAGACCCGTGTTGGGTCATCCATACAGACTGGGACAGACACCTTCAATTCGGCCGATGCTTCCCGATCCTCCCCTGAGCTCTTCTTTCTAGGGTCCAAAGCCTTATCGAATCAGCTATGGTCCCTAAGCCAAGGGCGGCTCTGTAGTTGCTATTTGGAGGGTTCACGGATGTGGAGGGTTTTCCCTACATCCTTTCCCTTTTCCTTTCTTCTTGACTCACGCAATTCTACGATGTAGCATTCCCGGGCGGCGCTTTGGTCTCCTTTCAAAATTCCGACTCCATGCTCTGTAGAGAACTTCATCGTAAGGCACCATTAAGCCAATGCTATTCTGAAGTCAGCTAATGCGGGTCGTCCCAAGAAGGCATTGTATGCTGACATTTCATCTATGATCACAAAAGTATGAATGAGGGTGACCCTTCGCTCACCCTCTCCAAGCTCCACAGGTAGGTCAATTGTTCCCACCGGTTGTTTAGGTTCACCGATAAACCCCTAAATCTTTGTTTGGCATGCGGATACGCTTTTCAAGCCAATCTTCATTTAGTCGAAAGTACGTTTGAAGAGTAAGTCAACGGAGCTGCCACTATCAACCGACACCTGCCAAACTACCGCAGGTCTGATTCCTACCGTCACCACCGTTGGATAGAGAGTTGGAGCCTCGATCCCTTTAGTGTCCTGGTTTCAGAACACTATGTTTTCATTCAAAACCCTTTGCAGCTTGGTCGGAGTTTCATCTTCTATTGCTAAACATGATTCCTTTGGAGCATGTTTCAATGAACTTGCATATCGCTCCATTTCTCCCCAACTTCTTTGCGCGGGATGTGGTCCCCCAGATATCGTTCGGATAATAAGCCTTTGGTCTGTTCATTTTGACCCTTCTTTGCTGGTTCTAGCTTGATTCCTTCGTTTTCTTGGGTGCTGAGGAGTCGCAGATTGATCGAGGTTTTATGGTTGTCTTACGTACTACCGGAGTTTGTTATTCTGGATCAGTTCCTCTATGAGATTCTTTATACGGTGGCAATCGTTCATATTGTGGCCATGTGTCTCGTGGAAGCGGCAGAATTTCCCTGAGCGCTTCTGCTGCTCAGTTGCCTCATTTCTAGGTGCCTTTTTGCATTCCTCAGTCCCTTGAATTGCGAGAAAAATGTTTTTCGGTGTGTCGCTTAGGGGAGTGTAGCCTTCGGGCCTAAACCCTTTGAGCTTTTTATTCTTGCCATTACTAGTCTTCTTATTGGAGTTTTGACCTTTTCTCTTTGAATTTCTATCTTTCCCAGTGGTTCCTTCAGCAGTCCAAGAAGTGTGTGTGTTTTGATTCAGTGCTACATTGCTTTGCCCGATGTTTGTCGGTTGCACACTAGTTGACTTCTTTTTCAATTCCTGCGCTTCCTCCAATGTTAGGTACTGACTTGCTTTACGATTGAAATCTTTCTTGGTGGTAGGTTGCGTCATCTTAATCCACTTTCCGAATTCATTTTTCGGGTGAATGGCACGGACTAATGCCATAAAAACCATGTCTTCATTGGGGTTGCTTGTTAGTTCCTGAGATGATGGTTTTGATGACAATAACCTTAGGACTAATTATAAAATATAAATACTAATATCTTTATCTAGATATATGTATATTTAGGATATATATATATGTATATTTAGGATACATATATATATGTATATATATATATATGTATATATATATATATATGCAGGTACTGAGAATGAAGACTGTATAGTATAGAGAATCAAAACCGACGAATTCAAGATTATAGAAATCAAGACTGAAGACTCATGAGTATTAAGATTATCAAGAGTTCAAGATTCAAGATATCAAGATAAGTAATAAAGTCTAGATTTATGTTAAAACTTCATGATAGCACTAAAATCTTTAATTTGATTTTAATTGTGGAATGGAATCCACCTTCTTACTTTAATAGTGGGATGGAACCCACGACCTTCTCTAGTGGAATGGAATCCACAAAATTTTCAAAATGACTTATTTTTAGATTTTTTCAAAACTATCTTTTTAAAAAAGACATCTCTCTCTCGATTTAAATATTTTAGCCTTAATTCAAAAACTAATTTTAATCAAATTAATTTCAAAATCATTTCTTGTTTTTAAACTGTCTCCTGGTTTTAATGTTTTAGCTTTAATCTCAAAATATTTATATATTTAGTTTTTATTACTTTTATATTTCGTAAGATCACTTTCGAAAGGTTTTTATAATCATAAAGTATATTCAAAATAGTTTATGAAGTTCTAAGATTGTTTCGACAAACTTTAGAAAGAAAATCTCTTTTAAAACAAAAATCAATTTTCAAAAAATACTAGGGGATGTCGACATCCCTATACCCCCCATGTCGACATGGTAGCCGTAGATTTTAAAATTCAAATTTTCAAAAGAAGTGTCTATTCGTCATAACTTTACATGAATGGACATGATCGTTATTCACCTATATATACCAGCAGTTTTCAATGAATTTTCACTTAAGATTTCTTTGTTTCTGTCGTCTTTCTCTTCCATTTTTATTTTCAAACATTCTTAACAAAACTCTGCCGAAATCCTAAGTGAATCAAACTCGATCATCTCTAGTTTGATTCTCTACCACTCTCTCTCTCAAAGAACTTAATGCTATTCAGAGTTATAAGATCATTTGTAATCAAATATCGAAAGATCGAAGTGTATCGAGTCTCCCTCTATCAAAGTGTGATTGGAAACGGTGTGATTGTGGCCCGTAAATCAATTGGGTGTGATTGTAGCCCATAAATCAATTAGGCGATCTTATAACCTGGTTAAATCAAGAGAGTTTGCCCTGTACTCGGAGACAGGAGCGTGTATCTCGTGGCCTTGAAATCGAGGTTTTAATATCGACATTATATTTGAAAAGAAACCTGCACAAGAAATTGTATGGGACCTGATGTAGGGTAACTCTGAACCAGTATAAAATTCTAGTGTGTTCTTTCCTTTACTGCTTTTTATTTACTATTTGCATCTGTGTCTGATTCTGTGATTGTTTGTGTTTGTGAATTGCGTCTGTTTGGATTTAATTTGAAAAGATTTCAAAAAAGATTCATAAAATTAATTAAACACTATTCACCCCCTCTAGTGTTAATTCTGCCTTAAGATCCGTAATCCGCATTTCCAACATTTGGTATCAGAGCTTTGGTTTTCAAAGTTATCATAATGTGAATTTTGAAAATGTTTAAAATGGCAATTTTTGGAGATTCTATTAACACTAGTTCAAAACTATCCAAATCATCATTGTCTCATAAGTCTGCATATAGTTATTGTAGAAAATCAAGTTATCTACCGAATTGGTGTGTTGTGCAGGAACAGATGTGTTACATGGCTTTTGAAATCAAGAGAGTTTGCCCTAGACTCGAAGACAGGAGGGTGTATCTCGTGGCCTTGAAATCGAGGTTGTAATATCAACATTATATTTGAAAAGAAATATGCACAAGAAATTGTGTGGGATTGGATGTAGGGTAACTCCGAACCAGTATAAAATTTCGGTGTGTTCTTTCTTTTACTGCTTTTATTTACTATTTGCATCTGTGTCTAGTTCTGTGTTTGTGAATTGCATCTGTTTGTGTTTAATTTGAATAGATTTCAAAAATTCCATAAAATCCATTAAACACTATTCACCCCCCCCCCTCTAGTGTTAATTCTGCCTTAAGATCTGTAATCCGCATTTCCTACATTTGGTATCGGAGCATTGGTTTACAAAGTTATCATAATCTGAATTTTGAAAAAGTTTAAAATGGAAATTTTTTGGAGATTCTGTTAACACTAGTTCAAAACTGTCCAAATCATCATTGTCTCATAAGTCTGCATATTGTTATTATAGAAAATCAAGTTATCTACCGAATTGGTGTATTGTGCAGGAACAGATGTGCTATATGGCTTTTGAAGAATCAATACTCAATGGACAAATGGTGCAAATCAAGAAAAACAAATGGATACTTGATAGTGGATGTTCAAGACACATGACTGGTAATCTGGAGATACTGAATGACATAATTTATGAAGATGGAGGACTTGTCAACTTTGGTGACAATTCAAAAGGATATGTGATTGGCATCGGCAATGTCGGTAACTCTAAAACTCCTACTATTTCCGATGTTCTATTAGTTAGGAATCTAAAACACAACTTACTTAGCATAAGTCAACTATGTGACAAGGGCTACAAAATTAATTTTGAAAAGGATAAGTGTCACATCGAAAACAATAAATCAAATATTATCTTTGAAGGGATTAGGAAGAAAAATATTTATATTCTCAGTATGAAAATCTCAAATGATAACCTATGTCTTTTGGCTAATACAAGTGACCCTTGGATTTGGTATAAAAGATTTAGGCATTTGAATTTCAAACTCTTATCTAGAATTTCAAAACTTGATCTAGTAAGAGGTCTTCTTAAAATGGATTTTAAAGTAGATAGTATATGTGATGCTTGTCAATTAGGAAAACTTAGGAAGAGTTCATTCAAATTGAAAGATATGATTTCAACTTCAAAACCTCTTGAGTTACTTCATTTAGATCTATTTGGTCCATCTCAAATTCAGTAAATAAATCATAGTAAATATGTTTTTGTAATTGTAGATGATTATTCTAGATTTACATGGATAATTTTTCTGAAACATAAAAGTGATGCTTTTGATTTATTTAAAATTTTTGCAAAAAGAATTCAAAATCAACTTTCTTTAAAAATCAAAACAATTCATAGTGATCATGGTGGAGAATTTGAAAATGAAAATTTTGAGAATTTCTATAATAAAGAAGGAATAGACTTTGATGAAACCTTTGCACCCGTAGCAAGATTAGAAGTCATTAGAATTCTACTTGCTTTCGCAAACCACAACAATTTCAAATTATTTCAAATGGATGTCAAAAGTTTCTTTTTTAAATGGTTTTGTTAAAGAGGATGTTTATGTTGAACAACCTCCACTTTTTGAACAAGAAAAGTTTCTAAATCATGTTTACAAATTAAAGAAAGCTTTATATGGTCTGAAACAAGCTCCTAGAGCCTGGTATGACAGACTAAGATCTTACCTATTACAATCAAATTTTGAAATTGGTAGAGTAGATTATACTTTTTTATTAAAAGAAACAAAAATGATATCCAATTAGTACAGATTTATGTAGATGATATCATTTTTGGATCAACAAACAATGAAATGAATAAAGAGTTTTCTGAAATAACGACAAAAGAGTTTAAGATGAGTCATATGGGTGAACTTACTTTCTTTTTAGGATTGCAAATAAAACAATTAGATAGTGGTATTTTCATTAATCAAGAAAAGTATGTTAGGGATCTAGTTAGTAAGTTTGGTATGACCACTGAGAGTGGAAAACCCATTCCTATGGCAACCAATGAAGCCTTGAATAAAGAATTCATGTCAAAAGATGTTGATCAAAATCTATTATAGGGGAATGATTGGATCGCTACTCTATATAACTGCGAGTAGGCCTGATATCATGCATAGTGTCTGTCTCTGTGCAAGTTACCAATCTCAACCCAAAGAAACCCATTTAAAAGCTGTTAAACGTATCCTAAGATATTTTAAACACACTTTAGACTATGGCCTATTTTACCCTAAAAATGATTCATTTGATTTAATCTCATATTGTGATGCTGACTATGTTGGTTGTAAATCAGACCGAAAAAGTACAAGTGGAACTTGTCACTTTTTAGGACATTCTCTGGTTTCCTAGTTTAGTAAAAAAGCAAAATACTGTCTCACTATCAACAACTGAAGCAGAATATATCTCTGCTGCTTTGGCTTGTTCTCAAGTTATCTATATGCAATAGACCCTAAAGGATTTTGGATTAAATATTTCAAAATCACCAATTTATTGTGACAATACAAGTGCAATAAATTTATCCAAAAATCCTACTCATCATGCTAGAACCAAACATATTGATATTAGACAACATTTTCTCAGAGATAATATAAGTAAAGAGATTATTTCTCTTGAATTTATCGACACTAAGAATCAAATAGCCGATATTCTGACCAAATCCTTGAATCAATCAACCTTTACTAAATTAAGAAGAGAACTAGGTATTTGTTCTATAACTGAGATATAGAATATAGATATAGTAACATATAAATTGAAATAAATAGAGAAAAAAAATTGTCAAAATTTTCAAAGGGATGTCGACCTGCCCCTCCCCCCATATCGATATACAATGGTTAGATTTGAAATTTTGATTTTCCCTCTAAAATCAGTTTGTTGGTTATATAACCACAATATTTCGAATTCATCTGTCTTCTCACTTCATTTTCTCTGTAATAAACTTCTAAAAATACAAATTAATGGTCTCCTCTTCTAAATCAAACCAAAATGCAACCATTTCCTTCCCTTCTCCTAATTCTGGTCCATTCCAACATACTACATTAGCTCGAGTAATGAAGATCGAGGAAATTATGAAGGATTCTCTGCAAATGCTGACTAAATTACAAGTCATGCAAATAAGGATGGCAAAGGAACAAGAGACACAAGGCAAGATTCTTAGAAATTTGCAAAAATTCTAATGGATAATCATGTAGACCCTATTATGATTGAAGATGATTCCTCTAACATACGTATTCATAAACCATTAGAGGACGACGAAGAAGAAGAAGAAGAAGAGGAAGAAGCACAAATGGACGAGGATGATAATGTTGTTTGCGTTGGAGAAGTCTGTTTTGACAAAAATGGTAATTTGGTCGAACAACATGGAAACTTTTGTCTCCATTACCCTAATTGTTCGATTCACAAGTCACCAATTGTCAAGGACTCTCATTAGATCGTTATTATATTTTTTATATTTTGTGTACTTGTATATATTTGTGTCTATGTTTCATATATAAGTGTGTAATGTAACATCATATATAATAAAATTAGATTTATGTTTCGCTTATTATACTTCGTTACTAGCATTTAGTTCCATAGTATTAGTTTAAGGGGGAGTTATGTAGTTTAGGTTTAGTTTTTGTTGATGACAAAGGGAGAGAATTATAGAATATGATAGTTAGGCTGTTAGTTAGGCTTAGATTAAGGGGGAGTTGTTGAAATAAGGGGGAGTCAAAGTAGATTCAGAGTTTGGTAGAGTATATATTATAAACATAGGTTGTCATCATCAAAAAGGGGGAGATTGTTAGTTCCTGAGATGATGGTTTTGATGACAACAATCTTAGGACTTGTTATAAAATATAAATACTAATATCTTTGTCTAGATATATGTATATGCTGGATATTTATATGCAGGTACTGAGAATGAAGACTGTACAGTATAGAGATTGAAGACTGACGAATTTAAGATTATAGAAATCAAGACTGAAGACTCATGGGTATCAAGATTATCAAGGGTTCAAGATAAGTAATAGAGTCTAGAATTATGTTAAAACTTCATGATAGCACTAAAATCTTTATTCTGATTTTAATTGTGGAATGGAATCCACCTTCTCGCTTTAATAGCGGGATGGAACCCACGACCTTCTCTAGTGGAATGGAATCCACGAAATTTTCAAAAAGACTTATTTTTAGATTTTTTCAAAACTATCTTTTAAAAAAAAGACATTTCTAAACTATTTTTAATCATATTAATTTCAAAATCATTTCTAAACTATATCCTAGTTTTAATGTTTTAGCTTTAATCTCAAAATATTTATATATTTAGTTTTTATTACTTTTATATTTCGTAAGATCACTTTCCAAAGGTTTTTATAATCATAAAGTATATTCAAAATAGTTTACAAAGTTCTAAGATTGTTTCGACAAACTTTAGAAAGAAAATCTCTTTTAAAACAAAAATCAATTTTCAAAAAATACTAGGGGATGTCAACATCCCTATACCCCTCATGTCGAGATGGTAGCCGTAATTTTAAAATTCAAATTTTCAGAAGAAGTGTCTATTCGTGAGTCTATTCGTCATAATCTTTCACGAATGGACATGACCGTTATTCTCCTATATATACCAGTAGTTTTCAATGAATTTTCACTTAAGATTTCTTTTTTTTCTCCCTTCTTTCTCTTTCATTCTTATTTTCAAACATTCTTAACAAAACTCTGTCGAAATCCTAAGTGAATCAAACTCGATCGTCTCTAGTTTGATTCTCTACCACTATCTTCCAAAGATCTTAATGCTATTTAGAGTTATAGGATCATTCGTAATCAAAAATCGAAAGATCGTAGTGTATCGAGTCTCTCTCTATCAAAGTGTGATCGAAAATGGTGTGATTGTGGCCCTAAATCAATTGGGTCTGATTGTAGCCCGTAAATCAATTAGGTGATCTTGTAGTCTGGTTAAATCAAGAGAGTTTGCCCTAGACTCGGAGACAGAAGGGTGTATCTCGTGGCCTTGAAATCGAGGTTGTAATATTGACATTATATTTGAAAAGAAATATGCACAAGAAATTGTATGGGACTGGATGTAGGGTAACTCCGAACCAGTATACAATTTCGATGTGTTCTTTCCTTTACTGCTTTTATTCACTATTTACATCTGTGTCTGGTTCTGTAATTGTCTCTGTGTTTGTGAATTGCATCTGTTTGTGTTTAATTTGAAAAGATTTCAAAAATTACATAAAATCCATTAAACACTATTCACCCCCCTATGATGTTAATTCTGCCTTAAGATCCGTAATCCGCATTTCCTACATTGCTTATTTCCGTCACCGCGGTGTTAAACCTGTTTGTGAAAGATTTCAGTGATTCGTTACACCCTTGGAACAATCCGGATAGGGACATGACGCCTTTTGGCTACGCAGTATGGAGTCTGAACTGATCAAGGAACCTTGTCGCCAGTTGGTCAAAAGTAGAGATATCTTGGTGGAAGCCTAGTGAACCCATTGATGCAACTCCATCGAGAAAGATAGGAACGCATCTGCATCGAACAGCTTCGGAGGCGTTAGCTCCGTCCATATACCAACTGTATTTGTAAAAATAGGGTTTCGGGTCTTTTGTTCCGTCATAGGACGGAATAGTTGCCATTGTGAATTTTTTTTGGTATTTCTCATTCAAGATTTCATCGGTGAAGGGAGTCTAACTTGGCGCAGATCCCCATTCATCATCTCTTCTATCTTTCCTCTCCTATCTTTATTCTCCTCCATTAATCATTTAACCATTTCAGCTATGTATGCCTCTGATGTTCGGTAGTCCTGAGGACGGCAATCAGTCATTACGCCAAGTGTTTAACTTTGCAAACGGTCTTGGTGAGTTGGCTGAGACCTAGGCTCTCCTATCTTCAGAAGAGTGCCACTCCTGTAGGGTCCCGTTGGCTTGCGGTTGGTCTAACTGGAGCAGTTTGGGTATTCCTTGTATTATCAAATGCATTGGCATTTTCTTCCAATTTGTCGTCTTACTCTCCATCCTCTAAGTCGGAGATATCCATAGCTATGTCTTCCAGCAGGGTCTTTTCCCCTTGATTCAAATTCAGAATAGGCTGCCTTGCGAAAAACGGAGTACTTGTATTTCCGTCTACATTAAGTCATGTTATCACCCTTTTTGGTGGTTGTTTTCCATTTCTTCTGTGTAGACCAGAAATGGATGAATTCTCTTGTTCTATAGCAACCGCGGGTACAGGCATAGTCCTTGGAGCAGGGTTTAACTGTAGGGTTTAGAGAGCATTAAGCTTACCCATTAGAGCCTTTTGGCTACTTTCCATTTTTTGGTTGATCTCATCAACCATTTTATTCAACTCATCCTTGGTGACAACTTCGTGCTGACAGGAGGATACTGGCGCCTGATTTCCTAAATTAGCACCATTTGTTGGGGATTAACATCTTCTCCTGCTACTACTGCCCTTATGGATCTTCCAGGGGCCATTGATTCCAAACAGCGGATTCTTTAAGAAAAGATTGCGGATCTAACTTTTGGACCTATGGGATCCAAAGTGGATAGCTAGATTTGGGTCCTGAGTTCAGTCTCAGTGAAAGCACCAAAATAATGTTAACCAAAAAATGGATCAACACCCTGGTTTGAGTTTGAAAGCCCTGGCCCTGTTCTGGCAGAGCAATATCACAAATCACAGATATAGAAAATAACAGTAAAAGAAAGAAGATAGAGAATTTTTATAATGGTTTGGTTGTTAATGAATCCTACGTCCACTTTATAGTTTTATTATAGACTGATTGTTATTACAGGAAGTGTTTGATTACAAGGCTTTGACTATCCTTAGCTAGATTGAATCCCCTGAGTTGGAATCTACAGGAGAATCATAGTGAATCCCTTTGGAGATTGTTGTGAGGGAGGTAGAGAGTGAATAATGTTTCCAGCAGAGCTTCGACAACCTGTTCGGAGAAGATCCCACTTGTGTTGCAGGTAGGATGGTATTTATAGGGATAAGAGAGCTTTTAGGCTAGACCACTTCATCAACTGCTCATGGGTAGGTAGGGAACGACCTAGGGGGGTTTAACTTGCAATCCAAGCAAAAAACATTGGTCGCAAGCGACCCATAGACTTGGCTCGTACGAGAGCTAGTGACTTGGCTTTGTTTTCCATTGCCACCTTATTTAGCTCATTGAATATTCAGGGAGAACCATGGGCCGCTAGCGATCCATAGAGCATGGATCGTTGGCGATCTGAGCGCTTAGGATTTTTTCTGGAGTTTGGAGTTTGGGATGTTTCCATGGTTCTTGTGTCATTATTGTTTGCGTAGTCTTGTTGCACGTTGTTCCGTTGTGATGACAATTTACTAGCTGTTTGCGCTCAGCTACTGATTGGGCTGAAAGAATGCTGATCTCTTCGTTTAGTCAATCTCAGTCGTTTCCCTAGTAGTATAGCTTGGCTCTCGATAACTCCTTGCCTTAGCCTTCCTGGTTAAGTTCTAAACCATTCTGATAACACAAGATTATTCTGTTTCCTGTTGGATCCTACCGGACTAAAAACTCGGATAACAGAGTAGCTCCTACTCGAATCGCTAGACATGATCGAAGAAAAAAGAGAAGAAGCTGAGTTGAGAAATGCCGCCCACCAAAATCGAGTAGCACGGTACTTCAACTCCAAAGTCCACAACCGAACCTTCAAGGTGGGAGATCTTGTGCTCAAGCGAGTTTACCCCTTCCAGGGGCCTTCGGACCAAACTAGGAAGGATCGTACATCATAAATCAAAAGTTCAGAGACGGGACTTTCAAGCTAACAACCATCGACAAAATTCAGATTCCCAGAGCCTGGAATAGCGAATCACTCCGCCGTTACTTCATTTGAAAAGTACTTTATGTATTCTCTATTTTTCAGCAAATAAGTCATCCTAGAAATGCCGGGAGAATTGTAAATAGGCAAAGAATCTGCCTTACTTTCCTTAATAAAATTTGATTCACTCTTTTGAACTGACAAAATTGTGTCCATAATAAATACCTGTTGGGTCGACGGAAGCAAATCGACTCAAACCGATGGATCGACGGAACCTGATCCTTGCCTTCTAAAATCCGGTGTTGCCCTGACAACATCGACACAAGCCCAAAACTAACTCCTTACTTTTCCCAGAGATAGGCAACACCAAGGAGCATCAAAAAACTAATTCCTTGCATTGCCTGGCGATAGGCAATGCCATGGAGCATCAGAAAACCAACTCCTCGCGTTGCTTGGATTTAGCCAACGTCAAGGAGCATCAAAAACTAACTCCTCGCGTTGCCCGGAGATAGGCAACGCTGAGGAGCATCAAAAAACTAACTCCTCGCGTTGTCCAGAGATAGGCAACGCCGAGAAGCATAAAAAACTAACTCCTCGCGTTGTCCGGAGATAGGCAATGCCGTGGAGCATCAAAAACTAACTCCTCACATATCCCAGAGATAGGCAACGCCGAGGAACATCAAATACTAACTCCTCGCGTTGCCCGGAGATAGGCAACGCCGAGTAGCGTCAAAAAAATAACTCCTCGCGCTGCCCGGAGATAGGCAACACCGAGGAGCATCAGAAACTAACTCCTCGCGCTGCCCATAGATAGGCAACGCCGAGGAGCATTAGAAACTAACTCCTCGCGTTGCTTGGAGATAGGCAACGTCGAGGAGCATCAATAAACTAACTCCTCGCGCTGCCCGGAGATAGGGAACGCCGAGGAGAACCACAACACTAACTCCTCGTGCTGCCCGGAGATAAGGAATGCCAAGGAGCACCACCACACTAACTCCTCGCGCTTCCCTGAGATAGGCAACCCCGAGGAGCATAAAAGAAACTAACTCCTCATGTTGCCTAGAGATAGGCAACGTCGAGGAGTATGAAAAACCTAACTCCTCGCACTGCCCGGAGATAGGCAACGTCGAGGAGCATCAAAAACTAACTCCTCGCACTTCCCGGGGATAGGCAACGCCGAGGAGCATCAAAAACTAACTCCTCATGCTGCCCGGGGATAGGCAACGCCGAGGAGCTTCAAAAACTAACTCCTCGTGCTGCCCAGAGATAGGCAACGCCGAGGAGCATGAAAATCTAACTCCTCGCATTGCCCGGAGATAGGCAACGCCGAGGAGTATCAAAAACTAACACCTTGCGTTGCACGGAGATAGGCAACGCTAAGGAGCATCATTAAATAACTCCCCACGCTGCCCGGAGATAGGAAACGCCGAGGATTACCACAACACTAACTCCTCACGTTGCGCGAAGATAGGCAACTCCGAGGAGTGTGAAAAATCACATACTGATTCTTAAAACTTAAACTCCTCACCCTGCCCAAAGATAGGTAGCATCGAGGAGCACCAAAACATACGCTCCTCGCGTTGCCCAAAGATAGACAACGCTGATGAGCACCAAAAACCGCGCATCTCATAACTAGCGCCAACTGCTTCTATAATCAGGAATAATGAGCACAACTCCAACAAAATTTGAATGCTACAAACCAACAAAAAAGTTTCAGCTAAGGGCACTTAACGATCAAAACTGCCCTCAGTTAACCCATGCAATGTGCACCACCCAAACACGCATATTGCGTACTTGCTGAAATATTACATGAGACTTGGATTACATGCTAAAATTGCAAAACTTCCGAAAGAAGGAAAATCAAGCTATGACTTAGCCAAATTTTGAATTTGATATGAAAATTATCTAAGCCCTAAGTTACCGGTCATATGAATTTTTTTTGAAGAAAATAGCCCTGTGAACTGGGGGGCACACACCGGTACTTGAACAAAAATGCGTGAAAATAATAAGTTCACAAGTGGTCACTCCAAACAAAGAATTTTTAAGTTCTGTCAATGTTTAAGTTCTGTTACTTCAAACGAAGGATTTTGGCAGTAATCACAGGACTACATAAGTATAAAATAAAACAAGCACAAGTGCACAGAACATATATGAGCAGACAGATGAGAATATAGTTAAAATATCAATATATTGTTTATAATTTTCTTTACAAATGGTCAAAATGTAGGGGCCGTACCCAAACAACACCGGCTAACAAAAAATAAAATAAAGACTCAATAGCAAAAACACTAAGTGCGGACTCTGCACTTGAACAAAATGACTCAAAAGGAACCAAAAATCAAATTAGTCTTTACACAAGCCTCTTAACGCTTCCTTCCACTGCTCCCCTTTCTGCCCTTTGTTGGCAGCTTCTGCCTCATCTCAAGAGTGTTGTCACTGCCGGTAATGTCAACGAACACTTTAGTGGAAATTTCCTCCTCTTCCTCTACAGCCTTCTCAGAAGAGTCTCCCTTCCCTTTGCGTTTCCGTGATTTATGGGAGCTCTTTGAGGCCTTGATCGCTTCAACCTTTTCCTTCTTGACAGTGACCAGATCATGTTGAGTCTTCTAGGGATGCTCCGTCTGAGTTTCCTGCACCTTGGCCTCTGCCGCTATTTTGTCGCCTTCCAAAGGCATAGAAGGGTCGTCCAGGCCATGAAGCACGGCTATATTTTCGGCCTTCGGCCCCGGTTGCGAGCCAGACACGGAAGTGGAAACTAGAACAGGAATGCAAACAACCACAGAGGATGTGGAAATGGTGGCGGGTCTGGGCGCCGAAGAAGCTGGCACATCAACGGGAAAGGTAGATGGACCTATAAGATAAAAAATGAAAGCATTAAATTCTTCCTGCTCTTGCAGTGTAAGTTGGAAGCTACCGAATTTGGAGGAAGCAAGAACATTACCTGCACCAGAGGAATGGTCGAGAATAGCGACTTCAAACTTACCACCTTCGCCTTCTTTCGATGGCTCCACTACCAGAGGAAGAATCTCAAGCTCTGAACTTACTGGAAGGTCGTGAAGCAGCACTCATGATTCGCCCGCATCAGAAATAAGAGGCTTGGTGGGCGTTTCGACAGCAATCGTCAAGGCAGCATCGGTGGCCTTTTTCTCTCTCTCGGCTCGCAAAATTTCCCGGCCCTCGAGCAATGCTATCTTTGACTCTTCATTAAGATAAGCGTCCTCTAACTCTCGCTTGGTGTAAACGTCACCGCTATAGGAAAAGCGGGACAAGACTTCTTTCCATACCAAAGCAAGAGTGCGCAGGAACTTCGAGCGTAGGTAGTTGAGACTCCCCTGGTGCAACAGGGAGTTAACATGAAAATTTAGAATGGTCGCGTCCAGCTTCTCCATTTTTCTTCCAAAAGCATCTTGGAGCTCTAGGTAGTCTGCTCTAACGGCGGCTTTCTCCACTTCGGCGGCAGACTTATCGGCACTGAGCTGTGCGACCTGGGCCTGTAGTTAGCAATGGTCTTGGCTTGGTCAGAAATAGTTTTGTTGGGCCCCTCAACGATGAGGTCATGATCGACAATAGTTTTCTGTTGAGCCTCAATCGTTGCGCTGCAGGCAGTCACTTCTTGTTTTAATTTCTCCTCCTCTGCATGAGCCTTTTTTATCTTGTCTCTATAAACGATCTCAACTCTGGCATGCGCCTCTTTTACTTCCTTAAGCAAGTCAACGCTTCTCTTGCCCTCTTGCAGTGCCGCTGCCTTTTCTTCCTCTAGAAATTTAATTTTGGCGTCACGTTCTGACAGCGCTCTCACAAAAGCATCCTTCTCCGACTCGAAAGAAAGGATCTCTTGGTAGTTATTGTGATTGGTGTCCGCCAGCTGTTTACACAGTCTCTCCCATCCTTCGGCCTGATCCAAGTCGCTCTGAATAGCTTGAAGGTGAGGCATGTACGAATCCTTGCGAACTGGGTGCAAGTCACGGTCAAATTTAACCCCCTTCAAAAACGATCCGGGAAGTGCTGCCTCAAGCTTTGGGGGGGCCCAAAGGAAGAATATAGGAAGGTCTCCGATGAGGACGTGAAGCATCGGGGGCAGTAACATTAGAAGATGGTGAGATGTGAGTTGCAGGCGGAACGGGGGCAGAAGTAATGGGAACTTCTTGGCCCACTTAAGAGTGTGTTGTGACAAGCCCTGAAGAATGGGTACGACGCTAAAATTTTGACCTTTTGAATGACTCCTTCCTTTCCTCAAAAGTTCTCCTCTTCTCGTACCCACCATTGTACGATCGACCTCGATCTCTTTCTTTTTGACGATGAACTTCGGCCTCCGGTTCTTTCCTTCTCATACACTCATCCTCCGTTTCTCTAGATTGCTGATGGCCGAAGGTGTGCTTGGAATACCGCTGCGAGTCAGTGAATTCTTCGAAGTCATCGTAGAAACCTCATCCTCTCGTCATGCCTGGCATGAAGCATACATAAAAGGTTTCAGAAGCATAGAATAAACACAACAAAAAATGAAGGAATGAATGGATGTGAGTGTAGTCCTAGTGAGACATGTAGTGTGTTTCTAAGGTAGGCCTAAAACGTCATCACGAACCGGAACGGACGGCCATCGTAGGTGGAATCAGACTAACTTCGGCTATCGTAGGCGAAACCGGGCTAACTACTAGCGCGATATCGCTCGAGCGAGGAGGCACCTCATCAAATTTAAATTCTTCTTTCATAAGCGCGTCAAGATCAACGTAGACGTCGCTCAAATCTCCAAACTCTGCACCGACGTCTTTATCCGGGGTATCCTGACGCTCTCTGTTCTCTGGAGTATTGTCTTTATCGCCTGCATCTAGAAGGGTTGAGTTCGGAAGAACGGGGCTCATACCCGAAGTTTGGTCACACGATTTCGAGTCCTCATCATCGGATCCTGCGTAGAAATCATCACTTATAGTAGACATATCACTACTACTCTCAAACTTCCCCTCTTCCTTTTCTGAGTCCAATGCGGCCTTGCCTTCTCTTTACTTGAACTCTTCTTCTCCTTCCTCCAGAATTGGAGGCATTCTAATCAGGCTGCTAAATCCAGTCGCAGCAGCATCTCCTCCATCGCGGGCCTCATTGGTTGATCCTCTGGACCAGCTCTTTCTCTCTCTCTCTCTCTCTTGAGAAGCGCCTTCTTCGGAACCGTGGGAAGAAGAAGTAGATCTTGTGCGAACTCTGGATCGGGCAGGAGAGGGGACTTCGACTTTAACGGCGGATCAACCGGATATAGTAATCCATATCGATGCAAGTTTTCATCAGTAAGCAACTTTTTAACACATCTCTCCTCAGCATCAATAGCCTTTAGAGTCTGAAAAAATTCATCGAGAGCCACGTCTCTAATTGGCCTTGGAATAACTACAAGAGAAATACGGCTGGTTAGAAACTCCATTTCAACGCATCGGAGCTCGACAGATGGAAAAAGAAACTTACCCCCTTTCGTCCACCGACGATTGAACCCCTCGGGGCATCTAGCGAAGAAATATTACGTCTTGAATTGCAAAAAGTTGCTCTGTAGGCGCAGGATGATTTTCCAGATTCTTTAGGCTTCGATTACGATCAAGGAGGGGTAGTCTTCTCTCCTTTTGAACGACATAAAGTACCGTAACTCATCAAAGCTTGGAGCGCGGTTGAATGTCCGCATGAAAAGAACATGTAGGCAAGTCAAGATGGCATAGCCATTAGGATGAATCTGGAATGGGGCAATACCCAAGTTCAAAAGACTCTCGTGCAGAAAGTCGTTAAAGGGATGCACGGCTCCATTCTAACGCATATACCAGTGGCAAGCGGTGTACCCCGGAGGAGGCATATGAGGGACTCGTCCTTCGTTGGAAAGCACACATCCTCCTCTGGAATACCGTGTTGCTCATAGATTTTATGAAGAACTTTAGCAAAAACCACCGAAGAAGTCCTCTCAGGCGGATTGAGTAGAACTCTAAAGTTGAGAGGCGTTCGATCCACGATTGGCCCGATCGGGACCAACTGACCGTTTTCCGCTTGTGAAGTGGTAGGAGAAAGAGCAACGGATGACCACTCGGTTGTAGACAGTACCAGGCTTCCTCCGATTGACTTACGATGCAAGGATGGGTGCTTCATTCTAAACAACAGAACTTGCGTCCAAAATGGTCAGGTAATTCTATCCTAAACTAATAATTTCCCTTACCATACTTGAATTCCGAAGAAACATTAATTCGTGATTGGCACATCGGATTTCAAGTGTGAACTGGGGTAAGTGCAGTGTTCTGTCTATATGGGATAAAATTGATGCCCAAAACACTACAAATGCTCTATCCCGTGTAGATAGTTCGCTCGCAGTGGAAGAAGAAAAGGATTTCCCGTATCACTTTATTTTTTGTTTTGTTTTTACTTCATGTACACTTACTTGTTATCGATAAATGATCGATAACGGATCCATTGTCCGAAGCTGCATGGAAAAATCTTCTCACTACAAGGACACCGAGCATGCAACAAGCAAGCAAGATAAGTCCGAATTATCTGGAAAAATTAGGATCGGTTAGTGATGTGACGTGCAGTAACAGCTACAAAACTGGGCACAAGTCAATTCTGGTCTAATGGATGAAGATAGTAAAACGTGTTGAGCATTGGGCTAAAGCCCGAATTTCGTTCCGAGAGAAAACGCAAGACTCAATTTACTATCTTCCTCCATTAAACCGCAATCAACTCAAACTTCTCACGATCCACATCGCGAATACAGACTCGCCGTCAAACAAACACTGTGATCAACCAAACAATTAGCAAACCCACCTGAGATTGAATTCTAGCAAATAAGAAGGATCGAAGACTGAAATCAAGCTAAGGAATCAGGTCGCTTGAGATCTAAGGAAAGGTCGCATTCTCAAGGTAAGGGTTTTGGTTAATGGCGAATTAGGGAGGCAGTGATGATCTGGTGACGGTGGCGCTAGTGGAAATACGACGGAATGCTTGGACGAGATGGATCTAAGGAAGCAATGGATCAAGTTGAGCAAGATGGGTCGAATCGCCTAGGGTTTCAGATCGCAAGAAGGCTAGTTTGGGTCGTGTAAGAAGTAGAAGGAAGGGTTGGCTCGAATCATAGAGATAGGTGAATAAAAGAACGAAGCAAAAAATTGCTAAGTAATTGGGTCGCGTGCGATCCATCATGGATCGCTAGCGACCCATCTTTCCGAAGTAAAATTTATCCAAATGGTCAGATCGCTAGTGACCCATCCCACATGGATCGCTAGCAACCCATAAGGTTGGAGGCAACTTTTTCTTGAACTCGAGCTCCGACACCTATTCATCATTACGAAGCATACCGAGAAGCTATAAGAAGAAATTTGATTCGTTACGACAAGCAATAGCAATCAAGACCAGAGCTAGGCGATCAACAACATGACCTGCCACGTATCCGTAAAACTCCAATGCGATTATTCGATTTTTGATGAATAGATGTTGAAAGCGATAAATTCTAGAGCACGCTTTGTTTCCAATGAAGACATACTCTGGGGAGCAAATGTTATTCAGGTTTTAAACTCAGCAGGACCCACTATAAAACAGAATAATTCCGAGACACCAGAATGGCTTAGAACTTAACCAAAAAAGGCTAAAACGAGGAGTTAACGAGAGCCAAGCCATATTACGGAAGCGACAACTCAATTTGACTGAACCAAGAAACTAGCATCTGTCCAGTCCAATCAATGCCTAAGCATAACTAGCTAGAAAATAGTCATCAGAACGGAACAACATGCAATGAGCATATACGAACAATGATGATACAAGGCCAAGAAAGCACTCTGCTTGTCAAATTCCAAAAACCAACCACGTGCTTGGATCTCTAGCGATCCATACCCTATGGAACGCCAGCGATCCATGCACCATGATGGTTCATCTAAGATAAACAAGGGGTGAAAGGCCTAGAAGACAAAGCACAAAAATACTAAGTGTATGGATCGCCAGTGATCCATATAGGGCAATGTTATTGGCGACCTAGTGTGATGGAGGGGGAGCAGCTAAGTAATTAGCTCACGAACGATCCAAATCTATGGATCGTGCCATGGATCGCTAACGATCCATGGTTTTGGCTTGGACCGTGAGCTAAGCTCCTCTATGTCATTATGTATCAATCTGCCAGCAATCGGCGAGTAGGCCTTGTCTAGAAGCTCTCCGATCTCTATAAATACCGACCTGCTTGCAACATAAACTGGACCTTCTCCGGACTGGTTGCTGAAGCTCTGCTGGAAACATTCTTCACTCTCTACCTCCCTCACAACAATCTCCAAAGGAGTTCACTTTGATTCTCCAGTGGATTCTAACTCTGGGAATTCAATCTACCTAAGGGTAATCAAAGCCTTGTAATCAAACAATACCTGTAACAGCAATCAGTCTATAATAAAACTATAAAGTGGACGTAGGCTTCGTTAATAGCCGAACCACCATAAAAATTCTCTGTCTTCTTTCTTTTACCGTTTTTTTTCTATATTTGTGTATGTGATATTACTCTGTCAGAACAGGGCTGGTGCTTTCAAACTCAAACCAGGGAATTGATCCATTTTTTGGGTTAATAGATATTTATTATTATTTTAAAGATGTTTTTCTTTTAAATGAAATTGTATCTTTGAAAAGAAATAGAATTAATTGGAAGTAAATATTTCGAAACGATTTTATATAAAGTTGTTTGTATAATAATTATAAATATTTTTGAAGTGATTTTTATATAAAAGAGATTTATATAACAATGGTTTATAAAACGTGTTTTATAAATAAAGAGAATTTCGAGAACTTGAATCATGGTGGGTTGAAATTGATTTGGAAAAGGTTTTGGTAAAATAAGCAATACTATGATTGAAAGTATTTATGATTATTAGTGCAAAATGATTTCTCACTTCGAGAAACAAAATGATTTGTTATGTTGCCGATGAGTCGGGTAACCTATAACTTAAAAGTGGTAAAGGGTGGTTTAACTCTTAGTATAATGTACTCTTTGTATAGAGGGTGTAATGACCCGCTATTTTGGACCATTCGCATCCGCACATGTCGAACTTGAATGATTCAGAATACCAAATTGTTAATTTAAATTTGGCAAAACTGAACATATACAGTAAATAAATAATCACAGACACAGAGTAATAAATGCAGCGGAAACAAAAGATAGTAGTTCATGAAGCTACTATATACATATCAGAGTTAAATAAGGTACAACAGATGTCTCGGATACAATAATCAAATACAATATCAGAATACATCACTGGAATCAACTGAATATCTGAAAGCTGGATAGATAGCTGGATCTCCAAGCGAAGCTCCAACTCCAAAGGTGAGTCTCGAATACTGGTACACTCAATCTGACCCGAGCGTAAAGCAAAACACAAAACACTCGAGTCAGGATTAACATTCTTATATCAATAAATCCAACTCAAGTGAAATAGCAATCGAAATACAAGTAACTCAAAGGATGTTTGGAATAACCATCCTTTAAGAATCCATTAAACTATCTACTATGTAGTAGTGTACGATAAGTAGATAATGCCTATTAGTAATATAAAGTATCAAAATAGTGTTAAGGCGTTACCATTATCCCCCTTAACACATTTTATAAAAGCGTTATAGTCTATACAGCACTGTAAACTCCACCATAAACTAGTGGGATATCAGGGAGTACTCCATAGGTATAACACAAAACAAGTTCGTAGTGGTCGCGTATATAGGGATACAAGTATGACAAGGCACATGAGGCAATACCCAAGGTAGTGAAACTACTGTTTGCCTGATCCGGACTGGTGAGAACGCATCGCCGTAGCGATCGCAACACCGCGAAACAACACTCCCAAAATCAAGGGTGCACCAATCGACAACAAGTAATGAGTAGTTTTCGAAGAAGTGTGTTCGCTCGAGGTAGCTGACCCCATTTGGCCCGGCACGGCTCCTGTTTTAGTCATTTCCAATTTGACACAAGTGTCAAGGCTATCCATTATCGTTCTCTTTCTTCAGTCATCACGTACATCATTCCAACCACTTCATTCTGGATCACACTCGGCGTATAGTTATTAAAGTGGTTTTCGGTTTAGACAGTGAGTATGTCCCTAACCGATTTCGGTCTCTTTAATAACCTTCGTAATTATTACACCAATTGGTCGTTTAATAAATTTTCAAAACCAAATCAATTTCAATTTAGATTAGAATTTGTAAACCAACATTTCATTTGTCTTTCTAAACCAATTTCCAAAATTTACATTTCAAACTCCCAAATTACCATTTCAAAATCTTATAATTCAAATTAAATATTTGATTTAAGACAATTCAAGTATTCATTTAAATTCGTATATAAGTCTTGTTCCGAAATCATTTAAATTAATCTAATTTATCATTCAAATCAATTTAAATTCATTGATCAATTCATTCAATATTCATTAAGTAAAGTTGTCATTCAAAACAATTTCTATTTAATTTCCAATTCATTTAATCAATTACTTAAATTCAACTCCATTATATCAAAACTTACAAATTGAATTAAATTAAATTCGTCAAATCAAGTTCTTTAAATTACAAGTCTTACATTCATTCAATAAATCACATTTTATTTCTTGTTAATGAAATTCAATTTCACTTATTTATTTACTTAGTTGCAAATTTCAAAACTCCATTAATAAAGAAACTTAATTCACTTATTCAGGAAGTTCAATCTCACTTATTATATAAAGAATTCAATCTTATTTAATTATTAAATAATTCAATCTTATTTAATTATTAAATAATTTCAAAACTTAATTATTAAATAATTTCAAACTTAATTATTAATAATTCCAAATTTTTAAAACAACGTTCTTTCATCAACTACTATGTTAATATTTTTGTTTCAGATTATTAAATATTAACATTTTCCTTTCATAAAATTCAAATTCCAACTTCATTTCAAAACCATATCCTTTATTCAAATAATTTTTTATTTTATTTTTAAATCAAATCATTGACCAATCGGTTTTTATTTAATTCTCTATCCTAGGTCAAAGTTCAATTTGGGTATTTATCATTTCAACCCGATTCCAATTCAATTCAAAAATCAAAGCATAGCAAAGGGAACTTGCAGTGTGATAACTAGGATGGTGTCAAAGTAAATAAACAAGCAGTAACAACAATTAATAACAATCCAATAATCAATTCAAATAATCCCGAAATAACCGTATTAATTCACATTGTTGTTTGTGCGAATCAATATAATTATTTCTAGAATCTACACTATCATTTCATGTAGATTAAAGATTATTACATTTATCTATATGGTCCTTCACTTGATATTCATTATTCAACTTATACTACATCAATTTTATACAACATACATTCAATGTTTCAAGGTGTAGTTAACACTATTTCTACGTGTCAGTTTATTTAACATTTAAAGGGGTCATATTATGCAAATGTCATCTAATCAAATTTAACACATATATCAAATCTAACTATCCTACGTCAAATTCAATTACATATTATCTATCACTTCAACATTAACAATTAAACATCCAATGTCAAACATCAAACAATCAATCATTCATCAACCAACTGGATTATCATTGTATAAATGACAAATAAGGGTGTCAGATGTCACAGGTGAACTGATACAGGTAATAACATATATAACAGTGTAAATATCTAACAGCAGCATATTTTAATTGTCGTTTCAATTGAAATCAAATTTAATAAATAAAAGAACATTAATCGTGAGTGATTACTCACCTTTCGAGGCTAGAGAGAATAGGAGATGACACGGATACGCACACTGATATGGACAAATTGAATTACGAATCAAAACACGAATTCCCAAAACAAAGCTAGATGGACACGATGCGACGATCGCAGCTGATAAATATGAGTAGACGAAATCAGATCAGAACTGGATCGGTGCAGATAATTTGAATACGTGCACTCACATATATAACTATATACATATATATAAATCGTATATTATATTCAAACAAACTTTTTAAAATATTAGATATATATATGTATTCAAAATCCCATTTTTAAATTAAACATATATACTTCTATATACTATACGTACTATGTCATAATCATACAAATAATGTATATGTTTTACAACAACAGATCTGGTTGATAAAATTGTGGATAACAATATACAAAATGAAAAGTATAAATCAAAGCAAACAAAATATAATAATACCTCTACCTAACATACATTATATACCATATAAGTAAACCATATAAGTATAACATATATTATACGTTACTGTGACTTACAAAATCAGAACATGATATATGTAAATACTGGTATATAAACAAACTGTTATATATATACACTTTACTGTAGCAGCTCTAAATATATTAAATAATACTAGCATACGAAATCGTCTTATATATATTGTGACAAAACTTACATATAAACAACATATATATAAGTGCTATAATACCCAGTACTTCCCAATACATAAATCACGCATGAAATGTTTATATAATTGACAGAACCATTACTTGTATAAACTAATGTAATAACAACATCAAATCATGTACTATACTTATAGAATATAACTCTCATATACATATATATAACTTAAAACTTATCCATACTTTGAAAATCGAATATATATAAACTGCAAAATAACATAGAAACGGAACATATATATGTGTATCTATTTAGAAAAAAACAAAGATAATATGCATAGATGTACCCAATATGATAACTAGTACGAGCCACTAACAAGATATAAAGGTATATATTCATATACCTTAGCACAGAACTAACAGAGACAGGACAGGACAGGAGGAAGCGCAAGCTTCACAAAAAAAAATTCGTCAGGCTAAGGTGATGGCGATTTCAGTGGAGAGAGAGGCCGGGGTGGGTCTGGAAAGTGGGTTCTGTCCCGTGTGGTTTGGTGGCTGAAGTGGATTCAGGTGGGTGGAGGGAGCAGGTAGGTCGGTGTAGTGTCGTTAGTGGGCCGGAGGCTGCTGTGCTTGGGTCGGCTCGGCACGTTGGCTGGAACGTGAGTGGTCGGCTGGTAGCGGAGGAAGGCCGGCTGGAGCTCGGTGTCGGCTAAGGGGATGCTTCGGCTGCTGGCTGCACGCGGAGGCAGATGGCGAGAGGAGGTTGGGTGTTGCATAGGGTGGCTATCGCGGTGAAGGTTGGCAACGGGCAGAGGGGACTCGACTTGGCACAGGAGGAGGAGGGCGGATGAACTATTGAGGCCGAAGATGGATAGGCAGTGATGGGTTTCAAGCGGTTCGACGAGATGGAGGAGGGAGAGAGAGCACAGCCATTGGTGGTTCGGCAACTGCTTATTGAGGTGAAAGACTCGAAGCCAGCGTTTGAAAGGTGGTGGGAAGGTTAGGTGATACGGTTGAAGGCTGGCGAGCTGGAGGCACTTCGGGCACGGTCTATGAGGCTGGGCAAGGGAGGCCGAGGACGTGTGGAAGATGAAGAAAAGGGGAGGGAAGGTCAGAGGCGGCCAGGCGGTGATTTCGAGGTGGCTGATGAGGTGGTTGAGGCATCGGCGCTGTTGGCTCGGGCCGCGGGTGATGGCGGGAAGGTGGCGCGGCGGAGGGGCTGCAGTCAATGAAACATTTTTTTTTAGGTGGCAACGGCATGGACAACATGGAGGAGGAGAAATGGGAGTGACAGCAAGATGGAGATGTGGAGGAAAACGAAGTGAAACAAAATTATACAGGCAAAATAAATACAGTGAACCGTTTAATAAACCAATGAAGTAAACGTTGGAAACCGTGATAAAGCAAAAGTCATTGAAGGAAATTAAATGGTAATCATCATTGGAATTTTTGCAGTGGAATTTGAATGGTAAACGAACCGACAAATGAATTAAGAAAGTTCGAAGCGGCACCGATACGAAGATCGTTTTTTAGATTTCGTCGCACGTCGGACTACAAAATGCACAAACGAATATACCGTAGAGATCAGCACGACGAGACGATCAAAATAGTATACAGATATCAGTGGTACGATTGAATTATAAAAATTCAAATTTCTACTAGCGGAAAATGCAGCAAAAACGTAGAAAATTAAGATCAACGGAGCTAAAGGAGTCCGAATTTGGAAAAACGAAAAATGACGTCTTGCTCAGAAGATGATTTAGAATTTTTCTATGTAAAAATATTCAGGTTTCGAAAACATTTTATTTTCATCAATTCCTAACTGATTAAATTTGAAATAAAATTACACACGAAAATAAACTTTCATATCTTCGGATGAAAATTTACCAGTTGCTGTGATTCATTAGACGCATTTCAAATATCAAATTTTTATTTCAAAATTTTATCGTTTAAAATTTCACAAAATTTCAACTAATTATGTTATTAAAACGGTTAAAATTTACGGGTCGTTACAGAGAGTATACTTTGTTTATTTATTTATGGAGAGGCTGGGACCTAGTTGCCTTGTTATTGGGAGAAACCTCCCGTTCTGGTTGCATATATTTTGATATGCTTTTACAGTTGTGTATTTTTGGATTTTCAAATAAGTACATCAAATACACCACTGCATTATTATACAGAGTAATTGATACCAATTTTGAAAAGGTTTTGACTTAAATCCTGAAGAAAAGCATGATTTGGTATAAAAGACATGTATCATTATTTTAAAAGGATTCTAAATGAAACCGGGAATTAGTTCGAATAGATTGTTTTGAAAAGGATTATTACATTTTGAATATAATAAAGTTAATTAGGTTTCGAAAAATCTAAATGTGAAGATTATGCCTAAGTGGGTAGTTCGAGAATTCCATCTTTATTTTTGCATTGTATACTCTTTGAGTCCTATTTGTGGTAAGAGAACTACATTGGTTTGATCCAGTATCTAATTGGGTAACCAGTTAGATATGGATACGTAAGTAGTCACAAGTAATTGTGATGCAGCCCCAATAATAATATATCTTTTTCCTGATTATTATTTTCTAATTACCTTGTGTTGCTATATCTTCCATGCTTTTCATCTTATTCCGCATTGACATGTTTATTGAGTTTGCAGGAATAGCTATTCCTGTCTCTCGCATCAGAGTTGTACAGTGTTAGATTTATAGTATTTGAGTTTTCTTTGTTTTAAAGCACACTTATAGAATAAATGATTAGAACTCTAATAAGTTGTATTATTTAAATTGTATCATATACATTGGGAGTGTTGTAAATTTGTCAAATAATATGTGTTGAAATGGTAGTTGTCATTGTTTCAAATAAAACCGGTGGGTTTTCGGCAATTTTGACTGGTCTGAAAATCCAGGTCGTTACAGCTTGTATCAGAGCTTAGGTTAAGTGCCAAAGTAAAATTCATCTAGGGTTAGTAAATCAACCTAGGAATTTTAAAATGAAACTGCCTTAAATTGAAAAACAAAAATGGATAGAATAAGGCACCGTACCTCCGACCGGGGTTATGAGTGATATTTTTTTTATATGCTTAGTTTTTGTTAATTGTTTGGTTTTCTTTATATTTTTCCGTCCTTCGAATTTCGAGGACTAAATTATTTTAAGGGGGAAGAATCTAACGATCCGTAATTTTGAGTCTTCGAATTTGAAAATTTATTCAAATATTCTAATTTGAATTTAATTATAATAAAATCTGTCTTTTAAATTTAAACCTAATTTTTAATGATGTATTTTTAAATTATTTTATAGAATTTTTTCATAGTTTTTAATTTGTAAAATAATAAAATTTTCATTTGACATATTTTACGTCAAACATTGGTACTTTTGAAACTTCACAGAATAAGTTAGCATGTCTATTTCATTATTGTTTCATGATTGTGGTGCATTGTTGTGCGTGATCATATTTTTATTTTTGTCATTCGCGGCTCATACGCGAACGTAATTTTGTATGGTGGGGTACTACAAATCTTACTTTTTCAAATGTAAATATTCATGCATGCCCGTCACATTTTCTTTTCACATGGACACGTTTACATCAATTTGTTTATATTTTTCTAAGCGCATAGGATAAAAGAGGTTGGATAAAATTTCGTACACATTTTACATTTTACTTTTACATATATATTCATGCACGTGCACACTTATCACCATACTCCTTTCATTTCCCCTCCATGCTTTCATTCCTTTTCACCTTATCTTTGATGGTACTTGCATATGCTTTTTTTAAATTTTTCATTAAGTATTTTATTTTGTTTCCTTAGCATAGAAGGAATATTAGCCTATATATTTACACTCACACACATGAAGGCAGAGGGATAGATTCACAAGAAAATATACACAATTCATTTTACACATTTTCTCTTATGCATGCTAGTGAAATATACGCATGAAATAAAATGGGAAACATTTACATTCTCTTTCACATTTCTTTTCTTTTCCTCAAAAATGAAAATGCAACATGGAAAATGAGGGAGAAAGGGTGAGGAAGTGAGTGTATAAACTTGTGCAGGTGGGCTAATGAAAGAAAGAGATGGAGGAAGTAGAGTGCAAACATGAATAAGAGAGAATGGAAGTATATAGTACTATTAACAACAAAGCATTTTGCAATAAGGTCCACCATAATATGGACAATTGCATGAGAATGGGAGAATAGATGTAGGCATTTCAAAATGAAAGTGGAAAGTGGAGTTTGGCCTTGGGTTGTGCATATAAGTTTGGATGGTAGGGTGAGAATTTTATTAATTTAGTTGTTTTGATTTTAGTTAATACGTGTTTAAACTTTAAAAAGGTTTAACATACCTATAAGAAGTCCATTTAACCCATGGCCTGCAACGATTCATATAGACGAGTAGAACACATTAGTAAAATTATTTGGCAAATTTGATGAAGTATAAAATATTGATTAATATTAAGGATCTAATTTATTCATGTTAAACGTTACTAAATAATTATATCTCATTAGTGACATTTAATTAGCAGAACAAATCCCCATTCTGCTATTATAAATTTAATATATTATTTTGGACATCAATTTAGCAGAATAATTCCTCGTTGTGCTATTATAAAAATTTGGCTATTTATTTATATATACTAGCTAATTCTGGTTTATTTGTTATTATTCAATTTGTTGAATTATTGATAATAATGTGTTGTTATTATTGTATGTTTGAATTGTGCTCCACCCGTTTATGAGCAATTAGAATCTGTATGCATAGGTTTGGTAGATACGAACACCTTGTGATTAGCACAGTTTGACAGTAAGGTGTTCGATGAAAATATTTGATGAAGTAATTGTTATAATAAAAGATTTTTATATTATTTTAAAGATGTTTTTCTTTTAAATGAAATAGTTTCTTTGAAAAAAATAGAATTAATTGGAAGTAAATATTTTGAAGTGATTTTAAATAAAGTTGTTTGTATAAGAATTATAAGTATTTTTGAAGTGATTTTTGTATAAAAGAGACTTATATAACAATGGTTTATGAAACGTGTTTTATAAATAAAGAGAATTTCATGAACTTGAATCCCGGTAGGTTGTAATTGATTTGGAAAAGATTTTGGTAAAATAAGCAATACTGTGATTGAAAGTATTTGTTATTATTTAGTGCAAAATGATTTGTCATTTCGGAAAACAAAATGATTTGTTATATTGTCTATGATTCAAATAACCCGTAACTAAAAAATGGGTAAAGGGTGATTTAACCCTTAGTATAGTCTACTCTTTGTATAAAGGGATATACTTTGTTTATTTATTTATGGAGAGGCTAGGACCAAGTTGCATTGTTATTGGGAGAAACCTCTGGATCTGGTTGCATATATTTTGATATGCTTTCACAGTAGAGTATTTTTGGATTTCCAAATAAATATATCAAATACACCACTGTATTATTATATAGAGTAATTGATACCGGTTTTGAAATGGTTATGACTTAAATCCCGTTGAAAAGTATGATTTGGTATAAAAGATATATATTATTATTTCAAAAGTATTTGAAATAAAACCGGAAATTCAGTTTGAAGAGGTTGTTTCGAAAATGATTATTATATTTTGAATATAATAAGGTTAACTAGATTTCAAAAAATCTAAATGTGAAGATTAAGCCTAAGTGTGTAGTTTGAGAGTTGCATCTTTGTTTATGCATCGTAGGATCCTTGAGTCCTATTTATGGTAGGAGAACTATGTTGGCTTGATCCCATATCTAATTGGGTACTCGGTTAGATAGTAGTACGTAACCAGTCATAAGTGGTAGTGACGCAACCCCAATAATAATATATCTTTTTCCTATTTATTGTTTGCTAATTATCTTGTGTTGTTGTATCTTTCGTGCTTATCATTTTATTCCACATTGACATGTTTATTAAGTTTGTAGGAATAGCTATTGCTGTCTCTCGCATCAGATTTGTGCAGTGGTAGATTTATAGTATTTGAGTTTTCTTTGTTTTAAAGTACATCTGTAGAATAAATGATTATAACTCTGATAAGTTGTATTATTTAAAATGTACCCTATACATTTGGAGTGTTGTAAATTTATCAAATAATATTGTGTAAAATGGTAGTTGTTATTGTTACAAATAGAATGGGTGGGTTTTCGACAATTTTGACTGGTCAGAAATTCCGGGTCGTTATAAAAGGGATGCAGCAGGCTCTAAGTTGTCTATGATGCTAGTCGACGACACGGACTCCACCTCAATGTGTAAGTATGATACATTGTAGTCATTGTTTGGATAATGTAATTCTATAGGTGATATTTTATCCGATCTTATGTTAGGATCAGTCCTAAAGCTTATTGGTTTGATCCGTTGATGATTAGTGGTTTAATTAGTTGTTCGACCTCCAAGTATAAACCTCCATAAGATTTTTGGGTAAAATTGTAGGTGGAACTAAATTCCTTATGTTAATATATGACCAACCCTAGTAAGTAATTCACAAACACAAGTAGGATACCCTAGGTCACGTAGATTATAAATGAAGTCAATTGCATGCGATCATCATATATTAGTAATACAACTCGTTCACCAGGCTTTTGTCTGATCCACTCCTTTCATTTTCCCTAATATAGAAAGACATGTCAGCTGTTGATTTGGTTCAAGCACAATACATAGAGAAAGGAGCTTAGCGTTGGAGTTCTATTATTCTTCGTTATTTCTCATGTAGCTATTTATCGTATGAAATATCTATCATACTTTATATTGTACTTTGGAAACATTGTATATGAACTAAGTATTTTTGGAGATTGTTTTTCTAAAATGTCTATTTTCAGTACTTATATTTTAATTCCTTCCTCTATGATATCTGAATGTGCAGAATATTATAGATTTTTATCTTAGTCTCTGTAATGTTTAAAACCCAACAGCTTGCATTTCTAGGCGTGATTCAAGTCCGGAAGTCACCCTAGGCTTCGGGTCGGTGCTAGTTGTTATAGTTAATCTGGTTCATATATGATATATGATATAATGATATGATTAATTACTATGTTAAACTAATGTTATGAATGTTGATTATAAACACATATATATGAACTGATACATGATATAAGTTATAAGTTACTAATATGGTTCACCCACATAGATTCAAGTTGTACACACATACATTCAGTTTATATTACGAACTGATATCATATATAATATATTTTAGTTAGTAATATGGTTAACCCACATATTGTTACTATGAACTAAATATATGTGCAACTGATATACACATTTTACTAACATATATCATATTATGAACAGATACACATATATGTACGAACTCCCATAATTCAGTTTACTAAATATATGAACTAATACAATATATGACTTTGAATGTATATAACATATTCTAGTTTGAATGAAATATCAGTTTGCATTTGCTTTGGGTCATTGAATATGATATATGATATAAGTTAACTCACTACATACATAGATTGCAGTATATTCAGTTTATGAGCAAGAGTTGTCCTATATGTGTGTGTATGGGTGTGTATCTTTCATGTTGCTCTATGAATATATATTTCAGGTTGCCTTATATACATATATGTGTGTGCGGGTGTGTCAGTGTGTGTACAATATATTCAGAACATACATATATATAGTCTTATTGTTTGTAATTGTTATTTCTTAATATATATGCAAACATGCATAACTCAATAACATATATGCCAACATGAATTACTATATCGCATACATAATTGATATTAGATTGCAGTTGTGTATTAGTTCATATATGATGTATAGTTGATGCGAAGTTTAACTCAGTAATATCAGTTGCGTATAGTTGATACTAGATTTCATGTATTAATATATTGCATATATAGTTGATGTATTAGTTCATGTAATATCAATTCATGTATTACTATATTACATGTATACTTGATACTAGATTGCATCTGTGTATAGTTGATACTAGATCACAGTTTAAATACTAAGTTTAACTCAGTAATATCAGTACATATATCATATATAGTTGATACTAGATTGCATCTGTGTATTAAACGATGTATTAAACTATATAATATCAAATAAACTGGTATTGTGTAAATTTAGGATATACATTTACAACAGATATATGCAACTGAAATATATATACACACATATTCAAAACTGATATATATATATATGTTATACTATTAAACTGTTATAATATATATATATATGTATGTGTGTGTGTGTGTGGGGTATAGACTAACACACAAACATATATGCAACTAATACACACACACACATATGTAACTAATACACACACACACACACACTCACATACACATATATGCAACTGATACATAATCATTTCATACATATCGTATAGACCGATATTATATCAAACTGTACAGCATCAACCGATTAAACTGTATAATAGGTAAAAATAGTTAGATCTTCTAGAGAAACAAGGAGTGATGATGAGTTTGTGGAAGAAGCGGATGATGAGGAAACCGACGACGAAAAAATCAATGCAAGAAAACCTCCTCTATACCTGAAGTGCAAGTTTTCTTCTTAAAAGCCTTCTCCAATATGGGAACATTTTACTAAAGAAACTAATTCCAATTTTTAGAAATGTATTTGAAACTACTATGGTCAAGAATTTGCATATGATTCTAAATCAAATGGCACTACACATTTGAGTTATCATATAGCAAAATCATATAGGTCAATTCCATGTGATAGTGATAAGAGATAGAAAATGTTAGCTTTTGAAAAAATAGCAATAGTGAAGGTAGTTGCAATCTCATAACATGGCCATTTAATAAAGAGGAATGTAGAAAAGCATTAGCTTGAATGAAAATTATTAATGAGCTCCCTTTTAGTTTGTAGAGGGTGAAGGTTTTCTTGAATTTTATTAGGAATTGTATCCTAGTTTTGAAGTTCCTTCACATAGAACAATTTGTAGGGAAGTGCTTCTATTATAATGGGACCCAGTAGATTCCCTTAAAAAATGTTCTATAAATCATCTTACATAGTGTTTGTCTAACTACCAATACATGGACTTCTATTAAAAATGTGAATGATATGGTTTTAACTGCACACTTTATTGATGGAGATTGGAATTTATATAAAAGGATTATAAATTTCTATTTGATTACTAGTCATAAAGAATAAAATATTGGAAAACTTACTGTCCAATGTATTAAAAAATTGGAACTCAAAATAATAGTGTCTATCACCGTAACAACCTGAGAATTTTAACGATTTTAATAACGTAATTAAATAAATTTTTCATGAAAATAAACAATAAATTTTTAGCAATGAAAATTTGATATTTGAAATACGTCTATTTAAACGTAGGAAGTGTAAGATTTTCATTGGAAATATTTAAGTTAGTTATGTTGTGAAATTTCAATTTAAAATTTAAATAAGTTGAAATTAGATGAAAATAAAATATCTTTGAAATCTGAATATTTTTATATAATAAAAATGTAAATCATTTTCTGAGTGAGATGTCATATTTCGTTTCGCCAAATTTGTGCTGCTATAGCTCCGTTTATCTTATTTGCGGCGTTTTAGCAGCAGTTTGGCATCAAATATCGACTTTTGATAGGATGATCGTATCGCTTATATCTATGTACCGTTCAGTTCGTCTCGTCGTGCTAATCTCCCCAGTATATTCATTTGTGCATTTCGACATCCGGTATACGGCAAAATCTGCGAAACCATTAGCCGTATCGGTACCCAATTTTAACCTGTTGGTTTCATGTGACCATTCATTGTCCACCCGTGATATACCAATGATCAGTAGCTTTAATATAATTCCCAGAATTCAATTCTGATTTTTCTATTCCTTATTTTAATTTATTATAAGTCGGTTCATTTATTTACTTTGGTCTCTTCAATTTCCATTCTTCGTTCTGATAAACAAAAGAAAAAAAAATTATAATATAAAGTTCATATCTATTATTCTCAAACAATACTTCTCCTACCTTTTTTTGAAACCTGCTTGTCTTCTCACCACCGAGCCAACGCCATTCCATTGCCACCGATGTTCAGCCGTGACCAGCACCTCTCCTTCTCACCCTTGGATGTAACCACTTGCACGTCCCACACTAGATCCGCCTTCCACCATTTTCCCTTCCCAAACCCAATAACCCAGCCGAGAATCCAAACCCAAACCCGCATGTGCCTCCTCCGTACCACTCGCCCACCCAAGCAGCTTCGGCCCTCCACCACTCCGAGCAACCACCGTGTACAGCGACCACCACTCCATAGCCGACCATCCTCCAAACCGAGCGACAGCACTCTCCTTCAATCGCCCATCACTAGAGAACGACAGCCCATAGCCTTCTCCTCCCATCCATAACAACCTACTCTCCGCCTTATCCCGCTGCCCAGACCAACCTTCCACCTCCAACGCCTGGCCGCATCCACCCAGTCAGCCCACGTCTTCAACAACAACCCACGCAAACCAAGTCTCGGCCTTAAGCCCAACTCCGCCTTCCCACCTCGCACTGAGAGCTAGCGTCCCCAAACTCTACTACCGAACGTCCTTGTCCATCGGCTCATCAACCTTTCCACCTACCACACCCTGTCAGCCATTGTCAAGCACAGTCGGATCCAATAACACCTTCCTCCATTGCTTCACAACCCCATAGCACCTTGACCCATTCGAGCACTACCGTAGCCTCCTTGCCGATCCCAAGCAAGCACTCACCGCCTCTCCAGCAGCCCATCTCTACCTACTTTTATTTTTGTTTTTCACCTTTCCAATTCTTTGTTTTATATTTTTTTTTAATTTTTTTAATATATGTGTTTTAATATTGGTGTTTTATATTCAAATTTTGTTTACAAATTATATTAAAAAGCGAGTTTACAATTATTTGTTTTATATTCAAATCGATTTTTTAAAATATAATATATATAGAATTTATTTTATTATGTGTTTTAAATTAAATATTGATTTTAAAATACAATATATAAAGATTTTATTTTGATGTGTGTTTAAATTGAATATTGATTTTTGAATATAATATATAAAGGTTTATTTTAAATGCGTGTGTAAGTTTAGATTTTTAAATTTTGTTTTCATCGATCCCGAGTCCACCTTGCTTTGCTTTGAAAATTTTCGTTTGGATTGGTCAATTGTTGAGTTTGTGATTCAAAATCATAGCTTGTTGCATTGTCAAATTTCATAGCCTCGAAAGGTGAGCGATCACTCACGGTTAACATTCTTATACTTAGTAAATTCAATTCACATGAAATAACGATTGAAATAGGTTGTTAAATTTGAATTTTTAGCTATTTAATTGTTGAATATGATATGTTATCATTTAAAATTATTTACCTATATTAATTGACATATGACACCATAACCTATTATATATATATTTTATTTTAAATTGTTAATTATGATTAAATATGCTTGTCATTAATCTGTATGTCATTTTATGATATTTTATATTCTCACACTACAAGTTACCTATTAGTTTAGAAATCCCTATAGGTTGAAATGATATATACCCAAATGATATTATAGATTAGGGAAAATCGTTATGGGTTGAATGATAAACCCAAGCAATTTTATTGATTTTTTGGAATTTTGGGATTACTGGTTGAAATGATATATACCCGTAAAAATTAAATTATTGTGGATTGAAATGATAAATATCCGTATCACTTGACCATAGGATAGAAAATTATATACATCGTTGGTTAATTTTTGAAAATGATTTCCAAAGTTTTGAAGGAAATAGATGGGTTTTAATAAATATTGATTTTCAAAATATAATATAATGTTTTATTTTAATATATGTGTAAAAATATAGGTTTTTATATTATATGTTTGAAAATTTTAAATTATAAGTTAAGTTTTGAAAAATGTAAATTTTAAGATTTTACTTATAATTTTATTATTTTTAAATATATAAATTATAGTTTAATATAAAATAAAATAGATTTAATAAAATTAGATTTGATTTAATAATATTTAATATAATAAAATTTAATTTAATAGAATTTAAATGGGTAAGTATATATATTATATTTAAATATTTATTTAAAATTTATATTAATATGTTGAAAATAGATTTTTGTAATAATTTTAATAAAATAAAGGTTGGGTAGATAAATTAAGTAATTTGAAATTTAATTTGTTAAGAATTGAATTTAAATAAGGATTGATTGGAAACTTATTGATTTTGAGATTTTAAAGATATGATTTTATAACTTGATAACTTGATTATGATTAAAGAGGATTAATTGAATATTTTTAAATTTAAATATAATTGAATTTGAATATTTAATTTTGATTTAAATTAGTAATTTGAGATTTTATTTAAAATGTTTAACCAAAGGTGATTAAATGAATATTTTAAATTTAAATAAAATTGAAACTGAATATTTAGTTTTGATTTAAATTTCTAATCTGGGATTTTATTTAAATGGTAATTTGAGATTTTATTTAAATGTTACTAAAAATGATTAAGTGAATATTTTAAATTTAAATAAAATTAAAGTTGAATTTTGAAATATAAATGAAATTTATCAAATTGAGTTATTGTAAATTGTTTGAATATTTAAACTTTGAAACCTATTGAATTTGAAGTGGTTTAAATTTGTAGTTCAAATCTGGATTTGAAAATGATATAAATTAAAAATGGTTTTAATGAGAATTTGAATTGAACCTTTAACCTTTTTAATTGAAAGTGTTGAACTGAGATTGAGTTAAACTAAATTTTGGAACTAAAGTTGATTTGAATTGATTTGTGAAATTGGAAGAAACAATTCTAATTTGAAACTAGTTTTGATATAAACTCTTTTCAATATATATACTATTTTTAAATTATAAAGTATTTTCAATATATAAACTATTTTTAATATATAAACTATTTTATTCTATAACCTATTTTTAAATATAAACTATTTTTAATTTATAACTATTTCAAAATATATATACTATTTTCAATATTTAAACTGTTTAAGTTGGAACTGTTATGATTTAGATCTAATGGATTTAAATGCGAATATTATTATATGATGGTTTAAACTATTTTGTGGTTATGATTTTGGAAGGAATATGATTTCGAAAGTGATATAATTTTGAAATGAATATGATATTTTGATATCAATTATGAATCAGTGTTGATTTTATAAAATGACCACGGTGTGAAATATGCGTTTGGTTGTTAAAGAGACCGGGATCAGATATTTTCATACTCTCTACCAATACCGAAAACCACTTTAACAACTATGCACGTGGTGGAGACTCCAGAACAAAGTAGGATGGTTTGGCCAACGTCTGTATGAGGTATGAACGTAGCCCTGACTCCCGCGAGTCAGCTAGATATGACTAAAACAGGAGCCATGCCGGGCCAAGTGAGGTCGCTCCTCCGATCGAGCATGCTTCTTCGATGCCATTCTATTACTTTGTGATTTGTTTGGGTGCACCTTTGATTATGGGAGTGAGTCTCGAGGTGGGCGGTAGTAGCTACTATGCGTTACCACCAGTCTGGATCCGCAAAACGGTAGTATCCTACCCTGGGCATTGCTTCGCATGCCTTGGCAAATGCCTTATCACGCACTCTACAAGTTTGGTGTGTACCGTACCTATGGAGTTCCCTCTGATAGCCCTCTAGTTTACGGAGGAATTATGGTACTGTATAGACTACAGGAACATATATTTAAATGTGTTAAGGGGGATATGGGTAACGCCTTAACACTATTTTAATATTTTACTTTACTGTAGACATTATCTATGTAGCGTATTATACTATGTATGTAGATAGTTCCACGGATCCTTAAAGGATGGAATCCCAAACATCCTTTAAGTTATATTACATTTCACTTGGATATTTCATTTGAGTTGATTTACTTGTCTAAGAATGTTAATCCCGACTTGAGTGTTTTGTGTTTTGCTTTATGCTCGGGTCAGACTGAGTGTTACAACATTTGAGACTCACTTTTGGAGCTTGGAGCTTCGTTTGGAGATCTATCTATATCTATTAAGCTTTCAGTTATTTTTAGTTTTATGTTTAGACTTGTCATTTGCTTATATATATTGAGACTTCTCTGTATTCGGGATTTCTGTTGTATTTTGTTTTAAACTCTATTGTTTTGTAGTTGCTTCATGAACTACTATTTATCTATTTCGTCGCTTATTGTTATATTACTCTATGTCTGTGATTGATTTATTTACTGTATATGCTAAGTTTTGTCGAATATAAATGAACAATCTCTTGTTTTGAGCAATTCAAGTCTGACATGTGTGTATGATTGTTGATCTGAATGGTTCGAAGTAGTAGGTCGTTACAATCACGGTCGACAATGCCAGTGAAAAGTGTTAATTAATTATGTGAAAAACAGATTAAATGACTATAATGGTGTTTGTGGTTTGAATGGTGAATTCATTTATATATGTTGTTGTGCTCATATAATTAATTTATTTGTTAATGATGTGCAAAAAGAAATTAGCAGTACTATAGCTGGAATTCATGTGGTAGTTAGATTTGTGGGATCGTCTCTGACATGATTGACTAAATTTAGAGAGATGTGTTTAAGTTTGGGAATTGAGAATAAATCTATGCTTACTTCAGATGTACTCGATCGGTGAAATTAACTGTATTTGATGTTGGAAGCGGCTTTAAAATACGAAAGAGTTTTGGATGATATAAAGAAAATGATGGTATTTTGTTGCCTATTTTAATAATGAACTTCATCCTTCGAGTTCTATAGATTGGAAAAATGTTGAATTATTTGTTAAATTCTTAAACTATTTTTATGATGTTACTTGAAAATTTAGCAGTACTGTATCTATTACTGCAAATGTAAGTTTGCCGAGCTAAGTGGAATTCAAAAAGAACTTCATGTGTTAATTGCAAAAATGAATCCTTATTTTGCAAGAATGGCAATTAGTGTGATAGCGAAGTTCGATAAATATTGGGGAAGCATAGGTAACATGAAAAAAATTATTTGTTACGTGTGTGCTTGACCCACGGTATAAATTTCAAATTTTGGAGTTATGTGTTAAAGACGTGTATGAAAAAAGAAGTTATGGAAGGCATATTAAGAAGTATGAAAGATTTTTTGATAAGGTTCTTTGACTTCTATGTTAATGATTCTACATTTGTAACACAAACATGTGATGAACTAAAATCTAGTACGTCCATTGCTAGTGAAAGTGTTGAGAATGTTAGTGATATTCTTTCCAAAAGAATGAATACTTTTCTGAGACATGTTTGATAACAAGATAATGAAGGAAATAAACTATAAATTTATTTAAATGCACCAATTGAGGTTGCACAAATAATTTTGATGTTTTACTATGGTGGAATTTAATTAGTTCCAAATATCATGTTTTATCTTTAGGCCCTCGAGATCTCCTTACCATTCTGGTGTCCTCGGTTGCTTCCGAATCTGCTTTTAGCACTGGAGGAAGGGTTATAAACCCTTTTCGTAGTACTTTGAGTCACGGATGGTTAAGTCATTAGTTTGTACCCAAAATTGGTTAAGGTCCAAACCAATATTTGTTGATCACTAGATTAACATTCCTCTCGATGATGTTTATTATTATGATGATGCCTTTCCAGGTGATACTAGCGTTCGTAAAATAATCTAGTTCCTCATTTGTTTGATTTTACATACAATACATTAACAAACTTGTTTGACATGCAGAATTTGTACATGGATGTCAACGTGAGTTTCCATCTTCTTTTATTTTCACCATGGATAGTCCATCTTCATCATTACTGTTTTCACCATGGTCAGTTCATCTTGTGAACATTCAATGCTATTACAATTTGCTGGGTTAAATATATTAAATATAATGTGTTACAAACTAAAATTTAAATTTACTGCTATATTTACTACCTGATATATATAACTTGTAAATATATATAACTTGTATAACCATTATATATACTGTAAACTAATATATAGTTAATACTCAACTGATATATATACTTTAAACTAATATATAGATATATATTTATAAACTGATGTATGTGTGTATGTGTGTATGTGTGTATTACAATAGTTATATATACTATAAACTAATATAACTATATGAATTTACTATAAACTAATATATAGTTATTTATATTTCATTTAAGTACATGAATTATTTGGCTTGTCAGTTTTCATTTTTATGCAAAACAACTTCTTTATTTTTATAAATTTACTGTAAACAAGTTAGTTCATAACTATATGACAAGTTAGTATTCATTCTTATTTTGTTCATAAATCAGTTTTCATTGTACTTTTTTCATAAGTTAGTTCATAATTATATCAAAAGTCAGTTTTCAATTTTTATGAATTTGGTGTAAACAAGTCAGTTTTTATTTTTATTTAACTATATGAATTTACTATAAGCTAATAGCTATCTTCAGTTCAATGTCTTTAGACTTCAGCTCTCTTCATTGTCATGCAAACAAGTTGGTTTTCATTTTTATGTAAACAAGTCGGTTTTAAATTTTTGTACTAATGTTTTTAGTTGCAGTAATCAAGTCAGTTTTTAATTTTCATGCTAATGTTTTCTGTTGCAGTATTACACCATATACATGCTTCATTTCAGTTTGGCTAACCTATATCTATTTACCTTTGGATAGAGACTTAGAGATTGGAGACAAAAGTTGCAATATCTTTGGCAGCCTACTCTAGTAATTTTATGTTAATTGATTTGGACCCTCTGTTACTGTAGTTATATTAATGTATTTCTATTTATGTTTGGACGTTGAGGTTTAAAAATTGGAATTATGATGTATTGTACTGTACAAACTATAATCATATTACTATAATGTTGTGATTTTCTATGATGATATAATGTCGTGATATAATGCTAAATGTTGTGGTTTGATATAATGTTGTGATTCCATGCTTATAATGCTATAATGGTTGTTGCAGTAATATGAGTATATGGATATAATGGTATGGGTTTTCAGTTTTCACTTTATAATTTATATAGTGATGTAATGCTAGTAACATGAGTATGCTGATTCAATGCTTATAATGATACAATAGTATAGTGGTTGGAGTAGTTCAGTTGGTTAACTAATTAAATTAACCGATTAACCGATTAATTTAAATGTTTAATCGGTCAATGGTTAACCATTTAATTAATCGCTTAACTAGTTAATTTAATGTAACATTCCCCCTTTTGACCGCCTCCAGTCGGTGATTAAACCAACTAGAAACGTTCAAAAAGACGAATTGTTATTTAGTTTATAAGGTTTAAACAGAACAGCCACAGAAACACAGAATAATAACACTGAATTAAAACAAATGAATCTTTATTTCATTACTATAAATCTTTTATATACATCAGAGTTATACAATTTTAATACAGATACAGCGGAATATCTTAAAATACAATTTTCTTCTGAAAACAAAAGTAATTCTTTACTCTCTCTCTAACTTCGCTGCTCGAAAATCTTCAAGCTGTAAAATACTCGGTCTGACCCGAGTATTATATTCAAAAGAAAATAATACACAGGTCAGTCTAATTCAAACCAGTTTATTAGTGCATATAGGCAGTAATAATTTAAATAGACGATAGTCACAATAATTCCCGTCTATCCGACTCTTTTAACAAAGAAATCGGATAACGAAAATATAACACTTAACAGTGTTAAGCAATAAATCAGCAGATTTAAATCATCAATAGAGATAAATAAACAATTTATCAAATTAACTAAATCAATTTAAAACAATTGAAATTGTCACTTTAAAATCATCGAAGATTTGATTGGCTGCCGTACACGCACGCGTGTACGGCCTCGCCAATACAGCATAAAAGATCAATGCATCACGACGCAAAGAAATATCAACTCAAAACTGTCGAGTTTGGGTGGCTGCAGTGCACACATGTGCATTCGTACCCGTGTGCACTGCCCCGCCAACTCGTGTGCAAAACAAAATGCACAGCTAACAAATCAAAACAAGGTCAAGGCAATACAACAGAGGTGTAACCAGACTGAGCAAACAGAGGACAATGAATGCAGACTGGACAACATTGAATACCAAGGCAACATGAAACCCAAAACTATCGAGTTCAACTGAACCATAATAACATGAAGAACATCAATCCAACAGCAATACTGCACAATACCAAGCTACAAAATGCCAACAGTGATATGGACAGATGCAGACCACTAAATGATAAATAAGCAAGTCAGGTGAAGAACAATGGGAACACAAATGCATTAAGTCCAGATACAACAAACTAAAGAAGCATGGGCAGTTCAAAATCATAGAGTATATGCAAAAGGCAATAAGTATACAAGTTAATCAAGTTTCCAGTCAATCAATGATGCAGACCAAAAGGCATGGAACTGAAGATTGCAACCTGAATAGAAAATGCACATGAATGTGATGGCAACAGTTCAAGGCAACGGTAACAACTGAGTGAAACTGGATAATGCAACCAACATTCAAAATATTTTTAAACAACAGCAGTTTCCAAAATTTAATTTATCTTAACCAAGAAAAAATTATCAAGTGCATCTGCATATTAAATATGCAACCAAAGGTTGCAGTGAAGACTACAAGAATGCTCAAGTTTATCTGCAATGGATCGACTAAGTGCAACAAATAAAATGTACTGTTTTTTTTCCAAAATCATGCTTGCAGTTTTCAAATAAAATCATACGGCCGAGATAATAAAGTGGTGGAATCAATGATCATATACATGATAGTCACTGCAACAAGACAGTGACACAGTGAAGACAGTGATACAAGCTAATGAATGCAAGATGCAACACAATGAAGACAACATAGTAGAAGACACAAAACTGAATACAATGCAGATTGCATCAAACCACAACATGATCAACTACAAGATCTAGTGAATCGAGTTCAAATATGCAACAATAAAAACTCAAGCTAGATGTCAACAAGCAACATATAGCAGTGCAAATGAAGAGACCACAAGTATGTGCAAAACTGCAGTGCAACAAGCCGAAGAGGTTGAAATGAGAACAACCAAACATGACAGGGATGTAGCATATACAATAAACCATGCAACTCAATAGAGCAACACTGGAATATGCAGTACAAAAATGCAAGTGACAGTGAATATGTACAAGTGCAGTGTTCAAGACAGAGCAAGCAAGTTTGGCATCAGGATAAAAAAAATCAACAGAGATGATCAAGTGACCAAATTCAAAGCTAACACACATATATATACATGATGCAAATGCACAAGTACAGGGCGAGCAAAATCAAGAAAGAATTTTCAAAAATGACCGAAGCCAAATGTAACAGCAGTTTTAAAAAATCAAGTCAAAGCCGAGTAAAACTGGAACGAAGTTCAACAGTGCAGAGATGACCAACGTTGAATTTAAAATTCACAGGAATGAAAACAGTGATGGCCGAGCATTTAAAATATTACAGTTCTAGTCAAACTGTGGATTAAAAATCGAAGCCAAGGTTGAAGTCAACACTGAAAACAACGACAAGGCCAAAGTAACCTTTTTTTTTTACTATAATATTTTCCCTAAGTTAAGTTTGCAGATTTCAAGATAAATCAGTACTGAAGACAACCAGAACAAATAAATCAATTTCCAGATGGACGAAGATTGCCTGCAAAATCCAAACGAACCAAGAAATCACAAGTTCATAAGCAATAATGTTTGAATTAAATGTGAGTGACAATCAATCACTCACTTTTTTTTTTTCAAATCGAAGCAGTATAAATGGACCAGTACTCTCAAAAAGTTTTATTTATACAAATTTGATTTAATATATATATTTCAAAGCTTCTTTTTATGATAAGTATATAAAAAAAATTAAGAGGACCTTTGCACATGAAAATCCAATTATTCTTCACTGTGTTTTTCTCAAATCACCTATTTGAATTATAATATACTTCATACTTCTGAGAATAACACATATACTTATATTTTGAAACCGTACATTTTCAAAGTCCCCCAAATTTCCAGAACTCAATGTTTATACATAAAGCAAAAAATGCAGTAGATAAAATAGAAAATATAACATTCGCAACCAAAGCCGTATGTATTGAGGAATCTAACAAAAATCAGCAGTCATAACCAAAGTCATAATATATGGAATCAAAATTTCCAAATGTATCAGAAAATCGCACAAACATGTAAGTGCCGACAACTACAAAACAATCCCGCCCAAACAAAATCAAATGACTGCAGTAAAGCACTAAGGTTCGAATTAGAATGTGAGTGAAACCACTCACCTTTTGTCAACGAATCGGAGCAGATGGAGTCGGCGCCGCGGTGGTGAGGAACGAGCGAAGAGGAAGACGAAGTCCAGACGAAGCCGACACCCTAATTTGAGAAAATTGCCACCACCATTTTTATTTTCTTCGATTGATTTTTTTCTTAGGGTTACGAATGAAAAGGGAGAGGGGGTCGGGTCCGTATTTTAAAGAGAAGGGAATTGTGGGGGGTTATGGGCTGAAGTATGGGCTGGTGATAAAGGGTATGGTATTATTATTATTTTTCTTTTATTTTTGTTTTTATTTTTATTTACTTTGTTTTGTTTTCATTAATTACTAATAACTTATGCTATTGAATTTTGTAGATAAAATTTATTCAATTTTTTCCAATCATTATCTATATTCTTTTAATTTGCATATCTCATATCAATTTCAAAATGTGGAGTTTTTATTTTAATTTTAATTAAATAAGATAAATTCGATTTTTAAAATCCAAAGCAAATTTCCTTGTTATAATATAAATCCTGATTTAATTTTAGATTCAAATCTATTTCTCATTTTAAACTTGATCAATTCGAACACATTCATAATTTTAAATCAAAATTCAATTCAATTATTAATTTAAAATTAGTTTAAAAATTCGGGATCGTTACAAACTCCCCTCCTTAAAAACTTTTCGTCCACGAAAAGGAAAAGTTGTTAAAATTTCATCGATATTTATACTCTAGTCAATTTTTTTCTAAGCTTAAAACTTATTACAAATAAATGAATATAGGTTTCATTCCATTTGTTTAATCTCACTAGTTCTGTTTATCTTCTCTTTTATTCAATGATTTTCAAAAATCAAAACCCAAAAGTCTTTTACTAACATTTTTAATTTACAACACTCAGATTCAAACTTAAAATTCTTCACATTAGAGATTTATATAATATATCTCTTCCAAAGCTGTGGACTTTCAAAACATTACAAAGATCCTCTTTCTTAATTTATTAGGTAGGAATTTCGTAATTTTAATTTCAAACTATTGATTCACTATTTACAGTTTGAAAATACTTGCTAACTCGAAATTTAACAAGTCCATCTTCGTTCTCACAGACATTAGACATACGCTGGCCAGGCGCAGGTCTAAAAAATCTCCAAGTACTAAATATACTTGCTTCAATTCCCAGTGAAAATACTTTTAAAAATTCTTTTAAAAATGGATATGGAAAGCACGTTCCCCCATGGATTACAGTTCCACCCGGCGGTTACGCTACTATCCCAGTAGAGTCGCTTGTGGCTGTAGATTTCTCATCTCTTAAATTTCGCCATGGTTGTCGCCATAGATTGCAGTACACACGGCGGTTACGCTACTATCCCAGTAGAATCGCTCGTGTCTGTAGGCATCACGCCCCTCAAATTTCGCCTGGCATTAGATTGCAGTTTACCCGGCGGTTGCGCCACTATCCCAGTGGAATCGCTTGTAACTGTGGGCATCTCGCCCCTCAAATTACGCTAATCATCAATCAAATCTAATCTCATCGCGATGAACTATCGTGAAGGATTTCCGATTCAAATAGTCACTCTGACTAAAATTCTACGTAGCTACGAATTTCAAATGGACACTCATCGAGAGTTCCAATACCTTCTCTAATAATAAATGGAAGGTACTTTTCCACATCCTCAGTTTAGAAAACATAATATCATATATGTAGTACTTTCATTTCACATTTCGTACATATAACATCTATGTAAACATACATAAGATTTCCATAACAATGTCTTTCTAAACTAACGGTTTCAAATTTACCGCATTCATATATATAAGTTCTAAAAACTTACATATCCCATATTCATAACAAATAGAGGATTTCAAAATCTTCCTCTAAGTCGATTTGGAAATTTAAGGTTATCTCAAACCTAATTCATATTCATAATTCCATTTATTATCGACTTTCACATTCGATTTGAATTACACGCTTACATCGTCAATTCTCAACACAGAATTGATGTCTATCGATATATAACCTCTGAGCTCGTACGTCTCAGAGAAGGGTGTTAAGCTAAGAGAATAAATTCTCCGCCACCAACAGATATATATTTAATAGAGATCAATTGCTATGTCATCAATTCACAATGTTAGACATGCAATCCAAATCATCATCTGAAATTCAAAGCTCAACTTATATTGTCTTTGATGTCGAAGTTAAACTCAATTTTAACTCAACGATTCAATCTTTTTGAAAAATTTCAAATTGAACAAATTGTTCAAATTCTCATTTAACTTTTCAACTTCGACTTCGAAAATGAATTTCAAATCATTTATTCCTTACGGAATATATTCACAACATTTCATATTTGGAAAAACATTTCCATACTTATTTAAAAATAAGTAATTCACAAATCCATTTATTTTCAACATTTGAAAATATTCCATATACTTAAATCAAAATTAAGTATATATTTCATCTTTAAGGAAATCATTCTTTTTCACATATATTTGAGTTAAAACGAATGTTACGTAAAACATCGTTACGACAACTCAAAATCACTAGTATAGGGATTCGAAATTTAGATAGATGTATAAATCCCAATACTATACAAAACATTTCCTTTCGGAAATCATTTACTATAACAACAGTGTTATAGTCCAACATTTCCTTATATTCGAAAAAGTCTATTTCAACAATGAATGTTGAAATCTATGGTTTCGATATTCAATGCCTTTTGAAAACATCTTTTTAAAACAATTACTTCGTTTTAAAAATATCACTTTCCCAAAACATGTCCATTTTATTCAATAATATATTCACTGTCCAAAATCGTGAATATACATCTTTTAACAAACTATACAGAATTTTACTTATCAAAATAAGTCAGTTTTGAATTTATAAACAACGTTTATACATTCTATTCCTATTCATAAAGACTTCAATTCATAAAAATCACTTTATTAACCATTCCTTTATAACTCAGTTTTATATCAGAATTTTAATTTACAAGTAAATTACTTATAAATTCTTTTATTTCGCAACTTCGAATCATTTTATAACTTCACATTATAAAACTTTTAATTCTGAAACTTTTCATCCACTTATGAAATCCATTAATATTTCATTTTTTTTTTACACTTATACAATTCCAATATTATATCAACACTTTTCAAATCTTCAATTTAAGCCGTTTATAATAATTCAAAATTTCCAATTTAAACTATTATATAAATTTATCAGTTTTCCATTTCCAAGACAATCTACTAGTTCTTTAATAAATCATTCATCGACTTGATTTCCAATTTAATCACATTTGATTCATTCACATTGGATTTTTCTAACATTCATTCATATCCAATTAGTTCACATTCACTAATTTATATTCAAGTTAGTTTGCTTTCAATTCAAATCAAAATTGATTCTCTTTAGATTTACTTATCTTTCAATTTGAATTCAATTTACATAGCTTCCAATTTCCATTAATACAATTTCATTAACACTTAGTGAATTTCTATACAATCAACTAGCAAAACCAATGCACATTCAACATAACCAAATTTATTTACTTTGCTTACATTCAATTTGGTTTAACACATTTAATTTCAATTGGTTTATATTCTAATTCTGATTGAATTCTTATACTCACCACATTCACTAATTCACTTTTACAATTAAAGTTGAATTTCCTTTCTATAACTCAAATTCATATTCATTCTTCACTTTATCAATTCATTTTGATATCAAATTCAATTTGATTCAATATTACTTAAGCCATGTTTCATTTTATCTTCACTTGCATTTATTTTCACCATACAACTTAAGTTCGTCTCAAATTTATTTGAAATTCTATTTTATTTAACTTTTACTAAAGTCAAATTCATATCACTATTCAAAATTCAGATTTTGTTTACTTAACAAAACTGTTTAACCATTTAACAACTGGTTTTACTAAAATTTTCTCATTTTATAAGTTATACAACTTATTTAAATTAAACTTCCCAATTCATATTATATAATCACTTCTCTTTCAAGTT